>JAZDUH010000130.1:17425000-18025000 GCA_036419115.1 Scarus forsteni | reverse complement strand
CACCAACTACAGTGTTCAGGTGCTGGCCTACACACAAGCCGGGGACGGAGTCCGCAGCAATGTCTTGTACATTCAAACCCGCGAGGACCGTGAGTATACACAAACTCAAAGATTTCATGATTTAATCATTCAGCTGTTATAGTGTTAGGAAATCCCAACAGTAGAAATAAGGGATGTACAATGTCATTGGCATATGGTTGTTTTCCTACGGGTATATTGGCTGCACAAATTGTCAGAAACAGCATAATTTTCCAGAACTGGTTCATTTTACATTTCCATCCTTATTCCATATACTTTCACAGGATTAGGAGGCCTACACTTTTCATCTGAACAGCTCATCTATAACTTTTGTCTTGAGAAGAATGTGTGTTTGTGTACAACAAATGTACTTAAAAAACCTGAAGGTCTGTCAAACAAAGAAGAAAACAGAAAGAAGCAGGAGTTGACACTGGCAGGCTTCAAATCACTTACTTCAACTTCAACTTCATTGTTATCCTGTGGGAAATTTGTTTTGCAGCAGGTATCAGCACACCAGTACATGATAAAACAAAACATACAGGTATTAAAAAACACAAAAACAAATAAAAATGGTTGCTGTGGACAGAGGCCCTTTGAGGCCATAAACAGAACAGAGTTGATGTTCTAAACACAGAGAAGAGTATACATATATTTTAGCTCTGATATTTGTATTGTCTAATAGTAGTTTGTAAATGTTGTCCAATAAGATTTCAGCAAAAATTTAAATATTTTGCATTTCTATAGGATAGCATGAATCATGCTTTGACATGATTGAGGGTTAAGGGGGAGATAGAAGATGGGAGGGGGTCATATATAAAAAGAGTACAAGGCTTTATCTCAAACCCGTGACAAAAGCTCATTTATGCTGGGAAGCTCCATTAGCAGTGTTAATGAGAATTAAGAGGCTCTGGGAGCACAGCTCAGGGCTGAGGGAGACGATGTGAAGGGAGGGGGGGTCTCAGAGCATATAGCATTCTGGAGTCAGCCATCATCCTGGGCCTCGCATCCTTCCCACTAGCCCTCTTGCCATAGGCAGAGGGATTAACTCCTCTTGGATTATAGAGAATTAATTTTGTGCTTACACCATTGGAGGCGGGATTACAGAGGGATCCATGTCTCTTTATGGAGAAGAGGGAGGAGGAGCTGCCTGGGGGGTGAAGATGGAAGAGATAGAGAGCTGATCACAGGGTCTATTGTTGGCAGACAACACAAACAAGGCCTCCAAAAAGACAGATAACAGAAATGTCAAAGCCGAGACATTTTAATCTAAGCCCATTTAAATATGCTCAGTCTATTCAAAGTGCAATAGCCCTTCAGTGCGATAACCCCCATCTGACTGGCACGTGTCATGATGAGGAAGCCCCTCCTATATTTATGCAGGAGGGGCTTCCTCATCATGACACGGGCCAAGCTAGCTGTGCGGCAGGCTGTCTGTCTGTATGTTTGTCTGGAGTCCAGGGTAGATTTTGGGTACCAGATGGGACCTCACACCCCTTCTCCTCCACCCTCGAATATTCCTTCCTCAACATGGAGTCCTGTTATGATAATGAGGACTGCTTTGCCTGCCCCTCTCCAACACCACCCTCATCATTCCCCCCGCAGGACCTGCACTTTTCAGTCTCACCATTCTTGCATCTCCGCCTTCTTCACCTAAAACACCCCTCTTTATGTCTATCCCTCCTGAATCTGAGTTTTTATCCTCGCTCATGTAATGTGCAGGAAAAGGGAGTCCAAGGGCATGGCGGGTGAATTATTGGCTCATAGGGGCCTCATGTAAAAGAAGGAGGCATTTAGAGAAGTGTTCTTACACTGCAGAATGCACCTTTTGTAAAGCCCAGATGAGGCCTGGTGTCAGGCTTGAGTTATGTTTATGGGAGCCTTTGAATAGGCTTCACTTACAGTAAGGCCAGAGTGACAAAAGCATTATTGTCCATCCTCCACAGAACTCGAATGTTTTATTTTGTGAAGTCCACATGAATTTTAAAGCCTCCTTTGGCCTTGACTCGGTAATAAGAGTATTAAGTAGTATCCAGTGTCAAGCTGAAATGGCCAGCGGAGGATCAGACGCTGCTGTCTAATCTGTTTGTGTGGGTTTGAGAGTTAAGAGAACGCTGGGTGTCAACAGTGTGGACTGCTGACCAATGTCTGACTGAACATATGTCACCACTGTGCACCCAGAGGGACTTCTTCCAAGTCGGCAGCTTGGGGCAGGATAAGACTAACAATCTGCAAAAAAAATGCCTGCTCACTTTAATGAGCGTCCAGCCCCCAGCATGAGCCAGGGTTCCCACAGATCCTTGAAAAGCCTTAAAAGTCAGTGAATGTAGTTTTTGGATGTTAATGACCTAGAATGTGTTGGAAAGTCTTGGATTGTTGGAGCGATGGGCATTAAATCTGATCAGGGGCAGAGTATGTGAACTAGTATATATTACATTTTTTTTTATCATTTTCTAGGTTTGAAGTGCTAATGTTTCAATAAAATATAACCACTTGAGAATGATTCTCTGAAAAACACAAGTTAATACAAACAGATTTTGGAAAACTCTTACTTGGGCAAAGATTTCTATGAAATCTCTTTTGGGTGTTGCTGGGTAGACTGTTTTGTAAGCATGGTTCACCTCTATTACACATACACTCACAGTTGTTTTCCCCTTTTCTTCCTGCTTAAAACTACAACCTGATTAAAAAGCCACTGCTGACATATTGGATAGGGCTGGATATCGATTCAGATTTTCTGGATCGATTCGATTCAATATTACAAGGTCTCAAATCGATTCGATTCACAGTTCAATTAGATATTTATTCAGTCTGGGATATCTTCGTTAAAATAGTGCTGTAAATTTAAAAAGTGACTTTTTGACCTGGTACATCATTAAAAAAATGTTTTAACATGAAGAACTAAACCCAAAGCAGTTACATTAATCATATTTTAATGATATGCATGAATGCATATTCTGCATATTACTTCTGCATATTACTTCTCTGCACATCCAAAGAACTGATCCAAAAAACTACCCAAGTTAAAAGATCGATCTTTGGATTTTATGGATCGATTATGAACCAATTAAAGGAAAATCGATTTTTTTAACCCAGCCCTAATATTGGACCAGACCCAGTCTTACAGTTTAAGGAGTGGCTGTGACATTTTGCTCTGTCTTGAAGTTCTAAAGGAGTCAACTTAGATCTGTTCAAATCTGTGATTGTCACGCATGCAGAGCTCCCACTGCTCTCATTGGTCAGTTTCTCTGACTTCAGGCAACAAATCATAGGAGGCAGAACAAAAATCAAGCATGCTGTACTTTCTGTCCTGGTGTCGTGAGGTGTCCCACACTGATCCTTTGTAGTCAGTCATGATGGCACACTACACTGGATGTAAAGCCCCAGTCACACTCCTGTTTCTCATGGCGATTGTGCACAATTGTCATAATCCTGATGAAATGTGCTTTGGTCTTGGTGCATGTGCAACTTGATCTGGATCAGGGTTGCATAGACGTGGACAAACAAGTCTGTGAAGGGAAGGGTCCCGATTTTTTGAATGGTTCAAAACTGTTGTGGAGAATTGCCACTCTCAGTATAGCAGAGGTGGAAGCCTAATGCGGTCCTAAGGCGAACTGTATTAGCGTGGCATGTTTCGGGCTCAATCGGGCCGATCGTGGCTCAATCCTGAAAGCTTTCTGAGAACGGTTGTGCCCCGATTGAGCCCTGTTCAAGGCGACTCAAGCAACAGGGCTCAATGGGGGCTTAAGTGCTTTCAACGTGTGTTAAACAAATAAAAATTGAAAATTGAATGTAAGAGAAGAATATTTTTCTTCAACCTCCAATCTGAAGTCTGTAACAGGAAGTAAGAAACAAACAGGGCATTTTTTATGTTGATGTTTAAGTACATAAAGCTGTGCTGTTTCATTCTTACTAATTGGACAGCTGTTGAACTCTAAATGCAGTAAAACTGTATAGTTGTATTCACTTTTCTGTCTTTTTGGGGCCTTGCTTCAAAAAATTGCAGATACTCTGATTAGCATGCACAAACAAACAGAAACATGTGTGCATGTCCATTGTCCTGATGTTTTCTATGCTTTTTTTGTGTAGTTCCTGGTCCACCTGCTGGCATCAAGGCGGTTCCCTCCTCTCCAAATAGCGTAGTGGTGTCCTGGTTGCCCCCTCATAAACCAAATGGTGTGATCCGCAAGTACACCATCTACTGCTCCAGTCCGGGGTCTGGACAGCCGGTGAGTGCCTCCTCGGTGGGTGTGACTCATTAAAAAAAATCTGGTTTAAGAGAGGGGAGAATTCCCCTAATTTGATAAAAATCTATGAGTAGAAGCATTTAATTTGTACCCACTTGTCTTCAATTGAACCTGAATGTATGTATGTGTATATTGCGCATATCGTTCTTTCAGCACATTTGCACCATCGCTTTATTTCCTGCCCTCCTAGATGAACAGATGAGGTTGTCTTGGCAACGTGATGAGACGTAGATATGCAAATGAAGCAGAGAACAAGCTCACACATGCACACTGCCGCATAAGAAGCACTCGCACATACACACACAGAGACATCACATTTCAACATTTTCTATTTATACATGCATGTGCGGCATTTCAGTTGTGGTTAGATCATGTGCACACAAACACCAGCGCACACAGTGAGACCTGACATCGGGCTCAAATCTCACTTTCTTATTATTCACAAATACTCCTCCCTCTCTGTGCATGAGTGCCATGTAAATGAGCACAGGCAGGGAGGAGAGAGGGGGGAAGATGGGGCTGAGAGACAGAGGAAGAGAAGCACGATTAGAGGTAGGGAGAGAGCGAGGGGGAATGAGGGGAAAAAGAGAGGGATGAGAGAGGGAGAGGGGGAGAGACCAACAGGGAAGAAGGGAGGAGCAGAGGAGGGTATCAGTCACATCGAGATGAGAGTGCTTTTGTCCGTCTTTTCATTATCTCCCTGTATCACTCCCTGGATCACCACAACACCACCGCTATGCTGAAGGAATTTTTGAACGCACCCCCTACACACAAACACTTCCTCCCTCCCTCCCTCCCTCCCTCATTCCCTCCATCCTCTCCTCTTCACTGAGCCAGACAGAGGGGGATAGAGGGAAAGAGGGAACAAACGAATAGTGAAGGAAGTGGAGATGAACAGATTAAAGAGAGAGAACAGAGGATCGACTTGAGAGGGAAAACAGTGTTTTTAAGCGTGCCTGTGTTTGTGTGCCTGCAGGTTTGTGTGTACAACTCCTCTCAGAAATGTTTGTTGGAGAATATCCACAGGATACATCATTGAATCCAGTATGGAGGCTTGAAATGTGATTTTTCTGTAACCAGAGAATACATTTTTTGTTTCATGGATCAATTTAAAGAGTGATGCTGGATTAATATTCATCGTTTTTTCTTTAACTCAGTGTATTTCTGTCTGCGTATGCCGAATAGCCCAATGATGTCTTACAACTGAATGTTCGTGTGCATGAGGCCATCACTTAATTATGACATTACATCTCTTTGTAAAAGCACAGCAACTTAATAGATTGAACACCAGCACCTTAAAAACAAAAGAGAACTTTAATTGTCTCACTTCAGATGGACAAAATTCTTCTCGGAGTTTTAGGTTTACATCTGTCTTCAGATTTATGGCATAGTTTTTAACAGCAAGACCTATTTGATAATACGAGTTGTCCATAGTAGAGAAAGACCTCAAACTTGAACTCATCATAAAATGAAAAATGAGCGAATGAAGAAAAAGAACAAAGAAAATTATGTAAAAAATAGTCTTGAGTATTTCAGCTTCTAAGACCACAAAAATTGAATACTGATAAAACAGGCCCATATGAGAGGAATGTAAAAGGCCCATGAATGAAATGTGGGATACAAAGCCGAGAAGAACTGAAAAATATTGTACCTCACCTTTTTAAAGTAGTTTTACTAATATTGTGTTATGATTCAATTATTACAATAATTCTTGTATTTTACATTATGCCATGGAGTGATGTTAATGTGAATTTTGCTAATTCCTTTATTTTTAAAACCCAGGCAGAGTGGTTGATACTTTGGACATAGCTTATAGGGATTCAAACTAACAGACAAAGCAAGTTAATAAATAAATGAACAAATCAATGAATTGAAATGCATTGAAAATTTTGTCAACTCTAATAAGGCAAAGCAGTATATCAAGGTCTAAATATAAAGATATTTAAATTTTGTATCAAGGTATAGAGGTTGAAAGTATTGTTTTTTATTATTATTAAATTGTGTATGTTGATTCTAAGGGAAACTGTGGCATCCCAAAAGCTCCATTAAATGCCATTTAAAGTAAGATTTACCAACAGTGATGTGTTTATTGACTTTATGAAATGCTTCACAGACATTTTTCAAAGAATTATTTTCAGCATTTTCTGGCTGTAGCATTTTTTTCTGTACATGTTGGCTTAGTTCTGTTGGCTGTGAAGAATATACGTTTGTCTGTGAGACTTTTGGCCTTTCAGGGTTAGGCTAATAACAGACATTTCAAAATTTGTATTTATTAGTTTTCTCTTCTTTAAAAATATCAAAGTACCATGACAGCTCTTTATCCAATTTAATTAAAAGCTCTGATTTGATTTATGACCAGTTATGAACTATAGTACATTGGACTATATCTGTTTGTTTTACTGATGTCCATGTGTAGGTTCAGGTTTACTGGAATTAGTGTTTTTGTTTGTTTGCTCTCTATGGTTCATTGTCCTCTTAAAAGTCAAACACAAGGCTTTTTAAGATCCTTTCAAGAGTCAAACTGAGATGAAAATGTTATAATTTTTTCCTCTGCAGATGATGTAGCTCACCATGGAAGCCTTACACCCTACTCTTAGGCAATGTACAAACTAAAATAAGACCTCTCATGCATGAAAATACAACTTTTTCAGACTTTTTATGGATTCAAATAAGAGAAATCAAATGTAAAACATTTAAGACTAAAAAATATATTTATAAAGTAATGGTATCTCGGGGTGCTGGTGTGGTGGAGTGGTTAGCAACCAGGCACGTCCCATAAACACACTTCTGCCAGTCCGGGTTCGCAGAGTGTCTTCCCCTACTCTCTCACCCCTTTCACAGGCCTATCCACTGTCCCTCTCCCATCAATAAAGGCACAAAATGCCCAAAAAATACTTTTAAAAAAAAGTAATGGTATCTCAGAAGTTCTGGAAATCTGTAAAACAATTTCAGTGCCCTATAATTTCAGCTGATAAAAGTCAAAGCAAAGGTGTAAATTATTAACTTAATTTTGATTGATTATATCCAGATGTGTCTGCGTCAGAATCCTGTTCTTATCCATGTTGTCAAACTGTAAAGTCTAAACTTTTATCAAGGTGCTTAAAGAGCAGAACAATGTTAGTTGTACTTAGTTACACTTTTGTTTCTCCCTTTAGAAAAACAACTGTCTGCTGTGACTTTTGGACAGTTGCATTTCCCATCTCTGGAGTCATGAATACTTAAAACAAGCCTGAGTGTGTCCTTTAAACCACATTTAATATGAGCTACATGCCTCAGCCTTGTAGTGCCTGGCCTCCACTGAGCCTGTCATGTCTCCGCGTCATCACATTTTGCTAACATGACATTGTGTGCCCTCTGTCCCAGGCACCCAGCGAGTACGAGGCCAACCCGGAGATGCTTTTCTACCGCATCACGCACCTCTCCCGTGGTAAACAATACCACATCTGGGCCGCAGCCGTCACGACAGCCGGCCGAGGCAACATCAGCTCAAAGGTCACAGTGGAGCCTGCTGGGAAAGGTGGGTCATCGGGGCGAGCCTGTGGTGGGGCAGAAGGGTGGTGGGTTATCTGTAAAGGTTACGAGGGAGAGAGCGGTAAAGATGGATATGAAACGGCATCATGATCTCCTGCGCACAGATCATGCCTCTCTCTCCCGCTCGCTCTGTCTGTCTCTGTTATTGATTGACAGCCGCTCTATTGATTGAGTGGCGGCTATGTTGCGAGAAACACTGTTGTTAATTATGCGGTGATGAACAGGGCCTATCCAGTCAAATGACCCCTGGGGAGAGCGATAGCGGGAGAGAATCAATAGAGGGGAGGATCTATGGAGAAAAGATAGACTGAAACTAAGCGCTTCAGAGGAGGGGCTACACCAAAACCCCACGCTGCTGCTTTTTATTTCATCAGCAGAGAGCAGAGGCCTTTCCCCTTTGGCTAATTCACTCCGAAAACAGCCGAGACAGGCAGACATGAAGAGCAGGGCACCTTGATGTTGTTTTGCTGTATTTATCATCTCCTGTGCATGAAAGTGTGTATAAAGATTGATTTTTATCCTTCTTACACGTGTTTGCATAGTCCCGGCCAAGATCCTGTCCTTTGGAGGCACAGTCACCACACCCTGGATGAAGGAAGTCCGTCTGCCCTGCAGCTCAGTAGGAGAACCTGCCCCCACAATCAAATGGACCAAAGACAGGTCAGACCTCGTCATGCACCACTTAAATACTCGTGTTATGATTCACTCAGACAAATAGAGCGGCCTGTTCGGATAAATATAACTCAGCTGTTCTCTGGATTAACATCTCTGACCTGTTGGTGCTCTTTCAGTGAGGACTCAGCCATCCCTGTGACCTCAGACAGCCAAAAACAGATTCTGTCAAACGGCACCCTGGTGCTACGTTCAGTCAAAGCAGAGGATTCTGGGTACTACACCTGTACAGCAACTAACACTCTGGGCTTTGACACCATCATAGTCAACCTGGTGGTGCAAGGTAAGAGGAAACAGAATGTGTTTCACCAGAAATATTTTGTCAGAAAATGTGTTTGTGATGTTTGTTTCCTGTTGTTGAGTATCACACTCCATCTCTCTGTCTCACCTTCTGCAGTTCCTCCTGATCAGCCTCGCCTGACTGTCTCCACCACTTCCACCTCCTCCATCACCCTGGCTTGGATCCCTGGGGACAATGGAGGAAGCTCCATCAGAGGTACGCTTCTGACAAGAAATCCTGTTAGCATAGCAGGGTGTATAAAGAAGAACTTATTTATACTTTCAATAAAATAAATAAACAGATGCATATGCAACAATGTAGTGTGTGCCCATCATAAGTTTACTAAACTGAGAGTCTTCATGGGAACCAATTATCAGAGTTTGAGTTGAGACCTAAGCTAGACTAAACTAAGCACAAGGTTTGATAAATTAAAGTTATACTTATGAAATCAGCATCTGAGCAATAGAAAACAGAAATTATAAGTCCTGTCTAAAAAATATCAAAGATTAACTTTTTGCCCTAAATTACCATTCCAGTCATAGAGTACATTAGATTAAATGGTTGCAAGATCAGAGAAGAACACAAACAATGAAAAGCTGTGTAGTTTAATAACTTTTGTCATTTTTTGAAGTTGATAAATAGTTTTACTAACTTTTTATATTTTTAATAGCCCGTGGGCAGCCAGTAAATTCACCTTCCCATATTTCGGATGTTTTTAATAAAAGAGTAAAGGAATTATCAAGAAACAAAGTCAATGTGAGATGCTTATCATTTGTGAAGTGAATAATAAACATGACTATATCTGCACATTTAAGTAACATTTCTATGAAATGTGTTATAAAAATGCAGCTGAACTGAAATGAATAGACAGATTTTTTCTGCCTTAGGCATCAGTACATTGACCTTACACAAAAAAGAAATACACAAAAGCATGGTTATTGAAAATGTATTTTCAGTCTAAATGTATGTATTTGTGATGTGTTGTAAGCAAGGGCGTAGGTTTGATTTTGACATTGGTGGGGACATAAAAGCACACCAAGATGGCACCCCTGAAAGTTGGTGTGTTTTGCATTTATGGCTGTTTTTCAATGTCATGTAGAGCTGATCAAACAAACAAACTATCACATTCAGAAAAGAATATGATCGACTGACAGTAATATATTGGTGCATGAAACATGAACAGAGGGACAGTTTGGGATCAATCAGAAATTTTGATGGTATGGTTGTATTCTGATAAATATAGAACCAAAACCAAAAAGGACTACTGGTAAGTGTATTCCCCAACAATATGAATGTATAAAGTCATGTTTTTCATTTGAGGTTTTATTGTATTTTTTCCCCACAAACTTTTATTGTTGGTCTTAAACGGTTGCTGCCTTTTAATGCACAAATAATACATGGATAATAAATTAAAAAAAAACTCTTTAAGTATCTCTTTGGCATTAAATATAATCATTTTTTAGTTATAATGTTATATACTATGCTTGTGTTTTATGTTAGGGACCATGTGGTAGTGGCATAATATTGATAGGGTCGTGTCCCTAGCGTCCCTACCCAATTCTACACCCCTGGTTGTAAGCAGGAAACTATCAGATTAATGGAAACTTTCTTCAAAAACTTAAATTATTTTTAATGTTTTCATTTAATTTTCTCTATTTCAAAGCCTCAACTCATTTTATTAAGCTTTTAGTCTTAGTTTGGTGTATTCAATTGGATTATGTAGTTTTTTTTCTTACATAAACAAACCCAAATGAATCACAAATGAAACCCAAATGAATCACAAATGAAACACACTGATGAATAAGTGCTAAAGCACAAGCTTATTATATCTACCCTTTTTTTTCAACAAAAGCAGTTTAAGACAACCCTTTTACCTACCATGAATTATTTTAACTACAGAAAGAAAAGTTTATAAATTTAGTACTAAAATTAGACTGGAGTAAATAAAGCTATGACATATGAATGTGAACTTAAAAGTATGATCTTTGATATAATGAAGTCTGAATACAGTCAAATATGTTTGTTTTTTTTTGTTGCCTAAATACAAGCAATGATGTTTCTGCTAAACAATCCATTTTTTTTAACAATCTCAGGCTCTAACATAAAGCAAACTTAAGATGTCTTCTGTGGCTCATGTGTCTGTATTCTCCCCTTTGCCATCAGCTGTACTAATTCTGCAGATTAAAGTAAAAAAAACATTGTTTCTGGGTAAAAGGTGGATGAACCAGAGCTTATTGTCTGTTCTTTGTCGCCCCCTGGTGTCAAGCAAATGTAGCATTGACCTCCCCAGTCTCCAAAAGGAAGTTGCTGTAAATGTGTTTAACTTTAAACTTCACTGTGTGTTCTTGCAGGATTTGTGCTTCAGTATTCTGTTGACAACACTGAAGAATGGAGGGACGTGTTCATCAGCTCCAGCGAGCGCTCCTTCAGGCTGGACAATCTGCGCTGCGGCACCTGGTACAAAGTCAAGCTGGCTGCCAAGAACAGTGTAGGCTCAGGGCGAATCAGTGAAATCATCGAGGCCAAGACCCATGGACGAGGTAAAGATAAACTTTAGAAACAAAACTAACCTTTAACAACAAGAACAAAACATTTCAGAAGAAATTCAGTGTTCTCCCTTTACATTCAATCAAGACAAAACTGAACACTTCAACTGAAATTGAAGTCCATAAATGATTAGAGAGTATTTATTTCTAAAACATATAGAGATTAACAAGTAGTCTTGTTTTTATTTCAGGACATGTTCAGATCTTTGTGCCAGAGAAAACATTTTTATTAAAAAGAAACTGCGTAGTGGAAACTTGAACAATCCTATTCAAAAGGCATCATCAATAACAACGGGGCTGGGAAACATGGACCTAAAAACATACTTTTATATTCTGCTTATACTTTATTTTTTAACAGACAAGAAGGTGTTTTAGTTCATACCTGACATCTTACTAACTGATTTTAGTGTGATGTGTCCTTCTTCAGCTGATTTTATGGAAGGTATAAGCATATTATCAACACAGACATAATGAACTCACTTGGACTATATATTTGATTTTATCCATCTAAATGAGGAAAAACAGTATTCATAAATATAAATAGTCAGAATTTACAACAATACATGAACTATTTATTCAATGAGGGTTCTTGTAAAATTTTAAAAAATTAAGAAATCTCTCTGATACCAGAGCATCTTACATAAAAGTCTTTGAGATCCGATAATTTTGCATTTTGTATTATCAAAATTTTCACCCAAACTTAGTTTGATTTATTGAATGGCTTTGGGAACATTTAGATCGAGTCATTTTGCCCAAATGTAATTTTAAATATTTGTATATTGATATTTATATATATTTCTTAATGTTTGGTGATATCAACAAATGCAGAAACTCATATGTTCATTAGCCATATTGGAGATTAATAGAAATGGACTCCCAAATGACTGATGTTTAGCACCAGTATATTTGTAAATATTTGTAATTTCTTACAAATATTTACAATATTTTATTTCACTGTTATAAAAAGAACCTTGGATAAAATACTATTCTAGATTATTTATTGTTCAAAAACTTCAGATGCATTGTTTTTGGTCAATAAGCATATCATTGTCAGATGATCTAACAGTGAACTATTTACACATTATTAAGTCTTAAGATATTTTTTTTTGCATACACACAATATTGTGCATTCACAATACTGTCTTATCCTTTGTCTCTTAGTAATGTAGAAATAAATCTTATATATACAATCCGACCCCAGACCACAAGCAGTTAATATATCAATTTTCTGCACGATTTTTCTAACCTCCTGTTGCTCTGCTTCTCTTTACAGAACCAGTGTTTAACAAGGACCAGCCGCTGCTCACCCACATCAACTCTACTCACGCAGGCCTCAACCTGCAGGGCTGGACCAGCGGCGGCTGCCCAATCACAGACCTGATGCTGGACTTCAGGCCTAAAGGTACCTGGGCCTGGCAGAGCCTCAAGGCCAACTCCACCACACAACTCTTCCTCAGCGAGCTGCGTGAGGCCACCTGGTACGAGCTCAAGATGAAGGCGTGCAACAGCGCCGGCTGTGGAAACCAGAGCTCCCAGTTTGCTACCACAGACTATGACGGTAGTAAGTGTCTGCTGAATCTTTACCTGTTGTCTTTCCTGATGGTTTTTAAGGTGGGGGCTGCAATATACTGAGAGGGTGTTATGAAAGTCCTCCAAAAATACAGTGACAAATTTAAATTGATTAGAAATGATGTATTTGACCTATTACTGCAAAAATATACATTAAACAGGGTTTGTTTAGAATGGAATTATAGTAATAAAAGTAATGTGTAAAAATAAACATTCAAATGTTATTTAGCATTTGAGCAACTAAGAACTCACAGTCATCATCTGTGCATTTATAGATTTAAGTTCAATCAGTGCTTTAGTTTATATATGACAATAGCTTTAATAATGAATTTTACTCATTTTGAATTTGCTCTCGACCATTCTGGATGAATTACTACATTAGGTAAAATAATAATAATAATAATAATAATAATAATAATAATAACAATAATAATAATAATAACAATAATAATAATAATAATAATAATAGACTGCCAAACATTAGTGTTTAGGACTTTTGTTATGCCATGATATCAGAGATATGATTTTTTTAAACTAGAGCACTGCTCCTTAATCTCAGTACACAAATACATTTCCATTAACTGAATTTTTCCAAGTGTTACTGTTAGTTTTGTTACCGAGCAATAGCATCATGAATTATATTGATGAAAAACAAACAGCATCCTCTTCATGTGCTATATTTGAAAATCTTCACAATATATTGACAAGCCCAATCTCGAGGTCTCATATTTGTGTTTTTGTACACGTTTTTCCTTCTTTCTTTTCAAAGGTACAATCCCGCCCATTAAATCAGCTCGTGGAGAAGGGGATGATGTTAAAAAGCTCTTCTCCATCGGTTCTCCTGTCATCCTGGTTACTCTGGGCGTTGCTCTGCTCTTCATTATCCGCAAGAAACGCAAAGAGAAGAGGCTTAAACGACTTAGAGGTGAGGGAAAGAGAAACGGGGAGTTCACGGACAGATCTGTGTTTTTGTGTGTTAATGGATTAATGTAACATAGTGTGACATGTTGAAACGACTTATCTTAACCAACTGTAATCTAATTAAGGCTTTGTCTTCTTGTAGATGCTAAGAGCCTTGCTGAGATGCTTATCAGGTAAGAGCTTCCCTCTATAAACAGATTTATAGCTCCTACAGAGCAGAGATAATGTTCTAATGTCCTCCGGTTGGTACTCTAAAAAAGATACCAGTCTGATTTTTTTGTATCATTTCCATGTGTGTGCAGCAAGAACAATCGCAGTATAGACACTCCAGTGAAGGGTCCTCCTCAAGGACCACGGCTCCACATCGACATCCCGCGTGTTCAGCTGCTCATCGAGGACAAAGAAGGAATCAAACAGATAGGTAAAAGGCTCGACAGCTAAACAGGCTTAATTCATCAAGTACTCTGTATTGAATGACTGAAGGTTTCTCCTTATCTCTCACCTAAAGCAGGAGAGGATAAGGCCGCGGTGCCAGTGACAGACACAGAGTTCAGCCAATCAGTGAATCCACAGAACTTCTGCACGGGCGTGTCTCTGCATCACCAAGCTCTCATCCAAAATTCAGGGCCTTTGATCGACATGTCAGACATCCGCCCGGGAACAAGTGAGTTTTTATCCAAGTTCAGATTTTACACTGATGACCAGAGCACAGTAGCTGTAGGCATGTAGTTCTTTAAAGGAGAAGTTCGGTTTCGACAGCTTTCACATTGTCTATAGAATGAAGTAGAACAATATACTCACCCAGAAGGCTTTCCTGATCCAAACAGTGCTTCGTGAGATATTTAGATCCAAAATCGAGCGGCGGACATCCGTATAATGGTAGCACACGGGGCATGCATAGCGCCGCTCCTAAAACTGCATTAATCGTCCAAAAACTCATTAGTTTCGTCAGTATTTCATCATGGTCCGCTTGCGCTCCTCCAAGACAGTCCGGGTTGCTCCACCCATGTTTTGTGACTGTGCTGACCTCTGAACTGAAAACTTTCTTCACGGCTGCCGCGCATGCACAGTACGGCTCATTGTTTCAGGGGCGACCGCCAGCTAATCAACAACTTTCTTCTTCCAGATATTCTCCTGAATATCAGGAGTCTCATGTGTTTGAACTTGCTGACACTGAAAACCTAAGTAGGCCAACCTTCAGAACCGTCAGAAAATCAGCAGCGATTAAAAACGAAATCATTAATAAATTGGATAGATGTGCTCATTCATCACCAGCATTGGTATCAATAAGATCTCTACAATTGAGGGACGACAGACCTTTGGTCCCTATTGGGGGCTTTAGAAGCCAACCAAGAGTACCTGCCATTTTGAAAATGTATCCAACTAATTTTTAGATCAACCATCAACAGACAAATAGGGGTATACACAGCAAAATGATGCATAACCTTAAACCCGTAATAAAATAAAAACAAGATTGTTATTTAAAAAAATAATCTCTTATGCAGTGAGAAGACAGACACACATTAACTGATCAGGTCCAGGTTGTTTTTGAATTAAGCTGTACATTTTTCTTATATTTCTGCTGTAAAAAATGGCTTTAAACGTGTAGTTTGTGTGTGAGACTTTCAGTGCCTCTGCTGCAAGCTCCAAGCAGGCACTGGAGGAACTGCAGACCTTAGAGGTTTCATATTGGCTCAATTTTTCTTGATGCTTATAGTGTTAAGGGAAACAAGAGTTATTCTAAAATACTTTTGCGAGTGTCAGCATTGGTTTTATCGAAGAAAATCCCAGACACTGGCAGTGAAAGGTTGCCAGTTAGCTTGGTCAGTCTTGAAACTACTTCAGGCAAGTCCTGTGACAGATCACAGCGAGGTTTGTGTTGTTTGTGAAGCAGAGAGGCGTTCAGACTGCAGCCAAGGGGCTAGACTGTTTTTGTTTTTTTGGTTGTTTTTTTTTGGCACTGACGAATTCTAAGAAAATAATTAAACATTGCCAATATTGGGGAATGAAGTTAATGTTTGACTGAAAGTTTGTCAGCTTTGTGCAGTTTGGTTTGTCTCTGATTGTTTACATGAACCATCCCCTCTTTGCCCTAGACAGTGTAATTTCACCTCTCAGTCATGAATGAATCCAGGGGCAGTTAGGCCCAAACAGGCCCTCTGAAAGCTGATTGGCTGCCCTGAACTCTTCACTCTTGTCAAACCATTAAAGACAAGCTGGGATGTCTGCTTTTTTGGCATAACATTGGTTTTACAAATTATATGACTGAAGTTGGGATGTACCAAAGGGGGCCATCTTGTGTTTTTCATCTTCTCTCAGTGAAGAATGTTTGGACACCCCTGGTGAGGAGTAATAAGCAAGAGTAGACTCACAACAGCCATACCACCAGAAATAATAACATCTCAGAGTGACGTTAACCTACATACCAGATGGACTGTTTCACATATCTACGGGATACTGATGGCCCTTTCCACTAGCACGCCTTGGCCCTACTCTACTCGGCCCTACTGGATTTGCAGCGTGCTTCCACTAGCCTGGTACTTCCTAAAATAAGCTAGTTTTAGTACCTACTCCACTCTGGTTCTAAGCGAGCTGAGTCGATACTAAAAGATGACGTCACCAACTGCCGGCTGCTGATTGGTCAGACAATGTCGTCATCGATGAGTCATGAGCGCGACGACCTAGCATGTTAGCGGTAGCTACCGTTAGCTTACCCTCATACGTCTTTTCTTTGGAGCTCGATTGCCCTCGTCCTCGGCTTCATTCTGTTGTATAGCTTCCAAAACTCTCCCGTGCTTCTCAAGGGGTATTTCTTCCTGCCACCTGCAGCCTTCTTCTGCTTTCCTTTTTTACTCGGTTTGTGACAAAAAGCCACAGATTGTTGTGTTGCGCTCAAAATGGCATCACCGCAGAGCCGCTCTCTGTTTACAGCGACACTGCACGCTGTTGGGCAGGCGACTGGGGCTAATGGAGAAGCAGCACAAGGCGAGTAGAGTAGAGTCGAGTAGAGTGGAGTAGGGCTAGTGGAAAAGGGCCAATAGTATCTCAACTGTGTCAGGACAACAAAGAAAGTAAAACCTTTTACCAAGATAAACTAGAAGTTGACTGAATTCATGTTTAGTCTGTCATATACCTTTTGGGCTAGTCAGCTGCTTGCAGTAACTCCTTGATTCTAGCACAATAGATGCTGAAGGCCCCAGTCATTTTCTGACGAGGAACAATTGTGTCAGCTTATGAGCTTTGCGAAATGGATCTGCCTGTTTACACACATGGAATCTGTCAAATCCAGCTGCTTTGCTTGGTTACAGTGTCTAAAAATACCTGCTTAAGAGTGGACCAAGGCTGAATTTCTGTGCCTTTAAAAAGGGATAGAACAGAAAAAAGCTCTTTAGGAAATCTTTGATCTCTAATTGAGCTGGACTTTCATGTACACACTTACAAAAATAATGAGCCAGCCGAGGACACGTCGTCTTCTAGACAATCAAAAAAAAGATTTGCAGTCTCAGTGATGTTCAGGCTGCTCTCTGATCACTTTGACCTCTCTTAGATCCAGTGTCCAGGAAGAGTATCAAATCAGCACACAGCTCCAGGAACAGATACTCCAGCCAGTGGACGCTGAGCCGGCCGAGTCAGAGCCAGTCGACGGCCTCGGCGCGAACTCTGACCTCAGACTGGAGAACGATGGGCTCTCATGGCATCACAGCGACCGAGAGTGACAGCTACAGTGCCAGCCTGTCACAAGACACAGGTGAGTCAGCACCAGCCGTCATCTTTTATGTTTCTCTCTTTCTGTGAACCGGGGGGCAGGTTTAAGTCAAAAAGAAGAATCTTCAAGACATTGGTAACAGACAAAGATATTTTTCTTTTCTCTTTTTCAGACAAGGGTCGCAACAGCATGGTGTCGACAGAGAGCGCCTCCTCCACCTACGAGGAGCTGGCGAGAGCCTACGAGCACGCCAAGCTGGAGGAGCACCTGCAGCATGCAAAGTTCACCATTACAGAGTGCTTCATCTCCGACAGCTCGTCCGACCAAATGACCACGGGCACCAATGACCCGGCCGACAGCATGACCTCACTGAGCACGCCGTCTGAACCGGGCATCTGCCGCTTCACTGCCTCACCACCCAAACCACAGGACTACGACCGCGGTAAAAATGTGGCTGTGCCCATTCCACACCGCGCCAACAAAAGTAAGTAGAGGAGAAGAGGATGCTCTTATGTAAACAGTAGATGAATTATGAAGTGATTGTGACAGCGATGTGCATGCTTATGGCTGCTTTGTTCACAGAGCAGCGAGGCGTCATGTCCTTTGGTTTATACAATAATAATTTAAATGTTTTGTAGAAAGAGTCCGTTGTTATGTCAATCAAATCTGCCAACTGTTTTTAAGAAAAAGTCAAAACTGCTGGCACTGGCAAACACAGTGGCAAATAAATAAGAGTAACAGACAACATAAGGCCAATAAAAAGATACATGAACAATAATCAAGGATGAACAAAAACACGAGAAAAATGATAACAAATGAAAAACATAGCAAAGAAAGGTCCACACAGACAAATAAAAAAACAACCATAAAATGTCAACTGTTTATTTTTTGCCCTTATTGTGTTTATTTTATTAGGGGTTTTTTTGTGCAAAATTTTATGTGTTTTTCAGTTTTCAATATGTTGACTTTTTTTATTTTGCGCTGTCTTTTGTCTGGTAATATTTGATTTGTTTTGGTATTTGTTGATTTATTTTGTTTACTTGTAGAGTTTTTATCCGGTGTTTTTCTTGTGATGTATTTTTTTATGTATTGCATTGTTTTTTGTACTTTATTTCATGGGATGTTTTTTGTTAAGCTCTTCAGGACCACCAAACAAAATGGCCTCAGTGAACCTCATCCTCTTTCTTCTCTTGCCCGTCTTAGGTGAGTTCTGCAACCTCCCCCTCTACATGAAGACAGACCCGTTCTTCCGCAAGCAAGGGGAGCTGCATGACCCTTGCCCAGCTGTGCCACCGCGAGAAGCCTCGATCCGCAGCCTGACACAGCGAGCGTATCACACCCAGGGCCGTCACAAGACTCTAGACCCTGCCAAGCAGCAGGCCCTGACGCTGGGCCACTCAGGGCTGGGAAGCTTGGGTGCAAGCTCGGGCACTGCCACCCTGCCCCAAAGAACTCTCACCATGCCCAGCTCCAACACCGCAGCAACAGCTTCCACATCCAGCACGAGCAGCAACCCCACCAACAGTAACAAGGTGGGGGGCTCCAGAGACTCGCTGCTAGAGAGCAGTTCCTCTGCACTGGGCAGACTGCAGAAACAGAGTGCAGGGGCCTACTCCAAATCATACACGCTGGTGTAGCGGGCTCACCTGCACAGACTTGCATCGCTGTGCCCACTCTTTAGCCCACTTTGGTACTCTTCAGCCTGGGTCAAAAGGGGCATGCAGACATCTTTCTTTAATCTCAACTAATGGTGAACTGCCCAGCGTTCTGTCTAATTTTCCTTGGGATAGGTTTTTCCCCCAGACAGAGACCCAGCTAACCCCTTCTTTTCATGTTCACATGGGACTCTAAAGAAGATTTACTAACTCCAACTAACAGTTCCAGCCGGCTGGTGCTCAGTTTCGCTCTGTTCCTGCGGAAGTTGCACAGCAAAATAAACAGGAAGTGATTCTGTGGTCATTTGAAAAAACTGACTTTGATTGAGGAGCTATGAGCTCTGTGTTTATGACGATAAAGACTACGATAGCCAGTATGAAGCTGTGTGGCCATTCTGTCTCTCATACGCACACACATGCTGTCCTCCATAGTTTGAGTATTACTGTCGATTTGCAGGACTTCCACTTAAGTTCCCTTTTCTTTTGTATCTTCCCTTCTGTGTCTCCAAGGTCCCAAAAAGCTATTGGCCGAATTTTCTCTAAATGTTGAATCCAAAAGAAATGATTCAGGTTTATATAAGTCCAAGAATGATTAAAACAAAACTTCTATCACATTAACTTTCTCCACACACATCTTTCTGTCTCTCCTTCTCTCTCTGTCTCTTTCTCTCTCTCTCCAGCTGAACAGTGTTTGACTTGTTAAAACAATCATGACAACCCAAATGAACCAGCTATGATTTCTCACTTCACAAATAGAGAATATTTGGTATTATAAAGAATTTTACATATATATTTCTATGTAGGTATATTATTGACATTTAAGTGAAATTATGACAAAGTATTAATTGTATGTACTACAATGGTGTAGTAGTATATACAGCAATTTAATGTTAATGTCAAATTTAAGAATGAGACAATCGCTCAATCATGAAATTTAAATAAAAAATAAATTTAAAAAGGTCGGTCTTAACAAAGGAAAGTTTAGTATATCGAGGCGATGTTCTGTATGTTTCTGTATGTACACCGACTAAGAGAAGAGTGTTTCCTCTCCAGTCAGCATGCTGAGGAAAGAAAAGCAAGCTAGGCTGGCCAACCTAAAAGGCAGGAAGGCCTCTTTGCTGAGTGTTTGATGAAAACAATCATTCCACATTTACAAGGCAGCCATTTTCCTTTAATGTCATGGATAAGATGGGAAACTTAAGTGCTGTTCTAAGCTACAATCATTCTAGTGTGGATTGTACTTTCACCACAGAAAGACAGAAGCTGATTTAACTCTAAACCATCAAGTAAGAATGTCCGTTATATATCCATTTGTTACATAGCGTTTATTCTCTGCTCCTTGCTTACATCTGGTTCAGGACTTTTCATGTGCAAAACATTTTATGGAGCTACAGTGATGACGGGCTGATAACAGTCCAAACAGAGTATTTACAGCAGGATTTTAGGCCTGTATTGAACAAAAATGAGCCTGTTCTGGCTTTCATGGTATCCACATTTTATTGTTTGACCATCTATCAACATGCATCTTTGCCACATAGCGTACTGAAGTCCAGTCAATGCTACCATTGGCTGACTGGCATATGTGGTCGTGACCGATGCTATCCCTCTTCAAGCATCTGATTGCTTAATCTTAGAGTCAAACCGTTGGCAGTTAGTTGCTGATTAGTCAGGAGTCATTGAAATAAGTTCTGGTCATAGTTCCTTGACTGAGCCAGTACAGCAGTAGCACATTTTGTCAGAGCTTCATCCCCATCCTGAGCATGAAGTCAGAAGAAAATGGCCGCCATGTGAAGAAAATGATTGCAGAGAGCCTTCTGTACATGAAGTCTGATCATGAGTCTCTTTGACTGAGCCTGAGTGGTTGTTTACTTCAATAATATCAAGAAACCAAAACACAGAGAATCCACAAATAAGTTTTTATGTAGCATCAATGTACAGACTTAAGTTGTTATTTAAATAAATCTTTCTGTAACGACACAGTCGAACATCATACCAACCTCTCAGCCAGCCAGAAGCCACTCAGCAGGTCTTTTCTCTTTGAAAGAAAAACTAGCTGAAGGAATCCCCATCATGATGTGAATGAAGTAAAATAATATAATGTTGAGCAGTGTTATATGTCAGGGAGTTCAGTTATGAAAAAATATATAATATTCACTCAATTAATATCTTTGTTGTTGCCCTGTCTGAAGTACTGTATATGTCCAACTTCCTTTATTTCCACACCCCTCCATTTTGCGCTATTGTACATTCACACAAGAACCTACTGGAATGTCTCTTGAAGCATCTCCATGAAAGTGTTTTGTGGTTAATATTTATTTACACATTTGCTTTGTTTGTTTGTTTATTTGTTTAAGGGAGGGTGTTTCTGTTGGTCTCTTGATTTTAATTTCTCATTTTAAATTTGTTCAGATTTTTAACTAAATTAAGTTTCCAAGGCCAAACCGTAGTGAAATATTTGGTCTGTGGCTAAAATCAGTTCAGCCAAGTGAAATCAGGGACTCGTAGCTCTTTTGGTCACACAAACTATTGTTATGTATATATCGACTGGGGCCAGTCTCCCGTCCTCTTCCCCCTTCTGATAAATTAAAGTTCAAATACACCACCTTAAACTTACTAGACCCATCATCTCTACCTTTGTCAGTGTTGTTTATAGATTAAGTCTTGTACATAAACACAGTTTTGTATGAAGAGCTATTTTCAGATAAATCAGGGGGACACATCAGGGTTGAATGCCCCAATTTCAAAATTGAAATAGTATCAAAAATAGAATATTTTATTTCTGAAATGGGCAAAACAGTTTTCTTTCCCTTTATGTTTTTGATACTAATTTGTTGAATTTTTATTCTTTTTTAAAGATCTTTTGATGTCGTCATTTGTCCTATTTACTTTTTTATCATTATTTTGTATTTTGTTCATCCTCAAAAAGTCATTGCATGCTCGCTAAAAGGGAAAAATTGAAGGAAAAAATGTATGAAAATCAAAAACAAAAAAAATGTTGAGGGTATCCCAAACATTTGTTTGAGTTGCTTGTTATAGCAATTGCTTGTGTTCAAAAGTACATTTTCTATGAAAAGAAGCAAAAACTAAAAAGATCATTCTAACACCTTGTGCAATAAAGCTATCTTTCATACGTCATGGCCTCTGTCATTCTCAGCATGTCTGTTTGTATATTATATGAATTATCCAGGTTTATCAAACTTCTGATCCTGCACCCTCCATAATGCAACTGGGTAGTTTTTCTTCCATTGCACTCTTCTGCCTGTTTCTTAGTATCACTTCAACAACAGATGGCTCTCACTTTATCACAGACGTGTCACCGATCCACCGTTTTAAATAAGTAGAAATGGATAAACTGGTAATCAAACAGCTGCTTTGTTGTCAGGATATGAAGATGGTGGATATGTTTAAGAGGCCTACAAAGTGCATTTTAATGCAGACGATTGTGCACTTCGGGTTTCTTTTGAATGTGGCAACAGAATACCACTTCCTTGACCACCAAAGCAAACAACACACCTTCTGTGGTTCAACATCTGATGTTACAGTAAAGTACTAACATACAGCAACACTAGCAGAGGTAGTTTGAATTCACACTGATCTGTGTAGTTATTACCTCCTCCAAGGAGGTTGTTTCTCCTATATTTGTTTGTTTTTGTCTGCCTGTAAGTAATCCTACTCAAACACTTCTCAGCAGATTTTGATGAATATTCCGATAATGTTGGCATTGGCACAAGAAAGAACTGAAAGACTTTGGTGCTGAGTCAAATCTTGACGTGAATCATGGAACTTTTTAAAGGATTTGTTATCGCTGCATGATCAAGGAGTCTTCCACATTTTGTGGAATAACTCAGCTGAGAATATCAGAAACTCTTCGGCAGAGGTTTGAGTTAGTTTTTTGACTGAAACGATGTAGCATAATGAATGAAGCCAACAGTTCTTAGTTAACAATATAGTTTTTACCTCAGTCCTGCCTCTGCCATGCTCAAAGTGGAGGCACAGGGATGACATTTTCTGCTGGAAATGGCCGCATAAATCTGTTAGTCTTGGAGGATAGACTGCTTCTTTGGAGGCTGCAGCCCTCAAATGAGGCACACTCAATAAAACTAAACTAAAAAAAAGATTTAATGAGTTGGCAGAAATCAAATCAAATCTAATGTTCAAGTGAAAGTGTCAGACTGCAGCCTGTGATTATCACTGCTAATGTCATAGATGTATTCACTGATGAGCAGTGAAGAGTGCTCATTAGTTAAAAAATGCTTCATCTCATGGACAAAGATGTCACTGGTTTTGTCATATTACCATAACCTCCCACCCACTCACCCACGGTACATTTACCTGACTGTTAAGACCCTGTACATTTACACAGGTGTTTGCAGAGAGGTTGAAAACAGGCGGGACTACAGGGAGAATTTACGATGTCATCCGTTTTGAAAGAGCAATTTACAGGTCTTTCTACCATGACTAGTTCTACTTGTCATGGTAGAAAAAAAAACTTTTCCACAAGCACCCTGTCTTGAGAAAAGATCTAATGCAGGGCTTTTTTGTGAGGTTAACCATCTTATATTTTAGATTCATAGACTTAAGAATATAAAAGATTTTTCTGACCTCAGTCAGTTTTGTAGTTCCTTGTTAGCAGTTACAAGGACTGCTAAAGAGAACTTTTAAACACACAACAATGCTCTAAAATATGAAAGCAGACAATATCAGATGTATTTTATTATTTCAGGTTCAACATTAAAATCTTGTCTGCATGTGTTCATCACAAACTTCTTCAGGCATTTTTCTGAAACTTGTATACTAAACACTTTGTACTTTTGGCTTTGGGATCCAGAAAGTACTAAATGCTAACTCACTTCTGCTAACTCATTCCTACCATATACCTGCTGCACCAGCATGCACATATGCATATTTCTCAGACAGCAATTCATGCCTCTAAATACACATCTAATAATAGGTGAATTAATATTACTTCCGTATAAATAACTGGGCCAGCTGGCATCAGTATTATTGACAAGTTAAATCAGAGTCAGTGAATTATTTTTTCTGCAAGAAATTTTAATGAAGTTGTTCATTTCATAGACAAGAGCATGGAGTTTAGTATAAAGATAATCAGGGGGATGCCAACAACTCAAGCCTCTGTATGTGAGTAGGGTGGTGATGGAGGGTCTTTGCTCTAAGGGCAAATGTCAGGACTGAAATTCTCAATGACTTTAGTAGCATGCCAGTTCATTCAATTCTCTGCATGTAATTATGTTCCTATAAAAACAGAGCTAAATTTGAGATAGTTAAAAGACTTCATACTCCTATTTTGATGAAAACATCTCTTAACCCTGTAAAGCCAATTGTATCATATTTGATACATACTTTTATAATACCTCTATCTTCTCAATATGATCAACAAATTACAAAAAAACATCTGAATACGATCAGATAAATGATAAAAATGTCCTCAAATGGATTATCAGTTGCCAAAAACACCTAATGTATCAAATGAGATACGAAAAATCTATACGTTCAATTTTATGGACATTTAGATTTTTATGGATTTTAGCAGAAAGTGAAACAAACATTTCAGCTCCAGAAAATTAGAATTTTCTGACTTTAATCTATGGTCTTGGGCCTTAAAGGGTTAACCATTTAACTCCCAGCTCAACTGTTAGGCAGAGGTCAATATATTTAGGAATATTTAATGTATTAAAAAAATCGCCAATGTTTAAGGATACAGAAAAAACTGCAAACAAACCAAAATAACAGATTTTTTTCTTTGTGTAGGATTTTAAAAGCTAAAAGCTATTACTTTTACCATCATTATTATTTAAAATACTAAACCATTAACCAATATGATGTATTCATCAAAAAATTGATGTTTATATAATCTATTTTAAGATATTTTATTTACAATTATTTCTGCCTTTTTAAATAGATTTTGTCCCAAATATTTGTGCATTTTTATGTCATCACATAATCAACTGTTAGCTTTAAAACCTTTAAATCCTACACCAAGAAAATGTCTGGTTTTTGGTTTGTTTCTAGTTTTCTGTGTTCCCTGAAATGTTAACAGTATCAAGCAATAATTTAATTTATTCTGCTTTCAAAACATAACGTACCACTGAATTCATTGATGACCTCTGCCAAATAGTTGAGCTGGTAGTTAAAGGGTTAAAAAAAGCTAACCACTGACTGATTTATTTTGTAGTTCCAATCATTACATACACTATATTACCAAAAGTATTTGCTCACCCATCCGAATGATCAGAATCAGGTGTCCTAATTACTTGGCCTGGCCACAGGTGTATAAAATCAAGCACCTCAGCACGCAGACTGCTTTTACAAACATTTGTGAAAGAATGGGTCACTCTCAGGAGCTCAGTGAATTCCAGCGTGGAACTGTGATGGGATGCCACCTGTGCAACAAATCCAGTGAAATTTCCTCGCTCCTAAATATTCCACAATCAACTGTCAGCTGTGTTATAAGAACGGGGAAGTGTTTGGGAACGACAGCAACACAGCCACGAAGTCTAGGCCATGTAAACTGACAGAGCGGGGCCAGCGGATGCTGAGGCTCATAGTGTGAAGAGGTCACCAACTCTCTGCAAAGCCAATAGCTACAGACCTCCAAACTTCATGTGGCCTTCAGATTAGCTTAAGAGCAGTGTGCAGAGAGCTTCATGGATGGGTTTCCATGGCCGAGCAGCTTCATCCAAGCCTCACATCACCAAGTGCAAAGCAAAGCATCGGATGCAGTGGTGTAAAACATGCCGCCACTGGACTCTAGAGCAGTGGAGATGCGTTCTCTGGAGTGACAAATCACGCTTCTCCATCTGACAATCTGATGGACCAGTCTGGGTTTGGCAGTTGCCAGGAGAACGATACTTGTTGGACTGCATTGTGCCAAGTGTAAAGTTCGGTGGAGGGGGGATTATGGTGTGGGAGCTGGGCTTGGCCCCTTAGTTCCAGTGAAAGGAACTCTGAATGCTTCAGCACACCAAGACATTTTGGACAATTCCATGCTCCAACTTTGTGGGAACAGTTCGGAGCTGGCTAGAGCTTCCTCTTCCAACATGACTGTGCACCAGTGCACAAAGTAGGCCCATAAAGACGTGGATGACCTAGTCTGGTGTGGAGGAAATTGACTGGCCTGCACAGAGTCCTGACTTCAACCCAATAGAACTCGTTTGGGATGAATTAGAGCAGAAACTGAGAGCCAGGCCTTCTTGTCCAACATCAGTGTGTGACTTCACAAATGTGCTTCTGGAAGAATGGTCAAAAATTCCCATAAACACTCCTAAACCTTGTGGACAACCTTCCCAGAAGAGTTGAAGCTGTTATAGCTGCAAAGGGTGGACCAATGTCATATTGAACCCTATGGATTAGTAATGGGATGTCACTTAAGTTTATATGTGAGTCAAGGCAGGTAAGTGAATACTTTTGGCAATATAGTGTAGATATAGGCTATCTATACAGAAACATGCCTTTGTTTCAAAATGTGCCAAAAATATGTGGTATATTGAATAAATGTGCACTATTAATAAAACAGCACATTAGAATAGGTAATCATACAGCCCCACAAAGCAGGCTCTAGATGTGTTAGACTGTTAGTGAAGCTGGCAGAGCACTGTCATGGCAGCTCATCATACTTCACACATACATTTTCACAATAGCTGAGCTGTCACTGACTTGAATGTTGGCACCAGTTGTCCTGTTCAGTCTCTGAATGATACTGAAAGACAAGCAGGCTTAGAGGACCTGTGAGAAAAAAACTTCACTGATTCAAAGTTGAGCTGAAATATAAATTACATTTTTATTAAGTCATTTACAACAGTCCAACCAGAAGGAAGCCTCCCTCAGAGCTCTACTGCACTGCAGCCACAAGATGGCAACACAACACAACAGTCTCCCTCCTTGTCTCGCAGGTGAGTAGATACTGTGAGGAAAGTGCTCCACTAAAAGAGTTCAGTCATTCATGACGGATATGCTTTGAATAATTGATGTTTTTCAGAGTCACCTGCATCAGTGCCTAAATACAACAGCGTCTAGTTACTACACTCAGGCCCGTGAGCAGGAATCCTGGGCCCCATGAACCTCTCAGTATTTTCAAAGACAAGGGGTCACAAGAAGACCACCATGGATTCACATCATAGATTTACAACCTGACACCAGCTTTCTCCATTAGAAGCTTTAAACTCTTCAAAATATCACTAACTAAAATAAATGTCATCACTGATTGCAAGTATTTTACAAAAAAAAAAGTCTAAGTACTTGCATAATGCAAACTAGAGCAGGACATAGTTTGGATGCTTGTGTTTTTCATCCTGAAATGAAATTTTGTTGATTGGTTTAATGATTCTTGACAGTTATAAAGGTAGGTGGAGAGTAACCTCTGACTCTTGTTACTGTAATTGACCAGCCATGTGTACTTACACCTGTTTGAGTACTTTTACTTTTACTTTCACTTCTGTCATTTCTGTGTGAAGTTCCGTTCTTTCCCTGCTTTTAGCACATTATCTGACAGCTAGGTTAATGTGGTAAAAAGAAAATTTAAATCTATATAAATTTTACCATTTTGTGAATAGGGATGCACAACATTACTGGATCATTAAAAGTAATGACAGAAAATGGCCTCAAAAGTTGATTGTAAGCAGACACAAACAATTTTGCTGCCAATAGCTTGGCCCCATTGACCTTACATTTAGCATTTTTTGGCAGTAGTATTAGCAGGATATTCAAATGTATTGCAGTGGTTTACCTCATCATCACTGAATGTCCACTTTTATACATCAAAAGTATATGTTATGACAGACTAAAATGTTTGTCTTGCTCAACAACCATGAAAGGAAACAGTTAGTTTTAGTTCAGAGGAGATTTGGGCTCTTGATAGAAAATACTGGTTGGGATATGTGTCAGTGATATTGAGTTTGGAAATACTGGCATATCAGACATTGGCAAAAGTAAAATATTGTTCTCAAGAAAACTTGAGATTTTGGTATTCCAATACAAAGTAAAGTATCACAGTAGTATACTAAGAGAACACATGAACTAAAAAAAAAGCTGGTTTGATTTTCAATACTTACTTGGTGAATCACAGAATGTCCATAAAGATTGGTCACATTTTAGAGTTAACTGTATATCAACAGCATTTAATGAAAGAATTGCACAGTTAAGATTTAAGGAGTTGTTTAATGGGGCAAAATGCTAAGATTTCCATGTACTTTGCAATCATTTGGCTAAATAATGTTTTCTAACCTTAAACTATGACTCGAAGTGTTAAAAACATCTTCCTCAATTAATTTCATATTTATGAAGTTACATTTTAGTTATATGACATTATTTTGGTTATTTTTTTAATAAGCAATACAAGTTAATGGCTCTACACACACACACACACACACACCAAAATAAAAGAATAATTGTTAAGTCATCACATTTATGATGGCTCTTTTCTTTTTTAACAGCATGGAGAAGTTACTTATAAAACTGTAAACTTCAGCCAGATTATCCTCATTCATTAAATTTCTATACAGCTTGTTCCTTTTGGGGTCACCAGGGGGCTGGAGCCTATCCCAGCTGTCATTGGGCAAGAGGCGGGGTACACTCCAAACCGATCGCCAGTCGATCGCAGGGCCACAAAAAGAGACAGACACTTCGTGCTTTAGTGACAAGGAGTTCATGCTTTTGCTGACTGTTGTCCATTTGTCCATTCACACTGGGCTGCAGACATACCAAACCAACTTGGCCCAATCTAAAGAAAGGAAGAGAAGGCTGAGGAAGCAGCAAAGCAGCATGGCGCCCTCACCATCCCTTGTTGTGGCTTACACCTGTGACACCTGTGGCAGTACCTGTCAATCCTGAATTGGCCTCCATAGCCACAAATACACTGTTTGTCCATTTGTTTGTCTATTTAACTGTGAGACAACTCAAAACATATTTAACACAGTCCAATGAAACTCTCAGATGATGCTGGTCACGGCACAATGAAGAAATGGTTCAATTTTGGTGGTGATCAACACAGATGTGTCTCCAGGATTTTCTGTAAAGATCTGCAAACATTGCACAACAAGGCAGTTCTTCACATTTTTTAAAAACAACTTTGAGAATATCAGAAATGTCTTGATGAAGGTCTGTGCATTCTGAACTCCTCTAGTTTGAAATGAGTAAAATGAGAGACCATGTGATCCTACCTACAACTTACTTTGACAAATAAATGTTGGTATGCTGGAAAATCCCACTGACAGCTAAACAAGTGTCCTGTCTGTTAGTATTTGGAAATGTCAAATTTAAAGTGTCTCAAACCATTTTACAATTTGGCCTTCTACAATGAGTATAAATTGATGTGGCCATCTTAGCAACTTTTAATTCCCCCCCTTACTCACTGTGTTGCTTACATGGGATGTTGACGTTTTTACACTTGAGCAACAACCAAAATCTTCCAAAAATAGAGTCTTTCCTCTCAAGCCTGTCATGACCTTGTGAATACATGTGAACATCCCCCCTCAGATTTGAGATGTCTGTCAAGACTTTTCTGTGAGGAGTTTGCATGTTCTCCCCATGCATGTGTGGGTTTTCTTCAGGCACCCTGGCTTCCTCTCACAGACCAAAAACACACTGACTAAGTTCACCGGTGATTCAAATTACCCTTATGAGTGATTGTCCGTCTCTATGTGACCCTGCAGTTAGCTGACGAACTGTTTCCCCCTCCTAATGCCAGCTTGGAAGGCTCCAGAGTCTTCCCCCCTCGAAAGGGAGTAGTGGTATAATGTATACAAGGACAAAAACTACAATGCATTACACCACACATTAAAAACACTCCCACAACCTGTCCCTTATCTGGAACTAGGGGTGTCCCGATACAACTTTTTCACCTCCGAAACAATAACGGTATTGCGGCCTTGAGTGTTGGACGATACCGGTATCAATCCGATACGATATCAGCAGAAAACATATTTGTATTACTTATTTTGTAGTATGGACTGTAAAGGTGCTTACACACCGCACGCTACATGTACTACCTCGGTGATCACTCTCCGCGATGCGACAGCCGCTTTTCACACTACCACATAGCTTGTCGCGCAATGTCAAAGTAGAAAAAGTTGATCAGAAGATGTCGTGTGTGGCTGTGCGGCAACAGCCAATCAGCAGTGAGTGTGTGTGTGACGGTGCCCGTGACAGACAGTTTTTTATCCGGCTACAGAGGAACAATTTATGTCCATGTGGGAAACATCAGTCAGTGAGGACATTAGTTCCGCCTAGACGGACCGCGGGAAACTCACAGATGATGCTGCTGCAGGGCATCAGCTGCAGTGTTTTGTGGTTGATAAGTGAATGAAAAGGATACAGCTGGAATAATGTCCACTTATACATCCTATTATATGATATAGGATATGATCGCAGTGAAACCCGAGTGGACCTGATGTCACCGAGCAATGGCCGACGGTGACCAAAATGAGTTATTTATGGACGCGCGACGCGATTTTGATAGCTGGTTGGCAATCATTAAGAGGTGGCTATGTTTGGGTTTTATGCACTTTTCCACTCACGTAAAGGTAAAAATGAATCCTTATAAAAAAGAAGGACTGTATAGACTGAGGGTATTTTGTGAACTCTCATTTTGGTTGAATAAAATATAACTGACTTATGATCAGTGAAGGGTGTTTTGAGGATTACTGTACTTTTCCAGAAAAGTTTTTAAGAACACACGAAAAGTCAAGATGAAAACAAATAAGAAATAGAATAAAAAACTAAAAACATATGTGTAACTCTGAAATACTGCATATGTCAGACTGTGTTTTAAATGGGATCATATATGGGAAGGACATCATTTAAATAAAATTATTTGAAACAGTTAACAGTTGTTTTTTATCTAGCATTTAAATCATTTTCTTATCTGCAAAACACTATGCAAATTTTCGCTTGCGATGTAAATAAAGCTTAAGAAAAAGTTTGGTCAAGTGAGATTACTCAAACAGAGAATAGTAGTCAGCAGTAGTAGGTATGAGAAAAATATATCCATATCTTATTAACCCAATTGGATCAATACATTTTAACCTTAAACATATAAATATAGTACAATTAAATAAAATAATGAAAAATAAATCAGAAGACCCTGAAAAGTAACCTCAAGAAATCCAGTAAAACAAAAACATGTTGTATTGTAAAATAACCACTGTGTTTAACTTATTCATGAGCATATCCTACAACTAAATTAAATAAATAAAAAATAGACTAGAATGGACTACTTGCAACTGAGTTTTATATAGAATATTTTAGATGCAGGCTGATATAATCCGATATATATATATTTATATCAGACCTATGTCCGATTTCAATATTAGATCAGCACACCCCTATCTGGAACCCTGAGGTGTCAGTCCACTTCTACCCCATAAAACTGCTTTTTATTCTCTATTATTTCTACATGAGATATGTGTTATGTAGAAATGTGAATGTTAAGCAGGGATAATTTCAACAGATTTAGGGCTTGGACTCTCCTGATTACAAAGTTTCCAGCGAGAAAAATAATTTAAAAAAAAAGCAGTTTTATCTAAGTGAAAACTGTCAATAATATTCAGTCTTAATTACCAGATGAGAGCAGGTGCAGCACTGCTTTACAAAACACTGATAGTGGCCGTCTCATTTTTGAAATATTAATGAAAAATGCAGTTTAAGGAATTGCATGCTTTGTGTTTTATTATTCCATATTTGGGACCACACTATTCTGACTGCTGCTGTGTGAAATAAAACACAGGACAGCACTTTTAGCAGTGACATTTCAATCCCATTCAAAACGGAAGTACTGAAATAGTGATATCAATAAACAGAAGTACGGTGCTCAACAGAAGACACAAAATCAATCAAAAGACAGCTGCGATCAATTTTACAAGATTTAATTTATTAACTATTATACAGTTCACATAAGGCCTTCATCTTCAAACACTTTTCTCAGTCAGACAAATTCCATGGTTTGCTCTTGGTGCACAGTACATAAACGTTCACGTTTCAGCTATTTTACTTTAGCATTTGTTTTGTTTTCTCATACTAATTTAATGTTTTAAAACAGGAAGAGGCGTTCATCCATCTCCCTTTGTGTGTGTCTTTTTTTAAATCATGCACTAAACTTAAGTGGCCTTGAACCATTCACAAAAATTGTAAAAATGGACTTTCAATCATTGAAATACACACTAGAAATGTTTTCTACCATTGACTAAAGGGTGGCGTTCCCCAACATACAAATAAACAACCATTATAGAGTAGTATGTTCCCATGTTTTGCTCACTGAACAGCAGATTTGCAGGGGTTGTGTTAGAAGTCAAGTGTTGCATTAGGATTATCATCTCCCAGGAATTGTGATATAGTGAGACTGCGACTTGGTTAATTCAGTTCCCATCTTAATTTAACAGCTGATCTTGTATAGAAGAGCCCTCAGTAAAGTCTCATGAACACTTCCAAAGACTGACCTCCAGCAGGATTGCACTTCCAAAAAGTACCTGTAATTGATGATCTCATTAACAACAACAAATAAGCTAATTAATCCGGTCCTTGTTGCACCCAAGAAACTGTAACAGAGCCACAATCATCCAGAACCTATGTGTCTGGTGGTCTTTTTTAAACCTTTTTTTTTCCACTTCTCCCAATTCAACAGACAGTGCTTCCTCTCAGGTTTGATGTCTAAAATGACTGGGTCCTCCCAACATGAGCAGCTTGTTATTTCATGAGGAGGGAGGACGATGAGCGAGCACAAAACTAATTCACAAGAGCAGGTAAATGGCCATAGGTGCTTCCTGAATGTGCCCCATTCACAAACATTGAACTTCTACAGGTCTTTGTATTGTATAGCAGGACTAGCAGTAACAGTGCGTTGAGAATACTAAACCCTCTGAGTTAAAGGTCCTTAATACTAGATGAACACAAAGAGCTTGGTTTGATAGATAGCCACAGCATCACATCCAGCAACCCATCAGGTTTCAAGCGATTGATTTTTATGGACACAGGATGGCAATGTAGAGTTTGTGTTATGCTTTGACAAGGTTACACATTCAAATATGGCAAAAATTCTCCTTCACTTGATGGGTGGTAGGTACAGTCCTCTGATATCTCATGGTCCGAAAACCCAAACTTCCCTCAACATCCACTCTTAGCTAGAAAGAGGACAAACTCTAAAAGAAACTATCTTCACATGGCTGGATGAATGAGGAATGTCAGTAGATTCAGATTTCCCATCCACCACATATGGGACCTCTGGATCAACTTCAACAACGCAAGTTTTTACAAAAGGATCTTGTTTCACAAGCCTGCACATGATACCACACTCAACCACTAAAAACAAACATTATGGACAATTCGTTGATGTGGCAATTCTTCTATTTTAACACTACACTATCAAAAAGTGCTTCAGATAAGTTTGCGTATACAAAAAAAAAATGTTTGATGTAAACAAAGTTTGATCTGCCAGAGCTCTGTAGAGGCAATGGGTATGGCTGTCTGCGCTGTGAAATTAAAAACACACAAGAAAACAGTATGTCAACAACATAGGAGCCCTTTTGAGGGCAAAACAACAGTGATCATTAAAGTGCATCCCTGGATGTGTACCCCCCTCCCCTCTTCCCTTCCCTCCCCATGCTGACCCCTCATATAGAGCCATGAGGGACCCCCAGGGGCAGACAGAGCAACCTGCTGCCCAAAGGACCTACAGAGGAGCAGTCTATAAAATCCAGTGGCAGTACTTTCATGAGAAAATAAAATAAAACAGTCTCACACAGATAAAAACATGGTGGCCAAAAATGACTTCTTCCAGCTTGGCATCGAGGTTTCTTTTTCTTGATAGTGTCAGGTAAGCGGTGGTTTTTGACAAAAGCGAGGCTTGCTGAGATGGCAGCCTCTGTCCTTGTTGAGAACTGAATCAGATTCCAGGCGATCAGAGGCTCAGAGGGGAGGGGGACAGTCACTGATAATGGTAGCCTGCTCTGATGCACACAAACATGGATACAAATGGCAGGTTAGGGAGGTTTCTCAGGACATTTCCCATCTCTTCTTTTCGTAATCGAGGTTGTCCATGATCGGATTTCGTTTTGTGTGTGTTGTGTTGTGTTTGTGTGTGCGTGTGTGTCGGTGATAAGGTCCAGCATCGTCATGGGCACACTTGGTTTCCACCTTCTCTCACAGTGTCTCTTGTTCAGCAGGTGGGTGATGGGAGTGGGGGTGCTGGTGGAGGGGAGGGAGCAGAGACTGCAGGGGAGACTGGGGGGTGGTGGGCGGGGACTGCTGCAGAGGGCTGAAGTGTGCGGTGGTGTGGGGAGGGGAGGAGCGGTAACACGAGTAGGCAGAGCTCCCGCTGAGGGTGGTGGTGGGCGAGGCAGGGAGACCCGCCAGGCCGGTGGGGGAGTCGAGGAGGGGCTGGTTGTAGAAGAAGAATGCACACTGGTGGATGAAGGTCTCGATGATTGTCTGGTAGGTGCGAGTGGCAGTCAGAGCGTCCATGGTGGTGAAGTCTGGCCTCATGAGAGTGGGCCAGAAACAGATGGACAAGTTTTCACTGGTCATCAAGTTCACCCTGTTCAGCTGGCTCACCCTGGATAAAAACGCACACAAATAGACTCTGATTATTCATTCTCATCATCAAGTGCAGACTAACAGATGGGTGTTGACTGTAGAAGACCAACAAATCCATGGAAGTGTTTAAATACAGCAGACAAACAGGGGACTTACTTGTGTAAGTGGCTCGTTACGTATTTGAAGACATCATAATTCTCCCTGGGGAACCTCCTCAGGACATCCTTCATGGTGTATAGCCTCTGTTCTCTGTCATTGATTTCTGCACACACAGAGAAAAGAGTTACCATTAAACCTGGCACCTCATCATTGCACATGGTAATTTAATGCTTAAATGTAGCTCTACTCCACCATTCAAATAATTCTTTGCAGCACTAAAGCACCTAGAGGAGGGCAGAGCAGGTCTGTAACAACCTACCCTTCCCTCTTCCCTCCTGAAGAAATAATCTTTTTATGTTCTTGTAAAGACCCTCCCAGCCCAGCAGTGTTTGCTTACTGAAAGCATCCAGTAGGTCCACCTGCAGAGCACAAGGCACCAGGGGCTCAGGCAGCTCAGAGAAGAAGCTTTTGAGGGCTCCAGCCACAGTGTTTATGGAGAAGTCTTTCTCCACGAGGTCTAATCCGTGGTCTGTGTGTGGAGAAAGAGAGTTGGAGATCAGAGAGAAAACATCCATCAGCAGCAGCTGCCGCAAGGAGCGAACAATCGGCTGCATGTCACTGCTTTGGTAAATCTCTGTTTATGTTTTGATTAGACAGCCGCATAATGATATGTCAAACAGCTGGTTCAAACAAGGCTGATTAGCAGCTCACCCTGTTCAAACTGTCTCTGCATGCTTTCCATCTCTGACTTGTTGCCGCTCACGCGGTACAACCCCTCTGTATTCAGGCCTGAGGAAAAAAAAAAGATCATAGCAGAGAAGAGAGGAAAGAAGTGGGGGGCACAGTTGGAAACAAGCAAAGCACAACACTTCATTAGCTGTGTTGCAAACAAACATGACAATACAGATGCTTATTTTTACAACTAATTAAATAAAGCAAATAAAGCTCTTGTGCTACTTAAACATCACACTGTAGGAATGAGAAAATGTAATTGTGTAGAGGATATAGATGCAATACGGCAATAATCTAGTGACAAGTGGAGTCCATAGAGTGTACAAAGATAGAGTGACCTGGGTTCACCTGTCTGCCTTCACCATGTCCTGTTGTTTTAACTGAGAACTCTATTCAACAAAAAAAAACTGCACAACATGAGATGTATTTTTTTAAAGAGCAAACCAGTGACTCTGATTTGTGGATAAATTTCACAAAATAGAAGAGAAAAGCTGTTAAAAACGGACATCCTGACTGCTGCTGTTGCTATTTACAAAGCATTCAAAGATCGCTCACAAAACCACCCAGGAACTTCTTTGAGCAAAATTTTGTCTCACGATGTGAAATTTATCCACCAAACAGAAACGCTGGTTGTCATGTGGTGTTGTTTTTAACCAGAGTCCTTTGAAAGAAAAATATACAATGAAAGCAAGTTTTAACTGGACATGGAAAGGTCTAGTTTTAGTCTGTTAGGAGGGTTGCAGGATGGCGTCACTCACTACAGGAGGAGACTAGATGGCAGACTGTGGCCAAAGAAAAATGAACACATAACATAAATGAAGCACAGAAATAGAGTGACACAGTGTAGCAGGTCCTGCTTGCTTGTGCAGCAGTACTGGATGTAACATTTCATGTTTTCGTGGCAACAACAGTGCCTGTCATGGTGGCTTAGTCACTGCATTTGCTTAGGCAATACACATCCTGTTTTAACTATAAACATCTTTGATGTCTGCCAAGATTTTACAGAAATGAACTCAACAAAAAACCTAAAACAGAGAAAAAAGTCTTTCGGAAACTATTTTATAACTAAATTTCTACCTTTTTGAATATTTTGCATATTTTATCAAAAAGGGGGATTTAATTTTTTTCAACTAATAGATCATTTCAAATGCGATGGCTACACTCTAGTAAAAGGGTCACCAACCTGTAGATCTTGATATACCTGTAGATCTTTGAGACACTTCTAGTAGATCTCTAAGACTAGATGCTTCTCTCTTTATCTGACACACAGGATAGACATGTTTACTTATCCATGACATATCTGGTGAATCTAGATGCTATGTAAAAGAAACTTGGGTCTGACTGGTTTCTCTCAACCTCATTAGTTTTTAATATTAGACAGATATTTTGTGTTCAAATTGTGTTTTATGCCAACATTGTTCCAGTTCTGTTTTGCATTAGGTTGCATGCATTGTAAAGTGCTAATGTGAGTTTAAAGCCACATGATCTTTATTTTTAATGCCTGCCCTTTATCCCATTCAGGGATTGAAGATTGCATTTTTGATTGTGAAGTTAGCTGATGATCATTAAAATTTGAAGTTTTGTTTATGGTTCTAAGTGAATTTAGGCAAGTATATCGTGCCATTTCAGTTAGCATCATAGGTGATCTTCAGCTGAAAAAGGTTGGTGACCACTGCTCTATGACATGGGGGACTTTGTGTTCTTTATCATCGAGACAGCATGAGCATAAATATCATTACCTGCTAATACAAGTTTAGCATATTTTTTTATCAACATAAATTTAGTTTTGTGAGCCCCCTTTAAGAATCATCAATGTGCATAAAGAATATCAACTTGAAGTGTTAATGTTTCAGCAGATTTGCACAACCACCTGCACCAGGCACAACACTAAAAGAGAAATACAAGAGAAACAACTAACCTGTAGTCTCAATAAAGCGGACGCACTTCTCGATGAAAAGTGGGATAGGTCTGTCCGGGGATACCACATTCACAAGGGGGACTCCAAAGTAATTGCTCTCCATGGGCTTGGGAATAGCTGGACGGGGCTTTGGTCTTGTTTTCTGTGAAGAAACAGAGACAGAGACCTCTTCAGTGTCTCACAAACAGGGCAGTTTTGTTGATGCTAAGTAGCACTCATCTGATTCTAACAAATGAGTGGTATCACTTCAGAACAACCAAGGGAAACTAAATACTGCAGAGGAGAGACAAACAAGCTGAGAAACAGAAGAACAAAAACGTCTGCATGATATTTTCAACAAGGCTTATTCTGTTTGAAAAGAAAGAAAATGTACAATACACACCTTTGCTGTTCGTCTCAGGCTCTTCAGGATATTCCGCTTTTTTGGGTCTTCACTCTCCTCATTTACAAGACTTTCACCTTTGAGTGTCCCATAGTCGTCTTCCTTTGACTTCTGCAGAGCCCCCATCTCATCATCGCTGCCTATAAAGCTCGTGCGGAAGCTGCTGAATTTACCGAGCCTCTTGGAGCGGTCGCGGTAAAGACGGGGCTTTACTCCTGCTGCTGAGAACTTCCTCCTCCTCTCCAGAGAGCTGCTGTCTGCTTCGCTGTCTGAGCCGTTTCCATTTGAGTGCATCCTGTTGGAGTTGCGAATGGTGATGATTTTGCCTTGTGTGCTGTCGTGGGGGACCGAGTAGATGATCTCTTCGTTGCTCGGGCGGGGTTTTGACACAGCATCAATGGGTTCAGCATAGTCTGAGGGGTCATAGCCCACATCCCCGCCAGGAACCCAGGTCACAGCTGAAGGCAGGGAGCGGCGGTGGCCTAATGTATCGATATATGGGTTACGGCTCACCTTCCGAAAGTCAAATGTAACGCCTGGTTTTACTCTTACTTGAGGTGGAACTTTGTTGTTGAGTTTGTTCTCAAAGTCTCTAATATCAGAAATAACAGAGATGTCACTAGAATCTAAGTCAGGCAGGTTGTAGCCCCCACTGTGAGAGGAGAGTGTGCCATCATAGTATGGTGGTGATGGCTCAATGTCGTCCTCCGAATCCAGGAACATGGTGACAGGACTGGGAGAACTGCAGCGTGGGGAGTACACGTTTTCATTGGTGCACGCTTCTGCGACATTGTCGTACATGTGCGTGGCTTCGACAATGTTGCGTTTTTCGACCACCTCCATCAAGAAGGAGTGGAACATTTCTATCCTATGCAGGCCTCCGACCACGCCCCCAGATCCACAGACCACACTGTTGAAACGACCCTCAATCTCATGCGCGAGTTCCTCCCCTTGGATAAGCTGCTCACAAGCGTAGTCGCTGTCGGTGAGCTCTGCTTGGCTGTCTCCAACTGCCAAGAGTTGAACTGGGATGATGTCTTGAACCTCACACAAGAAGGCACAGAGGGTCTCCAGGGAGGCTTTTCGTGAGACGGAGTACACGGCGATGTAGCCGTGGACTAACCTGCTCTTCCTCAGGGTGAAGGAGGCGTGGTAAGACAGCAGGGAGAGTTCTATCGCTAACTTGTGACCAGCGACCGTCTGCTCCAGCAACACGGAGGTGCCGCTATTGGACATGGGCCTGCAATGCTGATGCATGAGGAAAGGGGAGAGGAGCTGCTCCGTGTCGTAGGAGTCCCCGCACATTAAGCACATGACAATGCGGAGGTCTGCTTCAGGGGCCGGCTGATGGGGGGAGTCTCTCAGACTTGAAGGCTCAGGGAGGAGGGGTGGAGAGCTGCTACTGAAAGATGTGCTCCTTCGTATATCCAGAAGACCCCTCAGCACCTGGTTGATCTGAGTCTCATTGACATTATGGCCATAGCCCACACCAGGGGAGGCTGGGTCTAAAAAGCTACACTGAAGTCTCCTTGCAACTTGCTGCCCCTGTGTGATAAGGTTTAAGGCAGTCTCCCCACCTATGTCCACATACGACCCTACACCCCGCTTGGTGACCAAGAGCAGGGAAGTTGGCAGCTGAGCTAGCTGGCTGTCCCTTCGACCAAGGGTTGATTCCCTCAGTCGCTCGAGGCTTTCGACCACATAGGAGAGAGACTCTTTTGAGTTATACAGACACAAACATCCATGCGGGGCGAAAGTGGGGGTGTGGAAAGAGTTCACTGGGAGGCGGACATTTCCTTCAATTGGCCGCAGTGTCAGTTCATACATCTTTCCATCCAGCACATACCAATCGTCATTTGTGCAGAGAGCCCTAATCTCGTTGGCAAATTCTCGAGCTAGTCCATCCTTCCCTAGTATGACTAGGTTAATCCTGTCAGCTTTGTTGTCTCCAAAATGAGCTTTAAGATCAAAAAAGGGGTAACAAGTGGGGAAACGTGACGCTAACATTTGTTCAATCTTGGAGTCTCCACAGTGAGGGCTGCTAGGGCAGGTCTCCTTAGTGGGGTGATATACAAAGTGGATATGTTTCAACACCAAAGCATCTCTTTCAGCTGGAAGCTTCTGTAGTGCTTTGAAACGCTGTTCCTCGCCTAAAACCTCCTGAATTGCACCCATTTTCTCCTTACTTGGCTTGGCGTCGACCTCAAGCTCATAAAAAAGCTCAGAGTACTCCAGTAAGAGCTCCTGAAAGTCTTCCTTAGCACGGTCGATGATCTCCTTCTGGTGGCGGTTGTACAGGTCCAAGTACTCCGGCTCCTCCAGCCACTGGTAGAACTCTTCATTCATGATAAAGCTACGTGCCTCCTCCCATGGTTTACCAGGTGTAACAAAAGGGGAGGAGGCTAGTTTGTGTTTAAACTCCAGCCTCATCTCAGCCCGTCTGCACTCGTTGCGCAAATGTTCCAGGTGAGCATTGAAAATATCCTCTGCTTCATCAGTCTCCAGTAAATCTGAGGGGATTCTCTCATCTTCCATGTTGTCAATGTGAGATGTATCCTCCCATGGTGAGTCTTCCAGAACAACAAACCAGTGCGCAAAGTGCTGCTTGGACTCCAGGACCTTCTGTACCCCAGACCAGCTCAGCTGATCGATCTCATCCAGGTCAGGAACCAGAGAACTAAGTGCTAAAGGAAGAGTGCTTAGGTATATTTTGCGACGCCTCTCAATATGTTCCTGCTTCAGACGGTAGACGTGCTGTTGAAACAACTTCTTGCATTTTGCCGTTCCCTCCAAGAAAACATATTCTTTGTACTCAGGGGAGGTGTTCATGCGTCGACTGGTGTTAATCCATGTTTCATTGTGATTCTTAACGATGCGGTTGATAAGCCATTCGTAGCGATCCTTGGCTGAAGCTATCTGCTGACTCTGGAGTTTCAGGGCTTCAAAATAGGGAATGATCTTGGGTTTCCCTCTGCTCTTATCAATAAGCTGAACCAAAGTGAGGAAGGCAAGGTCCACATTTATATTTGAACGTGCAGATGTCTCAACCACTGGCAGGCTCTTTTTTGTGATGGCAAATGTGTGTGCATCTTTAATGTAGCGTTCAACTCCTTCATCACATTTGGTGAGGACCAGAACAATGGGCTTCTTGGTCTTGCTTAGCTGACCATACAGGTTTGTCACGAACTTCAGCTGGTCATCAAAGTTGCGGTTCATGCCCCGGCTGACATCAACACAAAGCAGGAAGCCATCGACCTGCAACTTTCCCTCAGGCATTTGCTTCTGCTCAAAGTCTTGCTCCAGGCCCAGCTGATCCGTACAGAAGTACATGAGCTTCTCTGCTGAGGCCAGCTTGGTTGCAGCTGCCCGTTTGATATAGGGCTGCATAGCAGTGCTACGATGTGGCTGAAACGTCTGGTCATCAATAAATTCAGTTTGCTCCACAACATGCATCCGGCACTCTGGCCCCTCCTCCAGGACCCGGGACACCTCACCCCAAAAAAGAAAGTGATCATTATTAACCACTCGACCCCCAAAGTCACTGGTGCTCAACACTGATGTGTGGTCCAGGTAGAAGTCATCCGCACTGGGCCGCACATACCTATTACACAAGCAGGACTTTCCAACCCCGCACTGCCCCTTTTCTTTCTCAGTTCCTGACAGACCCACCACAACGAGGTTGTAAATGGGCGACCGGGCATCTTGCTTTTTCGCCATCATAGCCTGCTGAAGCTCATCCTGCCACAAACAGGCACTGTGTAATGGGGTTTACTTGAATATTTGTCCATAAAGCTGCTGATCCACAGAGGAGATCAGGTTTCACTTTCTTCTGCTGGCCTTCAATTTAATAAATCGCAGTGCAGGTTTATGAATAGGCTTCCTTCATTTAATCCTTTGTATGATTCAGACCCTGTAAAAAAAACACAGAACAAAGCTATCAGACATTTGACAAATATAAATCCAGAATTAAAAAGGCAAAAAAGAGACATTTGGATCACAGATGGTGACATGTGTAAGATAACAGGAAACAAAATACTGGGACAAAGTATTTTTGCTTACAAATTACTGACAACTGTCTCTTGCGTATAGACCTTTGCTACCTTTGTCCTTTTAAAACTCAGTGACCTGCCATAATTACAGCATGGGACAATGGCAAGAGGCATATTTTAATCCACATTTGTTCCACTTCCATTTGTATGATAAAAATTCCCTGATCTGTTACGACCTAAACCATCGTATACTGAAATAAAAGCATTTAAATCTAACAAAGAGGGGTGTTTTAAAACGGTAAGGCATGTTTGAGATCACATTAAGGCACCATCATAACTATTATAAAGACACAGTTACAGCATCAGATTTGTTAACTAGTCACAATATCCTTTCAGAAATGGTGATTCTTAAATGTACTGGAAATAAAGTAAACACAGCCTATGATCAGGATGCATGACTATTTAAGCCAACGTTATCAAATGTCTTATTACTTTTCTGAGGTTGGAAATTCAATTTTTGTGCAATAATCAGCAAATCATTCTTCCATGAACATTATTTGAGTCGAAGAAAGCCTTCAAAATGTCTCCAAGCAAATGATGGGTGAGCTATTCTTGTTATAAAACATACTCTTTTTACAGTCATACAATTTATCACACTTTTAAGGATAGAAATTCGGATGTAAAAGGTTTCACTAGTTTAAGTCATCTCCACGAAAATATTTGAGTCTGATTTAAACTACTGGTTTCTAACCAGGGTTGGGACCCTAAAATGGGTTATGAAGCAGTTTCCCCTTCCTTAGCTGTAATTTCCATGTTCTGCTATATTTTTGCAGCGGCAAAAAATCTTGTAAAACCTCCAAGTTTAAGTGTCCATGTACTGGACACTGACAAATGTTAAGAAGGAGCTCATGCTCTGCTGATTTAAAAAGAAAACTCAACAGCAGATAAATATCATTAATAAAAAAATCTACCTTTTGCACCTTTCTCTTAGAGTGGCAGTAGGATATATAAAAGTGGTGGGCTGCAATAGAGCTTTTTAAGCTTTTTAGTATCTCACCCATTTATTTGGCTCACCTATTTTTTAAGTTGATGTATCTAGTTTGAATGTGTGTTGCAGAATTTATGAAATCTAAATTTTTGAATGCATTCTAGAGTAATTTCTATGTAATCTGTCAAGTGTAATGCAGCTGGTTGATAATTGTTACTGTGTTATAGTTTACAGACTTCTAAGATGATAAGTTACATCTCAAAAAGGTTGTATTTCTCAGTTAAGGTAGTATGATGTTAAGGTCAATAGTAAATACATCAGCCACAGTTATTCTGGTCAGCTCTGCCTCTGTAGGAAAAGATATGGCACAGAAACGGGACTGTGCATCGATGTAAATGGGGTCAAAAACTCCTTGTAGTTTGATGAATATTGGGTTAAAACGAAAAAAAATGCACTGGTGTGATTTTACTGCACTGACTGAAAAAAAAAATGCAGTTTTTGTTTGTTTTCACCAAAAATGGACCAAAGTGCAAGTAGCTCTCAGACTCATCTGAGTCCATCTACAGCCAAACTCCCTTGTCTGCTCTCAAGGGACACAGACGCCCACAGTAACTATTGTTTATGCATTGTTTATTGTCATGAGCCGTTTACAACTCTGATTAAAAACTACTAACCTTACTCTAAAGAAGCAGTTGCACATGTATATGAATGTGGTCTTTCTTAAGATTTTGGCATTGACAGTATGTGTGTTTTTAATAAAACAAGTTTTGAAACTACTGGTCTAATGTGTGAAAGCACAGTACTGGATTTGTGCCAGTGTTTGATATGCCAATATTTCCAGACATGTCATCACTAGTAATCAGATCAATACTCAGATATACACTTTTTGGTCAAGTACATTAAGTCACGTCTACACTTTATCCAAAGCTTTTCCTTTTTCATGAGTCTGTCTGTGTTAAAATGAAATGCAAAAAAATAAAAACATTTGATCTTCAAATAAACTGTACTGCATTGTTCCTTACTGTAAAAATTTAGAAGTGATAAGGCAGAACATTATAGTGCATTCAAACATTCAGCTGATGTGACAATCTGTTGCCTGATATATATGGTAATACATATGACGGCTGTATTGTATGTGTATATATTGGCTAGTAAGGAATTTAGCATTTGTGTTTTAAAAAAGATTCAGTTTCAAGCATTGTTTCAGTTCACTTTGAACATTCAGTAGTTTGAAGACAAACAGACTCTGGAGCACTGAGGCATCTATATTTCAGTATTAATTTTTCATAATTGATGCAACAGTTACAAATAACATGTTGTTTTCCAGGCTTGTAAATTGGGAAGGCATGGTTCAATTATAATATTAGTATTGGCAGGTAACTGCATAAAAAGCTGATTATTGGTGAGATCACTTTTGCTAACATTTACAGCAAATATTTGAACTGTGCAAATTGGGCAAATCCTATATTGGCTGCAAACCTGGCAAAATGTACAAATATACCATGATGGTTTACCTCACCATTACTCACTGTCCACTTTTATACACAAGTGTCATTTCTTAAAGGAACTGAAAGTTGTTTTTCTTGTGCCAAGTTTGTTTCTAACACAAGTCAACCATTAAAGGTATGCCAATTTTTAGCAAATGGAGGCTTTTGACGGCATACCAGGTGTTGGCAAGAATCTAGTATAGTTCATATGTCAATGCCAATAATTAAATTTTGTTACTATTATTATGATAGTGGGCTGATCATGTCTTGTTCCTTGGTCTAATGTGGTGCAATTTTGATAAAACAACTGCAGAATTCAAAAAGGGTAAAAAAATAACCAGATGATATAAAATATGGAACATAATACATGAATGAAGTCATCATGATGCCAAAGAGGCAGACTATAGGGGCGTGATAAGACTGAAAATCTGTGCCATGGAATGATCACACATAAAAAACAAACAGCTCCAGCAGGGTCACAGCAACCATGGGCAGTCCACAGGGCTCAGCTGAGCTAGGCCTGATACCCAAACGAGCAGACAAGTTCACTGCAAATTCTCCCCACCAAACTGCCCTCTCTGGCACGTCAGCACACAGTTTACTGAAGCGTACCTCCAAGCTTTGCCATTCACATAACCTACTTACCTAGATAAGATTTTGCAACCTTATATGTTTTGCACGGGATTAACAGTTGCCATGGGCTTTAGGGTGCACAGAGGGGCTGACCACGCCAGGCCTGCTGTCTACATAATGAAATTGCAGAGCCGAAATCTTGGATAGCCGACCTCCTCCACGCCGACAGACAATGTTGAAACGGATTGTATTTACTCAGCTGTCCGGGGTGCAGCACTCGACAGCCTCACTCGGTAATAGCCCATAAATACGAGAACAGAGCATGCAGGGTACATACCATCGCATTTCTCCCTTTCTCCTCTTGCATCTGTCAGGCCAGCTCTTGCCGCAGCCCTCGCCGCCTGATGTGCAGTAACATAAAGCCGCAGAATACACTCTGGATCGTCTCAAATCTCAGATAATACTGATAATAGAAAAACGTGTGCAGTGAGGTAATTTAAATTAAATATCCATTGTCCATGCCGGGATCCTCCTGATCAGCATCACAGCTCCCTATGCATTTAAACACGGGTAACGGAGAAATAAATATCCCAGATGGTAAAACTATCCAATTTCTCTCTTATCGGGGTGTTTCCTCATGAGAAAGTCAGCCGTGAGAAATCTGCTTAGTCGTCTCCTTCCTCGGTTCACCACGTTGCTTTTTCAATAATTATTCTGTCCATTGTTGTGCCCACATAATGCTGGGCCGGTGGCGCACACGAGACAACGGGGAGTTCGTTGCAATCGCGGCGGCGTTTCGTCTCAATTATGTTCCGGCTGCAACGAATATTGTTCATGTCCCGATCAATTTGTGAGCAGATTGCGTGTGTGAAAGTGGTAATTCTGCCAGCTTTCCGATAATGGCGGCGGCCCTCCTCCCCGGACCTAGTTCTCCTCTTCTTTTCTTTGGGAAAAAGGAGCTGTGGAGACAGAGGCAGCGGAGAGAGGGACTCACCCAGCGGCGCCCTCACACAACTGCAGCACTCTGCTCCACAGACCAACAGAATGAGCCTGAAAGGGAGTGTTTATGGACTCAAATGTGTTTAGGAACGCTCATACGACGACTGTTCATAAATTAATAACACAAGAAAATCATAGTAGAACCTTGAATTCAAGAGGCAGTAATTCACAGCAGGAGAAAGTATTTTTTTTGTCACTTTGGCTTAAAATGTGGCGATAACGGGTCTGACTATGTCGACTGAGAAGTGCTCCACTGAGTGCTAACGTCACTGCGCTTGCTGTCCATCCAAAAAAACTATAGTCTTTTCATTATTTATTTGCTCCAAAGTTCTTTTCAAACTATATCTTGGGTTTTAATCATAGAAATAAACCAAAATATCATTCTGGGCAACAAAACGTACGTTCTCACCGTTTCCCTAAGAACCGAAGTAATATCAAAGTTGTTTGGTTAGCTTCATGGACGTTGTGGTAACGTATTTTTGTAGCATAGCAAATGTGGACACAAGCTTTTCTGTAGTTTGTTTTTCGATATTTTATTGCAAATATTTTGGGCAGTTGTAACGCTCATAACAACGAGAAGTGTTTGTAAGAATATTTGTACAAGTAACTATTTAAAAATATTTTAAGAAATGTAATGTTATCGGCATTTACAGACAACTGCCAGGTGAGTCTAGCTACTTTTTGAGTGACTTGTCTTGGTAGCTTAGCCATCATACATGCTAGCTAACAGGAGTGGAGACAAGAGCATACTGTAGCCTTGCTCATTTAATAGTCACACCCATACTGCTGAGAACAAAAATGGGCTTTTCAAATATTGAAAGCTATTAAAAACTTACACATTAATATTGTAAGCTGCTTTCATCAAGCAAATGATCTCACTTGCACCTGACTGACCTGATTGTTGCTGTCAGAAATAGTTATTTTTTTAGATTACTGGATCACAATGCACCTCATAAAACTATTAAAGATAGTCTAGAATAGAGTAATTTATGGACTGCAATCAGAAAAAGCATTGAGGAAAACTAGGCTCCATCACAGTCTTTCGAAAATGGCTTGTCAAAGCAAATAGCCAATTTATTTGAGGATTTGGGGTGGTGCAGGAATGAGTTCAATAAGGTCATTTGCTAGCGAACTGCCAACAAGGACTACAGAAATGGCCAGGCACTCAACTACAAGTATTTCAGATTCTTTTTTTACCTAACAAAAATTCATTCATGATTGCCAAACCAAAGGCACCAACTTGATAAGGATTTGATTTAGAGGGAATTCTCAATCAAGAGTTTACATGAAGATTATAGGGAATATTCAAGGCTTAATATGGGAATTAGAATACTGTTTCACATACTTGAAATAAGGTTAATGGCAAAACATAAACATTAATGTTTTATCTGAAATATCAATATACATCTAATATTGCCCACTTTTGAATTTAAACCAACACTAAGTAGTTTTTCCACCCTAATATTATTTTCCAAATGGAAATAGGGACCTGGCTCTCACTTCTGTATGTGGCAATAATGCTCCTCTTATGCTGGATGCCACCCGCGGTTCAACAAGAAGAAGAAAGCTAAATGTAGAGTTATCATGGCGGACACAGCAAAAAAACAGAAGAAAAGGAAAAGTTTTATGGAAAGAAATGAAAGAAGGAAAGTCAGACAGTAACAAGCTAAATTCCTGGACAGGGATAAACATGGCCCCAGCGTTCACTCACTGGCGTGAGCTGAAAGACAAGGAGGGATGTCCGACACATGCTGATTTTGCCATGTCACTGTTGGACTTGTAAGTACATGATGATTTATTTGAATAGAAAAATGATCATACTGTACCTTATTAGTCCACATGGTTTTATTTGTCGCTTGGATGTCCTGTCGGCTTGCTTCTCCCCCTGTATGTCAACAAATGCACGCTAGAGTATGACAGTGCAGTTACACCCAATGACCATAAGGGCCCCTAGAGAGCTGAAAGCTGGAATTGTAGATAGTGCTGCTTTAACGCACTATTTGGTGTTTTAAAATATGGTCACTAATGAACTGCTAATAAGTTTGTTAGTATCGTTTATTTTAAACAAGTACGTTACACACCATTGCCACAGCCATGAGGACTAACTTGACCAGATTACATGATTATGGAAATATTTTCAAATGAGATTACAGCGTAATGTTATGCATTGGAAATACCTGTTTGTAAGTTGAACCGCCATGCTGTAGTTCATAGTAGTCTAATCATAGCCTTTTATTTTACCCGATAAGGTTTAAGCTGAGAAAATCATGAAAATTAAGTTAATTTCTTAAGAATAACACAAAGGACAAGTTTGGTCATTTTTTTGTTTGCTACAAACCTCATTATATGCCATAATCAAAACAGACAGTGAACCCCATAGGCTTTAAGTCAATAGAACCAGCGAGCTGCTAACTTCCATGTTGGCCTACAAATAAATGTCATCCCTGCACCAGTCTCTTCCAAAGTGTGTTTTTCTTATTTTATTGTAAGTAGTTTAGACCTTGGTAGCATTCTTAAAACATACAAGTCTATGGACATAAATTTATTAAAATAAATATTTAAGATGCTTTTAAATCTGTGATAACTTACATTTGTTGGAAAGGTGAGAAACTTTTGTGTTATTCAGATTTGCTTGGCGGCTAGGGTGGTTAGCCAATGTGTATCCTAGCTATGGGGTGGAAGGAGTATAAGTAAGTAAAAGTATAGTATAGTTATTTTGATAAAAAATTGTTCCAAGAGTCTTCTTAAATACCCAAAAGGTTCATTGTAAATGTATTACAAGTACTTGGCATTTTGAGATCACTATGCATAGTCACATGAAATTGGACTAAAAATAAATAAAGAATGCTACATGTGACTATTAACAGTTTTCTAAGATAACTGGATTACTTAAACTTCAAAGTGAAATTGTTTATTTATTTACCTTATACCATACAATGTTAAAAATGTCTATTTATAAATGTAGCCAACTTCTGCAGACATCCTGTTTCTGAAGAATTGTATGTTCAGTTTAAAACCAGTGTCAGGTTCCAGGGTTGTTTCAATTCAGTTTCAGTGTTGAATACTTTCAAGACAAACAGACATTGGAGCACTGAGGCAACATATGAGCACAATTGTTTTAAGTTTTTCTTTCTTCAGCAGTTCATGCTATCGTTAAAATTTGTTTCCCAGGCATAAAAATGGGGTTATGCTTGATTTAAGAATAATTTCAGCGGTGACAGATATTTGAAGATGGTTTCTAACACAAGTAGACTGTCACCAAAGAAGAGAATGCCAATTTTATGGAAGGAGAGACTTTCTTTTTTGAAATGAAATATCAGTATTGGCAGCAATGAGTTTGGAAATAATATAATATCAGTTATCAGTATATGACATCTACTTTTATTAATCAAAAATCAAAGAGGTTACAACTTCTGTTGTAACGTATAACCGGCTTAACCTATAACAATACATTGTTACTGTATTAATTCCCTCTCATATTTTGTTATATGTAATTGGCAGTATGGTACACCATGCAAATTAAGTTTAAGTAACACCAAGTGTTGGGCCAAGGACATTGATATGGTATTACTTTGTTGTGGTAAAATCGTGGCTCAGCAGAAGGGTTGGTCATCTTTAAACCAGGGAGTTACGTACTTGATGGAAGTTCAGATTCTGGCCCAACTTCACCAACTTCCAACCTGCCTAGAACAAACAACTTTATAAGACCGACACGTTTCGGCATGTGTCCATCAGGGTAATCAGAAATGAATTACAAAAAAAACATAAATCGCATAGATTTGAAATCAAAAACAAAATTAATAATAAAATAAAAAAGTGAAACAGTTACAAGAGTAATACAATATTTTAGGCTAAGAACACTGAAACAGTATTACACTTTGTTGTGGTAAAATGGTGTCTCAGCCTCTCTTAACCAAGGAGTCATGGATTTGATCCCAGCTCAATGACACTGTGTCCTGAGGCAAGATGCTTGACCTCATGTTTATCACCATTGCAATTCACTGCTGTCATAATAAACATAAAATCAAGTAAAGTGATTAACAAATGTTGGTGAAGACTTTTCATACCAACATAAACCAACAGCGTGTAAATGTGACTGGCTATAAATATGTAAGTGTGACTTATGGTGTCAAAGCGCTCTGAACTGTCAGATGACTAGAGGAGAACAATACAAGCTCAAGTGTATTAACTGTGAACACTTGGAGATTTATTAAGTCAGTCTTACATCTTTATGAACCAACACCAATATGAAGGCTGATAAGACCACAATATTTACATGAAGTATCCTAAAAGTATAAAAAGAAAGAAGGTAAGAATATTTTGTACATATGACCTGCACTGAAAACACTTGCTTTTTCAATCAGCTTATTATTTTCCCTGGATGAGTTCACTGTGCAGTCCTCTGCTGCTCAGTTTCTCTGCCTTTAACTGAGGCTGCCATCAATCATCTGCATCATATCTGATTACTTTGTGCTGAACATTAACTTTAGAGACGCTGCCTCCTAGTGGATTTATAGGCTATAAACTGCTCAAAAATATTCTGTCAGCTTTGCAGGAAGGCTTGTTATGGTCAGTTTTCCTTTTAACATGGAAGTGTTGAGCTTTATCTGTGAAGTACTTTTTGCTGTGCTGTAATTATTTCCATCTGGGTTTTTAAAGTGTATGCTGCTGCTGCTGTTGCTGGGAGTAGAAAGTCAGCCTGGGAATGGATTGTCGAGTCGACGCGCTTCACCTTTAGCTCTATGAGAAGCCATGACCAGACCTGAGAGAGGGATGTTGGAGAAGTTTTCACTTCAGTGATTCTGATTATCGAGGGAGAGCAGGTAAGCCCATCTGTATGTGCCTTACTTGTGTTTTTGTTAGTGGTAACTGACAGGTAGTCATGTAGTAATGTTTTTCATCTGTATGTATAGGCATGTGTGTTTTAATTATAGGGGAAAATATAGTTAGTCTGATGTCAGCAGAAATTTGTCTTAAAATTATTTGTCATTATAAACACATATGAACATTTCCACAGTTATTTTCTGTCTGTGTCATAGATGTATTTATCAGCATTTAATTTTTTTGGAGCTTCTGCAAACCTTTTGATAAGAAAGTACTTATTTTAATCTTTAACACAACCAGTGTTTCTCTCAGGAGGATACTACATCTCTGTTTGTAATGTAGGTACACTTTAAAATAAATGTTATTTCCATGTGTTTTTTCTCAGCTAAAATTAGATTAGAATTGCCAGCATGACAGATACTGCTAGAAAATCTGGGATATAATTCATTTCTAATGTTGTGTTTATGATTTCATTTAACTGATGAAGACGTTTTATGATGTTAATGAAAGAAATGTAGAGCTCTTTTCATTAGTAATCAGAGTAAAAAAAAGACACTGTTGCATACTGCAGCACTTGGTCATGTTTTCACAGTTTTCCTGTTACAAGCTGGGCTGATTTTGCAGAAAAATTGAGGAAGATGATTCAAAGGGAGTTTAAATGTAGTCCATCTTTCTTACATGAACAGAGGCACACAAGCCACTATAGTGCAGTTGATAATGTTACCACTAGGCTGAGCTGTAAGCCCTTCTATGATGTTTAACTTCAACAGAATTGCATCTACTAACAACCACACACCTGCTTATTATTTAGTGAATACTGAACAAGAATTTTAGCCATTGGCGAGACCTCATCTTTAACTTAAGGTGACTGTGTTCACGGTTAATAAGAGGAAACTGAATTATTCCTTTCTTAACCCTCAACAGCTTTATGCATGATTTTTCCATCTCTTATGTATTGCAATATTTAAACAGTGCTTGCTGATTCATTGGGTTTTGTTTCTCCTATTTAGCAATTTCTAAAGTAGCCCTTGTGGTGTAACAAGGATCTGGGGATGAGAGGCAGCAGAGGTGAGATCAGGGTGAAAGGAGCAACAGATGGGTGCTGAGAGAGCTCTGCTCAGATGGACAGTAGGTACAAAATGGTGTCTTCTGTCGAGGACATGATAAATAGGTCAGACAGCTTGTTAACACAACCCAAACAAAATGAATTAATTTAAATTTTATTTTATTTTATTGTATAGGTGTGTTTTATGTACATATGGATGTAAGTACACAAATATAGGCACATGGAATTGTACTTTTTAGGGTTTATACTCTTATTTTAATCTTTCTTTTTTATTGTTAAAGAGATGTTCAGAGGATAGAGAGGCAGGATGCTACAAGGGAACTCAAATTAGAATTTTAAGTGATGATAAAAGTATGGATGTCCAGATCATACATTTTCCACATTATATTTCTCTTTTGCATACAAATTTTGGATAGCTTCTTCAGATGAGGCCTCTCAGTTTCAAGAGGGTTCTCCTTCTGTATTGTTGTAAAGGTTTTTTTATGGTGTTATAATCAATGCCAGGCAAGGATAGAAAGGTTCTTATATTATCATTAACAGCTACATGTGATGATTATGGAGTAGATAGGACTTATGTTGGTAGGCACTGCAGGAACCACCATGCATTCCAATTAAATGGATCATTCTGAGATAAATATTAGGAGCTGTAATGACAGTGGAATGAAGCAAGGAAAGGAAAAATATTTGGAATTGGAGTATCTGGAGCTATTTATAGGTCCACAGCAGCAGTCTGTCCACACCAACGATCCAGAGCAGCCTACAAGACAAAAACCAGGAACGAGTAAAAGAGCAGGAACAAAAAGGGCAAAGAGGAAAGAGAAAGGTTTGAGAGTGTGTCAAATACCCCCAGCAGTCAGCCTATTGCAGGTCAACCGTAGGCTGCTTCTGGCCTGAGCATGCCCTAACTAAAAGCTGTAGCAAAAAGGAATGTTTTAAGTCTAACCTTAAAGGCAAAGAGGGTGTCTGCCTCCTGAATCATGATTGATAAATGATTCTAAAGAAGAAAAGCCTGCACAGATGTATGGTGGGCTCTACGTCAGCATGTACATAAAGTGGTATTATGCTATATTTACACTAACAAATAGATTTATTACCATAGTTAAAAAAGAGAACTGAGAAAAATGAATTGAATAGTACACTAATGTACAGTATCAGTAATGACTCTGGGACAGACAAACTGAACACACATTCTGAAATGTTAACTATCTTTGTTAAAGTGCATCATTGTGGCAGCATCTTGCAACATAAGTTAAAGATTGCAAACGCAGAGTAACTCCATTAGATGACTTGAAAGTCAGAATAATTAGATGAGCTTTAATGTGAAAGAATACATGTAATACTTCAGTGTAATTTATTCTGTCAAAGTAATCTGTGGTGTGGGTGTGAGAGAGTTGGAGAGAGCAAGCTGTGAGGCAGCGAAAAGAGAGACAAAGTATTTCCACCCCACCCTGTTCACATTTGCCATTACTCCTCTGTGATTCATTGTTTTATTGAATCAGAAAACCTTTGCAATTTAAGAATAAAACAGGAGAAAATGACAAGACTCAAATGCTGAGCATTCATTCACTTTAAAATGTTGAGGTTATATTAGGATTCTTCAGATTTATTGCATAATATGTCAGATGCTCTGGATTAGATTTTGAGAATCTAATTGAATTATCTGAATATAGAGTCAGACTGGCAGGGTTCTGTCTACAGAGAAGGATTAATTTACAGCCTGAGTGTTTGCTTTTCAGTTTCAGAAGAGTGTCAGTTAAAGAAGCAGGTTTTCTCCTGAGAGGATGGTTGTTTAAATCAATCAGTATTTGACGTATCATTGTATTTGGACTTGTCACTCACAAAACACAGTATAGTTTCATCACAGATTTAGAAATATTCAAATAGTTGAAGCCTTTAGAAGGGTACAGTTAGTAGATGGGGACTGCATTTCAGAAAGATATCATTGCATTTAAGTGTTTTACCACATCAGTGGTATCGGGTAGGGGGTGGGACAATTTGATTTTTGTTTGTTTATCTGTCCTTAGCTACCCAATACCAAAGTAGAAACTGACATTCCTTTGGTCCACACTTACAAACACGGAAAACCCACACAAATAAACCCTAAAATTGCAACATACAAGGCAAAAGGCAATAATACCAGATTTATTGTGTATCTCTATCCTTTGACTATTTGACTGCATCCGGTTCTTTCTCTAAAGTCGCTCAAAAAAGATACATACATTTTAAAATGCTTTATTTGATATTCTGTGTCTAGAGCTAGTATGTTAGGATGTTTCTTGATATTGTAGGTTTTATTGATTAGGTCATTAATTTGATTAACAACTTTAAACTGCTAGAGTTCAAGGTGATACTGACAGTAATCAGTTGTAGCTGGAATAGGGGTGTGCGATATGACGATATTAAATTGTTAAGGATTATAACGTGGGGATGATCTCATAAAGCAGAAAGATCGTCAGATCGTCTGTGTGGACGCAGAGACTTTGACGCGCACCTGACTAACCAATTGTAGCACATTACGTGCAGTGCATGGTCGGATCTCCTGTTTGGTTATGTAGCGTGAAAGAGCCAAGGTGGAAAGAGAAAAGGAGATTAAAGATTGAAGATGTCTGAACAAAAATCTGTTCTAAAGCAGCTGTATTATTCACTCAGATTATAGACATTGCAGTTAGATAACATTTGTTCTAAATTGTTGCACTTTAAGAGATAATGTTGATATTGTTTTTCATTACTTTTTATGTTTACATTTATTGCACATTTTTATAAAAACTGCACTATTTAAATTAAAACCTGTTCAGAAAGTTTCTTTGGCTTTAATTGTCTTTTTTTTCTTTTAGGGTTTTACATGTTTTATATGTTAAACATAGGGAAAAATGGTCAAAAATGCAAATTAGTCTAGAAAAATCAACGTAAAAAAAGAATTGTGATAAAATCGTGATCGTGATTTTATTTTGAAAATATCGTGATATGATATTTTTGCCATATCGCCCACCCCTAAGCTGGAATTAATAATAAAGGCATATCTCATCTTAGATATCTTACAACACCAACATAAGAAGCTTTATCTGTAACATGAACCAAGGGCTGAAAATGTATCAAGTTAAAAAAAATTAACATATTTTCAATCAAGATTTAGGCAGATATTGAGGCAGTATCTTTATTTGTTGTTGCACTCAAGGAAGAATGGATGTCAAATGAGCAGCAGAATGATTTGTTTTGCTGTGAACACCAAAACAGGTGACAAAAAAGTTTGAGCATCAGTCTTTCCACCTTTTACATGATAAGCAAAAAAAGTAAAATACATGACTTACATGCTGAGCTACAGCCCTAGACTTCAAGATTATGAAGTGATTTCAAAAAAATATCTCTCTCTAGACATATATCAGTGAAAATCTCCCATGATTTGATTATATACATTTTTTTAAACAAATTGAAAAGTTTCAGTAATACACTTTGGTGACTTTAAACATTGCTCACCTTGGTATTTTCTTTATGTAGGAAACCTCGCTTTATCATCCTGTCATGAGCTCAAAGAAATAGTCATTAAAAAGACGCTGAACATCAGGAAACAGCTAGGAAGGAAACCCTTCTTACAGGAACCGCTGAACAAAGATAGGAACAGTTGTTGGAAAAACTTAGTGGGGAAAAATAGCACAGCAGGGCACATCTCTAGCTGAGGTGTTGAAGATTCACCCTACAGTGGATCCGTAGTTGACTTCAGTGTCTCCATGATTTCATCTGCAGAGAGGTTACACCAGATGGTGAAATGTGTGATGTGTGCAGTGGAGAAACCAGATGTGTTAGGAGAGCACCCTCGTAATTTCCACAAGCATGTGGTTACACATGCTATGCTTTGGATGTCCTTCAAGAGTAGGTAATAAATTCTGTGAGCCATCTACCTGCTTGTACTCAGTATGAGATGCTGAGATTTATTTTTAAAGATGTTTAAAAAGTACTTTTCATAGTTTTTGATCAAGCCAAAATATGCATCGAGTAAATGAGCCTATTTAACTTGAGCTACAATATCAGATTGGTCTGTACATGTTTGTTTTCATATGCTAACTTAGTAAAAATGAGACTGACAGTTGTATTACTCATCAAATATATGAATTAAATGTATCAAACATCCTTTTCTTGATACCTCAGTGAAACAGAACGTTTGGAAAGCTTGTTCAAACTCATCCAACAGTCAAGCTTGTGCGTTGTGACCTTGTAAAGTTAGAAAAATACATTTAATCAGCAATGTTTAACACTGATTTTATAACTGTGTTGCTATATTACCAAACCATATTCTGAGTTAGTCGGGTTTTAACTTGCTGATAGTTAAATAGTTTGCCATCTAGGTTCAATTTGATGCCTACTGATGATGTGCTTGGTGTTTTAATTATTAGTGTTGGTAAGCTCAAACATCTTTAATTTTTGGGTTCTGAACAGTGTCTGTTTTGACCTTTGTTGAATGTTTGTAGTCATAACTTCTTTCTTCCAGGTCTTAGTAACCCCTAATACCCTCTAGCTTGAAAACCACTGATTTAAACTTCATAGTGCTTTGTCTAGATTACTTCCTTTTTGCACTGTTTGGCTTTGATAGGAAAACACAACAATACCACGGTTCTGCATCCTGTAATCACATTTTCTCTGCTTACTAAATCAACAACCTTCATCTCATTGTATTTGTTTCTTTGATTTTGTACTCCATACAAACTGACAATTAGTGATGGATTACTTCAGGGCACTTTGGTGTGAATGGAGCTCATTTGAATAAGAAGAAATGACTGAAAAGGGCTTGAAAGGTTATAAATGGGCAAGAGGGCTGTAATGGCCCATGACTGTCATGGCACTGACTTTAACAACATCAGTATTTTTATCAATTCATAAACTTTTCGATCAATTAGTCAGATTTTAGTCATATAGTGCTTTTTGGACAAAAAGAAATGTAGCACAAACTTCTTTATAGGAACAGAAAATCAGTAACACAACAAACGTGCAAAACAAACGTAAACAAAACCAACCAGAACAAAACCAAGGAAAAGAGGCCTCTATTAAACAGGACTGTGGGAGTGAGGAACTTCAGCACTCAGGAAATGCTTTACTGAGTTCACATTGAGAAAACACCAGAGGTTGTGTAAAAAAAAAAAAAAAAACTCTACAACTAGAGATAAAACAAGAGTAATTTTAAAACATAAATAAAGAATTAGGCGGCACGGTGGTGCAGCAGGTAGTACATGCATCTACAAACAGGGGCGTAGAATTGGGTAGGGACGCTAGGGACACATCCCTATCAATGTTATGCCACTACCACATGGTCCCTAACATAAAACACAAGCATAGTATATAACGTTATCACTAAAAAATACTTATATTTAATGCCAAAGAGATACTTAAAGGGGTTATTTTATTTATTATCCGTGTATGATTAGTGTATTGAAAGGCAGCAACCGTTTAAGACCAACAATAAAAAGTTTGTGGAGAAAAACACAATAAAACCTCAGAATAACAGGACTTTATACATTCATATTGTTAGGGAATACACTTATCTGTAGTCCTTTTGGCTTTGGGTTCTATATTTATCAAACTAGAACCATATGAATATCTGATTGATCCCAAACTGTCCCACTGTTCATGTGTGATGCATCAATATACTTCTGTCAAGGAACAGACAGAAGAGACTTCGAGTAGTTTTTTTCTGAATGTGATAGTCTGCTTGTTTGATTGATTAGCTTTACATGACATTGAGAAACAGTCAAATGCAAAACACATCAACTTTCAGGAGTGCCATCTTGGTGTGCTTTTATGTCCCCACCAATGTCAAAAACAAACCTACGCCCTCGCCTACAAACTATGCAAAGCTTGTTTAGGACAGGTTCTAATCTGATTTCTTTTAATGGGGCAGGAAATTTCTGGCAGTGCCCCTGCTTACGGGAAAATACAAACCCCAATTCCATTAAATTTTGGACCAAAATGTAAGTAAAATGAATTAAATCATTAGCATATCATTGTTGACCATTGTTTAATTGATACAATACAAAATATATTCAAACTTTAAACTGATAAATTCTATTTTTTTTCCCTACAATGTCCAATCGTGACACTTGCATTACCCATGGAATGGTCTAGATGGGTGTTTTTGAGCATTCCTCATCTTCCCAAGTGTTTTGTTGCCCTGTCCCAGCTTTTTTGGAACATGTTGCAGGTATCACATTAAAACTGCAAAAATAATAAAGTTTATCAGTCTGAATATCAATCAGTTGAACATGTGTTGAAAAGGCTTAGTATTCTGTTTAAGTTCACATTTTACACAATGTCCCAACTTCAGTGGAATGGGGGTCTGTTTATAATCGAGGGAGTTCATGGAAGAGAATGTGGGAATGACTTCTTACCAAATAAAGAAAAGAGGAGGTTTGACTGACTCCAACGTCTTTAAACACTTAAGATGTGACCTGACTAACAGAAGAGGAGCAACAGGCCGACTTTTCCAAACCCACCGTGTCCTCCAGAGGTTGAGAAGAAGAGCCATAGGTGTTCTCCATCTGGGTAGCGTTATTCAGATTCCTCCGCGCTCGATATTTGATGATGCTGGCAAAGGAAAGAGGGTGAGGCGGGGACTCGGAGTGAGGGAAAATAGGGTTAGGAGGAACGGCACAGGCAGAGAATCCAGAGCGAGGCGCTGTTCTTCCGGACTGTGTGGCCTTGACAGCCCTCCCAAAAATATCCAGAACGGGAGGTAGTGAATGAAGTGAGGAATTTGATGTCCCATGCTCACAGCACATACAGTTTACTGCTAACTCACTGACATGTGTGGGAATATCTGCAGAGTGATGTTATGATGATGTTAATTGTTTTTCGACCTGCTGGGGAAGCGAGCCACAGAGAAGGGGCGCCAGCTGGTGAAAAAAAAAAAAAAAAACTTCCATAACTCACATCCCATGTGAATCTGTTTCAGCTTGTGAGAGAAAAAAAAGGGAGGGAGCAAACTAAACAGGGAGGGAAGCAATGAAAGAATGCACTGAGATCTCATCATGTGATTTCTGTTTTTTTTCTCTTTATATGTCGTAGCACACTGATTACATGTTTGTAGACTGGAGCTCTTACTAAATTTTTCCAAGCCCTCTCAGCCCTCTGTAACTCCTTCTATTTTTTGCTGGATCCAGCAGCTCATTTTCCCTCTGCTGTTTTTTTTTTTATCCACTTGTGTGACGTGTGAGTGAAGTTCCTGCCCTTGTTTTGCGCAGCACAGTTAAGAGGGAAGGAGAGGGACTCGGTACATTTACTTGAGCCGTCAAAGGGAGGATGAATTGAAGGTATAAACAAGAGGGACTGTTGGTGCTTTGGCCTGAGCGCTTATGCTCTGTCCTCACAGGGAACCCTGACAAGGAGGAAGAAGGATCCAGAGAAAGAGACCGAAAGCTGAGAAAGGAGTGAGAAAGTGTTACGAGGGAGAAGAGGGAGAGCAAACTAAATCTGTGCCCTGAGGCAAAGGTGGATGAGGAGTTACAGCTGAAAAGTTTGCCTGACAAGGGAGGAGGAGCACCAGCCTGGGTGGGGACCACCGGTTCAGGCTTCACCAGCAGCAACAGGACAGGATGAGGTACCACGGCAGGGTAAGATCCGGACTTCCACAGCGCTCCTTGTTGAGTTTTTCAATTTATGTGCAGCACACAGCAGGGATTTTTTTTCAAAACATCCAAGGAGAGAAAAGCATAACAGAACAATGAGTCATCTGTGTATTTTGCCTTTGTATGAGTCACTGTGTATTTTAAGTTTGGATAAGCATCCACTTGGTTGTTCTTCTCTGTGTCCATTACTGTCACATCAGGGGTAGAGAGCCAGCTGTGGTACTACTGGAGCAGCTTGGCTTGGGACAGAGTGGTGGGGCAGGCCTTATAAGGAATACAATCCCAATGTAGTCGGCCCAGCAGAGCTTAGTCATGGGGCCTGGAGCCAAGTTCCACTCTGTTGTTAGAGTCCTCTCTGGTTGTCACTGCAGCTGCACCTACAGACCTGCAGATATCACAGAATCCCCCTCAATATTGAATCAGATCCCCCCCTCCTCAAACACTCTTGATAGGCTGTCAGTCAGATCTGCCTCTCACTGCTCTCAGAACCAGGCCTCAGGTCAGTTCCCTGTCAACAAAGCTGCAAGGATTACCGTGGTAATATCTTCTTCCACAACACGCTGCCCTTAAGCTACCACAGCCACAGAGTCTCCACAGAGATGATTCACAGGCTGTAAGATTTCCTCTCACACAGCAGTGGAACTGTTTCTTATTTCTCAAAGCCAGGGAGTGTTTTGAGTGAATGGCTGTTGGTGTTTGGCGCACGGCATGATGATAAAGGTCGACAGTGTACAAGTAAAAAATAAAACTCGTGACAACAGAGGGCCGTTGTTCACTTTGCTGACAAAAGATATGTCTAAAAATGTTTGTCCACACTTCTACCACAACAAAAACCACCACCAGCTTAAAGATAAACCCTTGATGATATAAACTCAGAGTTTGTCAGTCTAAAGCTGCTCTAAGATAGGATAACAAGGATAAACAGGATAATCTTAGTGGTTTTCACACCCAAATCAGAGTTTTTCTGACAGTGGGCCATCCCCTATGACCTGATTAACTTGAATCTAAATTTGAACACTGCAATTGAACGCTGTCTCAGTTCAAGCAAACACACCCAGAAAGCTTGACAGGGGTGGTCTCAGTGTGCTTCCAGTTGACCCCCGGAGCAGTTCATCTGCAGTAAGAATGCAATCAATCATTATAAATAGGATGACAAGTGAACTCGTTATACTGCTGTTGAAGTATAAGCAGCACCATTAGTAGTAATATAAAAAGCATTACAGGTTTAAGGCAATTTTGATCTCAATAAAAAGCAAAATATTACAGATACTAGTATTAATTTGGATTCAGTAGGGTCACTTTCTGTGCTCAGGCATGAAATCCCATAAAAAAGCAGCAGGTTAACTTTTCTTATCGTTGTATCAGAGGATCATCACAGGACTCGACAACAGCTGCAGTAATTTATTTAGTTTGCAGAAATTAGTCCAATCTGTTGAGGGATGATTCATCACTTAAACCTCCTCTTTTATAATCACGTTATCTATTTATCCATATTTCTTTTAAAGCAAGCTTAGATTAGATAAGATTTATTAATATAAAATGTATTATCTTGTAAAACTTACCGTGTTATTGAGCATTTAAAGCCCCTCCTCTGTGTGCAATGAGTTTGATAATGCTTATATCATAACATATGAGTAAACATGATCCTGTTGTATATTAGACATTTGACCTACTCTCTGAAACCGCAACTTCTCATTGGTAGCTTACCCTGAAAACTTATTTCCCATCATGCACAGTGCCACATTTGGACTGTGCATATGCAGTGGGAGGACCAGGGTGTTTTAATGATGCCTAAACAGTCTGCAAAGTCCTGCTGTTTCGTGTGATTTGACTCGCTTTACAATACAGCCGTGTGGACATGAAACAATCCAAAGGAAAAACTGAACTGGAGCAAAGCAATGGAGCTGTAGGTGTGAAAACCACCTTAGATTTCTGGGTTAATGAAAGTAACATTTTGTGACTGAACAGATTAATTGATGTTTGGGCCTGAATATTCAAGCTCTGTTAGCTTTGGGACTGTCCTTACACAGATGGTTGTTTTATGATAAATCTTTCATGTATACATCTGCTTTAATTGATTTTGTGATCAAGTTTTTTCATATAAATCAAAACTAATCTACCAACATAATAATGTTGTGTACAAGTAAATCTTACAGTTGCCCAATATTATCTGCACAAACATTTACAGCCAGGTGCTGTATCATCATATTATTGGTAAAAGAAGAACATAGCTTAAAAAGCTGATTATTGACACTGAAGAAATTAAAGTTTCAAAACATTTTCAGCCATGCCTGATATTATCTGCACAATATTGATAAAAGTAGACAACATTTAAGTGAAATTATCGTAAGATTCTGCAATCATCAAAATTTCCACTGATATCCTGCCAGTGTGACAGCCCGTTGTGATAAAGGATCACAATTATTGATTGTTTAAAGTGTACAGTTATGTATTTTACAGTTTTGCACGATAGTCCAGGGAGAAACATTTTTAGAGATAACATCATGTCTAAAACCAAAGAACTATCTTTTCTTAATTAATTTCCTTAAAGCTGAGGTTGGCGATTTGATTTAGATACACTTTTTGTAATACTGGTTAAAATGGTCTTGATGACCCGATGGTAATCAACTCATAATGTGTTCTTAAAACAGCGAAAAATATCCGCTATCTACAGCAGGAGTAAAACAGGGAAAACCCCAACCAATAATCATGCCGGGATACCTGTTTTTAAACCAATCAAATCCCATCGCCATTCTGCCCGCCTACTGCGCGTGCATTTTCCCGGCGTGCACAGGCGGAGCCCTGAGGAGATGCTACTTTCAAATTCATGCTAGTTTTCCAAAATAGCCAACCCCAGCTTTAACTAATTATTTAAGCCTAATTGTTTTGGATATTTCTTTGACAAAACTGAGCTTAAACGTCAACATGGCTAAAACACAAATAAAACAAATACACATTTTTAGAATACCCAAGAAAATTCCAAAAATGCTGTTAAATCAATGGTGTGGAAAACAGAATTTTTTATGCTATTAATTTCATTTTGTGTTTTGAGAAGGTTAAAAAACATTTAGTAAAACTCACAAACTTCCCCTCTAGTCTGTAGGCTGGTGAACAGTGCATTTTTTCTGTCAGCACAGCAGCTTTTGTACATCTTTACTGCATGACATGTGCTCACTAAAGGTCTGAAATCTGTTAAAGGTGGAATGAAATGTTCATGGCAAAGAAATAGGTGCCAGGTGTGCTGCGGAGTGTCTTCAAACATGAAAGGTTGATGTGTAGTCTGAGCACAGAGTTGTTTTATGGGTATATTTGTGTTAATTAAGATTTTTCTAGGTTAGGCAAGAAATGAGTCCACATCACCCTGCTAAATGAATACTTATCTGTCAAAGGGATACCTTCATTACCTAATGTTTCCTCAACCTCAACGTTATTGTCCCCTCAGGGAAATGTGCTCTGCAGCCAGTTTAAAAAGACATTACAACACAGCCACACCAGCTCAGTCACAAGAACAAGAAGACACAGAAGTATACGTAGTCCTCTGCCCTGCTTATCTTTCAAATTTTGCCCTGGATGTCTGACTGATGGAGCATTCATCCTCACACATTTTCTTAATGTTTTGTGTAAAAACATGTGCAGCTTCGGAAACACATCAGAAACATTCAGTGGCACCCGCAGATATCCTGCCCTGAACCTGAACCTCACATTCCTTAGCTGTATCCTTTGGAAATTCTGACCATGGACTGTAATCACTTTGTGAGGGAAGCCCACCTGCAGGAGTGGAAGAACAATACACCAAGGTGAAGCAGAGAGGGGGGGGCTGCAGTGAAGGCATCCAGCGACTTTCCTTTGCTCCAGCTACTTGGCTATCTTCCACTGTTGTCCTTTTGTTTTTTTAAGCATTTTCCTGCATCCAGTGCTCAGAGCTTATGACCTTTACCGTCATTAAACAGTCAAATGAGCCCCTTGAGATATTTTCGTAAAGAACAACAGAAGTCCTGTGGAAGTCGAGCCCCTTTGTCCTCGATTGTTAAAAAAATAACAACAAAGCTCCTTTCATTGATGAATCTTTGATATCGAAGATAGTGAGCAGCTGCTTTGCCATTTTGTGCAGTGCATTAAATAGGTCATATTTTATTTTAAATTGGGTTCATATTATTTTTTAATGACTGGTAGGACTTGTATACAGTCACAACTGTTCAAAAACCTTCTAGTTTTCATTTGAAGAATACTCCTGATAGTGCTGTAATCCCAGTTTATCTAGGGCCCTCTTTACATTGAGACACTGTGACCTAAAATGCAAAGGTTTTTCCTTTGTGTATTCAGACTTGATCTGCGTTCAGACGGAGATGCTAGAAATGAATGAAACTGCTGTAGCTTGTATGCCAGTCCAGTAGATGGCGATGAAGGTTTGCAGAGAAACTGAACTGCTATAGCTCACTTACGGAGAAGAAAAACTTGTCACAGCTTTTCTGGTGTGCACATGCAACCTTCATGTGAAAGAGTGGGCTACTGCGTATGCGGTGACGTCAGCATTTCACCCTAAAACACTCTGACTCTGGTTTACACAGAGCTGCACGGGGAAGCATTTTGAAAACTTTTCCCCCTGGACCCTGGTTTCAAAAGTTTGTGGATTTAAGCACTCCAGGTACTGTTCCTATGTAAACCAGAGGCCAAAACGCAATGAAAACTCTTTGAATTTGGCCGTATTAGACCTTGTGTAAACGGCCCCTTAGACACTCTACTTGAGCTCCTTCCCTCTTTTGGTTTCCGTCCCATCATGGGCCCAGTCTGCCTTGATGAGTAACAGTTCAACTCAGTGATAATTGGTGTAATCAATGTTGCTAGGTGCCATATTTCCATCAACTTTGCATTCATTCTGACAGCTCCACAATGTTCCTGCTTCTGCGATGCTACTGGCTTAGACTGACAATGACACAGGGGTAGAACACTGATAGGTTGTGAGGGGGCGAACTCAAGACACCTTAGGCAGCTTCTGGTGCTGCAGGAGGAGCAGAAGGAGAGGTCTCTATACTGCAGACTTTTATCATGGTCACAGAGGTGCTGTATCAAGCAGAGGAGACATATTAAAACATTAAAGGGCATTTAAAGAAAAGCATAATATGAGTTTTTTAATTCACACTTGAATTTGTGTGTAGATATTTATCCTCAGAAAGCACTGACCTCTGACAGTTTCATATCCATTTGCAGGCTTGTTATTAAGGAGTTTCTGAGTTTATAATCTTACATAAAACAGGGGTTTTAATTTTTTCTACATTATTTTCAATGCCAATAGTTTTTGTGTTCCTAACCACTCAAACTCACAGATTGCGTTTTTTTTTTAAATACAACCAGGCATGTGAATTCTAAGTCCTTCATTTAGTTTTAACACTTTAACACACTGAAAATAATAAGATTTATTTGCCCTTATTAAATCCACTTAATATACACGCTGCTGCCACTTTGCTGGGCATACCCTACTGGTACCATATGTAACTATCTCAGAAATACCTTCATTCTTTGTGACTTGGATTGAAGGATTTTTTGGGGAATATTCTTCAGAGATTTTGGTGCATATTAACTTCAAGCCCCAGTATGCAGGACTCCGTTCTTTCTGCTCTCTAGTGGCCTTTATGGCCATTGAGTGTAATTGCACTGTCGTGAAAACAGAGCACCTCACACAAACGTGCATTGTTGACATTCAGAGGGAGGAGAAGCAATCCACAGGACGTCCTGAGAGACAAATAAACCATGTGGACTGATACGGTACAATATTTTCATGAGTCTTTTTGAAAATATCACTATTCAAACGCCAGCTAACAGTTGTTAGCTCTGCATTTGCATGTGTATTCTGTATCTTTGTAGCAAATAGGCTGTGCCTAAAGGCTTCTTTTGTCCCTAAAGGAACTTGTTTATTACACGCTGGCAGAGATAACTATTAACTTCTAAGCTAAGTTAAGGACTCTGAGACCAGACTGCGGTACTCTATGTTCTCGGTAAAGCAAGGCAAGGCAAGACAAGGCAAGGCAAGTTTATTTGTAGAGCACAATTCATACACTAGGCAATTCAAAGTGCTTTACAGAACAAGAAAAATGCATTAAAATCACAATACAAAATAAAATCAACATTAATCATTATAAAATAAATTTAAAGAGAAGAGTGCAGATAAGATCCTTTCAGTCATATGCACAGTTAAACAGAGTCGTTTTGAGCCTGCTAAATATGAGACAGAAGAAACACGGATAACAGAGCAGATTGATCTGCCCCGTTGTTTCACACCATCATCTGTGGAGAAGCACATCATGAATAAACTCCATCAGCAGTGAAAACTTAAAACACCTGCGTGTCAGACAATGAAGGCAATTGGTGATCATATGATATCCCCAATACCAAATAATAGCCAAGGCGTTTATTATTTTTAATCACTGAGTAGACCAGGTGTTTATTTGAGACCAGGCAACTGTTTGGGACTGGCCTTTAATTCCTTTTGTACAAAAGTCTTGCTTAGCAAAAAATGAAAAATGTGGTAAATATAATCAAATTATTTATTTACACCAGTAATGTGACACCTGTACATTTCCAAGGCAAGATTACAGTACCGTTGTTATACTCTTGTCTTCTTCTTTCCACTCAGCTCTCTCTAAACACTCTTAAAACTGGTCAGGAAGGACTGGTAGTTAAGTCAAGGTCGTATTTCTTTTTTTTCACTGCACTGGGGCCATGGAGATAAGCAGCAGTGTACAGCTATCTTAAAAGACTGGCCTCCTGACGTTAGTTAAGGGCCACAAACAAACAACGGCAGTGGCATCGTCTTCTTTGGATTTGTGAAGCCCTAGTGTGTAAGATTCTGTCTTTTTGCACTCTAGTGGCCTCTGTAGACGTTGAGTGTAACTGCACTGTCGTGAAACAGAGCGCCTCACACCAACCTGCATTTTGTTGACAAACAGAGGGAGAAGAAGCCGACAGGACGTCCAGAGAGACAAATAAACCATATGGACTGATAAGGTTCAGTCTGATCATGGTTCTTTTCAAGCGTGATCTGTCCGTTGTGAGTTCAGCATTTGATTGTGTGTTCTGTAACTTCAACCGTAGCTCCAAAGCTGTGCCGAATAAATTACACCAGGCATTTATTTGGAACGGGCGTCTATTTGACAAAATGTACTGCTACACCGGGCGTTTATTTGGGACCAGGCGATTAATTGGAACCAGGCCTTTATTGGGTATTTTATGGTAAAAACTACGTAATGTTCTCTCTCTTTATATGTTTATGTTTGATACAGCCTCTGCTTTAGACCTCTTAGAAGTTAGAAGATCAGGAGAGCGGTGGAGGTCTGAGGAGAAACGGGAGGAGACGAGTGAGCTCTGGAGGAGCAGCAGTGTTTTGGTTAGAGAGAGATCCAACTAACAAGAGACTTTTTGTGTTTGTTTCTGTAATGATGCACAATGCTCACAAATGTAGTGTTGTGTAACTCATTTTTATTTTTATTATTAAAGTTATTTTCACATACTTTAAGTGTCTGTTATTGTGAAGAATAAAGCTGCAAACCATCTCACTTCAGGTTGTGGCATTCACACCATACATGGTTGGTACTAAGAGGCCCAAAGTGTTCCACCACCAGACTGAGCCTTTGATACATGCAGGATGGATCCATGCTTTTGTGCTGTTGACACATAATTTTGACCCTAACTTCTAAATGTTGTAGCAGAAATCAAGACTTGCTAGAACGGGAAACATTTTTCCAATCTTCTAATTTCCAGCTTTGGTAAGGCAGTGTATATTGTACCCTCAGTGTCCTGTTCCAGCAGAAATCAAGACTTGCTAGAACGGGAAACATTTTTCCAATCTTCTAATTTCCAGCTTTGGTAAGGCAGTGTATATTGTACCCTCAGTGTCCTGTTATTAGCCAACAGGAGTGGCATCTTGTGTGGTCGTCGTCTGCTGCAGCCTATCTCCTTAAAGATTCAACTTGTGATTTCAGAGATAGCCTTCTGCATACCTTGGTTGCAACAAGCGATTTTTAAGTTACTGTTTTTCTTTATGATCTCAAAACATCTCTGGCCGTGCTCCTCTGACCTCTGCCATCAGCATGGCATACTGACCCAGAGAACTGCTGCTCTCTGGATATTTTCTCTAAACCCAAGACATGGTTGTGTGTGAAAATCCCAGTAGATCCCCATTTTCTGAAATACTCAGACCAGGCTCTCTGGCACCAACAAACATGCCTCGTCACTTTAATTATATCTCTTCCCCATTTTGATGCTCTGTTGAAACTTTGGCAGGTTGTCTTTACCATCTCTATATTCCTAAAACCATGGAGTACTGCCATGTGACTGACTAAATACTTGCAGATTATTAGCTATATTTTAACCCTAACCCTATCTGGAAAATATCGTAACAACAAAGTGGCAGAATTTTAGACTCCAAGCTTATTTAATTGAAGATTTTAAAAGATGTAGATTTCTGTTTATTTCCTCTGTTGGCCTGCCAACATTGCCTGGATCAGCACTACATTCTTACTTCTAACCCTTCCTTTGTAGACTCTGCCAGGGGTCTTAAGATATGGCCTCATTACTTATCATATTCTGCATTTGAAATGAATCTGTGAGCAGTGATGAGGTCAGACCTCTGACTGATATAAATGCATTTGAAGCACAAAAACAAAGTTAAGTCAAATATGGGCCCTAAGGCAGTATTACTTACTTTGTATACATATATCTTTGCAATCAAACAACAGTTCTTAATGGAAGTAACTGTTTTTGAAAGGTATCCCTTTCTTTATCGATTGGAGGCCTTATGTCAATCATAGCTCTTTCAAAAAGTTTTTAATCAAGCCATATGATGTGTTGTTCAATTCATACATTTTTGCATATATGGATCCAGAGTGATACATCCATTACTCTTAAATTTGTAACATTTTAAAACGGAACTGTTTTTACAAGTGTCATATATGATATTATGAGGGAAAAAACTGTCTGGAGAAATAAAAGTTTGTGTAGGTAATTTTTGCTGTAAGTCACTTTATATATTTTTATTTTTTTCTGCTGAAAGCCAAGGCTTGTGGGAACAGTATTCAGAAAAGAAAGTATAAAAAAAAAAAACACACTATTCTAACATCATTACATGATAAATACCCTGACATCTCAGGTTGTCCCGAAAAAGACAATGTCTTTATCTTGACGGTTCTTTGTGGGGTTGAGCTCTTTCATACATTATTACAAAAAATATTCAGGTGGATTAAAATCACAGAAAATTGCTTGGAGTTGCAAGGGTTAATATCTGATACATACTTAGTTTATGGCATCAAAGTAAATATATTGAATTGACTTCTATTTTCTTGTTAAATTACGCTGAACTACTTCCTTTTGAAAGTTATGATGAATGTTACATTTTTATCATAATTTTCTTATTAAAGGTATCCTATAGTCCTGCAATGCAGTGCAAACAACTTTAACTCTGTCCTTTTGGTAATCAAAGCCTGTCGTTCCTGCTTTAAGGCATGTCAGAGTATTTCAGCATGTTGAGTATTTCCTGTCTGCACTGAAGTTTACATGTAAACACACCTTATTATCAACATTGGTTAATCCTGTCTGGAGCTATAGAGCCGTGTGTACTGTATACATCAGAATACTCTATCAAACCATCACACGATGAAGGAGTCTGTGCTGTCTGTTTATGACTAGGTTGCCTTAAAGGTCTTCGCTGTTTAATTTTGGCTTGGACTGGTGGAACTGTTCTTACCCTGCGTGTTTACAGTGCAGTTTTAGGTGATGGTGTCATGGTGTCTGGGTGTTTTTCAAATTTCCTTGTTGGCAAAATGTTTCTTCCCCATAATGGATTCCTTGTTACAATTTTTACTGAGCACCAAATGTTTCTTTGACAAACAGGTGACTGTATCAAGTGGAACTTATTGTACATTACTACCATATAATGTGTTTTTTTTCATGACGTATGCTGCTGACCTCTTGGCCAGGTCACCCTTGTAAAAGAGATCTTGCTCTCAATGGGTCTTTTATCTGGTTAAATAAAGGTAAAATGAAAAGGCCTTGTCTGCCCCCTGCTTGACAAGATGTAAATAACAGTGCTGTAAATTCAGTCTCAGTAAGAACAGAAACTTAAACGACTGACTTTTTTTCTTTCTTAAGTTTATTTAAAGGTAAGCAGAGATGGCCAAGTGAATCAGAAATTTTAATTAGTCACTTGTTTCTCTTAACTCATTACTCATTTAAAAAGTAAAAATAAAAATAAAATGTTTTATTTTGTATTAAAAATAATGCATTTCTTTGAAATTACTTGTCACTTTTTTCTCTTTAGAGAACAGATATACAGTAGGTTTGATGATGGTTTAGAAGTTTTGATCCCTAATATTGAGTTACATTTAAATATCAAAAGTAAGTATTTACTGCCCAACACTGCTGTTAACTGTCTTTTTTCTTCTCATACACACACACACATGTATATATACATACATATATATATATATATATATATATATATATATATATATATATATATATATATATATATATACATACATACATACATACATGTATAAAACCTCATTATCAAGCTTTAAAATCATGTATTGTGTTTTCTGTTTTATGCAATACTATGTAGTGGATAACCATTTGCTTCCTTTAATATTTAAAGAACAAAATGTCAGTTCAGTTCTTCTGTCTGCAGCACTGCTGATCTGTGATAGGTGCTGTGGTGTAACTCTATCCCCCACAGTGATGGTTGTCTCTGTCTTCCTGCAGGAGGTGGACGTTGATGGAAGGGTGCGCTTGGTGATGGAGGGCGCCCTGACCGCTCGGGACAGGGTTGGCGTGCAGGACTTTGTTCTGCTTGAAAACTACAACAGTGAGGCAGCCTTTATAGATAATTTAAGGAGACGCTTCAGAGAAAACCTCATCTATGTAATGAACCTCTTTTTGTTTCTTTTGCCTGTTCCAAATATTTCAGCTGTTGTGGTGAAACATATTTAAACATGTGTTAATGTTTTGGCTCAGACATATATTGGCTCGGTGTTGGTGTCGGTGAACCCTTACAAAGAGCTGGAGATTTTCTCCAAGCAGCAGATGGAGCGCTACAGAGGGGTCAGCTTCTATGAGATATCACCACACATGTGAGTCTTGTCACATTTTTCCTCTCCAGAGCTCTGCTTTCAGTTGTCCTGTTAATAATCATGTGGCATGCTGAGAACCATATACAGTCTAACTAAAGTAATTCACTGTGATTAAGTCAGATTCATGGTCACATGTATTTAAAAGCTGGTTTTATTTACAGTAAGTGCTGATAGATTATACTGTAATGCAACTTGTCTGCATTATTTTATACTTTAGCACATAGCAGGACATTACATGCGTTAAGGAGTGGCATCTTAAATATCTACTTAATCAAGCATGAACCCACAAGAGAGAAAAACTTTCTGACTCTTCTTCTGCTACTTCATGTCACTTCACTGAGCCGTGCCCAAACCAAATATGTCAGTCATATGACATGTGGCTGCAGACTGTTTGTACCATTAAAGTTGTTTTGCTGGACGGATGCAGTAACTCTCAATCTGTAAAGAGAGCAAGTGCGTGCCTGTGCAAAAGAGAAGCAGGGGGAAGACAGGGAGTTGCCAACACGAGGCATATCAAGGCCGGGTAGTCCAAGTTTAAGCAAAATCACTTCGCTGAATAGTTATGTAAAAACTTACCGTGACTGGTTGTTTGATTTAGAATTGAGAGTTGTTTTTTTTAATGCAGCATACAGTGAAGGGTATCCAGTCGTAGGTAACAGATACATGTAAAGCTGGTGATTAAACATTTAAAATCAGTTTAGGTGCTTCAATAGAAAGACACTTGTTACTGGAAGTAAAAAACAGATTTCTAAAACAAAGACATTGCAGATTGTTGCTGTGATCAGGACCATCCAGGACCAAGTACAGAAAATTACATAGCTGACTTGGCCACTTTGCTTCAACTCAATTTTTCTGCATCACTGTTGAGATTTTAAATTTAAGGGGTGACCAGTTGGCTCCTGAGGGCCTCTAGGGAAAACACTGACTATCAGTCTTCAATCAGGCTCAAAACGAGAGCAAACTGCGAGATTCTGCCCTAGTTTTTAAGACTGTTGGTGCTTGAAGATGAATAGTGCAATGTGGTTTGTACATTGAACCTTCAGATGATGTAAACAGTGCAGAAAACAGGCAGGAAAAGAGCAATGGACTTCTATAACCTAAATGTCTTTACCAACGTATTGTTTTGTAGGCCAGTTTTTAACCTCAGGCATTATGTGACCCCAAGCCCATAGTATAGAAACCCCTGTTCTAGATGTTCCTGCCTTGATATGGTTTATCTCAGTCTCTAAGACCATAAAAACTTGTGTTGATATTTTTCCTTTAAAAAAAATATGTAGAGATAATGAAATGATGAAATTACAGTATGCTCACCTAAACTGAGCAGGACAAACTTTTGGTATAGTAGGTGAAGGTAGGGATACCCATGTTGTCAGGCTTTAATTTTTTTTCATAGTAAGGTGGGCTGAAAAAACAAGATGTTCGAGTGTGTCTTGGCCTTTTTTAAGTGAATTATGTTTGCTCTGAGAGTGTCATGGTAGTTTTGTTCGTAATGCATTTGCATGTAATATTACATTATAAACCAAATGATATACATCTTTGCACTGAGGAACACTGAGATGTTTGCTGCTTTTGTAGTTATTTCAGTTTTATTAAGAAGGTTGTGTTTTGAAATAAAGATCTGTTTTGCTTGAGGGAACCCTTGCCAAGACAGCACTCTAGTACAACCTAAAAAGGCTAAAAAATGTACAAAAATAAAAACAAAGAAAGGGATAAAACAAGCCTAATGTTGCCAACATATTTTTCAGATAAATGGATTTTATACATGGCTGTGAAAGAATAATAATAATTCAGTGCAGTAAGACACAAGTTCCCTTTTTTACCAATATATTGAAACAGGACCAATTTCTGAAGAGGAACTTTTAGTCCAACAAAATACCTAAATCTTTATCAGACAAAACTTCATCAGTTCTAGCCCCATTTTCTATTACCTACTCAGTCCAGTATCATTAAATTTCAATAATCTTAATCAAGACTTGAGTCTATACATTTCCTTGTTTTTTGGGTGCAAGACCTTTCCTATCATTTTACTGATGATACTTGCAAATAATTTATATCAGATTTGTTTTGATAGTTAAAGATGAACTTAGTCATTACAAAAGAACGAACTGTTTTCATGTAAAAGTTTTCTGAAGACCGCAATGCGACTCATTTGCACCACCATCTCACAATGCATGTTGCTTTGTGTTGTTCCTCAGCTATGCTCTCTCTGACAACACTTACCGAGCCATGCGGACGGAGAGGAAGGACCAGTGTATTCTCATTTCAGGTGAGAGCGGTGCAGGTAAAACAGAGGCCTCCAAGAAGATCCTTCTCTATTATGCCGTCACCTGCCCCACCAATAACAACATGGCAATCCTGGGTGAACGCTTACTGCAGTCAAATCCAGTTCTGGAGGTACGTAGAACTGAGTTATTAACATATGTCATCAACATCTGTTGGTAACTCAGAAAGTTATCAACAGATGTTGATGAAATTTACGCAGATGCTGAACCAAGATTTTCTTCAAAAATTGCTAACATTGCGTGATTGGGCAGTTTTCCACATAACAAACGATGGCTTAGAAGTGTAGGTTTGTCTTCTCAGGGCACATCTGGTTTTACTTTGAGACAATATTTCAAAGAATAACTGATCTGCTCTTACAAAATATTGAAAGTTTGTTTTTTTTATCATGTTTATTGTTTGGTTTAATTCACATTTTGATTTCCTGTTTCCTTTGCTATTTGTAGGCATTTGGCAATGCAAAAACACTGAAGAATGACAATTCCAGTCGCTTTGGAAAGTACATGGATGTCCAGTTTGACTTCAGGGTAAAAAACAAATGACTTTCACACTCTTCAGAAAAACACATGCATTTGTAATTGTACTGATAGCCCAAGGCCCTATTTTGAACAAGTAAAGCACGTAGTCTATTGTTGTCTTGTGTTATTGGTATAACAAAATTTCAAACCAATCATTGTCAGCAGCTGTTGGTTCTATGCAGCTGTTAGATTTCTTGTTTGCTCCAAACTCCTGCCTGCTCATTTGATTCTTTTACTATTATTGTGACCCTTAAAACAAAGAGCTCACAAATAAAACTGAAATATGCTGATGCTTTGTTATTCACCAAAGCTTTCTACAACATCAGAAAAGTTAAATTAGATTAATTAGATTGCTCTAAGCATTTCTTGGCACCAACAAGGAGGCACATTCATTTTCCTTTCAAACAACATTAGAGCAGGGCTAAAATATGACAACTGTATCAGGATGAAAATAGGAAAGACACCAGTACTGCATGTCAAAACTCTTTGCACAGTATGACAGATAGGGCCCAAGTTCTGTAAATGCCCGACCTGCTCTCAACTATTGTATAAACTGATGTTTGTTTTTCTATCACTCCTCTCAGGGCGTGCCAGTAGGGGGTCACATTCAGAACTACCTGCTGGAGAAAACTCGTGTTGTCCACCAAAACCAAGGAGAAAGAAACTTCCACATCTTCTATCAGCTTCTGGATGGAGCGGATAATGACCTGCTGAAAACACTGGACTTGGAGAGAAACCCACAAAGTTACGGCTACCTGGTCAAAGTGAGCGTGGGTAGAGGTTCAGTAAATGTCTTGTATTCAAGAAAAAATAAATTAGTTTTGAATATATCAATCTGTTTTCAGGGTAACTGTCCCAGACTGAGCTCTGTCAGTGACAAGAACAATTGGAAAGTTGTGATGAAGGCTTTGTCTGTTCTTGGTTTCACTGAAGAGGAAGTGGAGGTGGGTCACATTCTGCACTGGAGCAGCTCATTTTTCCCCCTTTCTTTAATAATTTTTTCTGAGTGCCATATTCAGTTGCAATTTGCAGTTAACAAGTTTAACTAGTAGCTAAATGTTAAAATTGTGTTTCCTCTGTTACTTTGTTTAAACGAAGAAGAAGTTCTCAGTTTATTGTTATTAATTTTTAATATGCTAATCCAACACTGTTTACATAATTGTACCCAAAGTCTACCAAATTAAGTTCAATTCAACTCAAAGTGCAGTGTTGATCTATTGAAAACTTATTTTATACAAAAGCATCAGTGCATGTGCTGTAGCTCAGGAAAATAATCAAATACAATAACAAACCAACAAACACATCCATAAGGCAATTGAACGTGCAAATAGTACAAGTAAGTAAAAAAAAAAAAGTAACACATGTCAGATATGAAAAATATGCTTAAGTAAACAGGTTTAAGATAATGACCAATCTGAATGCACAGAGGATTTCGTCTGTTGAATGAGCAAAATTAGACCAATCCATTTAGTGTGTTTGCCTTCATGAATATGCAGAATACATGCAGGTCATCAGAATGCACAAATGCTAGGAGGAGGTGATGCACCCGCAATGTGATTTAATAAACCAGAAACTGATTGCACTTGGTATTTTTGCATCGATATTTAGCACGTTTGAAAAGCAGGTGCAAACTCGCAGCTATGCAGAAGTGACCCCTCTCTGTTTTGCGCTCTGAATACATTGTGGAGGAGGTCATTTAACCTATGGAAAAAAGTCCCTTTATAGCCAGAATCACTCCATTTGTCACTCAAAGCTGATAAGTGGATTGTGCAGATTCTCAGTTAAAGGATGTTAAATGCACAGTCTGTGAGTGCGTAACTGTAAAACTGCTCTTCAAATGAGAAGTTATTGATGGTGAAGCTGTGTAACTATGTGAATGCTGCCACTGGATTCTGTTTAATTGAAATCAGAAAAGGAAATAAAAAATATGGCTTGATGGAAAAGGGAAGACCTTGTCTGTCAATATGGCAGATAGCAAAAAAGATTACAGCAGCCTCTGGTCAGAAAAAAAAATAGTAAAGACGTGTTGCCTATCAAGCAATGCCAGTTTTGAGCTGGGTGCTTTTCACAGATGGCCTCCCAAATCGCTTTTTTTCTTGCAATGCTGAGATGCCGCTACTTGAGTTCACCAATGTGTTTATTTGCCTCAAACTCCATGGGTTCAAACTTCACCTTTTGTTGTTATGAACTGAGCATGCAATCATCGTAGATCACCCACAACAGCCCCACTAATAGCAGGCGCCATTTTTTAGTTTGCGCTCAAAATTTAGCACTCGTTATTCAGTCTTAGTATATCTTAGTATATCTGGCCCTATATGCATAGATTGCAGAGAGATTGTCAAAGCCAAGAGATGTCAGCTGTCAGAAGAGGTTTTGGAACGTTGCTGAAAGCTGATTCTGTGGACACAACCATACTTTGGTTACTATGGTTCAACCCACTGACAGTCATCCGACCAACAGCACCACTGCAACGATTTGTAGGACCGTCTATCATGTCCCTTATTATCGAAAAATCAAATCCGGAATAATAAAAAGAGCGCGAAGTAATAGTAACCATCCCTAGTACAGTGAGAGCCTTATGATGTATTAGATATTAGACTGAAGCGGTTTGTTTAACAATGTTTGATACATCCAAATGGGTTTCATTTCTTAGCCTCAAAGGTTTCCACCAGGTAATATGTGAAAACATATTAATGACTTCATAAATCAATCATAAATAGTGTTGGACAAGTTACTCAAAAACTGAAGAAATGCACTTTTTACTTTTTCGACCCTGACAAGTGATGAAGTTACTTTATTTAATACATAGTACAAGAGGTTAGTAAATGCTTGATTCTGAAGTTAATTATTATTTTACCCTCTTAAAATGTTAACCAGCAAGAGGTTTGAAACAGTCTTTTTCAAAGAAGAAAATGCTCTTTGCATCTGTAATGGAAAATTACTTCGATAAACATAACACTTTGAGTTGTTGATAATATAGCACATTATCTCTTTTCACATTTCGTTTATGCCAGAATGCCACAACAAAGGCTTCCCTTTTATGCTTCAAGACGTTCGTATTAACTCTGAAAAAGGAGTGATGTGTCAGGTCACAGTGTGAGATAGCTCTGGGGCAGCACAAGTTAAAACAGGACTGTGAACAGGACTACTCTTTGCCTTTAAACCTCTCTGCTGCTTGAACTTTTTAACTAGTTAGTACATGGCGTCATGTTAACAGCCAATGAAGAATAAAGTGTCTTACTAAATTAGCATTACTTGATTAGTAACTGTAATATTTAACTGTTTTAGAAATTGACATCCTTTAATCCAGTAGTTACTCAAAAAGCCATTTTATGATAATTATGTTATAGTGGTACATTACAAGTAAGTCTGTGAATGTCTCAGCCATTTGGTTAAAAACAGATTGTTCATCACTGACATTGTTGTTATTCATTGTGTTTCCTGTCTCGTTCCTCAGAGGTTACTGAAAGTCATTGCCAGTGTTCTCCACCTGGGAAACACTCAGTTTGGAGAAGGAGAGGAAGGACAAGCTTACATCACCAATGAGACTCAGCTGGACACTGCTGCGAAGGTCAGAACAGTCCCAAATGAGAATAAATGGACGTTCAGATATGTGAAAAGAAGTTTATAAAGCCAAAAGCTGAGCACAGGAGGGTTTTTGTTTTCCAGCTGCTGGGTGTTGATGCATCAGCCCTTGGGGAGGCACTCACGCACAAGAAACTCACAGCCAAAGGGGAGGAGGTGAAGCCCTTGTCCTAGGCCCTCGTGATTTCAGCTGTTTGGGGAGTAATTTGTGATTTATTGATTTGGTGTCTTCTTTCACATTACAGATGATTAGCCCTCTGAACTTTGAGCAGGCAGTGTCAGCTCGGGATGCTTTGGCAAAGTCCGTGTATGGTCGGACCTTCACCTGGATGGTGCAGAAGATCAACCAGTCACTTACTTTAAAGGTGCATTACGCTTTGTTTATCAATTTAAAGATAGCACTGAAAACCTTATCCTTAAACACCATTTTCATTGCTGCTGCATTTTTTTTTTGTGATATACTTGCTGCAGGCTTAGTTTCAATATCTGCGGCCAAAAAGTTATTCAGCATAATTTTGAACTTTAACAATTTCGACCTCACATTAGGGCTGGGCAGTATCTGCCAATCTCAATATCATGATTAATTGAAGCTCTTATCTCGATTATGATTAATGAGTGATTATTTTATGCTATGCTTGAACAGATTAGTGGTGATACCGACGGTTGTCAGCATGGTCTTCCTGCAGTATTTACTCTTAACTTCTTTCTGCTCAATGTCCTCTGCAAAGAATCCAAAATGTGCCCAAACAATGGAGACAGCATTTTTCTCTTGGCTACAAGGTCCTCTGATAGATCCGCGCTTGGCTTCTCCATGTTGGCAGCACGTCCTTCGCTCTTAGCGGGAGTGATGCAGACAGTTTGGAGGGTGTGTGGTCATGTGACTTACACAGGGAAAATAATCAAAATAATCGACATGAGTAAAATTACTTTGATTAAAGGGTCTAAATGTCAGTTTGATTATTTTTCGATTATTTCCCAGCCCTACTTCACATACTATTCAGGCAAATAAAAACAGAGAGTGATAAGAAACACAAGGGCAGAGGAACAAACATAAAATAAAACACATGACATTCACACACAAACCTTCCAATGGGACTAGAGATGGAAATTAGCCATACGGCTATAATCTCTATTTTTGATCACGATTGCGGGGAGGGAGGGGGGTTTTAAAAAAAAAAAAAAAGAGGTGCTGCATCAAAGAAGAACAATGAACACAGGAGATGAACAATGAGAGAAGAATGAAACAAGGAATATGTCAGAGAGCAAGAACGTGATAGGGAAGAAGCACGGAAAGCGAGGATATTAACTGCAAAATGAAGTTTCTAAAGGATGAAACAATGTTAATAGTGATACACATTTAAGTACTGCTCTGTGACATAAAATTGTTGTGGATATTCAAATAATTGTCTGGATGCAATACTCTGAAAATAAAAAAATTAAGAATAAAAGACCAAGCAGCATAGAAATCATAAAATTAAAAATCAAAAAGATATCTCTGTGAATAAATAGCAAAAATATCCTGCATACATACAGTTCATTCAGCATCAGGATGTTCACTAAATACTTTGTTAAATTTTCCTAAGCAGAGTATACATTTAGCTTTAAAATGTTTGCTTATCAGTGTAACATTTTCATTCAAATTAAAATGACAACACATAAAATGGCCATTTGTTCCTCTTCTTGTAATTTATAGAGACAACATCTTTGAGGGAAGAGCATTGTGAAAAATTTGCACAGGTTAAAAAACAAGGATTCAACTCCTTAAAAATGTTTTAATTATAATACAAAAATAAATGGCTCAATGTTTTGTGATCTCTTGATTGGAGTTCTGACAGTAGGTAATTTTTTTTTTCTTTTTGAAAATAACTGACAAATATGCTTACTATATAGAGGAAAGGCAATCATAGTATACCAGCCTGTGGTTCCATCAAGATTCTAGTAGATTCTAGTCCGAGTTATACTAAAAAAATATGAAAAGCTATGTCTGTAATGCAGCATTAATTTGCATATGTTTTGGCTCCAAATGTTTCAATAACCTTAACTGAGGATCTACTCTGCTCTTGATGAATGTATGTTATTAAAAAGAACTAACCAAAAAGTTGACAAATTTTATTTAACTGCTTTTTGTAAAAGAAGTAGATTTTATAATGTTTCTCTGACAAATAGATTGATGACGTTTTACCAGATACCATATAAGGTACAGTAATATGCAGTACTGTTTTGCATGTTTCAAGAAAGTGACATCAGTAATGACTCATAGACCACAAAACAGATAGAAATGAATTAAGTCATCTTAGGGAAAGGAAACTGAAAGCACAATAAAACACAACTACATACCCCTATAAATAACCAAAACTAACAAATTGGGCCAGGGCAAAATCAAAACATTGACTTAAGCTAATTATGTAACTATAAAGTGCCCCTACATTGTTTCTGTTCTGAAATAGCAACAGAAACTAAGCTATTTTATTCAGCTTTGGTGTACAACATGGGACTAAACATTGTTGCCCCGTGGGACAGAGCTGAAACTCCCTATGCAAAGGAGTATCACAAGAAGTAGATGATGCTGCTCCCCGTGACTGTACCGTAAACATGGGCACATGGTAAAGCTGTGACTCACCAAACAGCTGAATGAAGCATTTCACAATCTGCATTGCATCATTTCTTTGTTTTCAAATGTGTGAACATGACGCAACGGCGCTAAACGGAAAAGCGTTTGATCATGATGGTTTTGTCAATGAGAAAGTACGCAAATTTACCTAGAAAACAAATCCTGGTTTGGCTTTTTACTCACTTCTTACCAGTTAGTTACTTCTTCCTAAATTCAGTTTTTTTTTGTTTTAATTTCTTTATTGAAGAGTGCAAATTTACAAAAAGATACATTTTAATCTTCTTAATATTGCAAGATACATCAATGATCCAATAAAGTGAAGAAGATTAAAAAAAAAAAAAAAAGAATATTGGTATTCCCACTCCTCACTGTTTTTATTTATTATTTTTTTCCCCAGATCAACACCCCTACCCCCCATGAACCATGTAGGAGCCACACTTCTACTAAAAAATAAATAAGTAAAATAGATTAATTTAAAACAAATGAGATTAATGGAATTAAACAGAAAATAATAATAAGGGAATAAATAAATAAGAGGAAAGAGAAAATTAAAAAATAATAATAACTTTTAAAAAAGTTAATAAAATAAAATAAAAATGTAGGAGTAGTAAAAGTGCTAGTTTTGGTTCAGTCTGTTGGTAAGTCTGTAGGGAGTTGAAATATGTCAGGAAAGGTTGCCATTTTTCAAAAAACATCTCTGAATTGCCCTTCAGCTCCTCCCTTATCTTCTCTAGCTTCAGGAAAAACATTACATCTTGAAGCCACTGAGAGATCAGTGGGACCTTGTTAGACTTCCAATGCAACAAAAGTCTTCGTCTTCCTGACAATGACGTAAAGGCTAGAACTGTCAGCTGATGAGAGGTAAATTGATTCTGTTCTTTAGGTGTACCAATAAATTCAGTTTTAACTGATTTTCATCCCAAGGTACTTCTTATTCTTGAAACACTCAGTGGTTTCACCTTAGATTACCGTGTTATCATTCACATTTTGCCTTTTTTCTGGCTATTGTGACTTTCCATAAACATATCTTAGAGTTTTTTTTTGTTTTGTAACACATCTTCCACCCTAAAATGTTTTTTTGCCAAACAGGGTAGAATCAATTAGGAAGATTTATTTCGCCAAAGTCGCCATTGCTGTCTGATTTCCAACACATGCAGGTTTCCTTTGTCAAAGTTTAGCTGAATGTGGTGAAACCATGAGAGTTGGACTTACTGTAAAAAAAATAAATAACACAACTTGTTTCTGTTTGTGTACAGTATTTTTTCATGAGATCTTTACTTGATCTGTAGAGCAGTTTCTAACTTGTACATGATTTCATTGTTTCATTCAAACTGAAAATGTATGCTATGTAAGCTTTATGCTGCAATAAAGAGTAAGGGTACGCAACTGAATTCAGTTAATATTTTACTGAAGCTGTCAATCTGTATTCAAAGCCTTTTGTAAAATTCATCTTACCTACTTTAAGTCAAATTAAAAGGTTAATATCCTGGGGGAAAAAAAACTTAAAGCCAGAAATGACCTCTTGGCATTATTTTGCAGGATGAAATCCACAGCAGTAAAGACTCATCTGTCATCGGGCTCTTGGATATCTATGGCTTTGAGGTCCTGCAGCACAACAAGTATGAGTTTATTAAGTTTTTCTTTTTTATTTCACATCTTAGGTTGCTGTTCAAACACATATATCTATGCTGGATTGAGTTCATTTCTGTGTGTTTTGCTTCCAGTTTTGAGCAATTTTGCATCAACTACTGCAACGAGAAGCTGCAGGAGCTGTTCATTGAGCTCACCCTGAGGTCTGAGCAGGAGGATTACGAGACTGAAGGAATTGCAGTAAGTCTATGGATTGTTATTTTATATACATGTATATATTTTTTCTTTTCTCATAGGACTATTGGGAGGCTGTTCTTGCCAGGCTATGTGTTGGCTGCGTCACAGCTTATGCACATGCCAGCACAATATTGACGCATACTGCTACTGAACATACAGTTAAGGTGTTTTTGCAGGCTGCATGCAGGCTCTGAGTTCACTGTCAGCCTTGTCTATGTTTTCATATCCACTGTTTTTTTACATAAACTTTGATGTATCTTCTGACTTGTAAAATGTGAAATAATCCCACCCAGTCCATAAATCCTGGTTTACCTTTGTCTGAAACATACAGTTACACAGTCTGTTCAGGATCTGTGCTCACTGTGACAACATAGTGCACAGTTGTACTTACCTCACACATCCCCAGGAAGAGAGGGCGGGCAGTTAGAGGGAGCTCATTTGTATTTAAAGAGACCGAACTGAGTATTTTGAGTCAGGCTGTTTATCACTGTTTAATCGGTGCTTGACCCATGTTAAGTCTGACCAAAAGCAAAACACAGATATTTCATCCAGACCACAGGAGACTGTGACTGTGACTGTGAGACTGTGTTCAGATGGAAAAAATGGTCAACTGTGGCTTTTTAATTACGAGACTGAGGGAATTGTGATAAATCTGCGGATCAAAAGGACATAAACTACCTATTTTTTATATTCCTTGGCTTTTTACATGTTAAAATAATTAATTTAGGAAATGATGAAACATGTAATCAGTGTACACGAGACCCACTGTGTGCATAATAAAGAGAAAGATGTTGAGAAAGAAAAATTCCATTCAGAAAAATTACTCAAGTTGTGGACAGTGTCAGTCATAAAAGACTGAAACTGACTGAATAAGATTATTTTAAAGGGACTGTGAGGAGTTTCTAAGTAATTGCAAAAAAGTCTCACTTTTAGATATATGCCTGATCGAAATACACACTTTAAGATGGGTTTTATAGCATCAAAATAGGTTATCTATAAATGCTATTCTTTAGCTTCTTGGTAGAGTCGGACAGGGCTGGCCTGGATACTCAACTTCAGGAACAAGACAATTAAAACTAGAGCAAATTTATATTATTCGGACACGTCTTAGAGCACCGGGCTGTTAGTGGTGATATATAGCCAGCTACAAAACTATGATACTAAGTTTTCCAAAATTTGCTTGTTGTCACACATCAAAAACTACCGCTACATAACTAGAAAGAGATACATTACCTCGTCGCTTTGCATCCTGTAAGTTGTTGAAAAAAGAAGTTGTAAATCAATGCAGAGTTCTGAGGAAGGTCCGGCTACAACACAACAAACACACGCTTTGGCTTCGGTAACGTGTTGTGGTGCATTCCATTTGTAGTCAGAAGTAGGACTTTCCAAGTTCCGAGTAGGAAACTGCAACTGGAACGTTCCCCGAAGTCTGAATTTCCTACTAGGAACTCGGTGAAACCTCGTCACCCCCAAGTTGACAATCGAAGATGGATGCCCCCAGTGTGAACCGTTATTTAGCTCCTGTAATAATCAATTTATTTGCACTTCTGACTGGGGTGTGTCGCTCTAGATCAGCTGTATACATAGTATTGTTAGACTTATATTTACAAAAATGCTGCCGTAGTGATAATCACATTCTTCATGTGGTATTTGTGAACAACAACGCAGGGTGTGCTAACAACAGCTAACAATAGCCTGGTAGATCGGCATGTTTTTTTCCGACTTCAACTGGAGTGTCGATAAGTCGGAGATTAAGTCACTCCCAGTTCTGAGGTTACTGGAACGCAGCATTACGACAGCCGCTGCATGTGCTCATGGGTAGCAGAGTCTTTGTGATGCCGGTAATAGATTCTCCTCACAGTCCCTTTAATCATTGTGTTGATATAAATATTTAAATTGAATATAACGCAGTTCTCTAAATGCTTGGTTTGATTTCAGTGGGAACCTGTGCAGTACTTTGACAACAAGATCATTTGTGACCTGATAGAAGAGAAGCACAAAGGCATCATCTCCATTCTGGTACAACTCGTAGAATTGATATTTTTCTGTTTGATGTCATGTTAGAGCTTATCATAGCAGGTAAACTGTGACAGTTTGACTTTTTCTTTCAGAATGAGGAGTGTCTAAGACCTGGAGAAACCTGTGACGTCTCGTTTTTAGAGAAACTGGAAGACACGCTGGGTGGTCATCCCCATTTTGTCACGTATGCACCATATTATCCCAAAACACATGAACTGGGAGTACAAAAAGCTCTTAAACATGCAGCCTGTTATATCTTAATGTGCTGTTTTTCAGTCACAAGTTGGCAAATGGAAAAACTCGCAGGATCATGAGCAGGGAGGAGTTCAGGCTGCTGCACTATGCTGGAGAGGTCAACTACAACGTCACAGGTAACTCAAAACTCTATACAGCAATCTGAGAATTCTTATTATTCATCCATCTGTTTGTAGGGAGTGGTTTGAAATGTTCTGATTTTGAACAGAAAACTGCATTGTTTTTATTTGTCTGATCAGGCTTCATCGATAAGAACAATAAATGGCTGAACAGACACCTGAAAGAGGTGAGACTGGTCAAATGTAAAATTCAAACCTGATAATTCCCCCTAAACCTCAGCGGTTCTTGTTTTCACTTGTAAGAAGAACAAGAGTAGTTTGCTGTTTTTTCTGTGTGGTCATGTGGTTTTGGTTTCTGTCAGGTCATGAGTCAGTCAGACAACCAAATCCTACGACACTGCTTCCGCAGAAAGGACCTGACTGACCAGAAACGTCCAGAGATGGTGAGACTGATCCCTCTGTTTTTCACGCACTCTCTCTCTCTCGCCTTCTGTTTTTTTAGTTAAACCAATTTGAAGAGCTTTGTTCAAGGCATTATTGTCAAAGCACTTCCTAAAAAACTGTAACAACCAATTGTAAATTAAAAAATGCAGTATTAAATCTTAATAAATTAGGTAAGTAATTTCATAAAAACAAAGGTACTGCTATGACATAGCATAAGTGGTGGCTAAACGTAGCGGCTAACGGTTAGCCATTAGTTGTTACGGCTAATGGCTGACAAGGGCAAACAACAGTAAATGGCCAACTGTTGTTTGCCCTTGTTAGCCGCTACGGCTAACGGCCGCTAGCCGATGCTTAACTACCTTGAGACTATCGTTTCATATTAAATGATACCACACAAATGTATCATTTAACACTAATATGGGATATGAACCTTGTCAGAGACAATCCCTAGTAAGTAAACTTATGAGGAGAGCATATTTCCCCAAGTAAAACTGAGTAACCATGATAGCTAACTGACATTAGCCTCCATTATTTGTACAACAGGAAGTGACTTCACTTCCTGCTGAGTCACTTCCTGTTGTCGTCATGGCTGCAGCTCCTGCTGCTCCCGCCATTCCCGCAAGTATTTAGCCGAATGAAACTGTTGGACAGTGGAGGCTGGCAAGACGGGGATGCATGATTTCAGAATCAGGCAGGTCCGTCTGCTCTGCCAGGCTAAGTTTTACATCTCTTCCAGTAAAAATGTGATTTTATGGGTATCTTTTGCATCTCTAAACTCTGTGTGGAGCTCTATCCCTGCCCGTTTGGTGTCACAATGGGAGCAGAGTTTGTCCCTCACTGGGAGCCAGCTCTTTTTGTGATGACTGGTGTATCTTTCATTTTTTTATTTAGATCTGGTTTCAGATCTAAAGTATGTGATTTTATAGTAGGGATAACAAATACAAATACACAAGAGCTTTTATTCTTCCTGTTTGGAAATCCAACATATGTATATACAGATATTAACAAATGATTTACCATGTTTTTTATGCATATCTTTTAGGCTGCCACTCAGTTTAAAAACAGCCTGATGAAGCTCAAGGATATCCTGATGTCCAAAGAGCCATCCTACATCCGCTGCATCAAACCCAATGATGCCAAGCAACCAGGTACAAATGAAATTTAAAGTTAATTACTGATTATTTATTTAATTTCCTCCCCAATGTTATGGAGAAAAACAATGTTGTAGAAGAATGTCAACCCTTTCCTTTAAAATCTGTAAATATCAATGCTCTAAGTCACAGCATGCACATTTTCTGGTCACATTATCTGAGAGTCTGCACTTGTTTCGTCTGCATGGAGAGGATAAGATTTCCTCAGATGGTGGTTCACTGAGTGGAGGACTCTTTCCTCGGCACCTTCAGACTGGCTGACAGGATTGCTTTCGTACCTCTCATGTGTTACATAAGGAGCAGTGTTAGGTAGCACTACTTATAAAAGTCACCTATTACATTACAGAATCACTGCCACCAAAATATAGTTCTCTACATCAGTGGGCTAAATTCTAAGAAAATAAATGTATCAGAACATTTTTGTATTATCAAAACATCAAACCCCTTTTCAGCTTGTTCCAAGTATCTCTCTTAAAAATGCTGTGAAGCAATCTTCCTTTGAATTTGCTGTTTACTCTAGTAATACTCCTCTGCCTGTCCCATGACCTATAATCTGAAACTGCACTATAATAACATGTCTGAGATAACTTTCACAGTTCTTTAGTAGGCTAACAACATCACAAACAACTGGGAAGCATTACACAGAGGCTTTTTCAACAATGACAACACAACACAGGCTCTTAAACATACATTTTGCTGTGGTGCTGTCCTCGTTTCTTTTGTCCAGAATACGACTTACAGTAATAATAGGGATGTTTCCACAAAGCAAATACTGACTCTCTGACATTTTACTAGCTGGGACTAAAAAGTAATTTTAGTAGCTTCTTTGTTTATTTGTACTTTTGTAAGTAGAATTATAAACCAGTACTTTTACTTTTACTTGAGTATGTTCTGTGGGTTTATTGTACTTAGTTAAAGTTATGAAAGTGTTCTGTTAACTTGTGTTGTCACAATACCAGAAACTAAAGTTCAGTACAAATGGCCTGACAAATAATCTGCCAAGGTTTGGTAATATTTGTAAATTGTAGCATATAACAAAATTAAGAGTAAAAGCACATTCACAATCAAGTTTAAGTTTATAATATCTTTAAATAATAAATTGTAAATATTTACTCAGAAGCTGTATTTTGTATTTATTTGATAAAATAAAAATCTATTACCAGTACCGTGTGCAAAATACATGTTCTCTGATTCTGGTCAAATGTCACTCTATAAGGTCATACTGAAACAAAAATGTACTACTTATATTTGTACTTGAGTAAAATTCTATCAAAGTAAGTGTACTTTTACTAATGTACAATATTTTTGTACTTTTTCCACCCATGTGTTAGCTCATTTAGCACTTCAAGCAAGCTAACTGACACAGTTGTATTCACCATCTGCATGTATGCAGCTTCCTGCCCTGAATGTCAGAGAGGAACCATAAGTGTGCAAAGCCTTTTTGGTATTTTCTTTGTTATGAAATTAAAAGGAAATGGAAGTTTGAATAACAAAGAACAATGGATTACTTTTCTGAATTGAAATACAACTACTTTGAACTGATTACTTCCATGTAAAACTAACAATTGCTCTTTAAGAATCAGAATCAATCTGTACCTTTTACTTTCTAAAATGTTGCCCCTAATATTGATGAGTATTATTAGTTTATGCTCTAGGAGTCCTCTGGACAGAAAAGAGAAACAAGTATGAATACTATTTCATTTAGACACAACGATTCTGATTCTGATTTCAAATACAGTCTACTTCTATCATTTATTTACTTTTGCCAGAAAAAATTGATATATGAAGGCAATCCTGTCATCTTTTTATTGTGTCATCTTAGATTAGAGCCTCTGTTGTATTTAGATGATAAATAATAGAAATACACGTAATTTGGGATTTTTATCAAGTTAAAACAAAACCTTTTATCAGTTTGTTTTATAAAAAACACTAAAACAAGAACCATTACACGGCTAATCAGACAAATGATTGTCCTTTTATTTTGGAGTAAGGTCAGGTCTACTCTAATATAACGCAGCTTGTTATTTACAACATAGAGTCAGTTACTGTCACTACTGCATTTTAACTGTGCCTCTGTCCTTGCAGACAGGTTTGATGAAGTCTTGGTCAGACACCAGGTGAAGTACCTGGGTCTGATGGAAAACCTGAGGGTCAGGAGAGCAGGCTTTGCCTATCGACGCCGCTTTGAGGCCTTCCTGCAAAGGTGGCTAATGTTGATTCTGAGTAGCTTAATACTTCATCCATTTTTCATTCAGTGTAATAATAATAATAACTTTCTATTATTATTATCTGTTATTATTAATCTGTACAAATGCTTTCAGATATAAGCCCCTGTGTCCTGAGACGTGGCCTAACTGGCACGGCGATCTGTCTGATGGGGTTTCCACACTCGTCAACCACCTCGGCTACAAGGAGGAGGAGTACAAGCTGGGCAGGTAATGTGGTGAGCAGAGAGAGAAGAGCCTGTCGTAGTGATGATGTGACCTGGCATGCACTAAAAACATTTATACTCAGAGATAGTTTGTAACCCCTAAATCTGAGATGACTCTTTGGATGAATTAATCATTTATTCATATTAATATTTATCAATAAGTTTTATCCCTACAGTAAAACTTTAGCTTACTCTCTTATCTTTTATAGATTAGATTTAACATTATTGTGTTTGTTTTATTTAAAAAAAAAAAAAACTTTATTGGGTTTTTTATTTTTTATATTGTATACATTTTAAGTAATGTATGTTTATTCTCTATCTATAGGTGGACTTTTACTAATTTTAATTTTATTTTCCATCAATATTGTATAAGTTATATTTTGGTCAAAGATGTTGTGCCTGGTACTTTTGCCTGTAACTGTTTTTTAAATATTATATTTTATGTAATGCCGAAATATCTTTCTGTTCCTAACTGCTAAACTGTGTATAAGAACAATTTAAACATGCAAGTTTCCCCTTGAGGATTAATAAAGTATTTCTGTTTTTGTTATGTATGGTTCATACAACTCTTAAAAGTATGTGCATTTCTGTTTGTGGTGCCAAACTCTGGAACAGCCTAGATGTCACTTTAAAAATGTGCAATAACATGCAAATGTTTTAATTAATTTATAGGCAAGTGTTATTAAATTTGTACAAGTAATTAAACAATAGCTTGGTTGTATGCCAAAATAATTTGTTACCAAATAATTCATTTTAAGTATACATTTTTACACTGGTCATTGATATCATTTGCAACTGATTATGGTAAATATCATAAAATTTAGTTTCAAACAGAATTATTGTAGAGAGGCATTTTGTTTGCTTAAACTTCTTGTTAAGATATATGATTAAGAATACAAAAGTATGTGCATTTAAATTATGTACTTAATATGAAATGTGTATGATCTATATATATATCTCTATATATATCTATATATGTATATATATCTCTATATATCTATATATCTATATATCTATATATATATATATATATATATATATATATATATATATATATATATATATATATATGAAGGGGCAGGGCTAGACAATCTGTTGACATATATGTGTATGTATAGTTGTTGGACATGTACTGTTGTCTAATGTATATATGCATTATGCTGCCCTTGCTAAATTATTTGATTGTTTTTTATTATTATTTAAAGTTTAAGATTAATAAATAATACTAAGAATAATAATAAATGTTTCTTTTTCTGATACCTGACTCCGTCTAGTTAGTGTTACATCAGTTATTTTGATGATTTTGCTTGTTCAGGTGACTTTCATGGGGTCCACTGCAGGTGTATCATCAGTGTACACTGCTTGCATTCACATGTACTAGTGAAAAAGAGAATAAGGGAAATACTAAATCAAGGAAGTTATACTTAGTTGAACCTGAAAAGGTTTAAAGAGTAATACAACTGATTTTATAAAGTGTGCATTAACACTTTATAATAATCTCAAATTTCTTTGATTGATTGTAGGTCAAAAATCTTCATTCGCTTCCCAAAAACTCTCTTCACCACAGAGGATGCACTTGAAGCCAAAAAGCCAGACATTGGTGAGTAAAAGGAGTCCAGATTTTCTTTAAACTTTTAAACTCACTCTTAATCAGATACTTACTTTGTTAGATACATCATCATCACTGGCTAAACCTCATGTCTGAGGATATAATAACTACAAACCGAAACTGAAATCATATTTTGAAATAGAATAAGAATGAAATTTCAGCACTGCAGGTTGAATTGCCTTTGGGGTGGATTTTATTAAGGTGGCCACAGTTGTGCCAGGAGGTGACCCACTCAATTTGACCCTAGAATCTTCCACTGCAATGTAAAATGTGACATGCAGTATCAGATAAGGGAACTGCAGTGGACTGCCGCTATGCTTTTTAGGAGTTAAGTTGTGCCTTTTAGCCAGTCCGTCTGGCATCGCCCCCTTCTGCCAAATGAATTGTTGAGATCAAGGATGTTCTTCTATGGTTGAGGGGAATGGCCTTTTATTTTGCTTTAGAAAAGATAAGCTACATAACCAAGAACAAACTTGACAAGTTTTGGAAAATATGGAAGATTTTCTGCAATTTTCTTAAAAATAACAATGTAAATGTTGATGGTTGGATGGATGACAAATGAAAATGAGTTTGGTATTTATTTTTATTTGTCAATTGATTAATCACCATTATTATTATCCTTTTTATCATCATTTTTATGTATATACATATATACAGATATTTTTGTACTTATTTTTATTATTATTATTGTCTTTAATGTGCCTAACTATGTTGTTCTGTACTGTTATGTTTGCTAGATGAAAAATGCATAATAAACAAATATTTGGAAAAAGGATGTTCATTTGCCACTTAGATTTGCCGTTGGGGTCTTGTGTGTGTTGTCAGATTTATACTGCACTGCATTTTAACCCCCGATAACTCTCTCTTTTGTCATTGACAGCGCTGGCCCTGCAGACATCATGGAGAGGCTACAGAGAGAGAGCAAAGTACCAGCGCATCAGGAATGCAGGTCAGAGCACCTCCCACTGTAGACTGTCATATTTTCTAGATCTTTTGCAATCATATTAGTTAATTTGAGCTGATTTTAGCTGTCATTTCCTGCAGTGCACATGAAACTAAAATAATGTTTGGATGATCTTTAAAAGTTTGGATTTAAGGCTCACATAGTCCACAGCGAAGGTCTTGCGTAGAAGCCTAAGTGCAGAGTGCCTTGATTTACTTCCCCACTAGTTTTTACACAGCCTCTGGTGACTGTCTGTTTTAATGTGTTAATCTTGATCTGGGGATGTTTTCTAGTTGTCTTGGTGTTAACATGTCTGCATACGTATATTTACAGTGATAGTGATCCAGTCTGCATGGAGAGGGATGAAGGCACGCAGGAGAGCTAAGAGACGTCGACAGGCTGCTGACCTAATACGCAAGTACGAGACTGATATTGTTTTCATAATATAAATGTCTCCAATAAATTTATACAATAGTTCATATACATATATATTTTGTTAATGTCCTCCCTTCTGTTGGCTGTTTTTATCAGGTTCATTAAAGGCTTCATCTACCGACATGAGGACTACTGTCCTGAGAATGAGTATTTCCTGGACCATGTGCGCTGCTCGTTCCTGAAAAATCTGCGTAAAAACTTGCCAGAGAGTGTTTTGGACAAAAGTTGGCCAACTCCTCCTCCCTTACTCACTGAGGTACATACACGCAACACACAGACCAAGAATAATATCGTAAATAAAGGAAGACAATGAGCTTGACAAGTTTGAAGCTGTTTACTCATCAATGCAAATTCTTGGTTGATTACGTATCGCCCTACAGGCGTCTGAACACCTGAGAAGGCTGCACATGAGGAACATGGTCATAAAGTACTGCAGGAGGGTCCAGGCTGAATGGAAGAAACAGGTACCCTGGCTTTTGAAAACATGGCCGTAATTACTTTAGAGCCCAGTAGACTAGGCACGGGTATCAAGAACCAGTACCATCTGAAAACCAATTCACATGCATGCTCTCTGTACAGGGCTTTGACACAGAAAATAAGCAACATTTACCTAGGAGATGAATAAAATGCTAAACACGTCTGAAAGTTGCATTTTAGTAACCTCAATATGTCTCATGAGTCCATCTTGGAAAGAGCCCATAGAAGGAGTTTGGGAATGGGCAGAACCTTTCAGAAGAATATCTGGCAGGTGATTGGACGATCTTTCTGTTAGGCAGGCACGACTTCCAACGTGTACAAGGCAAAAACGAGAGCCGCTTCGTAACACAGACTGTCTGCAAAACATGTTCTAGAGGGTGGTTTGTAGTTTTTGTTATTTGTTTTTTAGTTAATAAAGAAATGCAGTCCAGATCTGATGAAACTGCTCCTGAAGCTGTTAGCATCTATGCTAATCACTGTACTGGCAGTCATTTCGTCTCACTTGTATTTCCCAACTATTCCTGCTCTGAAAGACACTGATTGGGTCATCACAGATTGGGTCATCACTAATTGAGCTGCACACAATGGTTGCAGATTGGAGCTTGGTAAGATGGATCCGTCTGATTACAGACATTGAATCAGGCAGATCCATCTGCACTGCAAGGTTAGCATGTTAGTCTACTTTCAGATCAGACAATAAAGCAAGAAGGATGGTGTTTGTCTCATTTATACTATATGTGCAGGATACTGTACAAACTGTTTCTGTGTTTCTATTTATGACAGTCAACAGCCAGCTGCTTACAAACAATACCAACAGAAGGGAAGTCTATAGTGACTCGCTGAAAGGTTGACATGTCTGTACTGTGGTAGCAGAAATGCCTCAGTAAAGAATTCACTAGTGGACAAAGACATTAGGCCACCTCAGCTGTATTGTCTTATAAAGTTGCTTCCCTAGTTTGACTGAACTCCATGTGTAAGTCTCTTTAAATATCATGTTGGGTGCCCTTTTATCTCAAGTAATTCTCTTTTCCGTCAGATGATGCAGAAAGTTGTAGCAAGTGAGATCTTTAAAGACCAGAAAGACAGCTACCCTGCAAGTGTTGGAAGGCTGTTTTTGGACACCAGGCTTGGTATGTACTGACACATACTTGGACACCATTATGCTTTATTTAACACTGTCTAAAGATACCAAATAACTCAACATTTAAATGCATTTCTGCACAGAACGGGAGCAGATTAATCTGAAAGTCGTCCAAACCCTGGGCAATGACAAAGTGCAGGTAGGATGATTCTTTTTCTATCTTGCAAGTGAAAGAACTTCAAATCTTTTATCTCCAAGACTAACTTTTCTTCCAATATTTTCTTCTCAGTACGGTGTTCCTGTCATTAAACACGACAGGAGGGGCTTCAAGCCTCGCCCCCGTCAGCTGCTCCTCACAAACACCTACGCTGTGCTAGTGGACCGGACCAAGATCAAACAGAAGATTGAGTACGCTGCTCTGAGAGGTATAAAACAGCCTTAGCTCTGAGAATTTAAGAAAGCTTTTGAAGTATTGGTAATGACCTTGAATCAAAACTGCCTGGATAACTTTTTATTTTGTACTTTTGCTACCGCAGAGGAGATTAAAGAGTTTGTAGAGTGTTTAAAAATAATTTATTTTGATTTGATCTTCAGATTTTATAACACTTAATCACAGCACACTTACAGATTAATCTGTGTCAGTGAGTCATTTGCCAAGGCTTTATCGTAAGAGTCCTCTTTTCATAGTTAACATATTCCCATGTCAGTCTTAACTGTGTTTTTTGTTTTTCACAGGTATCTCAGTTAGCTCTCTCAGCGATGGGATGTTTGTTCTGCACATGCCCAGCGAGGACAATAAGCAGAAGGTACGGCAAGATGCAGTAGTCATGACTTTAACCAATGCACAACAATCCAGTCGTCTAAGGCTGCGTTTACATGGCGCCAAAAACGGTCAAATTCGATAAGTTTTCATTGCGTTTTGGTCTTGCACTGCAACCATGTGATCGAGCTGGTAACTTTTAACTGTCCATGGGTGGCCAAAGGTTTCAAAATGCTCCATGCAGCTGCTTCATCATGGTGGTTCATATCAGCGAGAAGGAGCGAAAGAACAGCAAAAATACTACACACAAGTAAAAATTACAGTTTGATAGACTTTCAGTGTGGCGCAAGTAAATGTAGCAGCCTCTGAATCTACTGCAGTAAAAGTAATTTCACCCTTGAGAGCACTAAAACACAATTTAAAGCCAGAAATTTCTTTTTTTTGGAGCTGAAATGTTAATTTCACTTTCTATTAAAATCAAAAATAAATAAGAAATTCCATAAAATTATTATTTTTTTGTATCTCAGTTGATACATTAGGTGTTTTTGGCAACTGAAAATCCACTTGAGGACATTTTTTCATTTATCCGATTGTATTCAGCTTTTTTTTAATTTGTTGATCATACTGATTAGATATAGTTATCATAAAAGTTTGTATCAAATACGATACAACAGGCTGTAAGGGGTTAGAATGTACTTGGAGTCCTGAGAATTTTGAATGCAGTTTATTGCATGCCAAAAGGACAGCTGGGGGGCGATGATTCAACCAGACAGCTGTTTTGATAAATCAAGCAATGTTATATTTAACAACATTTGGCCAAGCTAAAGCAAACAACCAAAGATTGGCACTTTCCTCTCATGTGGATACTAAATTTATTAGTTAAAATTAGCTTTTCACTCTTTAAGTCAGTGTTTTGCATAAGCACATGCATTTGACAAAGTTATTGTAGAAAGCTGTTGATTAAAATGATCTATTCCATACAAAATTATGAATATAGACCTTTTCCACACATAGGGAGGTAGTTTTTGAAACAAAGCATGTTAATGTGTGTATAACCTTTTTTTCAACACAAACAATATTTTAAATCTGGAAAACTACTGTTAGGGTGAAGATTTCCCAAAACTCGGTATATTTAGAATTTCTTTGACCATGTTTCATGCAAAACATAAATATATTAGAAACATTTCAATCAATCAAAATCCTTTATTTAACCAGGTAAAAGTCATTGAGATTCAAAACCTCTTTTTCAAGAGTGACCCGGCCAAGATGGCAGCACAAAAACAGAAAATAAAACAGATTACAGTTACAGACACACACACTACAGAAAAACAACATTGGGATAATATGATTACACAGCACAATCACAAGAACCAATTAAGCTCATTTCTCTGTCAAACCTTTCAAATCTGGTTCAAACTTAAACTGGTTTGTTATTAGACGTACATTTTTTTAACAGGAATGCAGAATTTCAAGGTGGTTTCACTTTTAATGCCAAATTTGAGCCGACTCACTGTGCTTTGCTGAGAAATCTGACATCAATCAAGCATAACACTCAACCACTGGAACTATTTTTAAACTTTTGACATCTCAATCAAGAAGTAATAATGTGCTTAACATTTTTCTATTTTATGTAAAACAGTACATTTGAAAATTCATGGATAACTAATAATATTTCATCATTAAAACATCTTTTTGCTTAAAGATATTCTACAAACTGGTATATTAACTGTAACAGAAACATAAGAAATGTTTTAATACCAGCACTGTTCATTTAGGACGGCTGGGAAATAAACCTTGGATTGGGTGGTGGTTCAATAAATTTATAAAGCACTGTACATGGAGACAAGAAAAAACACAGATGAGGAAACGTCCCACTTTGTCCTTACTTCCTCTCTCTGCCACATCTTTCGCTGTTATTACTTTCGTCAGCTTGAGGGCTGTGCTGTGGGACACACGCAGTTGCTCCAGCATTTTGTTGCAGTTTCATCTGAATATGAGGCCCTTTACTGTCGTTGCACAGGTACTACAAAAGTACACGAGTGTATCAAAACTGGGATACTGCAGAAAAGAGGAACTGAGAGCTGCAGCTCCTCCATCGTGGAATCAAACTCTTTCACAATCTAATGAAACAAACACTGCTAATGTTTTACATATACTCAGTGTTAATCTGTTACTCGGCAACCTTTAGCTTTCTCTTTCTGTGGTTGTCAAAGTTACAACAAAAGAAAGCCCCAGTTTTCTTAAATAATTGCGTATGTGTGGACCTGGGTACTCTGATCCATCCTTCCTTCACAAGTTTACAGTCTTGTCCAAGTCAGGACAAGCTCTTGTGAACATCCTGTGTTTGATACATTAAAGGAGACATATCATGCTGATGCATGATTTATTACTTACATATAATATAATAAATTTGAAAACAAGACCTTGCACCCCCTTAATTTTCAAGAAATGAAATATTGTATTTTTTCTGATATCCTAGAACGAGATTTGATGCCTCTGAAAATAGGTAATTGCGAGATGTCCGTGAGATTTCAAACGTCGTGACGACACGAGGTACCTTTCTTTTTATTGGAGTAATCTGATAAAACACTTCCTCCTCTGTGATGTCCGTTAGCCACAAAACCGTCACCGAGGAACACATCCACCAGCAGGGGTATATAGATCCCAAGCTCACACTTACTCATTACCAGCTCTGGCCTGTAGGGGGGATTCATTCCCCGATAGACCTGACCAATCAGAGCACAACGGGCTGTGACGTTGCGAGGTAACTTTAGGTCATCCTCAAATCCGAGCATTTCAACAAGACCTTGTTAATGGCCTAAAATGAGGATTTTGAGAACGCTATTGTGGGGCAATGAAGGAACTAAATGACTTTTATTGAGGGCAGAAATGCTTTACAGCTATCCTAGTCTGGCATAGTGAAAAGGAGAAACAAGCATGATATGTCTCCTTTAAATACAAGGGGTGGGAATAGAAAAACAATTCAAATTAAAAAACTGATTGCAACCAGCTTAAGGAATCAATCTCATTTGTCTTTCAACTTCACTTTTCTCTGACCAATTTCTTCTTCTTTGTTCTGCTGGCCTTCCAAATTATGGACGTCAGGGTCTCATCAGAGGCAGACGGCGTGAAGGAAAACAGAGAAATAAGATGTGATACTGGCAGGCAGTAGACAAGAGTGGTCAAAACTGTGGCTTAGTTTTCAAGATATGATGCTAAATCCACAACCTTCAGTGTCTGTGGGTTATTAAGCAAGGGTGGAAACACCAGCAAATTGCAGGAGTATGTATCTATGCAGCATAGCATCAAATATCAGTGGTGCCTTGTGTTTGCCATCACTGATTTAAAGGCCTGTCTAAGTCAAAGAATCAATATAAGAAATAAACCAATAGACCCAATCAATGTAATAACTTTGTTTCAGAACAGCTGTTAGATTTTGATGAGTCGACGGAAAGTTTGAAATAGTTTACCTTTTTTTCCCCTCAGAACTCCACTCCAAACCACATAAATAACCAAAGCAAAGTGAAAGTACTGATTGTGCAAACTACTAAAAAACTACCACTATTAAGCATCTTTATAAACTGACTGTGAGTACATGTGATTTGTTGCTCCTCATGCCTGACATCTGACCAGCATGCATCCCTCCTCTCTTTGTTTTTGTTGTCTCAAATGAGCAGCATCAGGTTTTCTGTTGCTCGAGGCAAAGAGGGAATCATTGATTTTGTTCGTGGATCAGAGCTGAAGGTGACCAAAGGCAAGCGGGGACATCTGCTGGTGGTGAGTCAGAGCCTGCTCTCCTGTCATGTGTCAAGACTTGAGGGGATTTTTGAGAAAGAAAACTAAAAAACATTCAGGCATCTGACTGTATCAACATGATTTTACTCTGCAGACTGCACCTCGGGTCGACACAACATGAAGAAACGGAAAACTGCAACCAGACAAGCAGCCATCCTGCTGATAAACAAGGAGGATCAACCATCAGAAGTTTGTTTTTATGCCCAAGACAGGACAAGATACCATAAGCACACATAGCATACTAAACAGAAGGAGCATCTCTCACTAATTCCTATCCATTCTCAGTAGCACTAGAATGCCTTTAATGCTGAAAAGATACTGCATTTTGTTAAGTTTAAAAATCACAACATGAAGTCACAATGTTTCAAATGCTTCATCTCTTTATTGTCATACAAATATATATTTAAATATCTCAAATTCAAAACATCTTAAAAATGTAAACCACTGTATCTCTGTAATGTAAGAGAAAACAAACCACTTTGAAATAAATATAAGATAATAAATATTAATAAATAGCAAATAGAGTGTGGGAAAGTCCTGTTGATAGCAGTGTCAGGGGAATAACCAGATGTTGGGAAGTAAGTTGTTAGCTCGAGGAGCTTGTTACTGAGCAGTCAGAGGTAAGACAGAAACTGTGGGAAATACCCAAGAAACCCTGAGATGTGCAGCAAAGCATCATGTAAAAAAAAGTTTTAAAAAGCTTAAATGATGGATATGCCTAAAGTGCTGAAAACACCCATTTAGCATAATTCACAGTAATTTCTGTCTGTTTTTTGCAAATTGGCCCTTTTTCCCTTTTCTTTTTGTTTTGGGTCATGAAGGAGCTGGTTTCTCTCTGCTGAGTCAGAGGTGAGCTTTTGAAGCCAGAAGGAGGAAGTCTCTTGCCAGCTTGGTGAGGTAGAGGTCTAGGTCCCTCAGGATGATGTAACCCTCCACTCTGCTGTCCCATGCTGTTTTGGAACTGGGCTCTGGCTCTGTTTGTGCAGGAGAGGTGGGCTTCACCCAAGAGCTCCGCATGATCCTCATCTGAAGGAGAAAAATCATTAGTATTAGACATCAGTGTCACCTCCTCTGGTGTTTTTGATGTGGCTTAGAGGAGAGCTAAGTGTGCAGAGTGGATACCTGGCTGCTGACTTGGTTCATCAGGTCTCTCAGGTCCAGCTGAATGTGCCCGATGCTCTGAGGTAGTCTGGCGTGGAGCACTAGACCAGTCTCTTTCTCCAGCTGCTTTCTCTTTTTCTCTAGCATAGTCCAGTAGGTGTGCAAATCCATAAAAGCAGCGTGAAGCCGCTCCCAGTCCTGAACACAGCAAAAAGAAATAGCTAGGTGATTTCCAGGGGTGGAGAGTGACTAATTACATTTTCATGTTAAATAACTTCACTAGAAGAAGCACTGAAGAGCACAGACCTCCGCCAGCGCCACAGTCCTCACCCATTTTTTGATTTTCACCATAAATATTAGTCCTACCTTTATTTCATCAAATTTTTTAGAAGAGAAGTGGATTCATAATATCTATTTTAGTTCAGTAGTCATTTACGATAATCGTATTTTTCGTCATGGTGGATCCAGACAGTGATCCGGATCACTCCCAAAATCTAATCATTTGATCCTTGTCCCAATCCCAACATTTCCTGAAAATTTCATCAAAATCCATCCATAACTTTTTGAGTTATCTTGCTAACAGAGAAACAAACAAACAAACTAGCAAACACATAAACTACATATATATTTATATATTACTAGACATAATTTTTCACTCTTGGTGTTGTTGGTCAACTGTTGATACAAAATGGTGTCATGAATTAAACTTCTAATGTTTCCGTACCACATTTTGTGACTAAGTTTATAATCCAGGCGTTGGCTTATTGGCAACTTTAGCAGGTAAAATTTTTATCAGTTTAACTCTGTATTTTTTTTTTTTTCTCAGGACTCAGATGCTTTGTGAAATATACTCATGTAAAAGCAAAAGCACTGGTATCAAAAAATAAAAACAAATGAACTTTAAAAGAGTGCAAGTGCACAAAAAAGCCACTTGATTACAGTAACGGGAGAAGTTGCTTTACATCCCTGACTGTTACACGTGCTGATGCAACTTTAACTTCCACTCAGTTAAAATATTACACAAGAAACTGCACTTTTACTTGAGTAAATTAATTTGTACTTATTCCATCCCTGCTTATTTTGTATTTAGTGTGTTGCACAACCTCCCTCATCTGCTCAAGGATAAAAGGGGAAATTCCAGCCAAATTTTAACAGGTTTTTCACTCTGCAAGAAGAGACTTTTCGATGTCATCAGATTGTCTTTTTTTAACATGAATTCACAAAACCACTGCTGTCATTCTCACCAAAATGTGTCTGTCATGTGTTTTTTGGAGTGTGGTTTTTCTGTGGGATTGTTTTGAAACGCTTTATAGAAACTCACAGTTAAATTTAGCCAGCTGTTGAAATCAGTGGAGAGTGACGGCAGCTCCTTTAACCGCATACTTCTGTCCTCGAAATGCCTGTTGCCCAGCTGCTCCTCCTTCTGTCAGAGTAAATGAGACATGATTGAACGTTTGTAGTAAGGGATTGCAAACACTGGCAGAGCAAGGAGATGTTTTCAGCACTTACATATTTTCTCTGCAGCTGCTGGACACGGGTTCGGCTGGACCTGGTAAGGCGAAAGGAGTTGTTGTATTTGTTTCTCTGGAGAGCTGGAGATGGAGCCAAAGACTCCACAAGGATCAGTGTGCAGCACAGGAGGACAAGAGTTTGACACCAAAAAGTCATCTGAAAGAGAAAAATCCCACCTTACACCTCTGTTTCTCTTCACTGAGTGCTGATGAAAGCTGACTTGGTCTGCTGTGTTGTGCAGGCTCAGGCATTTATATGTATGAAAACAAAAGTGTAGAACTCTTCTTATGGGAATTTAACTGTCAGCTTCTCATAAGACAGGAAGTCCTTTAATATTCACGAAAGAAGTTCCCGCATCCCTCGGCATCGCCTCGTGCTCACTTTCTTTCGATTTTGTGAACCCTGCATTGCTCTATGTGCTCACCCATGAAAACATGAATCCTTATTTCTCCTCATGGTTTCAGTGTAGAGGGAAGCGTCATCACTGTGTTGTCTTTGTGGTCTTATACCAGAAATAACATTGCAACATCCTAAATCACTAGACTGCTGATCTCAAATGTTGCACAACACTTGATAGTGCCACAAAAACAGACGCCGAGTCATTTTATGCAAGTCAGTCGTGTTGTTTGTATGACACAACAAAACTGTGATCTCAGCAAGTGTATATGTCCAATTCATCGTGGAAATATCTTTATAATCATTTGTCACATTCTCAAGGTAAGGTATATATTTAATTTTCAAGGTATTTAAAGCTTGATTTTGGCTTAAATTTCACAAGATTATTAAAACTTATCTGCTGATGGGAAGAAAAAGTTTTTTTTATTTTTAATATCTGAAATAAAATGAGTTTGACAATGATTAAACAAATGTTCTTGCTTAAATTTCTCATTTCTGATTAATTATGATCTAATAATGACCAACATGTGCTCCAGTAAAGTAAATACAACGAATAGTCTCATCAAATTTTAACACAACAAAGGCAGCATATCTAAATATTAAAGCCAAAGGGACAAAAAACATTTGATTGATGGCAGTGGCTCAATACATATTGGCATGTAGACATGGCCAAGGTGACCTGTTAAGTCCAAACAAGTCTCTTCTAGCAGGATTATGCAGCTCAAATCATTTTACACTGGTTTCTTCAGCATACCAGGGATTTTACTGTATGCCCATGACCTCCACAGTCACTACAGCTCAGTCCAATAGAGGACTTTAGGAATGTAGAGGAGCCGGAGATTTGCATCACAAATCTTTGAGGAATGTTTCCAGCACCTTGTTAAATTTATGCCACAAAGAATTAAAGAATTAAGGCAGTTTTAAAGACAAAAGAGGTGTGCCTAACAAAGTGGCTGAAAAGTTTGATGCACAAATATGAGTTATTCAGTGTTCCACCCAAAAACACTTAAATAAATGGATATTAAAAAGAAAATGCTTTATTTTAGGAGAAAATATCACAAAAAATGTAAAGAATTTGAAAAAAATTAAAACTTAAATTCTAGCTATGTAGGGAATAATTTCCCCTTTTATAAATGTCTGGAACTTCTGGGTATAAATAGAGGATGTTGTCACACATGCAGACACCCCGCAGCTGTTTAGCAAAGCTGTGCAATGTTTTTGTGAGTCCATTGATTGTTTCCAAAAAGTCAGAATGTCAAGCAATGTTTGATACCAGGGATGCATAATATCGATTTTTTAAAAATCAATATCCAATATAGTGATATTACCAAACTTAAAATATCTGATTCCAACATTTTTGTCAAGAGTATTAAGCCTCTTCTTGACTTAAATTGACCAGTTTCTGTCATGTGGCACTTCGTTTGTGGTAAACAAAAATGAGAAACTAAAAAACAACATTTCATCCTCTTAAAAAAGACTGTAATTGTTTAAACATAGACACTGGGTGACAATAATGTGAGGCATCATGGTGCATTTATGCATTCTGCCAATATTACACCTTACATGAGAAATCTATGGCTGATATGTACAGCCAATATATCAGCGGGCAATAAGGGCAGAAAGTTTTGTATCTGCCAATATTGATGATCACCTCATTAAGCTAATATCTGCCAATATCAATACAATGCAACATCGAGTGATACTAATAATATCAATTATTGTTTGCTGCCTCAACTTATCTTTGATGTGATTTTTCAAATGCTCACATGAATGAAAATTCTGTGACAGGGTGCCAGCAGGGTCAGGAAAATTATTTATGCTGAAAACTACTGTCTGTAAGTCGTATTCAAAAGAAATAAATGCAAAATAATATGACATCATTCTCAACACACATTTCCACCAAAACAGATTAAAGCCCTCTCTTTAAAAGTTGTATTCTTTTCTTTTAGAAAAATTACTTATTCCCCCCATTTGAATAGCAGTTTGCATAAATAAATAAATGTTTTAAATCTCATATATGTATATATTTTCAGTTTCTAGAACTTTTAAGTTGTTTTGATCATTGTCAGATTCTTTATTTCTCATGCTGATATCAACGCTCATGTCTGAATTACACTGTATGGATGGTTATCACAGTTCAAAACATGCACCAAGAAATGTGCTGCTAATGTACCAAGCACAATTTACAATGAAATAGAATCATATAATGAAGAAGAGAGTCTTGAACAAAAGGTCTTTAAAGGCATCAAATCAAGCATCTTATTTTCTGTATACACCCTGTCATATCTTTCATACAGAAGCTGATTGAGTTGTTCAGTCTAGAGTTTTTCCCTCTCATGCTGATAAATATTCAGACCACCCCTCTCATGTCTAAAGCATCTCTTAGTTTTCAGAAAGTCTTACCTTGAAGGAGTAGTGGACTCTGATCCGACACCATGCTTCACTGAGGGTTACACTTATATAACTGCTTTCAGTGCTTTCAGTTTCTGCCGGAGTGTCCTTTTTTTCCCCCTCCCTCTCTTTCTCGCTGTCTTTTTCAGAAGTGATGTCGTATCAGACGAGACTCTGGTGAAGTGAGTAAGCTATATGGTGACACTGGGATTTCTCCCTCATTTAAGGAATGAGTGGGTGTTTTCAAGAATACTAAAGAAATGTTTAACTAAGCAGGTATGTACAGGCATTTTTTAAGCTCCTGTGAGGATCTTTCATTTTGTGTCAGCTTAGGTGCCCCTATGGACAGAGCAGCAACTCAAATCTGTTGTGTTGCTGCAATTTGGTGGCATGTTTGGCTGATTCTGTATAGAAATGAAGAATCTGAAAATGGAACAATCTTTAATTTGTAATTAATCTAAAGTTTGTTGCTCTGACTATATTGTGATTAAAGCAGTGGTTTTGTGACTTCATGATAAAAAAGTACACAGAGCTGCTAAAAGAACCATTCACTCACTGACAGTTTGTATGTGAGTTGTCCATCAGTATAAGCTAACACATCCACAGTCCTTCATACCTGTTTAAACGCCAATAATGCTGCCATGACAGCAACTTGTGATTGTGTTTTGCCCAATAACGCATCAACATGTGACAGCCAGAGCTGGGCTCAGGTCTGATTGATGGGAGAGTGTACTAAAAGTCTGCCACTGAAGTCCCAAGTCGATGGCGGTGGCTCACACAGAGTGGTCAATCAATCAATCTTTATTTGTATAGCGCCAATTCATAACAAGTGTTATCTCAAAACACTTTACAATAGAGCATAAAGCTCTTCATTTTATGGATACACATACAGTATATGCATAGATACATATATACATGTGCAAGATACACATATACATATATATATACAAATATATACATCCAACACCAAACATGAATCCATGTAGCCATATAGTGGTGAGATCTAAATGAACATAAGTGTCAAACACAGATGTAAGGTGATGGACAATTAAGGGATTGCTTTTTATGTGAAGGGGCAGAAAATCAATACTTTAGTGAGACACAAAAGAGTGAATTTTTCTCTAAAATTCGTCTTTACATATGTAGTCTGCCAGCCTTGAGACATAATACTGAGGTGAAATAGACCTGCTTATGCATGGCTGTGGACTTGGTTCTGCCTTAAAAACATCTACAGAAACTTTGACCATTTTAAAAGTTTCTGCTCTAGAACTGTTCATTTTGACAGCACTTTTTAATTTAGTTGTAGCCTTTTGCCTAATATATCTTTAAGTTTAAGTCTTCTAAATATTTTTAATTTTAGTCTAGTTTTAGTTGATGAAATTTCACAATATTTTAGTCGACAAAATCTAGTGTAAACTTTGTCGACTGAAATGGAGCGTTTATGCATCTTTTCCATTTCTGAAACCATGTTTTACATTTGGATCTTGGCAGTTGTTATTGGATATCCCTCTTAACTCATCCAACCTTTCCACACAACCATAGTAGCTTTGATTGCTAACTTGTCTCTGCTTTCTACATGACAAAATTAGGTCTAGTTTGATTTAGTCTCTGCGAAACATTTTAGTCTAGTCTTTCTATGTTGACAAAAAATGTCATTTAATTTAGTTTTAGTTTTTCTCAAGGTGCACTTGTTTAATCAAAGTCTAGTTTTCGTTGGGAAAAAAGGTTATTGACAAAAACTATGACAAAAATGATAAGGCAAAAAAATGAACACAGTGGTTCAGAACCACCTGTTTTTAGGCACCCAAAACAAGGATACCTTGTTAATGAAGCACAAATGTAACCAATTTTGGTCAAAACATCGTGTGAGCGGGGCCCTAAGTCAGTGGGGCTCTTGGTGCTGGGAAACATAAGCAAATATTTGGTGAGCTAGCTTTTGTAGTAGGAAGAGAGAGGAGGTGGTATAAAATGACAAACAGTAATTATGAAGGCAGAATTTTGAGACTGTACTCATTTCCATTTATGTGCACCTCTGGTGTTCACCAAGCACCTAATTTCAAGAATTTATCCGGAAGCCCATTCAAGTCTACCACGGAGTTTGAGAATAGGAAACAGAAACTGTTAGAACCTAACTCACTTTTAGAACTCCTACTGCACCACTCCATAGACTGGGAGGCATTTTGGCAGACAACTATTTATGAGGTGTATTCTGAAGATATTAAAGTAACAAAATAATATTAATCTGTGGGTCAGAAATGTCAATGACCTAGTCTGATGAGTTGGATAACCACGTGGAGGTCCACAACATGAAAACGAATAGACTGATAATGATTCATTTCAGTCTAGATCTTAAGCACCCAAGAGCCTCAAAGCTGTTGTTACCTATACAAGTAATCCATTAAACGTCTTAATATGATTATCAGGCCTTTATTTAATGAAAAAGCACACAAAGAGGATTTTGAAGGTACTTTTCCTGTTTTCTGACAGCTAGACACCAGTAAACAGGATCAATATCATTAGCATAAGCTTATCAAGTGCTTCTGCTGGAATAGAAAACCTTTTTTAAGTGATGAGCAAATACCTATCACTGACATTCGATGCTTTAATTACTCCACAACACAGGGGACAGTTAAAGTTCACCACATGGCACAATGCTATAAAGCACTAACATTGAAAAAGTAACGTGCTAAGCTGCATCTCTTGCTAACCAACCATTGGTGAGATTTCCACTAACCGGAGCCTACGTGCAAAAGGCCTTTACACATCCATAGTATTATACACACATATTCACGACATATAAGTATAATTAACGGTCCTTTAGGTGAAGATTTTCTTATTTTAATGTTTGTGAACACATGAGGTGACGTGACGCTGTTGCTGTTGCTAGCAATGCTAATATTTTTTGGGATCTCTCTGAGGGTTCAAAGGTGTTAAAGTGTATTAAAATATCTTACTGCAGCTGTCTTTTTTTCTTGTCTATAAATTGTAACATGTTCAAATACCTTGTTATCAAATGCTTTTGTCATATAAGATACCAAATACAGTTACAGTCTTGTCTGTTGATTAGCAATGTCTATTTAAAGTCCATGAATGAGTGACAAAAATATGGAGCGCCTGATTCCTGCCATCTCATCATGTGCTGATGATTGCGTAACAGGCAGTGAAAGTAGTGAGCTGTCTAAAACTATCAACATCTCAAACTTCTGTTTTTTTACGAGAGACATAAAGTTCAGCCATGAGTGTTCATCTTTAGGGAATATTTTAAGTCTCATGATGTTGACACAGTTTCCCAGGATCTGAGCAAAGAAAATCAAAACTGAGACACACATAGAGAAAGGTGTTATTTTTACTCACCAGAAATAAGGAAATTTGAATTCCTCTGTAAGTCGCCATCATCTTTTGTACAGTGTTTTATTGATTTTTCTTCAATTACATAGTCACATATTGAAAGATTCACAAAGAGGGTTGGCAGAGCCTTTTTCAGTATATAACAGCTCTTATAGCGATTTGAATCGTTTCAGCATTGTTTTTCATTGGACCTCAGTTGTTTCTTGTTTATCACTTTACGTTAAATCATTCATGTTTTTATATTCTAGTTAATTACATTGATTGGACCTTTGGTAATGAATGTTTTTCTTCTACGACCACATAGAGCCACTTCATAAAACAAAGACTATGAACATAGTAAGAATCTGTCAACCTTTGAGAAAAAAAATCTTTTGATTATACAGTCATAAACTTACTAGAAGCCCAGCTCAGACTTTTCAGGTTTAAAAAGCATGGGCCAGAGAAGTAAGTAAAAAGTCGTAAATCATATAAAGATACAAAAAATAAACCCTTGACCTCTGAGATAATTGAGTGGAGGAAAATCAAACTGGATGGAACAGTCTGTCTTGTGTCATGTCCACAGTTGATAGCCTTATCTGAGATACGTTTTACTTGACTTAGTGATAAGTAAATGCATGTGGTTTAAGCCCACAATTATCACAGTGTCATTAACATCCTGACTTTTAAAAGAAGTTATAAAGCTTGGTACTGTTACACAAACGGCTTTTTAAGAATGTTTCTCCTCTTTTAAAATTGGCCCTGATGTGCAGTTGTACTTAAACATAATAGTGAATTTAAAAGAAAAATTAGGTCATAATTATTGTAAGGGAAGTCATGAAGAATAAAGCTTGTCATAACTTGGACGTGGCTTTGAAGGAACGCCATGCAGGAATTTATTTATGTCAACTTAAAGCAGCACTACGGAAGATCCCCGCTTGACCGGAACGAGAACTCAACTACCCATGAGCTCTAGCGCGTGCATACTGCAGTAAAGGTACAGATCTGCCGGTCGCGTGCATTTGTTTTGTAGGCGAATCACAGAAGCCAGGACTTCGCTCAAAAGTATTCTTCTGTCTTCAGCGGCTGTTTGCAGGATGGATAGCGACGAGGTAATGTATTTATTTTTGACTAAATGCTTATGTTAAAAATCGCTAAGTTCAACTTGGTTTTATTACCGTGAAGTCGCACCCGCCCCCGTCCTGTTGAAGCGAGAAAGTGAATAAAAGTAAAGACAACCACGAGCTGGCGATATCACACACTTGAAATAGGTCTAAACAAAACTACATACTGGTACGTTCTCAAGAATACTGTAAACAGATGGTAAACAATCAACAAGTACTTACAAGTCCAGCAATAACAGGGCCAAGTCGGCATCGGTCGGACATCCCTCCTCGTCTTTTATTTCACGCCAGCGAGTGAACACCGAACCGATGATTATTCCTGTCCGAGCATTCAGCTTGTTTTTCTCTCGCTTTCTTTGTTTTGTATCCTCAAAATAAACTTTTCTTTTTCTTGCGTTCTTTACTGCCTCCGCCATGACTACAGCTCTGTGTTTGGCTTTCGCCGACACTTCCGTGCTTTAAACAAATCGGGAATCGGGGGAAGTGACGTAGCCTGTGCCGTAAAGCAGTCCAAATATGTAGTTTTTTAGTGTGGCAGGGTTCCCACCATCCACCCCGAAGTTACATAGCGCCAGTGAGAGCGATACAGACCACTTCAGAACACGACAGAGGTTTCATTGAACTCACAGTAAAGTGGTGGACCATTACAATGAATATCGAAGGACTATATTATGTTTGAAAAACTACATAGTGTTGGTTTAAGCACCCATCAAAAATCTTACTGAAAGTGAATACAAGTGTTGTTAACCTTAACTAACTAATATTTTTCTCAAATATAACATTATTTCATTTATTCATATATGACATTCAGTCACCAGTTTAGGGTTTGTACCTCCTAGATTGTCCATGTAGGTTAAAAAATGTATTTTACCTGTCTTTTAATGAATCATGTGTTAACTAAAAACAATTTTAGTTGCAGATGGTACATGTCTAAAATACCAGAGATGGATCCTATCAGGGAGCATTACACAACACAGAAACCGTGTAATCATCTAATTTTGATTATATGTTCCCTGTGATGATCCTTTATAAGAATTTAGCAAGTATTTTTAACAGTGACCACTTAAAGCCTCACTCTGCTCTTCTGAAAAAGAATAGGGGTCTGACAACACAAAAGAAATAAAATGCTAATAAAGTAATCAGTAACACACACTTAAAAGTAAATGAAAGAATAATCAATATCAATTTCACACTCAGATACTTCTGACTGATGGCATAATATGTTGATTTTATCACTAAGTAACTGAATCTGTTTAATACCTCTATCTGGGTATACACATAAACTTTCTAATGTATCCCCCAGGATCTAAACATTGATGCCAGAAAATAACAGCTGTGAAATCACATTTATTATTCTACAGCTTGTACAAGAGACCTGTAGACCTGTAAGAGGCAACAGAGCCTATTGAAAAGGCAATTAGTTTGACATGACTGCCTGTGTCTACAGCACATTTTTAATTGATTTTCTTCATATGAAGTATAAGTATGTACATTCTACTATTGCTATGATGTAAGGAAAGTGACCAAGGGAATCAACCATTTTTCAGCTGTTGCTTTAACAGAAAATTTGACTGAGAATGCCCCTAAGGTCTTCACTGACGTTTCTATAGTGGAAATATATTTATTTTCTTGAGTAGAGGAAACAGCTCTCTCTTACAGAAAACTACGGAACCACAAAGGGTTTAGTAATTATCTGAAGGTAAATTCCAAACCAATGTTAGATCAAATGAGTAAACAGTGGGAAGTCTCTAACCACAACTTGTATTCTATTAGAAAGAAGAAGAAGATACTATATTGATTGTTGCCTTAACTATTAAATGAATTTTGTTAACTTTTTTTTTTAACAATCTCTGAGTACACTCTTCAATGGAGGATGGTCATAATAATAATCCTAATTTACAATGCTTTACTTATGAGCAAGCAAACCCCTTTGTTTTGGCACTACTGTGACGCACTGCATGTTCTACATGTCCGTCCACCTAAAATGAAGTAGTACTTACACAAAGGCTCTGCGAGCTGACAATCAAAGCATTATAATTATCTTCAATAAAGTAAATCATCATCCTTGTGCAGCATTCAGTTTGGTCTCACCTTAAATTCAGAGGCTGTAGAGCTTTTGCCCCTCGTCAGCAATGTGCAGCTTAGCTTCTGTGCCAACTATTTCTTTACAAGGGCAGAGTTGAGCAAAACCACTGCTGGTATTTACAATAGCTTTATACACCCCACTTCCAAACAACAAAAAATCTATTTAATCTTCATTATTATACTACAAAAAGCTGTTAAATGTTTTGGCCAAATCATTTACACATCTGCTTGAAAAATTTGTCTAATAATCAAATCAACTTAATGTTTGATGAATCAACTTCAATTAAAAAAAAATTCAACCCAAAGATTGTAAAAGGCCATGTTATTCACAGCCTCAGCAACATGAAAATCAGGAACTCCTGTAAGGAATTACTGTCTTTTTTCTAATTTTTCACTTATTTTGACAAAATGGATCCTCTTAATGCTTTGCTTATAAACACATAACTTTACATACATATCACACTTCAAGTCCTACCAAAGGCTGTTTTGGTTGCACTGACACCTATTGTTTTTGATTCCGTTTGAACAAACTCTAGTTCATTTTGTTGTGTGGTAGATTTTACACATTTTTGTGTGATGACCATGACTTGCTGTCAAACTTACAGGGTTAAGGTTGAAAAGTTTAAATGCCTTCAATTCGTTGTTTTTTGTTTTTTGGAAAAACAATGATAGATTTATAATCAACACTGTCATGACCTCTAGCTAGAACAGGTCTCACTAAGGAGAAGTGTCCAAGGAGAGGTGAAGGCATGAAATAGAAGAATAAAGCTTATTTGTGACACTGAAGTCAGTCAAGTTGTAATTCCTTTATAGATTGTCACATTTATGCTACAAAAATTATGACAGCAGGGCTCATTTGCGAAGATTTTTTTTTTGAACAGACTGTTTGTCAGGGAGTTATTTTTCATCACAGAGTTTCTTTTCAGAAGTTGTCCTAAAACCTAACGAAAATACCCTCTAGTATTGAGTTGCTTGAACTGACAAGATGCTGGTTTCCAGGCTGGCTGGCAAAATGTCCTGCACTTCTCTATAACCCCATCAAATCACCATCCCAGGGATGATAAGCATTTCATCGAACTAATTCATATAGGGACTAAATTAGAAGTCCTCTTACAGATGATCTCTTTTGCTCACTCATACATCTGTATACATATTACTTTAAGTATTTCTTTCTGGAAACTGCATATAACAGCTCGAAGAACAGACACAACATGCAAAGTGAAATCCTATCCCCAAGCAGTTTATGGAAAATACACAGTATGTCGGGTACAGACCAGCAGGACCATGCAGCTGGTTTAAAAAATATGTAAAAATCTGATCAAAAGTCCACCTGAGAAACAACAGATCTCAGTTCCTACCTCTTTGTGGTGTCACAGTTTCACTTTGCTAAACCACTGTTGAGTTTAGCTTGGCAGCAGGGAGTCTACAGGCTGATCTTACACTTCACTAATGCACAGCTGTAGGTGTTTGCAGGGTTCAAAGCTCACTGTCTGCAGACTTATTATGGTTCTGTCTCTGATTTACAGGTTATTATTGTGCAGGTAAGCAGCTGTCACCTTTAAGAGTTAATGAACTAGGTGCTGTAGGTCAATGGAGTTCTGACAGGACTTGTGACTTTCTTTGAAAGTGTCAAATTAACACAGTACACAAGCTTTCATAAGAATATTCAAATTCTCCTTGTTAAAATAACATGAAAAAATATCTGTCCAGTCATACAACCAGTAACTGCATTCCTTTGGTGCAGCAGTTAGGAATATTTCATTAATCCATCTGATAAAGGGCCGTTTCAAAATGTTTTCAGAGGTGGGACCTTCAAAAACAATAGCAGCTTGTGATTGGACGAACATTTGACTTGTCACATTCTTAGCAGACCAATCCACATCAAGTCATGCTGCTAAGTATGACATAGCAGCTCATGCTGTAGCCGTTAGCTTAAACTGTCTTAGACTATTGTCTTACATTAAATTATACCACAAAAATGTATCATTTACCACAAGTATGTGACATGAGCCTCTTCAAAGACAACGCCTTCCAATAAACTTCAGAGGAGAGCATATTTCAACAAGTATCACTGAGTAACAATGACAACCGTAGACTAACCGGCACGTCCGTGGAGGATTTCCGCATCTCCCAGTTTTCCAGCAGCAATCCCCAGTCGGAAGAAGAGCAAAAAAATGATTTCTCATAAGACAAGCTTCAAGTGACTTTCTTCGCTCCTCTTTCAAGTATTAATTGAGTCAATTTCTGATATTGCCGCATCCATGGAAACCGCTTCAGAAGCTACCATTGTTTTCAAACATGCAGTCACTTCCTGTTGTCGACACATCTGCGACTCCTGCCTCTCTTCCCTGATTGGGCTGTAAAGCATTCAGACCAGTGAAGTCATTGGACGATGGAAGTTGGCAAGACGGACATGCAGGATTTCAGACAGTGAATCAGGCCGGTCCCTCCGCTCTGCAAGACTAAAGATGAATGTGTAGCAGTAGCCTGGCACACCAGATCGACCTATCAGGCTATCTGTGAAAGAACCCATAAAAAAGCATTTGGGAAAGAGCAGAACCTTTCAAAAGCACATCTGGCAGGTGATTGAATGATCATTCTGTCAATCACATTAATAACCAGCGGGTCAGATAATGTAGTAGGCTGCACTTTGGCCTTGGTGCAAAGGACAGACTGTGAGCCATTCATCAGAAAAAAATTTGGCAAAACGTATCGGAAGTGATAATATCCTTTCAAATGATAAGTTTATAGTGTTGTTACTTGTTTCTTAGGGATACACGATATTTATCGGCCGATATAATATCAGCCGATTTGGGGAAAATAACATCATTTTTTATCAATACGGACATTTTATCCAATGAAAAGATAAATTACTTAAATTGAGGAAATTGTTTGCAGGCTGCATAGCCCCAAGCCATGTCATTAGCTTTTTAGTGTTAATTAATGGAAGAGTTAGTGTCACCATTGGCTGTAACTTATATTCAGTGTTTTGGAGCTTCCTTTTGTCTTGGTGGACATTTGTATGAAGTATGAAGGAAATCCTTTGATATCACATACACAAATTTGATTTCACAACAGGTGAACATGAGGCTCTTTGACCTCAAAATTCAGATCTAATCTGTTATAATCGCTGAGTCAGCAGAGTGGGCATTATTCCAATTTTGATCGATTTTCCTTCAAGCATTCTTGATACTCAGAATTTACAGGCAAACGAAGACCTCAAAATTGAACGACCTTTCCTTTGACCTTACCCTTGTAGAATTTCTGCACAATTACATTCAAAAGATTTGACCCATATACGAAAACACGAAAACATTAAGACCTCTGCCTCGGCTGCTGTCAGCACAAAGACATTGTAATCTATTCAAGGGTATTTAAGTTATCTTATCTCCTATTTAAGTTATGACATCTGTCATTAAAATGATAAAACTAGTTCGATAACTTATGCTGTTATGAGTTGTAAATTAAACCACAACATCAATTCTGAAAGTGAGGAATCAACCAAACAGTCAGGGAAACCTGCGGGTTAGTGGGTGACTCCCAGAACATCAACAAGCTGACTTCCTCTCACGAAAAAGGAAACATGAAGGTCTTTTACTGTCTCGGTTTGTAGTGGAGGAGGAAGGGGTCCCTGAAGAGAAGGGCTTCCCTCACTTTCATAACCTCCCAACTCCACCACAGTCACAAATTTTCTATTCCCTTCCTACAGTAATGTTAAATTTCCCTGGTGACGAGTTCTGTGTTCGCTCTTTCTTTTCTTTTTTTTTGGTCTCATATGTAGTCCATTTTTAGTTTCAGGGAATGCTTTGGTTTCCTTTAAGTTGTGCTATGAAAATGATATAAATCTTACTTCTCCAAACCAGATTATGATAAAGGGAGAATATTTTAATAATGAATTCATGTTACTCTAAACTATAACATGTAGGCTGCTGTCCATAAAAACTTACATGTACTTACTTTTATCATTAGTTTTAACAGAGGATATCATCACAGCAAGCAGAAGCAGGCTTATAGGAAGACTGAATTGCTTATTTTTGACTTTGTTGTCATTACACACATTTTAAAAATCATACATATTTGTGTTATGATAGCATCATGGTTTAGTAGGACTGAAAATAATACAGAAAAAAAATAAAACAGATCTTTTAAATCTTTGAGGTTCTGATGACTGGAAAACAAACTCAGAATTTTCATATCTGAAAAATTACAAATTTACAGAAGAAAATATTTCTTAAAATGTAATATTACACATTTGAAATTTTCTTCAGCAGTTTGCTGTAGTTCCTGGAGGCGAAAACTATTTGTGTGTGTACACTGTGTGTTGATAGTGTGTTGACAGTCCAAGTAAAAAGCATGATTGGACTCTCAAGTGCAGGCATTACATGAGGCCAACACTTTAATTTGACATGATTTTCTACCACCATCAGCAATTTTGTTCCCAATTCTCTCAGTATACTGTGTTTGAGTTTATTTTCTCAAATGTTCACAACTTTTTAAATTAAAAAGTATATATTTTTCACAGCCTTTTAAACCTGAAGAATCACAGCTTAGTTTAGTATTAATTAGTGGCTTTCTATACCCCCTATTTTTTTCTAAAAAAATACAGATTAATTTTACTGTATTGTTATCGAGCCCACTGTATGATTTTCCAGTTTGATACACCTTAAAAGTCTTCTCTACATGATAAAGTAGTTCCAGGTACAAGACAATACATCTGCTGAAGCTGGAGTTTGCCCTCAGGAGCTGTCAAAAGCAGCTTGTTCTCTTAACCCCCCAAAATCAACCTACCAGTGTGATGTCATACAAGTTTCGTCTGTAGTTTAAGCCCACTGGCTCGCAGTGGCCAGTGGAGAGCAAAGACTGTAGAATGAAGAGTGGAGGTGATATGTCACAGAGAGGTAAACATTTCACCTTAAAACTGTAGTGTGAGTTTGGCTTTTGACAAAATGACTCCAAGCAACTAATTACAGCAGAGTAAATTGGTGAACGAATGATAGTGGGCAGTAGTCCAAGTGGGGAAGGGTGTCTTAAAGAGGCAGAAGCTTCAACAGAATATCTCTACCAGGGGGAGAGTAAAGTCGGCTAAATACTGGAGTGTCAGTATAGCAAATGTGAACATACTCTAGCAGTCTTCAACATTACATAAATGACCCTGAATTAAAGTAGGACCCTGAAATGCCATCTTTCAATAGGGTGAATGATGATGTAATGAGGCACATGCTGAGGTAATGCACGTACCTTGTGAGTAGGGTCATAATTACTTTACTTATGTTAAATGTTAAATGTAAAAAATCAAATCAAACTTCATTTATAAGGCACTTTTCATACTTTAAACACAAATACAGAGACATATTCAGACACACACTCACAGACATTAACATACGCGCACACACACACATGCCCACACACATTCCTACGAGCTGCCATAAAAGAGAGAGAGAGAGAGACATGGCTGGGCACCGAGGACTGAGGCGAGGAATAAGCTACCTTTGGGGGCCATCAACCCTGAAGAGGGCTCCCGGCCCACGAGGAGCGCAGCCAAAGACTTCCCCACCCCGTGCAGACACGGGGCCCCACACCACAGTGCAGGGGCCTCCAGCCATGCAGGTGAAGCCGCCCCCCCTTGGCAGCAGCCCTACAAGTGGACCAGGAGCAGCTCCCAGCGTGGATAGCCCTCATGAGGTAGCACTGGAGTTAAAAACCATCATACTAAAACTATGATAAAAATATAAGAAATGGGGACATAAAGAAGATAGATAAAATAACATAAAATGGATGACTGAAATAATGTAAAAAAAAAAAAAAAGAATTAAATACGATAAAAAGTTTGACTACAAGAATAAATAAGTTATAAAGTAATAGAAGAAAAAAATAATGAAGGAATTAATAAGTTAATTAAATCAATCAAAAGCTTGATTAAAGAGGTTGGTTTTAAGCCTCTTTTTAAAAGTATCAACAGACTCTGCAGCCCTGAGGTTCTCCGGCAGGCTGTTCCACAATCGGGGGCCATAATAACTAAAAGCCAGCTCCCCGTGTGTCTTAGTTTTAACTTATGGTATGGTTTGAAGGCCAGTGCTAGAGGACCTCAGGATCCGCGAGGGCTGATACAGTAAAAACAGGTCAGATAAATAAGAAGGCCAGAGGCCGTTAAGACATTTATAAACAGTAAAAGAACCTTAAAATTGATCCTAAAATTGATGTCAGGAGCCAATGCAGTGATTTTAAAACTGGAGTAAAAAAGACAAAAAGTTGTCCATTTTTGTATACTGCATACCCTAATCCACCTCTACTCCAAGTCCGTCCAAGACACAGTTAAAACTCCTGTCACTTTAATGCCCCTTTTCCCAGATGGGTCCAGTTTGATCTGAGTGGATCAGCAGTCTACCAAACAGTTACAGCCGTCATCTGTTCGTGAGATCTAGATGAAAAATGTACACAACCACAAGAGCTAATGTCAGAGATGGGGGAGGCTGCAGAAATACAGATTTTTTTTGGTGTTTGTAGCATTTAAAGTGAGCTTATGAAACAATAGAAAGTAATATAATACAAGGATGTTTTTTTCACTCCTATGGCTGCAATCAAGGTCCACACTGTTTCTCCTATGATAACTGGTCAATTCCTAGACATATTGAACTGTTTGGCATTTGAGTTTGCTTTCAAGAGTCAAAGAGTTTGGACCACTGGTGAAACACTGGGGTCACACAGGGGCAATTAGCCATTTCAGGCAGTCACTGAGATGTCTAGATGCAGCCAACATTGTTTTCCTACGTAGAGAGGCACTCTATCACCCTGAAGGAACATGCAAAACACATTACGTTATTTCCTTAAGATTCACAAGTAGGGCATTTCCAGATAGGCCTATATTCATTTTTAAAAAAGAAAGTAAGCACCTCTGGGGTTTGTGTTTTTATGATGAAGAAGAACTTCCCAGGTTTCTATTTTATGTATTTTATTGCTATGAAACAACAAGCATAAAATTTTGATTTGATTCAATCCTTTTAAAAACACCATGGTTTTTCCAGAACAGTCCATGATTTCCTTTGCTGCCTTAATACTCTGCTCATCAAATTGAACAATTACTACAACTGATTCAAATTCCCTTTCAGGTCTTATTTAGAAATACGATTCAGTCTCAAAAAAGATATTAAAATGTGTGGTTTCCAAAAGAGAGGTTCAGGAATTACCTATTTTATAGTCTGATCCAAAAGTAAGAAATGTTCTTTTTCCAATGATAAACAGCCTGTGAGCTTTCAATGAGTTTTTTTGGGGGGGTTTCGGAAAAAAGTCAGTTTGTTAGCTCTGAAATAAGTGCATGAAACTTATAGGTTTGTTTATTATCAAAATCTATGCAAACAAACACAACTTTCATGATTTTTAAAACTTATAAGCATAATTGGTTAGAGTACAGAAAGTCAAAAAAGCTAATGTCAGACTATTATGGAACTTAAGCATGGCAGCAAAGCTAAACAGAAGCTCCTCTATAAGTCATTTTCACCTTTGGCTGACCTGATCAGTTGGTGCTCATGGCTGTGGCAAATGTGCATCTACTACCGATGACCAGAAACGATGACATTAAAAGTCCCTGGCCATTTTTGTAGTCCTTGATAGAAGTTTATTTGTGAACATCCTTTATAAGACACACCTGAATCACAACTGGGGCAATTTCAGATTATTCGAGTGCTCACCAAGACCTTATTTCAAGCATGTACCTAAAACCCTACTCAAAACTTCATTGGCTTACCACCACTCTATGGATCTCCAGAGGCTAAATTATAAATCTCCATATTAATAAAGTCTTGTTCAATTCAGACTTCACACCAAACACAAAATAATACTTTAATAGCTTTTATGTTTTATTGTTCCATTAATAATATCTTACAAGTTTTTTAAGCAGTATAAACTTGAAAAGCCACAAACTGTTAGTAATCAGGACTAATCCTACCATCCATGTCTTTTTCCTTTATATCAAGTGTATGTAGAGGCTACAGTATGATCCATTCAGGGCCTTATCTTCACAGGGTGAAAATGGCAACAGATGTAACACAGTTCAGTGTCACCACAAACTGGAGTTACATGTGGAAAAAGGAGAGAAGAGTCTAGAAGCTCTGGCAGGCCATACATGAATAGTTGTTAGATGTTCTGCAGGCAAGGATCTACATGAATTCGTGGAAGAAACTGTTCACTGTCCCTTCAGGCGTCTCCTCAAGAGGTTGTCCAAGACAGAAGGAGGGAACCAGCAGAAGGTCAGGATCCTTGATCTCTGTTTCTACCTCGACGTTGCTGCAAGAATACCAAAAATGATTTTTAGGTTCATTTAGCAAATTCCCAAAGTTACAATCAGAGGTGGAGAGTAACTAGTTACATTAACTCATGCTGCTGTAATGGATCATTTGTTAAGGTCTTTAACCCTATAACGCCAATTGTATCATATTTGATACATTCTTTTATAATACCTCTATCTATTCAATATGATCAACAAATTATAAAAACAAACATCTGAATTCAATCAGATAAATGTTAAAAATGTCCTCAAATGGATTATCAGTTGCCAAAAACGCCTAATGTATCAAATGAGATGCGAAAAATCTATATGTTGAATTTTATGGACATTTTGATTTTTGTAGGATTTTAGCAGAAAGTGAAATAAAAATTTTCTCTACCAAAAAATTAGAATTTTCTGGCTATAATCGACGGTCTTGGGCCTTACAGGGTTAAATGGCCAACTGACCTTCTAATCAGAAAGCCTGTGAAGCTATTATCTTAAACTTTTATGAAATTATCAATTAATCAATAATTTATTTTCCCAAATGGATTAATTCAACATTGAAATAACGAAGAAATTCCTAGACTTAAGGGTAAGAGAATGTATTTTAACAGGGTACATACCAGTCAAGCCTAACATTATGACCACTGGCAGGTCAAGTAAATAACATTAATTATCTCTTCAACATGGCACCTGTTAACCCCCCCACAGCAAGTGAATCAAAAGTTAACCAAGGAAGGAACAGTTGGAGAACTGACAACAGGGGGCAGCCAAGGCTCAATTATGCAAATGAGGTACAAAGATTGGCCCATGTGGTCCAATCCAGCAGATGAGCTACTGTTGCTCAAATTGCTGAGGAACTTAAAGCTGGCTCTGATAGAAATGTGTCAGAACACTCAATACATAGCATTTTGTTGTGTGTTGTGGCTGTATCCACAGATCAGTCAGGGTGGCAAGTGGTCATAATGTCATGCCTGATTGGTATGTGGTGTTCTGGTAATTCTTAGTAGTTATAATGATGGCATCCAGTTGATGGGCTGTCTTGTTTCGCAAGGAGGGAAGGTAAAGTGATTCAAGGCAGGTGTTTTGTTTTATAACGAGTTACTTTTATGAGGAAAGTAACCAATAACTGATTACTTGACTTGCAAACCTGAAGTGTTATGTGACTCATTATGCCTAGTAAGAAATTAATATTCTAATGCAGTGGTTCCCAACCAGGTTGGTTTAACTGAAAAAAAAACAACTCCATTGTTCTCCAGCTGGCCAAAAGTCACCAACCGCTTCACCTTAAGAGCATGAAGGATAATGCTGTAAACATACATTCCTTCATTTGCTGTTCATCAGTCTGAGCTGATCTGATGTTTTGATTGGTTATTGACAGGTGAATTATTCTGATGTCTGTTACCTCCTTCCATATCAGGAAGTTGCGCTCTTTTGCATGTTCTTCAGTTCCACACAGTCAATTATAATTACAACCAGATTCATAGCACAGGTGGATGAGTGTGATAGCACAATGTCCAACAGCTAGTTTATCTTAGCTCTTATTTGATTTAATCACAGCGCTCAGTTACCAAATGATCCATGGTAAGGTACCAGTCAAAGGCTGGTGGTTGAGGATGTCTGCTTTAACAGATTACTGATGGTAACTTTCCATCTGTAGTATCGCTCAACTTGGCTTAACTTCTAAGGGTTGACAGGATCATCATACCATGGCTGTGAAAAACTACAGTGGCAACGTAACAAAACAAAGGAGGAAATGGATGGCTAGAGCTGCTGGCCACTTGGTGACACAATGGCTTTGTGTCACAGTTATCAGATTAATTTGCTTCAAAAAAAACTGCAAGAAGCAAAACAATGTGCTATTTAAGCAGAGGACAGTTTGAGATGTCATTCAGTAATAACGAGGAAACAGGAGGCAGGGTGGACTAGCTAAAATCTCAAATGAAAAACAAAAACAACTAAATAAAGATGCAGTGAGTTGGGCAGATACCACACTGTGCAAAAGCCCCGCTTGTGACATGTTTCTCCCAGCACTGGTTGGAACAGACTTTTAATTGCAACTAGCGTTTGATTCCCATCCTTGTACATGGCATTCTTGAAGGTACCCAATCACACAATTTCGACTGTTACTGCAGCAGGGCAAAGTTTGTTAATGGATAAAAGTAGGCTTACAACGACTCTGAAGTTGCTTTTAAGTTATTTACATTTCTGAAAAGATTAGAGAAGAACTGAAAATACATAGGACTTTGTAAGCAAAGACCACGACTGACGCATCTTTATGTGTTGATGTATATGGCGTCAAATACTGTGCCATCTCATCAAAATACAGATTTTTTCCTTTGCAAAACACATAGAGGTTACTCTAAATAATCGTCACTTAGAGTACACTACCTTTACCTTACATTTGTAATTCATAGAGTGATACTAGTCCTTGAGTGCAGTTAAATCACAATAACATGATTTTCTCTTGAGTGCATTTTCTTGCACTTTTAATCCTGTGAACATTCAAACTCACAAACCTGACTAAGAATAGCGTGCCCTCAGAGAAGTAGAAGGTGGTGACAGGCAAACAGCCCATGGTGACTAACATGGAGTAATGGCCTGAAAATACAGAAAAAAAATGTTATAGCTACACTGAATGGCTCCACAACCCAACAACCAATTTACAACAGAGGCACATATACAGTTTTATAGTACCTTTCCAACCTTTGGAGTCTGTGAATGATCCTTGCCATGTGTTGAGTTTCAGTCCCTCTCCTTCAATGGAGGCGCTCCCACTGGTTACTGTGGAGCTGAATGTAGCATCATCAGGGATATCCAGAGGGTGCATGGTGCAGTGCAGTTTCTTTTTCTCACAGCTCTGGTTCTTGCTGTCAATCTCGTAGAAGATCCCCTGGTGGATTGCAAGGACAGCTTTTAACTCAAAAGAGTTCTTCTGCTCTGCTAAACTTTACTTTAAAAGATACCGAAACAGTCCTTGCCACTCTTTTTAAAAACATATTAACGTAGCTTTAACATTTTGTTTAAAGACAAAAAAGCTAAGGTAGTTTTGAAAGTGAAGTTTGAATGCACTTGAATTATATTTTAAACTTCCGGCTTTAAACCATTGTTTTTCAAGATACACCTTTTATCAAGCCTCAGTATTGTAGTTCCGTTTTGCATGAGAATCTTGAATCTTAAAAGTGTGTTTTTCTTGTTTCTGGGAGTACCACATGCGCAGGAGTGCACAAGAATGGTGCATTGAGGAGAGCTTTAAAAAAGCCATCCTGTCTCTCAGCTCTCCATCTACTTATGAACTTTAAAAGGAATTTCTTCAACAAATGCTCTGATTGTTGCAAACAGATATGTGCTGCTGTGCATCCTATGAGTGAAATAAGCTCAGTAAAGTGTAGTTTTTGATAAATGGGCATCAGTCTCTTTATGCAAAAACACTGTGAGTGTTTGTGAGACATACTTTAGACTATAGACCAGTTACTGTTGAAAGAGGTGTAAAGCTTAGTCATTTTCTCATTCCTAAAGTTAGGAGCGCGCCAGTTTGCACCTGACCATTCTTCATTACCTCCGCTAAGGAGGTTTTGTTTTCGGGAGAGTCTGTTTGTCTGTCTGTCTGTCTGTGAACAAAATAACCCAAAAAGTTATGGATGGATTTTGAGGAAATTTTCAGGAAATGTTCAGCATGGGAAAAGGAAGAAGTAATTCGATTTTGGTGTTGATCCAGATCACCGTCTAGATCCGCCAAGACAAAAAATGTGATTTTGGTGAATAACTACTGAACTAAAATAGATATTATGAATCCAGTTGCTAATGGTATGTTTTCATGGTCAATGAATCTAAATATTTAGATGAAATTAAGGTAGGACTAATATCTATGGTGGAAATCACAATATGGGTGAGGACTGTGGCGCTGGCGGAGGTCTGCGCTCTCCGAGTACTTTTCTAGTTTCGGGAGAGTTTGTTTGTCTGTCTGTCTGTGAACAAAATAACTCAAAAAGTTATGGATGGATTTTGATGAAATTTTCAGGAAATGTTCAGCATGGGAAAAGGAAGAAGTGATTCAATCTTGGAGTTGATCCGGATCAATGTCTGGATCCAGGAATTGTTCAAAGGATTCTTTGTGGGAACTGTGTTGCTTGGCGGAGGTTTGCGCTCTCCAAGTGCTTTTCTAGTTTTCAGACAAACAAACCCCTGGGCGTGAACAGGGGAGCACGATTATGTAAAAGTTAACTAGCATGAGCACATGTGTAAATAACACCATCCAGAGACAATGTGCTACAGCAAAACATTTTGAGCCTGGCATACAATATTGCCCACTAAGCGGCATATAAAACTTCAAAAAAGGATTACGGACTTTTGAAGGAAAGGCAGTAATCCTCACAACAAATCATTAAAATTGTGTTTAAAAATCTTTAAAATATTTTGTTTGACTGCCAAATAGAAGTTGTGGGGAGCAAGCATAGCTCCCCTTCCCCTTCTAGGCCAAACCCTCTCTACCTCTGTTTGTCATGTTGAAAGAAAAATCAGTTACCTCATCGAAGAACATCAGTAGATCCAAACCAAGAGATGTATTTGTGGGGTGGCTCTCATTTGACCTGAACCGTAGTTTCTTGCCCATAGAATCATAAGTATAGGCACCGTATGCTTTTACATCACCCTTTAAGGCCATCTGTTGACAATCAACCAAACAATGAATGAGATTAAGTTATATACTATATTTAAAAAGGTTTGAAAACTGAATAATGAATGATAAATTGTACATACCACAGTCATGAATCCTGTCATATTGGGTGAATCTGAAATGCAACAAGTGTCAGTCAGATAGGTCATGCTCAACCACCACAAAAGTTGAATAAAGTAGAAAATAAGTACTTTTGAATGCCTCCTAACTTACAGAAAATCTCAAATTAAGCAGCATATTAGTAAAAATTTTGAAGAAATCACTTATTCTTACGACAAGGATGATGATGGTGGTCTGCATGAGTGGTGGTCAGGCACATGAACACGAGGAGTGAAACCGCTGCAAGCATTTTCCTGGTCCAGACAAAGCACGAGATGGCAAAAACAACCCTAGCGCATCTAGCTTTAGATTGAAGTCACTGCTGCTTTTATAGGGGGCAGACATGCAACACGTGTGAGCGATGACAAGGAGGAAAATAGGGTTTGCTCTCACCAGGCATCCATCTGTCTAAACAGATAAACTCCAGTCACTGCAGGAAGGGAAAAGAGGTCTTTGGCTATTTTTCACTTTGGCTTGTGCAGCTGTCCTCAGATGTTTTGGAGCAATGTTTGTCTCTGCTGAACCCCTGATCTCTTTCAGTCTGTCAAATTTAAATGTCAAGGATAAACATCTCAGAAATAAAAGCTATACCATGACATAAAATGACGTTATTACAGTGTCACACCAAGCCCCTCTTTTCTTCACTTTTTTTGTCCACCACTGCTACGTCACCACGGCAAGGCAAAGCAAGGTAACTTTATTCATAAATAATCTTTCAAACACAAAGCTATTCAAAGTGCTTTGCAGAATAAAAAGCAAAGACATTAAGGAAAATCAATTAAAACACAGTTAGCAATAAAACTGACAGTAAAAGGTGAAACACTGGAGAAATTCAAGGTTGAAAATAATCGGTTGGCTCATTACTTTATCATCTGTATTATACCTTTTTGAGTTGGTTTACCCTTTAGTGTGTTTGCCATGTCTTGTTTGCATGATCAAGGACTTCTATGAACAGGATAAAAAGCCTGCAGCATTAGACAGCATAAGACAAGTTGCAGCATACAACTGTTTGCTGAGAACCAGCTTTGTTTTTTGCCTGCCTGCCTTCCATCATGGCAGGAGGATTAAAAAAATCTACAAGACGCTTGTTTATTTACAGTCTGCTTTTTTTAAATGTCAGCATAAAGGAACTCTGTATAAGATTGAAATAAGGGATTAAGTATCTAACGTGGCTATTGATGAAAGAAAGTGTTCACAAACAAAAAAAATCTGTTTTTTGTAGTGCTGCCAGGCGATTAAAAAAAATAATCTAATTCATTACATGACTTTTGATTAATTAATCTAATTAATCGCATCATAATTTCATATCTGCTTAAAGGCCCCAAATAATCAATTTGAATTCTAGGACATCACAAAATTGTAGTGCATGACTAATTGAATCAATACACTTAGGAGAGAAGACTTTTAAATCCACATTTTTATTGGTGATTGAATAAAACCTAAGTCAGGGCATCTTGTCCAGAAAATTCTGAGTTCAATCAGGCAACTCAAATTACACTTTCAGTGTGTTTCATAAATATAATTCAAAACAAGATAAAGGTTGAAGACATCCAGAAAACCAATTAGGCCTGATGTATTATTAAGAAGAGATAGACAAATAAATTCAGAAATAAAATAACGAGGAGTAAAGAAGATCAGTTGTACCCAAACGCCCACACAGTTGCCACGCCGCTGAAACACGAAGACTCGCAGAAAGACTCAAATGTCACGCTCTTCTTCAGTCTCAAATAGGCCATTCCTGTTGTCACCTTGGCTTTGTTTGATTTGACGAGTGATGCATGTGTGAAGAGACACTGCCATTTACAGGTCCTTCAACTGGACAATATTAAAATTCGTTGGTGGCGCAGTTGGATAATGCGCTTGGTCAGTGATCGGGAGGTTGCAGGTTCAAGCCCAGCTCCGAGTGACACATGGCGATGTGTCCTTGGGCAAGACACTTAACCCCGAGTTGCTCCCACTGCTGCGTCAGTGGCGTGTAAATGGGCATGAAAGGGCGTGAATGTGTTAGAGATACTGATGGATAACTAACATAGAAACTCTGAACCATCAGTGAGTGAATGTGAGTGCGAATGGGTGTGAATGGGTATGAATGGGTAGGTGTGACCTGCGGTGTAAAGCAGCTTTGAGTAGTCAAAAGACTAGAAAAGTGCTATATAAGCTCAAGTCCATTTACTATTAAAACGTTTGTGTGCTATGATTAATCTTGCGATTAATTTTTATAATGTATTAATTTGCATTGTAATTAATTAATCTAATTAATGCACTAAAGTGACAGCCCTAGTTTTTTGTTAATGTCAAATTATTTTAAGTTTGCTTGCAATCTTAATCAAAATGACCATGAAATGTAATAGAGATAAATCATTCATTGTTTGAAGACTCTGCAGTACTCAAACAGAATCATCAGCTGTTTTATATTGTGATTGGACATAATCTTTGCTTTCCCAAGTTACGGCATTACAAATCACTGTGATTTGTCATTTTTTAACCTGACACTCAGGCTTACAGGTTGACCATATTGACCTGTCACTGCACAAAAATACCAGGACTTCCCAGCTGGCTGATACTTATTTTTAATCCTATTGAGATGATAAATGAATTGATGAATTTAAGGGAATTAATGTGCATGGATTCAGAAAAAAGGAACATATGTGCCAGACTTTAGTTGGGTGGTGTGTTTACACTAAGATGATGATTATATTTTACGAGCAATTTACTTGTTTACTCAAAAGTTCCCCATGTTAAAGTTCACCAAAGTCAAAGCTGAAGACTAAAGGTGATTGAGCATTTCCTGTCAGAGCTCCTCGGCTTTGGAATGAGGAGCTCTGACAGGAGGAGAAAAGGCGAGCTGAATCAGTGACACCTTTTAAAGGAGATATATCATGCTTATATCTCCTTTTCACTATGCCAGACTAGGATGCCTGTAAAGCATTTCTGCCCTCAGTACAAGTCATTTAGTTCCTTCATTGCCCCACAATAGCGTTCTCAAAATCCTCATTTTAGGCCATTATCAAGCTCTCGTTGAAATGCTCGGATCTGAGGATGACCTAAAGTTACCTTGCAACGTCACAGCCTTTGTGCTCTGATTGGTCAGTTCTGTCGGGGGTTGAGCCAGCCTGTCCTTCTTCTTATGCTGTATTTTCCGGCAGGCTCAAAGCAGCGAGCGCATATTGAGTCCCCCTACAGGCCAGCACAGGTAATGAGTGAGTGTGAGCTAGGGAGCTATAAACCCCTGCTGGACGAATGTGTTCCTCGGTGACGGTTTTGTGGCTAACGGACATCACAGAGGAGGAAGTGTTTTATCAGATTACTCCAATAAAAAGAAAGGTACCTCATGTAGTCACGACGTTTGAAATCTCGCCGACATTTCGCAATGACCTATTTTCAGAGGCATCAAATCTCGTTCTAGGATTTCAGAAAAAATACAATATCTCATTTTTTTTTTATTAAGGGGGTGTAAGATCTTGTTTTCAAATTTATTATATGTAAGTATTAAATCATGCATCAGCATGATATGTCTCCTTTAAATCATATCTTAAAACCCACTTTTTTAGACTTGCTTTGACACGATTTCTTTCTTTCTTTTTTCTTTTTTTACTCTTTTAACTTACTTGTTTTACTATTTTAAGTTCAGCTGTTCTTATTCTTCTCACAATTTCTCATTATTTTATTCCTGTTTTAACTTTCTTTTCTTGTTTTGACATACTCAGGTTTTATAATCATTGTTTTATTTCACTTTATTTTATGTGTTTATTTATTTATTATTAGTATTTATTATTTTTTTTATCAGTCCTCTATCTGCCCTCTTCTTTCCAATCTTCTTGATGTGAAGTTGTCAACCTTCAATTGTCTTAAATTAATCTATGTATCTGTAAATCTATAATCTGTCTACTGTCCCATTATCTCCTTGCCATTATGCATTTTACCAGCTGTTTCAATCCACCAGTTTATTCTGTTTTCTTTCATTTTGTTGCTTTAGTTAACACGACCCTCTGTGCCTTTGTTCTGTCTGTTAAAGCACTTTGTTAACTTCTGTTTTTAAAGGTGCTATATAAATAAAGTTATTATTATTATGTTTTATTTAACTTTTTCTACCTTCAGGGCCACCATAGTTAATTAAGTGGCACAAGCAAAAAGAAATCCTAATGTGTAAAACTTATTTTTAATAACACAAACATTGCTTTATCCCCAGCACTGGTTTACATTTTAATCTTTTCTATCTACAAAATACCTGTATGCATGCTGACACATAGTGAACTTGCTCTTTTTTGCCTGTGGTCTGTCTTGGTTAATAAATTAGGCCAGTCTTACAAAACGCTTTCACCCTTTTAGTGATCCAAACTAAATAAAAGCCCATGGGTTATACCAGGTCAAGTGCTCAAGCCAGGTCAGAGATGAGATGACACTTTGCGCAGCTGTCTTTTCTTCTTCTGTGGTGTCAGCCATCTCAAGCAAACAGCAGTATCTTGTTTATCTCATGAGGGCTGCATCTCTGCCGGCCCATAATGACCCCCAATGTTGTCAGGATCTGTTACGCTATACGTGGTGATGGTGGTACTATCTCAAATGTAGAAGGATGAACTAATATGAACTTAAAATTTTGGCATTAATTCTGTTAAATCCTTAAATATATTATGTTTACAGCAATCCGTGTATGAGCATGATTAACCAGTTTTACTTAATAGGTGGTAAGGCTCATATTTTTCTTATGTAGGTTGAAAATCATTTACTGAAACAGAAACAGCTGAGTAGGGGGCGAGCAACAGCCAAACCCTGCTACCAAAGGTCAGGTTGTGGGAGATAGTTTTATACCACTGGTCATACATCATGGCAAGACTGAGCACAGCAACAAGACCTAAAGTAGCCATACGACATTGTAAGCACTCTGTCTGGCAAAGATCTAAAAGGCAGGCTGAGGTTCTAGATGTGCCATCCACGCTCTTTTGGGGAAGCAAAAAGAAACTGACTGTGTTGAGGACCGTAGACCGAAGAGATAAGATAAGATAAGATAAACCTTTATTAGTCCCACGGGGGGAAATTCCAGATTTACAGCAGCAGCAGAATACAAGAGAAAAATTAGAAAGATTTACAAATGAAACTATAAGTAATTAGAATAAAATATAAAATAGTATAAATACAACTCAATGAAAATAAATGAAAGAGCATGAGCCTTTCAGCAATATTAACAATAATTAACAATATATAAAAGATCTGGATGATCTGCTGTTAAAAAGCCATACCTCCTATGAGGCAACTAGGCAGGCCAAGTATGCTAAACTATGGATTGGAAATGGGGTGCAGAAAAATGTTGGCAAGGGCTCTGGACTGATGGATTAAAGTTTGAAGTATCTGGTTGTAGCAGGAAGCAGTTTGTGCACCAAAGGGCCTGGAGGGTGTAATAAACTGATCAACGAGAGCATCTGGAAAAACAATCAAATATTAGACTTTTATTTGCTATTTCTTCCTCTGTCAAGAACAAGATGTATTTGCACATTTTAATTGAATGGCTTTTATTCATCTAATCAGTTTGTATTTTGCTTTTAAGCTTTTTAGCTGACAGGAAGCAGCAGGTTTCCATAAACAGTCTTCTCACAGTTGACTTCTTTCTGTCTTTTAATTACAGCTGCAGGTCTCAAAAAGCTAAACGTTAAATTCTGACAGTACAGCGTTTTTACCATCTCCCAAGGGGTCAGAGGCAGATCATAGAAATGCCCTCCTGGCATTAAAAAGATTAAATAACAACAAAAGGGCTGATAAATGCATGCAAGAAGAAAAACCTTCTATATAAACAGTTTATTTATCATAGAAGTAAAGAGGCTGAATCCAAATATAAAAAATATAAAAATAAATTAATTAATATCATGAGGAACTGTAAAAAAGACTATTACACTAAATTACTAGAAAGAAATAAAAATAATATTAAGGATATTTGGAAGGTGCTCAACTCAGTTATTAGAAATGGATCAAAGGGGCCGAAATATCCAGAGTATTTTGTAGATAATGATAAGACTGTTAGTAACATGGATGAAGTGGTTGATGGTTTTAATAAGTTTTTTGTTGGGATTGGGCAGGATCTGGCACGAAAGATTAACAAAAGAGTCCCAATTGGAAACCAGGCTCTGGACCAACTAATAGATAGAAATCCAAGTTCAATGTTCCTGAATCCTGTAGATGAAAATGAAATTATGGAAATTATAAAGAATTTTAAGAACAAAACTTCAACAGACTTCTATGGGATCGATATGGTAATTTTGAAAAATGTTATTGATGTAATATTGAAACCTTTTACTCACATCTGTAACTTGTCCTTTCATTCAGGAAAATTTCCGAACAATATGAAAACTGCTAAAATAATCCCTTTATATAAATCAGGTGATCAACATTTATTTACAAACTACAGACCAGTTTCCTTACTACCTCAATTCTCTAAGATTCTGGAAAAGCTCTTCGCTACAAGATTAAATATTTTCATAGAGAAACACAATATACTATCCAATGGACAATATGGGTTCAGAAAAAACAGATCCACGTCACATGCACTGATTGATTTAATAGAAGAAATAACTACAAATCTAGATAAAGGGAGGTTTACCATTGGAGTTTTTATTGATTTGAAAAAGGCCTTTGACACGATAAACCATGAGATTTTGCTAAAAAAGATGGAGAGATATGGTATTAGGGGGACTGTTCTGAGCTGGCTGAGAAGTTATCTAGCCGATAGGAAACAGTCTGTACAGGTTTGTAATTATATTTCTAAGAAAAGAGACATCACTTGTGGTGTACCACAAGGGTCAATATTGGGGCCAATACTTTTCATTTTGTACATTAATGATATTTGTAAGGTATCAAGAAATATGAAATTTGTTCTTTTCGCAGATGATACCAACATGATATGTTCTGGTGAGGATTTACAGCAGCTTTTGAAAGAAATCACACAGGAATTGAACAAATTGAAAGATTGGTTTGACTCAAACAAATTGTCATTAAATTTGAACAAAACAAAAATTTTGCTTTTTGGGAGACGTAAAATAGACCTCCCGGTTCAAATAACTATTGATAATGTAACCATTGAAAGAGTGGATCATACTACATTTTTAGGTGTGATTATTGACGAAAAAATCTGCTGGAAACCCCATATTGGCCATGTTTGCTCCAAGATCGCAAAGAGTGTGGGCATCATGAGGCGATCTAGGTCAATACTTAATCAACAGTCTCTTCTTATTTTATATTATTCTTTTGTATTGCCTTATCTGAGTTACTGTGTGGAAGTTTGGGGTAATACTTACAAAACCAACTTGTTACCTCTATACATTCTCCAAAAAAGAGCTATAAGAACAGTATTTAATGCAAAGATCCGTGATCACACCAATCTACTCTTTTTAAAGGCATCTGCATTAAAATTTTTTGACTTGGTCAAATTTAAAACTGCACAAATTATTTATAAAGTAAATAATAATCTCCTTCCAAACACAATTCAGAATCTATTTCAGGAGAGGGACAGTTGCAGTAAATATGTCTTAAGAGGAAAACTCAGATTGAAACAACAAAGGGTGAGATCAACTCTCAAAAGAATGTGTACATCTGTCGAAGGGGTCATTTTATGGAACAGTTTAGACAGTGAGGTTAAACTCAGTAAAAATGTCAATCAATCCAAAAGGAAGCTTAGAAAAGGAGTGTTTGAAATCTATAATAGGGAGGAGAAGGAAAGAATAAAATTATGTAAACTGATGGTATGATTGTGGGGAAGAGGGTTTTTGGAGAGCGACTTTGTGCTTTGTGTTTGTGACTTGTGATATTTATGTTGTTATTGTGTTGTCAGGGGCTGGAAATATATAAGCTCTGCTTCTTCTAGTTCCTTTCCAAACCATAATTGTTATGTTGTTGTAATTTTTGTCTGTTGGTTTTATGGTTGTATGGTGTCCTGTGATTGTTTTGATGTCCGTTTTGTATGTGAAATAATTTGTTTGGTTTGAAATAAAAAATATCTATCTATCTATCTATCTAAATGTGCGATTGTGCCTAATTCTACAATTTCAAATAAGTAAATTATGAGAAACCCTGCAGACAGTGTTTTAGTTAGCGACAAGCTATGTGCCCATTGGCAACTTTTGCCACTCACAGAAATAAGCCCATGAACAAATAACCATTTATCCCAGGTCATTTTTGGGGGGAATGGTTACTCTAGAGACTTGAATGATTAAATAATTCTCAATATATATTTTGGGGGGAAAGCAAATTTATAAAAATGATCTCTTTCCAGGACGATTTGTATCTGCCATGTGTTCCACCGGATGGAGCAGGAAGCAGATGATATCATGTGACAGGAACTACTTGAAAACTATTTTTTATAAACTCAAATCTTCAACTAAGTTGTCTACTAACACATAAGCTGGAAAAAGTTGCATTACTTTCATTGAAATTTTTTATTGTGAGTAGAAAATGACAGTGATACACTTCAGCAACAATTGTTCCTGGTGGGGCAGAATGGGTTAAGGATGTTAACTTCCTCAGTGTGTCTACTGTACAGGAGGCGATGGTTTATCTTGATATCATACTTGAGACCTCAATGAAACTGCATTACTGATGATGGAGCTGCAATCAACACAGGTTGTCCGGTTAGAACATGAATGATGGCCACAGACACACTCTCTTCAAGTTTCCACTCTTTATTTAAATCCGTTTTTGTTATGCTCTGTTTGTTTGTGTGTGTGAGTGTGTGTGGTTTAGTCTTATGGACGCACAGGAAATGCAAAGAAAACAGCAAGAGATATTCCCAAAGCTGTGGAGCTGCTGCTGCTGCTCCAAGGATGACAGAGAGAGTGACAGGTCCAGACTTGCCTCTTCACTCTGAGGAGGAGGAGGCTGGGGGCATGATTGACAGGGATGTCCGAGGTTATTGATAGGTGAAGAAGTGGGGGTGAGGTAATTTGCATACATGTAACCTGACACCAGACCTATAGCTCCTTGGGTCTGCATGAAACTAGGGGGGGAGAGTTGCCCTTTTGAACATCTACAATAACACAGTTCATTGTTGATTTTCGGAAATCTTGTGAAAACCTAAAGAGAGCTTCATTCATGGTGAGGATGTTGAAATCGTGGACAATACAAATATCTGGGAACTCTTAATGATTCTCGGTTGAAGTTTGATGTCACATCTACTGGTTAAGTTCCCCTTTTAGTTTTACCCTCATGTGTTATGTTTAGTCTTTCCTTTTTTAAACTTTCATTTTATTGGCTTTTGAATGTATACAAAACACACAAAGATAAATGTACAAAGGGGAACTTGAACGTACAGTAAGTTGCAGTGAGTTTCACACTGTAAAGAAAACAAACAAAATGGTTCAACTTAGGTCACACAAGATCAGGCGTACGTCTCATAGATTCACAGCCCGTTTCTTCCAGAGTTTTCAGAACATCTTTGCTGTGTTAGAGGAAAGGACAGTCTCTCCACACGATGAGGTTCAGTAGTCCAGTCATCCATAGTTGGTGGAGATTCCTGCAGCCACTGTGTGATGGCCTTTCTGCTTGCAACTTGTAAAACTTTGTAAAGATATATCTATTCTTAGCCATGAGCTTTTCGTGAAATTTACCCAAGTATAAAGTAACAAAGGCTGGTTCAACTTGTATTTTGAAGATTCATCTGAACTCCTTTCCATTCTCTTGCCAATATGAATGAATTTTAGGGCAGGCCCAAAAGATGGGGAAATGATCAGCCATTGATTTGCCACATTTTTTTCTGAATTGACAAAATGATCTTGAGTTTGTGGTTTTGGACTGACATTCCCAAATATCACACCAGTCATTTTATTTTATTTTTTTATCCTGTATTGTGTCAGTTGGCGTCATTAATACATTGATACATAACTATATGTTTCAAACAATATTTACACATTTTTCCCTTTCATTTTTTTTTGTTCACCACCACCCAAACAGAAGATAATACATACTTAATTAATCGATAATCATCGTATCATAACATCATAAAAATGGCTGAATAATTCCAAATCCATTAAACACCAGTCATTTTCAGATATCTACAGGCCAGGTCCTTTCACCTTCTGTTTAACATGAAAAGTAGAGTAATTATTGGGCATTTGCACTCCTTCATAAATCAAAGTGCTTGTTGTCCTTTGCAGTGATAAAAATGTCAGTCATATAAGTTTGCTGCTTTCTGTTAGCTACATTTCATTCTCAAAATAGTCTCTGACCAGGAGGTATTTGAAGGAATCCACTTTCTCAAGCTTATGTGTATCTACAATTGTATATACACATACAATTGTATATACAATTGTACGTGCCAGTTCACAAAAATCACATTTTTCGTCATGGGGGCCAGACGCTGATCCAGATCAACATCAAAATCGAATCAGTTCTTCCTTTTCCCATGCTGAACATTTCCTGAAAATTTCATCCAAATCCATCCATTACTTTTTTGAGTTATTTTGTTCACAGACAGACAGACAGACAGACAAAAAAAACTCTCCTGAAAACATAACCTCCTTGGCTGAGGTAATAAAATAGATATCATTATGAATCCAATTGCAAATGGTGTGTTTTCATGGTCAAGGAATCTAAATGTTTCAATGAAATAAAGGTGGGACTAATATTTACGGTGAAAATCACAATATGATTGAGGACTGTGGTGCTGGCGGAAGTCTGCACTCTCCGAGTGCTTTTCTAGTTTTATTTTCAATTAGAATAAGTACTAACACAGGAAATAAAAATTCCAACAAAGCAAAAACAGTCAAACTAGAATCCAGGACTAATTTGGATAGCTAGCAATTGGTTTACTTTTGCAAACACTACTAGATACATATTTGAAATAATAGGAGAACAAATTGAAGATAAATTTTTGAAAAAAAAAAAAAAAGAACTTTCATGTACATAAATTCTAAGCCAATTGCATTTATGCAAATAATGCAGGCAATTTGCCAATCATTAATAAACAGGTACCAATATTTTCTAATTTATGCTATGTTAATAAACTTAATTGTACCAAAAGTACTATGAGAATTACATCATTAGATTTACAAATTAATGTGCCACAGTTACTCCACTTAAATGTTTAGACAAGAATTTCTTAAGCAATTTGCTTTAAGGATGTTTCAAACTGAAAATATATTTGAAAATCCACGTGCTACCCCAAAAATAGGGACAGCCATGGTATCCAAAGGCAGATATACCATTGTACAAAGATTCTAAAGGCCGGAGGCTTTTTAGATGAGGATCATAGGCAAGCATAAAAAGTGTAGTAATAGCCTACATAAAATAATATATTCCAATAATTAAGCTAAGCAGTTATAATGTAATGTAATATGTAATATTTGAATGTAAAAAATAAGATCATACAGTGAGACAATACAGTGCCCATACATTTTTCTTTTCAAGAAATGATAAGGGTAAAATAATAACTAAAATGTATATTTGCTCCCACCCCTAGGATAAGGGTGTACTCCTATTTGCATCCTAATCTTAAATTAAAAATAATACATGTGAAAAAAAAACCTTGTTTGCAATCAATGGCCTATAGTTGGGGGGTATTTTGTGGTATTGTATGCCAAAGAAAACTGATGATTTTGAAAGGCAGCTAAAGGTTTTCTGACAAATCTGAGGACGTGTACTCATTTATGCTGAATACTCTATCTATCTATCTATCTATCTATCTATCTATCTATCTATCTATCTATCTATCTATCTATCTATCTATCTATCTATCTATCTATCTATCTCTATATATACATATAAATAGCCTATATATGAATGTAGATAGATAGTTACACACATTAGGTTTTATTAAAGTTAAGATGAGATCTTAACTTTATTCATTTTCACAACAAACATTTGAAACAATACATACAATGAAATTGTTAAGCATGAGTACGTTGTAATTAGTTACTTTTTCCTCTAACCAGGCAGTCACTGTTAATTTTTTTCTCATTTTTGGATTGTGGAGGAGGGACATGACTGGACATGTGGAAACTGTTTTTATTCCATCTTGCCTCTTGTAGGGGAAACTGAGGGTGTTACAACTGCCCCTTGTTACAAGTGTCCATGGTATCCCTTTATGCTCACTGCTATTTGTGTTTATGCGGTAGTTATGTGGCTGTGCTGATTTTGCACATTTTTCGGTTAGTCATGGCCTGGGGTTGCTCTCTGCCTTGGGCCACAAAATGAATTGCCTAAAATTGACTTGAAATGAAATAAAACTACCCTCTTTACCAACCTTAGCCTTGCCACTGATATGCCAATTATTTTCACTGCTAAATCATTCTGAAATGTTGTGTTGCATAGCTGTGTGATTATTATTTGCTGTCAGTCAGTAAAGCTGTGATCACACGGGAGCAGCAGCTCTGACAGACATGACATGGACCCTCATACCTGCAGTTCACGGGGCCGCCGACAGGTGGTGTGTGTGCTGCATGCAAACAACGAAAATACTAACTGTGCCTTGCTATGTTAGCCACTAAGGAGCTTCTCTGCGTTAGCTAGCATATAAATACAATATTTTTAATATTCGTCAAATGACACTTTGAGCAGGGAACAGACGAAAGAACCCTTGGTGTAAAGCTCACGACGTTTGGATCACTTGGTCACAGTACGTCTTGATTTAAAACGAGGTAAGTTATAAAATGGCGGATAGCTTAACGCTACGGCAACATCCAGGGAATTTGTCAGCTGTTGTCGCTGTTCATGGTAGTTAACCAGACACATGACGAGTGCCATCGGAAGTGAATACTGAAATCTAATGAAATGAAAGTTTATCTTACAGTAAAATTGAGAGAGACGTAACCTACTTCCCGATGCTCAGGAGCAGTGGTGTCGCTAGAAAGCTAACAGCTAACGCCAATGCTAGTCGAGTTGTAGGTTTACCGACGCTTCAGATGTTTTTAAACAAAGTAAAAGGCAAACCTAACCATGACGGTCACGCCTTGACACGACTGACGTACTTGTGTAAAGGGTCAACATGTAGCTAGCAGAGTTTTATTTCGGATATTATCGCACAAAGTGTAGTCCGCGAGAGCAGCTTAGCCGTGGTAGCACAGACCGCTTCAGGAAGAGCCAGAGCTGGAGATCAACCATAAACATCTGCAGATGCGTTTCGGAAGTGAACGTCTGCGCGTGTCCCTGTCATTTTGGGTTTTAATTATATCATTAATATTTATAAATCTCATGTATTGTCATTGTGCTTGCTGCAAATTGTCGTGTGAATATTAGCGTTACATCTGCGTTACATGTTGGACGAAGTAACGTTAACCGACGTTGGTATACAAACCCCGCATCTCCATTTATGGCTCTGAGTCTGAAGTCAGGCCCGCTGCCTGGGCAGAGCAAGAACATCCACAGTGACAACACTGCTCATGGGGTAGCCCTGTGTGTGATTGTGTTTATGTCAACACGCCCACACACACTTCCTTCTGCTGTAACGATCACTGACGAATAAAGTTTTACACAATTGCAGCCGCAGTTTTTTCACATACTGTCCAGGCGAACTACACCAGAACTCTGTCATAACAAGTTCTTTGTTACTGTAATAATGCACAGTTTCCTCAGTTTAGCATCATCGTCATTTGACAAAAAGTACAATTTGTCTTAAAAAAACAGTTTGTTCCAGATTTACAGACATAGGTTAAATTTGTTCTCATTTGTTTTCAAGACCTCGTTGCAGAAGACTGAGAGCACTGAGGAACAACCAGAAGAATTTTATGAGTTCCCTTTACCAGTAATATTAGTGGGATTTCATCCTTGGTCTGCCAGAAAACAATATTTTTTAGTTACAACCAAGAGCAAATTTAATTGAGTCATGGTTGATGATAATCAGAAGCTCAACAACAGAATTTCAAAACAGTTTGTCATCTTAACTGAAATTATAGTTGACTTGTGTCATACAACTTAGAAAAAGATCAACAGCAAACTTGATGTCACCTTTTTTGCTTATTTAACGTGTCAACGAACAATATTTTGTTTGGATAAACACTTGTATTATTGGAGATTTTGTGGTATTAAATTAACTATGATCCAAACCTTTATTTTATTGTGAAATGTATTAAAAAATCAGTACAATTGATTTAAGTTGCCTATAAATAAAAGCTGTTCTCTGAATATTACTACTGATATCTAGAGGCGTGTGGTGTGCTGCCTAGTACAGTTGAAAACAAATATTGTAACACCAGTGGGAGTGATGTTTTGTACTCAGTACAGTATTGATATATTACAGGGCAGTACATTTATTTTTTTAGTTTGTTACCTTGAAAAAAAATCTGGAAATTGTCCAGTTAGAGAAATAGCAATGACTGCATTCATGTGACACATTTAGAAAAGCCATTGACAAAGTATTTTCACAGACAAAGGCAATAACATAATATAAAAATGAGCCTTATAGAGCAAGGCTGATAAGAACCAAACGGCAGGGCAAGAAAATAAAGCAAAAATTAGGGATCAACTAGAATATTTGGCAAAAAGAGAAATAAAAGTGGTGAACTCATGGATCTTGGAAACAGTCCAGGTACTTTTATGAATAGAGTTTGAAAATATGTATATATAAAAAAGAGCATAATACAACAACAACATTGTATGTGATAAAAAGTAAACAAGTAATTTATCCCATTATAGGAACTGGAAGGATTACATGTTTTCAACCAATTAATGCCATTCAGAAAACACACTCGTTTTTTGGAGACATGAACTATTGAAATTAAAGCTGGATTTTTAAGATAATTTTTCTTTCAATTAATGCAGGACATGTCATTAGCTGATGATCTGGCCTTAAACTCCCTTGACATCAGAGACTGTCTCAACAGGAATAACCACAGGTGTTACTTCACACTTTAATGCCGCTTTTGTTCTTCATTAATGCACCATGCTGACTGTGTTAGAGTGACAGGCAGCAAGCATGATGTCAGCACTCTGCTCCACGTGGAGGGCCCTGTCCAAAGCTACAGCAGTGATTTCAGCCATTATTTTGGGTCCCCCATTTATCGATCTGAACTAAAAATAAAAGCCTTGTGCAGATTTGGGTACAGAAATGATCTTCAAGAGGATTGGGCAACTGGCAGCCTGGAGCCACATACGGCCTGTTAACTCCATGTGGCCCAACGCTGAATTTAAAGCATCACCAAATTGGATGCCTAAAGAAAATTTGCCATGACAATATTAAAATAGCAAGTTTTTAAAGGAAATAGGCTGAAAACCAACCTGAATGCATTACTTTGTGCATTTGTGAAATGATTTTTTAAAATTTATTTAACCTTTATTTAACCAGGTTAGTCCCATTGAGATCAGCAGATCTCTTTTCCAAAGGAGACCTGACCAAGAATGGCAGCAAACACAGTTTCAACAGTCACACAGACTCCATACAGAACAAAGGAGTGAGGAAAACAAAAAGCAATCAGTTAAAACGGTGACATTCAGAACTACATTCCAGAGCTTTCATTGCAGATTTAAAAACATTCAGAGACACCAAGCTCTGCAACTAAAATTCAGTCTGCAGATTATTCCATGCAGAAGGTGCAGAGAACCTAAAAGCCTTCTTTCACAATTCAGTTCGAACTCTGAGAACAACAAACTGTATAAAGCTCATTGATCTCAGGTTATGTAGTCCATCCTTCAAGATTAATAAGGAGGAAAGCTAGTCAGGAATTTTACCAACGATGGCTTTGTAAATTAACACGTACCAGTGCCCAAGTCAACGTACACTTACAGAAGTCCAACTTTGATGCTTTAGTACTTGCATTCAAAAGTAGCTGATTAAAATAAAGTTTACCATTTGATTTTAAGTTCAGATGTACAAATGTTGATATGATTACTTATGTCATTTGTTCTCTTTGGTAAATTATGAGTACCACATACTGGAAAATTGAAAATGCCCTGCAGATTACAACGCTTTGGCCCTCTGGCAGTGAGTACAAAGTTAACGTGGCCATCTGGTGAAACAAGTTTCCCATCCTTGTCTTACTCCCACTCCAATGTGTCCGTCATGAAATGTGAGTTTTATGCAAATCCCAGTGCAACAATAACTGATTTATAAATTCATCAGCTTTAAAACTCTTACCATTTGAATAGTGCATGCTTTGAAAATACTCATTGTCAACTCCAGAACTTATGACATGTTGCATATTTTGGTAAAAGAGAGAAAAATGTTGTTTATAGGCAGTCTGAAAAGTCAGTTAAACAGACGGAAACATTACATCTTTACTGGGATACAGGAAACCTGTTTAACATTGAACAGAAATCATTTAAAATGGAAAAGTCACGCTGTGCACTGGACAGAAAATTTTGAATACTCATTAATTTTTTTTGGACATTAATACTTAAAGTTTTAACAGAGGCTCAAAGACAACTGAAGTGTATATTCATCAGAGCAGTGAGGATGGCACAAAGACATCAGTGTGTGTTGTACACATGTTGGAGATGTCAATACACTAAAGCTGCCTTCATACCAAACGCAACCCTGCAATCAAAATCGTGTTGCCCACTGAAGTCGCATCGTATGTCCATAAATACCTAATTTTGGTCACCAACACCCGTCGCAGAGGCTCGAGTTCCACCGTGATCATATCATATGTCATATAATGTGATGCATTAGCTGACAGTATTCCAACTGTATCCTCTTCACTCACTATCAAACACAAAACACTACAGCTGCTGGCCCTGCAGCATCATCGTTTGCGAGTTCCCTGCAGTCTGCTCAGGTGGAACTAACGTACTCACTGACGAATGTTTCCCACACGGACATAAATTGTTCCTCTGTTGTCTGGATGACAAACTGTCTGTCATGGGTACCGCCACACATGCACACACCACTGATTGGCTGTTGCTGCACAGTCACACAGTCACACACAACATCGCCTGAAAAGATAAACTTTTTTTTAACTTTGACAACATGCGACAAGTGAAGTGACGCAGCAGTCGCATCGCGGTACGCCTGTGCTCAAAGTATCGATACGGCAAAATATCGTATCGCACTCCTTTGGGATATGTGTATCGATACGGATTCTACAGAATCGATACGGCCTAAATATTTTGTCAGTTGTTGTCAGTACACTTTGGATAATGTTAACAGTGGAACAGTTCAAGGTAGAAGACGAGCTACATAATGAAGCATATGTTCTAAATTTGAACTTAGGTCTACCATCTTTGAGGATCTGAATTTATGTCTCTCAAGTTGTAGAACCACTTAAAACTCATCCTTGTTCTTTTTCTTCTTGTAAGAAAAAACTAATCTTGTCAAGAATTTTGCTTACAGTGTAGTCAATGTTCACAATTTACGTGTATCGGGATACGTATCATATCGTGGCCTTAGTATCGGGATACGTATCGTATCGTGAAGTTGCTGGAAATACCCAGCCTTACATCACGGGAGGGTTAGTTCCGCCCCCACTACATCGCGGCTGTACATTGACTTTGCATGGAGAGTGACTTGCCGAGGACGCACAAGTCGCTTTTGGTGTGTAGGCACCTTAAAACAACAGACTGCAGTGTTGTCAAGCTGTTTTTTGATAAGCTGAGATGCATTACAGCAGATGATTAAATGCCAATAAAGAAGGAATTGATCATATATTACTGGAACATGCAACTGCAAACTCAGTATTCAAATATCATATTCTACTGGGAGTACAAATGAATAAATAAATATTACTATTTAGTTTTTAATCTGTGATGTCACCAAAGTCTAAAAAGGCAGAGCAAGTATGAAATAATAGGGATGGGAGAAAAAATTGATTCAGATAAATATCAGGATTTTTTGTGTGATGATATGTAAATAAATTTTTTTTGGTCAAATTTTTTTTTTCAAATTTCAATGCTTCATTTTAGTCTGTGTTAATAAATCACTTTTAAATGCAATCCAGGCTTTTGAAGAGAGAGTATAAACAGCTGGTTAAAATATATTGCTGAATAAATCCTAAAACAGACTCACATGTGATGTGTATTTTTCCTGATATAGTCTGTAGGCATCATTGTTCATCTTTTTCACTGGTGTTAAAAAAGCTAACTAAAGATTGCAAAAATTGGCAATATCGTAGAATCGCAATTTAAATTGAATCGGCACCTGAAAAAATTGTAAAAAATCGAATTGGGAGAAAAGCGTATCGTCCCAGCCCTAGAAACAAATATTCTCTATTGTAGACAGATTGTATGTGCTGCAGCATCAGCCCACACAGACTAGATTGTACTTGTATAGAGAAGCGCAGACCTGGTGTAGGATTTAGCTGTGTCTATGCCTATGTTTGAAGAGCCTTTAATATGATTTTTTTTCCAACTTGTCCCTCTTTCCTCTTGCGTCTGTCAGTGCTTGTCTGCCTTTGTGTGTTTGGAGGATAAGCACAAGGTCTTGCAGACGTATCACACTTTGAACTGACAGTTATTAGATCCTCACAGAATTTATGTTCATGTCTGGAGGTCTAATGATGACAAAGAGGGTTGTAGCCCTTTTGTGTAAATTCACAGTGAAAAGGGCTTTAGTCTCATAAGTTTACATGTAACCTGCAGTGAATAACATAGACTGGACAGGGTCATGATGTTTTTTTTAGATAAGCTTACAGTATGAATGCTGAAAAATGATGGTAAACTGAGTAATATCAATTTTTTCCTGCTTAATGTATGAGTCATTTCCCAAGAAATCGCTCTCTACATGCCCACACTGATCCTGCCATGCAAAAATTTTGACCTGCCATTTTCCAAAAGTACTGGGGATTTTCGAGTGTCAACAGTGACATGACTCATATTTGTTTTGATCCGCGGTTTGTGCCATATGTGCTGGTCTTGCATTAGAATAAGCGTCTCTTCTTACATCTGTCTGGTCTGCAGTATTACATGTGGCCGTCATATACAGCCCCAGTATAATGTTGTTTTCAGTTTTATTGCTGTCATTGCCGGTGCTTAGCCGTCCACAAACCTCTTTGTTTTGCCTTGTTTTCCAGGTGCCGCCGAGAGAAGCAGTGGAAGAATTACCTCCAACACATCCAGAAAATGTTACAGAAATGATAGCAGCGCAGGATTTGCACGCAGAGTTTCAATTTCCTCAGTAAGCCACTTGTTTTGTACAAACCTCAATTCAAAACATTTGGATTGCTTGGAGTTTAAAACAGAATACGGTGATTCGGATTTCTTATCAACCTGTATTTACAGTGAGTGAATACAGAACAAAGACAGGATATTCAGTGGTGAAACAATACAACATCAGTTGGGACTGGAGTATGTTTACCGCTGTTTCATCACCTTTTCTTCTAACAACACTCTTTAGCATCTGGACACAAAATGCACTTGTTTCGCTATTAAAAGCAAATCTCTCTCTTATTTTTGTTTGATGTACATTGAGTTGCTCAACAGTGTATTTTCGTGGATTTTGCACTTTAGATTCTCTTAGACTGCAGTGGCATGTCGTTCTAACTCTCAGAATGAGGCTAGGCATTGTGTTGCTTAAAAAACAGGGTCATCCCCGAAAAAGAAATAATCTGGATTACTAATGCACTCTCATTATTAATGATGCCCTCACAAATGTGCAAGTTATCCATGCCATGAGCACCAATTTACCCATACAATACACCCCTACATCATGACAGCTGCTGACTATTTAACCTAAAGTGTAGACTCTTCATACCACAAAGCCTTTGCATTTTTGGCCAGTTGATTTTGCTGGAGAAGTCAGCAGGGTTTATTTATAAAAGCCTAGCATTACAGTCTTAGCTTGCATTAGTAGATGCAGTGACTCGCTGTGTTAATTGACAATGATTTTCTAAAGTGTTCCTGAGCCAATGTTGTAATTTCTAGTCAAGGGCATTCAGTGTTGCCTTTTATCCTTAGTGCAGATATTTTGTCCTGGTTCTCTAATTCCTCTGATTTTTGGTGACATTGAAGTTTCTAAAGTCTTTGCACTTGTGTAAAGTATAGTTTCGAAGTTGTTGGACTGTTGGATTAAGCAGACAGTTACAAGATGACGGCTAATGCTAATGCCGACTGTGAATGACTGAGCCTTTCAGGATTGCTCTTTATGGCAAACTGTGGTGTTGTCGCATGCTACCAATTAGCCTTTGAACCTGTGGGAACCTCCAGGTGTATTTTTTTCTTTAGTATTTCATAGCTTTTGTGGTCCTTTTTGTCCCTGTCCTAACTGGACATTCTCCTTAGCTCGATGTATACATGTATTTAAAAAAATGAATTTACACATAAAATAGCTCCCCTTTTTGCTGTGCTCAATTAAATTGAGGTAGAAAAGGGCTTCCAAACCACTTGATAGATAAATGGTAAATGGGCTTGAGCTTATATAGCGCTTTTCTAGTCTTTTGATTACTCAAAGGTGCTCTACATCGCAGGTCACACTCACCCATTCACTCCCATTCCCAGAGTTTCTATGTTAGCTAACCATCAGTATCTTTAACACATCCCCACCCTTTCATGCCCATTTACACTGCAGTGGGAGCAACTTGAGGTTAAGTGTCTTGCCATGTGTCGCCTGGAGTTGGGCTTGAACCTGCAACCTCCTGATCACTGACCAAGCGCATTATCCAACTGTGCCACTGACGAAACCGAAATGGCTGACTACACAAATAGTACCAGACTACTCATTTCAACAAACGAAATAACATTTGGAAGATAGAGGGCTGACACTAAAGGCAGCAAACAGTTTGGGCTTTTCTATTACATGGAATTAACTCAACTTGGCTCAGCTATTTTTGGTAGTGTTTGTTTTTCCATATAGGTTATACTTGGTTCTTGAAACATTTTTTCATTTCACCTCCAGCAGGAATTGAAGTGAGCTGAGCTAAATTTGTCATGGACACTGTTCACTTCTTAACTGTCAGAGTTTGGCTTTTATTTTGAACTGTGCCATTGTTAACATTACCCGAAGTGTTTTGACAACAACTGTCAAAACACTGACAAACATTATCAGTTCTGTAGAATCCGTATTAGCACACATATCCCCAAGGAGTGCGTGACTGTATTTTACCAAATCAACATTTTGAGCACAGGCCTGGTACCTGACATGGAATTGAAAAGCCTCCTGTTGTCTGCTCCGTAATGCTGCATGACTACCTGAACTTTTCTTGGCTTCAGGTGGTGTGTTGTTTAACTGCTTACAACCATCTTTGGAGCACAATTCATCTCCTCACTGTGACAAAACCTCACATAATGGCCATTAACTCATTCACCTCTGCTTCCACCTTTGTTATGAAGATGCCATGTCAATGTCGTACAGCTATGCAATGACAATCCCACCTACCTCAAAGAGGTACTGACAAAGTCTATACTACAATGAAGAACAAAGCAGGAGGTACCCAAACAGTGCAGGGTTGACCAGATACCACAACTGGAAAATCACCAAAACTTACTTTATTGGCTCTACTGTATTTTCAGTACTATTCTGTTGTTTGTCTTTTACATCATAATGGATGATGCATTAGCACAATGCTAAGTGCAAGCAGTTACTGATCAAAGTGCAGATATGTCCCTGCTATTTCTTGCCCAACATTTCTCTTTTTTTATTCTGCTGACCTTAAACTTTCTTCTGTGAGCATTAAATGACAGATCTTCCTAATGATACCCTGCTTCTGTGAAGTTGTGTAGCGATCTAGCTCAAATTGTGTGGTGTGACTCCAACATTTTAACTGTTTTGTATATCCATGTACCTGAATGTCATGTAATCTATTTGTGCTGACACCGATTTCATGTGTTGTGAACAGGGAGGCAGAATCTCAGTGGTCTTCAGACACAGACCTTGAGGATCCTGATGGGAGATATGCAAAGACAGGGAAGGGCATGGTATGTATTTTAACCTTTTATTTCTTGCCAAGTCCAACATGCATTTGGTTGAAGCCAGGGATTTTTGTCGGACCAGTGCAAATGCATCACAGCATTTACACAGAACATGAGCACAGCAGCTGAACACAGCTCTTTGAAATTCTAAATGACAAGCAGTTTTTCATAATTTCACACCCAGAGATAGATCCCAAAGGATCATGTAATGCCATACTGGTTTGTCTTAGTTTGTTGTTTAAGCATTGGGGAATTGATATATATATATGTTAAAATAATATATTGGGCAGGATAATTCAGCAGCTACTTCAAGTCAACAACAGCTAACAGAAACATATATCCTCTGCTTGGTGTAGCATTAATATTGTCCAGGGGTGCTGTTCACCTGGTGCCTGTGTGCAAAGACTGTAGTTCTTTAAGCAGGTGGTCTGGGTTCTAGTCCTGCCTAGGCTTTATTTTATCCCCCACTGATTGTTACATGTGCCTGCATGTCATTCCCTGTCTCTGACTAAGCTTAAATGGCTCTGAAGGAGTTTTGATATGCTATCAAGAAACAATGTTATCAAGGAGGTGCACCTGCTTTATCAGTGCTCCCCAAAGTTTGCCATCGAGCCCCCATTCAGTAAATGGAACCTCGCTCATCTCCATCCACTTTGATACGTGAATACTTACTGACATACTGATAAGCAAGACACATTCTATCAGTCACAAAACAAGTGCAAAATAGCATGTGGCTATTAAATGATTACTGCTGTTTTATGACCATAGGAAGTGAAAATGGTAATAAAATGAAGTTGAAACTAAATGATCCACTTCTCATGGATTAAACCATTGACTTTTCTGTGACATTGCAGTGAGACAGTGTACAGAGCTGATGCTCTTTAAACTAATCAGATTGATACAACAAAAGCGTTGGAGACTTTCACCATCTTATTAACAATTGTGTTGTAAATTGGGTGAATTCTCTGTCTACAGAAGTCATTGCAGACTCGCCGTGTCTAGAGTAATGACGCGACTAAGGTATGTTTGCAATAATATTAATGTCATCTACCAAACAGGTTGCCCGCAAAGGGAAGAAGGTGCTTGGAGAAAAGGCCAAAATTGGAGGAGCAGGGATGGTCCCTGGTCCTGGCTGGGTGAATGGACATCATCAGGAAAATGGGACGGAGAGTATATCCCTGTTTGAGGTGGTTAAGATGGGAAAGAGTGCCACACAGGTAAGGAGAGGAGATTGTGTCTAGGTTTGAAAATTTATTTTGTCCTCATCTTTTTACTTTGTTATATGGAAAAAATGAAAATGGTGCAGCCGTGGGGCAGGATAGAAAGAATACAAAACATTGTACTCAAGGAAAAGAAGTGTTGCTTGGATTAGATCCTCAGTTCAATTCGATTCAGTTTGATTCAATTCAATGTAATTCAGTAACTTTACTGTCATTGCACATGTCACAAGTATAAAGAAACAAAATTTTTCTTTACAGTACAACCTGTCCAAATTGTCAAAGACAAGTGAAAATAGCCCTCAATTAATTTTGAATAAGTTCAGCCAGTTGTTTATTTTATAATGTAATAATATAATAAATAATATTTGAACCAAGTGTTATAACCACTAAATACCAATTCACCTTGATAGATAAGAAATTGGGCATTAAAGATGTCGGTCAAAAACGTTCCTGGTACTTCCCCCATGCCTTATTTTTGCATTAGAATATTGTAGTTGACAACATATAAAAAACCAAATATATAGATATTGTTGGAAAATGTACCCTGGTAAAGGTCAAAGAGTAACTGCACCCCAGGGTACTGGCTGAGGTGCATCTATTTTGGATTTTAAAACAGTGCCAAAAAGTAAAGTGTTATTTTGGGTATTTTGAACTGAGGTTTCCAGAAGCCTATGGCACCAGTAAATATGAGTGCAATTAAAGGAACTTAATAACTTTGTCCCAGTGGCAGATGGAAGCCAGTTCATAGCAGTGCATGGTGCCACAGAAAGCCTTGTAATTAACCCATTTATAGGTCAAAGCTACTCAAAAATCTACTTTGACCCGAAAAAATGCTACAGTAACATTCTTTACTGCGTTTTTACCCCAACAAAACCTTTTTAAAATGTACAATGATTCTTACATTGTCATATTTTTGAGTAATAATAGTTTTTTAGTAGTTTGACATGTAAGTGGATTATTACGAGGCTTTCAGTGGCACCTCATACTGCTATGTACTTGTTTCTGTACACCCCAGATATCTCCCCCCAGTGACAAAGCAATCAAGTTCCCTCATTGGCACCCATATTTACCTCTGCCAAGGAGGTTATGTTTCCGCTGGTGTATGTTTATTTTTTTTATTCCAATATTATGCAGAAACTGTTGGACAGATTTTGCTGAAAGATTCAGGAGATGTTGTAATGGCCCAGCTTAGAAATTATTGGATTTTGGTGGTGATCCAAACAGCTGCCATAAGGGAACGATCATTTTTGCTGAATTACTGTCTTACTAATAATGATATCAACGTGATTCTGAGTGCTATGTGTGGGTCTTCAAAATCTAGGAATCATATAATGATGGTATCTATCATGGAACTATTGCTTATAGGTGGAGCAGCAATATGTGAGCTACTTTGGCGGAGGTTTGCGCTCTCCAGGTGCTTTCTAGTTACTAGTGCCATGGACTTCTAGTGGCTCCAGTTCAAGAAAACCAAAATTAATCCTTGAAGATGAGGCGGGGATGCAAGAGGAAAATGAAATACCCATCCACTTCCAGTGCCCTCTCCCATCAGCATCTAAAAGTCTATGCTGTATTTTTTATTTTATTGCATAATCCCCATAAATGAGGGGTCATTTCTGAGTTTTTTGCTGACAATGGTTGGCATTATGCGACATCTCTCCTTTGGAGATCAGCCAACAGTGAAATTCAATAGCAATAGGCATTTTTATTCTGTAAACCATCAGCTATTCATAATTTTAATCTAATATACGTAATTTTCATACTTAAAACATTGATTTTTTTAAACTTTGGAACATCACTGATTTTACGAATAACTAAATTGGGATTGACAGTGTGATGGGGTTCAGTTTAATTCAATGTTTTTCTGCACTGAATGTTGCTAGTTACTTGTCAGCTAGAAATTGTGAAGACCCTGTGTACACCCTGTTGTCCATTACGTATTGAGAAAAGAATAAGTATACCTTCCATTACAAGTACTGTTTTAACATTACTCCAAAAAAGTATGCAAAATATTGACTCTATCACAATGACTTGAGAAACTGTGTGTCATTACATCTGCCCCTGGCTGTCACTTCAGTGTTTTGGATATTGAGTATGATTTAAGTTTATATATTTCGGTTTGGTGCCTGGCTTAACTCTGTGTAAATGTTTTACTTTTCAGTCTGTAGTTGATGACTGGATTGAGGGGTACAAACATGACAGGGACGTTGCTCTCTTGGACTTAATTAACTTCTTCATCCAGTGCTCTGGTTGTAAAGGTAAGTACATGAGGTGACTATTGTCTAAATATGTTGTTTGTTGCAGATTAGGTAGCTGAACTCTTCTGCTGCTGTGTGTTTCTTCTCACAGGTGCTGTGAGTGGAGAGATGTTCAGACATATGCAAAACTCAGAAATCATCCGGAAAATGACAGAGGAGTTTGACGAGGTGATTCAGCCTCTTCTTTACCTTACTGACCTCATGTTGAAGTTAAAGACAAATGCTGTAATCTGCAGACTTGCATGGATATGTGTAGAAACAAGCAGGGTTTGTGTTTGTAACTTAAAAGAAAGGAACAGTTGTAAATAAAGATCCTCTTTCTCTTTTTCTACCATTTAACAGGACAGCGGTGACTATCCACTTACTCTGTCAGGGCCTCAATGGAAGAAATTCAGGACAAGCTTCTGTGACTTTATCGCTGTTCTGGTGCGCCAGTGTCAGTACAGCATCATCTATGATGAGTACATGATGGACACAGTCATCTCCTTGCTCACTGGCCTGTCAGACTCACAGGTCCGGGCGTTCAGACACACAAGCACACTAGCAGGTCAGATTTCATGCACACAACACTTTTTTTAACTGGTACACATTTTAGCTGGTAGATCTTTATAAGAATTTTTCTATCTCTTGTGATCGTCCTCAGCCATGAAACTGATGACAGCGCTGGTGAACGTCGCTCTGAACCTAAGCATCAACATGGACAACACGCAGAGACAGTATGAGGCAGAGAGGAACAAGGTCATTGCAAAAAGAGCCAATGACAGGCTGGAGCTCCTGTTACAAAAGCGGAAAGAGGTAAGGTGTAAAACAAAGTTCTCTGGCATGTTCAGCTTTACTTAGATATTACTATATACACCAAATTATTGACCCTGTCTGGGCTGAACAAATCAAAAGCTAAAAACATGGTTTAATCCTCATGGTCCATTTAAAAATGAACACTTATTAACACATGTGTAAGGGAAAGAAAGCCACCATTCATCATATATTACAATAACATGACTTTCACAGCATCAAATATTTTGTAACTTCAGCCCTGTTCTTAAAGCTATAGTGCGTAACTTTGGTCGCCCTCCAGCGGAATTCTGCATTCTTACAACAATAAAGCCGGCGCTTCCATATGACGTACGCCCAGGCTGCTAACATTACAACATTACGTTCATAGCACCATTTACAAGAAAATAATAAAGTACTTATATAATTATAAACCAAGTCACTTACTTATCCAACAGCAGCAAGGCAACATCTGTGTCTGCCCTCAGCCCAATTTCTGCCTTCAGGGCTCTCCACCGAGGAAAAGCCACGCCAATACAAATCCGCGTTTGCCTTCTCTGTCGGTCACTTTCCTTCTTCGCTAGCAATCCTTCAGACAAACGTCCAGGCTTTTTTTTTGTGGTAGGATCCACTTCTGGACTGTGTCTCGGCCGTTTCTTTGGCTTCTCCGCCATGTCGCTTCCTCGTTCTGCCTGCGCTCTGCTTGTTGCTACGAGACTCTCCGCTCATCCTCCCCCTCCCTTCTTGTTGTGACGTAAAACACGTAATTTCTGCGCGCCAGCGCGGGAATATCGCTGGTCGACAAGCAAAGCAAAAATTATATATATTGAAAAATACCGCGAGATGTTAGAGGAGCCGATCGGCTTAATCTGCATTGTGTCATCTCCTCTAGTAGTGGCTTAGCTGAAACGGACATTCACGGACATGTGAATGAAGTTACGCACTATAGTTTTAAGTATGAAAAATATATTTAATATGCCAAGTTAATGTTTATATGCCAGTTTGAGTACTGTACTTGATGTACTGACATTTTCATGAGGGAAACAAATTATTTCTCATGTACAAAATGCAAGATGGGAAACACATAGTTTAAGCCCATTGACTCATGGTAGCAAACCCAATGCAGAAAGTAAACAATGGAATGAATGCAGAGCTGTTGAAAACATGGCACCAAATAGTCTTGAACTGATCCAATTAAAGTGGACTGGGTCCAAAGTAGGGCTGAACAATTAATTGCAAATTAGATTAAATCGCATTGTGGCTTGTTGCAATTTTCAAATCGCAGAAGGCTAAATTTTTTAGCCCAGAATGTGTTGAACATTTTGGCATTGTGATGTAGTTTTTTACAATTTAATGCCTATTTTTTTACCTCTACTCATACACTTTTTTCCCACTTTTGGAGCACTTTTACCTTCTTTTAACCACGTTTTTACAACTTTATGCCTATTTTGCCCCCATTCATCTTTTTTGGCCACTGTCAGAACCATTTTTGGAATTTTTACATGGTTTTTGAAATTTCATTTCAAATTGAATTCCCAATTTTGCTGCCATAATCAGTTTTCCTAAGCCACTTTTTTTTGCAATTACATACCCATTTTGCACCATTTTTATCCAGTTTTTACAATTTCATACCTATTTTGCTTCTGTTCTTCACTTCTCCACTTTTTCTCTTTTATCTTTGGATTAATTTAATGTCGTATTGGTCTTACTATAAAAAGATCTACTGCTTATGTTTGTTTTAAGAATACGAAAGATGAGGAACATTATAACAGTTGCGGAGTAAATCGCAATATTGGGGAAAAAATTTGCAATTAGATTATTTTCTTAAATCGTTCAGCCCTAGTCCAAAGTGGGTAGGAGCTCTAACAGACTGAGAGTACAGCTGTGTGAGGCCACAAATTAGAATATTCCCTTACAGTTATCAAAAAAGAAGAATGAACTTAAGTTACGGCAAATTATGACCATTTTTATTGCTTTCTACTCTCGCTGCTTCGAATACTCTTAAACTTTTGTTCAGCTCATAAATAATATATATATATTTATAATTTCATAATGGTTTTTAGCCCTTTTGATGTATTTTTTAAACTTAATACATTGTTTCCGATGTTCAGCATTCCCAAAAAAAGTTTATGAAATATGAATTTCTTACAGGTCATTGATTTTTAGCAAATCTTTGTTTTTATTTTTTTAATTCCTTAAGCAAATAATACTTAGCAGTAACCGTTATGAATGTATCATTGTTAAAAGGGAATGCTTGGCTTGGGGTTAACTAACAGTTTTTTTATCAGAGTTTGTTGGGATTCTAAAAACAGAAAACACAAGCCTCACTGCTCAGTGTTGCTGAAATAACATCTGACTGCAAACGCTGTTAACGAGATGTTTGAATAGAAACTTTGTTTTTGAATTATGTTCATATTTGTAATAAATTAAATCTCTGTATGTTTTTAAAGCTGCAAGAAAATCAAGATGAAATTGAAAACATGATGAATGCAATCTTCAAAGGAGTGTTTGTTCACAGATACAGGTGAGTGAACCCTTCAGCTGACATACTTTGTGGACTAATAGATTTCACTGAGATTCAGCCAGTCTCACTTCAGTCCTGTGACAACAGGCCGTCATTTACACTGTTGTCTGTGGCTCTTTGGCACCCTCTAGTGTGATGATAATGTCAACACACACAGAGGTCCACAAAGCCTCAGTCTGAGAGCCACCGGTCTTACAGCTGTGGTCATTTAGAAGCACATCATCCTAATCTAATTATTCCCGTGTTTGTAAAGGGACGCCATCGCTGAAATCAGGGCGATTTGTATAGAGGAGATCGGGATGTGGATGAAGCTGTACAGTGACGCCTTCCTCAATGACAGCTACCTGAAGTATGTGGGCTGGACCATGCATGACAAGGTGAGCTGACAGACCACAGAAGTGTTTTTAAAGATATATAATTAACCTCACTTAAGTAAAACAGATTTGAACACAAAATTCAGTCTCCGAGATTCATCAGAGCTCAGTGAAGGTAGTATTTATCTGCAAGCTAATTTTTTTTTTTTAAGAAAAAGGCACAGAAATTTGCCGATAGCTAATTTAACCATCGAAAGTCTAAGAAAAAAATGGCTGGTGTTCACTTTGTCCTGTATAAAATTCTGATGAATGCTTTGTTTGAGCTGGACTCACTTATTGGATTAGGGATACGTGATTTCATCGGAACAGCATTGTATTGGCAGATAATTGCCCAAAGAGTACATCATTGGTATTGGCAGGTAGGAGAATTTTGTCAGTATTTAAAGCAAATTTTGGAAATAGAAATGTCCAAAAAGTTCTCATATTTTGGCTAGAATGGCAGAATGTACAAATGTGCCATAATGACTTATGTCATCACTAAAGATGGACCATTAGAAATCAGAAGTATAATTTATTAAAGAATATGTTTTATTCTGGTGTCAGATCTGTTTCTAACACAGATGGACCCTAACCCTGAAAGAAGCAGATCAATTTAAGTAAAGTGGAGTGTTTGTGCTTTGGACAACAAATATCAGTATTGGTATCTGCTATAATTAATTTCTAACAAATTCTTACTCTTCATTTTAACTTTTAATACATCTGTTTTTCTTCTCTTTTTTCTGGGGCAGGGGTGGGGATGGGGGGCATTAGCTCTTGTAATTACTTGCTGTGTTTCTTTGTAGAATGTTTTTTATAGGCTTATTTAATATGAAGCCCTTTGAATTGCCTTGTTGCTGAAATGTTCTATATACACAAGTTTGTCTTACCTTGCTGGAATAAATGATTGAAAAAAGATATCCCTTTTTATTTTCATATATTTTTCTGCTGTGACTGCAGCAAGGTGAGGTGAGGCTGAAGTGTCTTACAGCTCTGCAAGGTTTATTCTACAATAGAGAGCTCGGAGCACGACTGGAGCTCTTCACAAGTCGCTTCAAGGTGAGTCAGCAGCTGCAGCACCTCTGAACAAGTCAGAAAAGTTCCTATTCATAAATTTTAGTAACTGTACACTTTTAGGTTTTTCTCTTTGTTTTGTACTTTTTATTAAAGGGTAGACTTATTACCTTGAACTTATTTTGTCGATGCAGTTAAGCGTTAGAATGTAACAGTGATTGGTAAACTAGATTACAGTTCCTTAAACCCAAACATCTCTCATCAACAGGACCGCATTGTGTCCATGACTCTGGACAAGGAATATGATGTTGCAGTTCAAGCCATCAAACTTCTGACACTTGTTTTACAGTGAGTTATCTTTACTTCTGCTGAGAGTAAATTTTGATATCTTAATATTAGACAAAATTATAATTGTAGTCAACACAAGAAACATGTACAATCTTTCTGTAATTCCTCAACATTTACCTAAAAAGCATATTCTTATAGTTCATTTACATGGATCACAAGGCCGCTAAAATATTTTCAAACTAATAATTTTTTTATTCCATCCTCTAGGAGCAGCGATGAAGTCCTGACAGCAGAGGACTGTGAGAGTGTCTATCATCTGGTTTACTCTGCACATCGACCCATTGCTATCTCAGCAGGAGAATTTCTCTTTAAAAAGTAGGAGTTGAACTTTATCTTTGTTTATTTTGTCCTTTAATTTTGCGACAAAAAAAGTGGTAAAGCAATGAACAAGTGTATGTTTTTAATTATAGAAGAGTTGATAGAATTTGTATGACAGCTACTGTAAATTGGAGCTCATAACTTTCTCAAAGAGGCTGCGAGTATAACATGTGTCCTTAATCTGCCTGAACATGCACTTCTAATAGCTTTTTTCTCTGCCACTGAAAGGCTGTTCAGCCATCAGGGTCCTGAGGAGGAGGGACTCCCCAGGAGAGGCAGGCAGAGCCTCAACGGCAGCCTCATCAAGACCACTGTCTTCTTTTTCTTGGAGAGTGAGGTAGACACATTTATTTCAAGCTTTTGGGTGCTCACCATAAACTTAATCACATTAAGATTTCCATATGAAGTAGTTAAGTTTTTGGATAAAGTATTGTAAAAGGAAAAGGGAATGTTTTCTTGTTTTAAGGCTGCGGGGTGATGCAGCAGGTTGTCAAAGGTTGCCTGATCAACCTTCTGGCTGAGCAGAGCCTTTTCCTTAGGTGTGAGTCATGTGTGAATTGTCTGTCTCTCTTTGTCAGCCCTGCCCAGGGCCATTTTTTAAAAAGCCAAAATCTTTTTTGGCAGTTCTTTTCAATTCAGTTTTGTTCATTCTAACTCCCATAAACTGTCTAACCTCGACAAAAAACACTGACAACATGAATGAATCTTCAGGTTCTCAGATTGTTTTCTGTGCTCTGAAGTATTGTGTGTTTCAGAATTATTCTTCCCCCATCATTTTAATTATCGGTGGCAACAAAGTATAGATGCTAAATCTGAAGTCATATTTTAAACCAGAAACGTTGGCACTATTTGCACAGTTAGGTTGAACTGTCAATGAATGAGGCTAGGCACACCCGCTTTGGCAGAAGTAGCCAAAGATGAAGGAGGTTGCCTACTTTTTTGATCATAAAATAGACCTGATTTACTAAACTTAGGGTATTTGGTATTTAATACTTAGATATTTATTTCCAGGGTATCAAACAGAAACCAGCATCATTTAATTTGGATTCTTCTCGGCTAAAAAAATATAATTTAAATTCCCTTTTACACTTGACATAACTATAGACAGTCTTACTGTCTGAAAGCATATTGTGGAAAATTGCTCTTAAATTAAACTGTACTATCATTTGACCTTAGCCTTGCATCCATTTTTGTCAGCATTAATATTTTAAATATGCCAGCACTTCCTGACCCATAATTTCTTGAAAGTGTATCAATAGATCGTGAAAAAGTCCTATATATCCCAGCTCTTATCTTGCATGATTGCTCGTTTGTTCTTAATATTTGAACAATGATTGACCTGTTTGTTGTTTCACAGCTTCATGAACATGGGGCCTATTTGGTGGACAGCTTGTGGGAGTGTGGCTCAGAGCTGCTGAAGGACTGGGAGACAATGATCAGCCTGCTGCTTGATGAGCCTGTGCCAGGAGAGGAGGGTGAGGCTCCTCTCTTTACCATCAGTGGTTTAGGAAAATGCTTTATTAAAAATCTTTCTTGGCCCTTTCACCCATTTTTACTCAGTCTGTCGGGCATTTTCAGTTTTATAGCACCACCAGGAACTCTCTGTGTCTATGTGTTTGTCTCAGCTCTGACAGATCGGCAGGAGACAGCTCTGGTTGAGATCATGCTGTGTGCTATTCGTCAGGCTTGTGAATGCCACCCTCCAGTGGGCAGAGGCACAGGGAAGAGGGTGAGTGTCAGGTCATCATGCTCCTTACACAGTGTAACTTGTATCTCTCTTCCTTGCTAACATTTTTTGTGCATTTAAAGGTTCTGACAGCAAAGGAGAAGAAAACACAGCTGGATGATCGGACACGGATCACAGAGATGTTTGCCGTTGCTTTGCCTCTTTTATTAGCAAAGGTGGTTATCAGATTCTGCTGCTGTGCTTTTGGACGAGTTTGATTCCTACCACCCAACCTAACTTTATCTCTGCCTTTTTTTTCTTGTTCCAGTACTGTGTTGATATTGATAAGGTGACCAATTTGCTACAAATACCAAAGTACTTCGATCTGGATATCTACACAACTGGCCGCTTAGAAAAGGTTTGTGACCTTTTATTTAACATGTATAATCGGCCAAGTCAGGGGTGGGAAACTGACGCCAGATCACCTCCACACTTAGTGCAGCCCCCAAGTCAACCTCAACCATCAGTATTAAGCAAACAAGGCAATGTTTGCAATTAAAACACTGGAAAAAAGAAGTATTACCATACTTAGTTTTGGTAAACCATATTTTCAATTCTTTAATAGAGGTTAATAGGCATTTTTCACTGAGAACCTTTTAAATTTATATAGCCTGTAACCCATCACTTATGCCTCGTGTAAGAAAATAACATTGAAGGAGTTACATATTTTAAATAACCATTCAATACTGTCCATCATGTTAAAAAAGTAGTTAAATTTGTTGAATTATGTTTCAAGCTTGTTAAAACTAGCATTGGGATCTATTTTTGAGTTGGAGCAGTTTAAATGAATACTAAATTAAATTTACATTGGATGATTTTGTGCTACTTAGCTTTATTTTTACCACCCATTAATGTATCATTTTTAAACATGTCTTTCTCTGTCATAAAGCATCTAGATTCCTTGCTGCGACAAATCTGGGAGGTGCAGGATAAGCACACAGACACGGAGGTCCTGGAGGCCTGCTCCACCACCTACCACTATCTCTGCAACGAGGAGTTTACAATCTACAACCGCGTGGACATCGCCCGTTCTCAGCTCCTTGATGAGCTTGTAGATAAGTTCAACAGGCTCCTGGAGGACTTTCTGCAAGAGGTGGCGATTGTTTTTATTTCTATTTCTGAATGGTGTTCCAAAGATGATGTTTTCTAAATGGTTTGATCTTGTTTGTTTGGACAGGGTGAAGAGCCAGACGAGGATGATGCCTACCAAGTTTTATCAACGCTCAAGAAGATCAGTGCTTTCCACAAGTAAAGCATCTCGTCCTTCTTTGAGTATTTTCAGTGATGGCAAATACTGTGCTGTGTGTTTTACTTTTTGTGGTGTCTTTGCTTCCAGTGCACATGACCTTTCAAAGTGGGATCTCTTCACCAGCAACTACAGGCTGCTCAATACAGGTCTGCAGAACGGAGATATGCCTGAACAGGTATCCTTCAACTTCAGATGATTCATTTGCCTGTCAGGAAATTCAGCCGCAAAAGCATCAACTGATGAACATTATTCATTAAATGACACTCCAGCATAAACCACGCACATCGACAGACTTTTTCTGTCTTTGAAACAATCAAAACACAAAAAAAAGCCAAGCAGGCAAAGCATGTAAGGCCTATATAAAAGTTTTGCTTTGAATCTATGCCAAAGCACACACACTGTTGGTTTATGTAGCCCTAAATTTGCATAGAGATCACTGAATAAAGCTTAATATGCATTTCCTTGTTCCAAAAAGCTGGCCACGCGCTCTGGTGATTGTTTTTGTATATCATCATGTTGCTGTAGATGCCAAATCAATTTGACAAATTTGCTTCTATCATCCAAAACTGTCAGAAGTGCATTTCCTTATCCATGCCGCTCAGTGGTCAAACAGTTGCAAAAAACATTCACCTTTTTTCTGCCTCAGCTGATTCACTCAATAACTTTAAGGTTCTACTCCAGTATAATTTGCTTGGTTTTACTTAGCTTAACACAAATTAATGGAGAAAGGACAGGACTGGAAGCTGATGACAGCTTGTGGGCTGAAATTTGATATTAGTACATTCAGCACAGTCCAGAAATTAACATCTTGTCAGCTTGAACTTGTTTTTTATGATCATTTAAGGAACTGAAAAAAAAGGCTGGATACCTTTTTTCTCCTACTATGCCATTTAGTATTTCTGACTATAAAAGTTAACAGAAGAAGAATGGATCATTTCAGCCCACTCAAAACAAGAGCCAAAAGAATAGAGCTAAATTTATAACATTAGGATTGAGTAGCCCCATTTGCACTGTTGTTTCAAGCCTCAATATACACCCTTATGACACTTCACCTCTGCTTTATACAATGCTAAGATGAAATGGGGCAAACGATTTTACCAATCCCCCATTTGCTTAATCTTCAGAGATAATGGCTAAGGCATTACGTTGGCAAAGAGGGGCATGCACACTCAACTGGAGACAGGGATGCTGCAAGTGTGTTTGGCCTTTGTGCTATGTCATGCACACCCAAGCTGTATTGCAACACAACTGACACAGATATAACAGCCTCACAGAGTTAATGTGAGCGTCTTGAGGTATAAAGAAGCATGAGCTTTGTTGTGTCTCTTTTGCATAAATACACTGAAAAATAGCCAGTGTCATGTTTATGTAACAGCAGATGCACATGCAAACTGATGGCTAGAAGACAGTGGAACAATATGTGGAGATTATTTATGGAGATGCTGTTTAGAACACTGGTCCAGTGCAGTCTTTCTTTTTTAATTCAGAATGAAAAGGTGCTTAAAAAGACAGACCAAATTAAAAGAAATAGAGTACCCCCTGTATTGCCAAGATGTCTATTCTGAATGGATTAGTATTGACAGAAAATCTGTCACAGTGTTTGGCAAGTCCATCAAAAGTGTTCTTATAAGTCAGTACTCTTTGAAAATGTGCATTATTTTTAAGCCACTTTTTACTTTTCTGTCTTCAAAATATCCTTGACAGGTTTAATCTGAATTTTAAATTAAGACAAAACACAACTCCGCTACTAGGCATTACTTTGATCAGTAACTATTATTTTGATGTCATAGAAATTGTAGCCCCATGCTTTCATAATTTCCCAAATTAGTAATTTTGTACTATATTGTATCAAAATTAACTAGTTACTGCCAAACACTTTAACGTGTGGGAATGTACTTAGATTACCTGATTTCTCTGCATAACCATTGTAATGACATGTAACTGCACAGATAGTATTGAAACTTTTGTCTCACCTGATCTGCTCGCCTCCTTCTCACAGATTGTGGTTCATGCAATGCAGTGCACACATTATGTCATCCTGTGGCACCTGGCAAAGGTTTCAGACAGCACATCATCAAAGGTAAGAAAATGCATGCTTTTGTCCCCTAAAGGAGAAACGTAAAAGCAATAAGTGTAGTACTAAAACAACTTTGCAGTGCTTAAAATAATTAACCTCCCCATTGGCAAAAAAGTTCATGAACATTTTGCAATCATATTCTGGAAGAGATCATTCATTATCATTACTTTTCTCTGTCAGGGTTATTATCCTCCGATTGTATTAAGTATTTTTCCCTTTACTTTTTTGTTGTAACACATTTAAAGTTGTATTTTTTAAAATAACAAGTAAGCCCATTTTTCACGCTTATATTTTTTCCAGAGCTGAAAAAGAGTGCTGTGCAGAGTGCCCATATTTAGTCTCTGCTGAGCTTAAATTCTTTTAAATCGTCTACTTACATTTCTTCAGTCCTTTTCTTTTGAAAGTTCACTTCAAGTACTGATCAAACACTTTTCTTCAGGGTGATATGGTGACCCTGAGAAAGCAAACGAGAGCTTTCTGTTTAATGTGTCAGCGTTACCTGAACAGCATCAACACTGCAGTGAAAGAACAGGTAAGTGATGGGTCAAACCTCTCGTCTCTGGCTTTCTATATTTTACAGAAACTTTGGCTGCCCTGAACTGCAATAAAAGCTGAAGTGGTTTGTTTATTTCAGGCCTTCACCATACTGTGTGATCTGCTGTTGATCTTCAGTCATCAGATTATGTCTTCAGGCCGGGAACAGCTGGAGCCTCTGGTTTTTACTCCAGATGATTCTTTACAGGCAGAGCTGCTAAACTTTATTCTGGATCAAGTTTTTATTGACCAGGATGATGATAACAACAGTACAGGTTGGAGTCAATCACTGCTTTAGTATTAAAATTTAAGAGGCAGTTAATATTAGCTTTATATGAATGTGTTATACCTGCATTTTATAGATGGGCAGCCAGAAGATGAAGCCAGTAAAATTGAGGCCCTGCACAAGAGAAGAAACCTGCTTGCTGCCTATTGTAAACTAATCATTTACAATGTTGTGGAGATGAAAACTGGGGCGGATATATTTAAACAGTATATGAGGGTAAGTTTACACCAGACCTTGTAATTGATAGTAATGAACACCCCCTTACACTCTCTGGCTTCTAACAATCGTCTCTCTTTTTCTCCCTCAGTATTACAACGACTATGGAGATATCATCAAGGAAACGATGAGTAAAACAAGACAAATTGATAAGATCCAGTGTGCAAAGACGCTCATTTTGAGCCTGCAAACGGTAAGGAGCTTTTTTCAAGATAACAGAATTATTAGTTCCTTATTCTCTGTTTTAAATGGTACATATTTTAAGACTTTGCATTTTAAAGAGAGATACCCTTATTAATCAGGAACTGGTTATTATCAGCCACGAAAAAATACTACATTTTTCTTATTACCGTTGATTATCCAGACACCTGTGGTTGAACTCCTTGCAGCACATTTAGATTGCAAAACAAACCAGTCAATTTTTCTGTTGCTGCTCTGTTATCCAGTGAAAAAGAAACCTGTGTCAGAATCCCCAAGACTTTGTGTCATGTCTTGCAGAAATAATATTAATCCACTGATGAAATCTTTGTGGCCATACCACTAGGAAAAGCCTCCTAGCTTCCCAGACAGGGTAACATGATGTTAAATTATGCTTCAAAGGTTTTTATGGTAATATTCAAGTGCATCTGTGTTGGCTCAGTAAATTGAGCGTTTTTACACCTGCAGCTTGGCTGCTTTGTTCTGATTCAGTTGTAAAAATGCTACAACTTTACGTATTTTCTTTGGATCATTTTGTTTCACACCACAGTACTTTGAAGCAGGCTGAGTCTAGACCAAGTCACACAAAAAGCCCTATGTCATCACATCACAGCCAGAACTGCTGTGACTGTGAGTCTACCTTTGCATTATAGGAAGAAAGCTCGTGGGCTAAGGTACCCACAAAACAGCTCAACGATTATTGGCAGAAGTAAAATGTCCTTTTGCCACACAGCTCACGCTACAAAAGCAAACAAACTCATTGAATAAAGAAAGGGTGCTTTAACACTTACCGGTGTCTGCAGCTGACGACAGAGGACAGCAGATAGCATGGCTACTTACCACGACATAACACTTTTTTAGTCTTTAGTTTTTTTATTTAGTTTTTAGTCTTTATAAAATAGTAATTTATATGAATGAATACCTTTGAGTCTTGAATTGTGATGTTTTCGATTCTAATTTACTGTAGAATATGTTTGCATTGCTCCCTCAAAGTATTTTATCTGCAGAGCAAACACTCAGCTGGATGTAAAAAAAACAAGAAATGTAACTGGTACTTGCCAGTCTCACTCTTGCGCCATGGGCGTCAGCAGCAAAGAAATTGGGTTTCTCTTAATTTTACCACAAAAAAGAGTAAAACTAAACAGACAAAGTTGCAAAGAGTGAAGTACTAACTTGTGGTTAAAGGCTGTTCCCCAGCAGGAGGAGAGACTGAGGTTGGTAGTGTAGTGTTTCCTCTGATTTATTACTGCTCTACTGCAGGAAGGCAGTATGGTGACACTTTTGAATACTTACCTTAAGGTGTCACTATCCATTTTCTCTCTTTTTGTAGTTATTCAATGAGATGTTGTCTGACCTTGGTCTGAATGTGGACCGCTCCTCATCGTCCTTCTGTGGCATTAAAGAGCTCGCCCGGCGCTTCTCGTTGACGTTTGGCTTGGATCAGTTGAAGACAAGGGAGGCTATTGCCATGTTACACAAGTAAGTGAAAATCCTGAGACTTGAGGCTGTGACCGACAGACATGCATGCAAAGCAATGCAATGTATATTCATTTGATAAATGTGCTTCTTCATTTATTGTTCTTCTCTGTATTTGTCTTAGGGATGGAATTGAGTTTGCATTTAAGGAGCCTAGTCCCCATGGGGAGGGAGGTCCACCTCTCAATCTAGCCTTTTTGGATGTTCTGAGCGAGTTCTCCAGCAAACTCATGCGGCAAGACAAGAGAACAGTGTAAGTGTGAGACCCAAGCTGCTGTTTGCTGTTGTAAAAAGGTACTGCACTCGTTAGGATTATAATGTCTTGTATTGTTTTGTTAATGTTTCACAAATTTTCATGTGGTTTAATTAAAAGGTCAGGATTCACTGCAGCCCTGAGTTGGACCATGTCCACTTAATATGCATCTTTTTAAAAATAAAGCCTTTTCTGTGCATCTTAGCCTCAAACAGTGTGTTAAGTCAGTCAAAACACCCCACTGCTTTTGTTCTTAAAATTTCTGTGTACATGGGAGTTGGCTACATGTTGCTAATGGGTTTATTTACATCTTTGTGCATGTATTCAAAGTTGCTCACTCACTATGTTAGTGCCTCAAGAAACAGCTTAATGGTAAAATTCCTGACTAAGTTTTGGATAAGATTAGATGTTACTGTTATTAAGTAACTGTATTAAGTAATGACACATTGCTGCATGAATCTGTGATTACTGAAAATTACAACAAATGTTGAAACCGTCAAGAGTACTTATGAATGCCTTTTTATCAATGTCTAACCTAGCTTATTTGATTTGTCTTGGATTTGAATCTCATAAAGTATTCTCTAACACTAGTAAACATGGCCACATTTGGCTGTTACATTATTTAGACTTGGAGGTGAATAAAATTGTAAATTAAAACATTCTCAAAATTAGTCTTTTTTATATGCTGATGACAACATTTAACAGGGCTTTTATTTGTTTTGGTTTGGTCAAAAACTCTGTTGAATACTTAATTTGTGGGCAGGATAATTTATTGAAATGAAAGTAGAAAACCTGCCTCATCATGTTAGATCATGTTGTTTTGAACCCCTGACAGAGAAGACAACAAAAACATTCATTACATCCTGACCATTGCAATTCTAGGTTTGGACCTATCATCCATTTAACACCTGCTGCTTGTTGGAAATGTTGCAGCTCCCCTCCTAACAGGCAAAATAGAGAAACCACATTTTTCCTGCACTGCTTTCCAAGTTCAGGCTCCAGCCAGAGCATTGAGGTCTACCAACCACCTCTTGATGTACGCAGCCTAAATTGTGGTTTCAAAATGTAGGGCAGTTTAACTTGGAGCTGGTTTCAAACCCTCTAAATAGTTGACCACTCCAAATGAGATCTTCCCTGACCCCTAAATGTTTCATGTCATTCTCAAAGATACTCTAAGTCAAGGGTGTTTTGTCCTTAAAGATACCATTATTTCACCATGTTTTATTCAATTATAGTTTTGTGTTGTTTTATGATGTATTCTGGGATAGGTTTTACCTTCTTACCCTGCACAGCACCTTGGTCAGCCTTGTTTTCTTTCAATATGCTGTGTGAATTAATTTGACTTGGATATATACTTGTGCTGATCATCCAGCCTAGAGCTCTAAAAAACTAACTGCTTGCATTCTGACACTTCAACAGTCACATGTATCTGGAGCGGTTCATGACGTTTCAGATGGCTCTGCAGCGAGAGGACTGCTGGCTTCCCCTCATCTCATACAGGAACTCCCTGCAGGCCGGAGGGGATGACGACACCATGTCTGTCATCAGCGGGTACAGCAGTCGAGGCTCCACTGTCAGGAGTAAGAAGTCGAAGACAAGCACTACAAGCAAAAGGAAAATGCCTGAAGGTAAGGGACACTTTATGGCTGTCAGGCAGAAACCTTGTGTCTCCTTTTGTTCCTAATATTCTCTATTTTCATACATCACTTCCATATCTACGATTTGGCAGTAATACTTTACAAGAATTTAAAAGAATCAGAATTAGATGCAAGTTATGACAATACAGTGTTATTCTGTTTTAAAGGTGATACTAGAAAAAATGAATTAAATATTTAGGCCATTATTTCCTTCATTACTATCACATTTTTCCTCACAAATAAAAAATATATATTTTCAAAGTTTAACCTTTTCACATGCCAGATAGTCTGATATTTTAACAAAAAAGAGAAAAAATGTATTACCCATATTCTAAAGGCTAACAGGAAAGCATGTAATTGGATCAACACAGGGTGGTGCATATCAGTAATTACTGACTATTAATTAGGGATTTTTTTCTTTTTTGGTGATATGTCTGCCTTAAAAATACAATGTCCCACATATCACATTGGATTCAAAGAGAGTAAACTTCAGGAAATGGCAAAACATGTTTTTATTTTTCTACTGTTGTTGAATTAGACATTTTTTAATCAATAAGTTTTTTTTCAGAAATTTAATAATAATTGGATCATCAGAAATCAGAAACTTAATATGAATGTTTTTGGAAGTTACTTATTTAAAATACAAACAAAATGTTCAAAGTGAACTTTCTCCTTTGAATTAAGATGGTTTGGGATGCGTCTGTGAGTTTTAACAACATTGATTTTTAGGGTATTTAATTTTTTGTGTCAGCTACAGCAACAGGTGATTGGATGATCATTCCATCAGTCAGTTTTTACAGGCCAATTTTCACAGATATAAGGTGGGTGCTACTGCGCTACAGTATGTGAGCTACTTAGTTAAACAAACTTGTCAAGACATGTCAGAAGTGGAGTGAAAATATCCTTAAAATAGAGAAGTTTGTCACAGTATTATATATAGATTATTTTTCATTTAATGAAGATAATGCTGCCCTGAAACTGTTAGCATCTATGTGTTACTCTGTACAAACAGTCCCTTCCTGCTGTTTTCTTACTTGGAGCTCCCACCTCTTTCTGCTTGAAAGGACTCTGATTGGCCTGTGCCACTTTGGGACACTCATGATCATTGCAGATTGAGCTTGGCAACATTGATCCGCCTGATTACAGACTTTTAGTTGGTTTCCAGTTTGAGCCTGCCCTGACATTAAAATCAGTAGCAGCCATTTGGTCAAAAATCATACTGATTAAAAGCATAAAAGCGTTCATATGTGGCCGAGGTCTGCCAAATGTGATTCTTTTGATTTCACGTAGCACAACAGACACGCTTAAATATCTGTGTTTCAAATTCCAAAATTAGTTAAAAGGTTTTCTGCAGTAACATATATGGATTAATGTCCGAAGGGAAAACATACTTAACCAGTTTTTTGTAAGCTTTCTAAAACGCCTTACATCAGTGTTGACCGGTATAATAAACAGACTAGTGAACTACTATTACCTGTATGTAATCACAGGTTTATTTTTTTCATCGTGTGAGTCAGACTGCAGGGAGTTGTAATCCTCCCTTGTGAACTTTCTTCATACACAAGTCTTTCTTTCTTGACCCTTTTATCTTGCAACAGAGGAGAACAGCAGCAGCAGCAGTGATGCAGTTTGGATGAACCGTGAGCAGAACGTGCAGACGCCGGTGATGATGCACTCGCCCCACCTCACCTCCACGGTGCTGAGGGATCCAAAGAAGATGAGACCAGAGGAAAGCTATGCGGCTACATACAGCATGGCAGCAGAGCATCATCCTCATCAACCTCTGCCCATGCCTCAGCAGCCACAGCCACATCCGCAGCCGCACCATCTCCACCAGGCTGCTGTAGATTACAAGTACAAAATACTTCCACATACCTAATTTATAACTTTGAAGTCGAATCTCACCTTTCACAAGTTTTGAAATCATGGTTTACTTTCTCACTGTCCCACAGTACCCAGGTTACCTGGATGTTGACCCAGAGGCAACAAGCTGAGGCCCGTCAGCAGCAGGAGCGGGTTAGCATGCACTATGCTAAGATGAGAAACCACATGCAACAAGCCATGTAAGCTAAATCCCCCCCAGAGTTCATTCAACAGATTGGAGTCATCACAGTTTCTCTCTGCTAACTTATCTATGTGTACCCCTTAGTCGTCGAGGTACTGGACTCATGGAAGATGATGAGGAGCCGATAGTGGAGGATGTGATGATGTCGTCTGAGGACATCAACGAGGGCATGGACTTTGACACAATGGACATTGACCTGGTAATTTTCATATCTGAGATAATTGGTTGAGCAGAATTCATAATTAATCACATTTAAGTTCTCATGTTCTCAAGTTCTCATGCAATATTTATCAGTTGTTTGAGACAAGTTTATTTCCATCATTCAGCTTTAAACCAGTATCTAATCAGCTTAGGCTCATTTTGGTCTTTATCAGTCACAGAGTAGAATACCTTTCTCTGATCCTAGAATTAAAACAAACAGTACAACTTAAAGTATGGCACAATATTATCATTACATTATCAACATTGGTAGATACTGGCTCTAAAGAATTTAATATCAGCATCTGCCAACATTAAAAATTTTGCCAATATTAACGTCTGATATATCAGCCGTAGATATCCGCCATATTTATCCCTTCAATCAGCTGTAATATTTGCTAAATAAACAAATGCACTTTAATGCTTTACTTAATACTCTCTTCATTTGTACAGGCATAAATCAGGTTTCATTTTCTCAAGAGGGGAATATTTTTCTTTTGTTTTAAATGTGTTCCTTACACAAATAGACTTCTGTGTTGAAAGCAAGCAACAAGTCCTTTCTGTAAAGTAGAGACTTTGTGCAATTTACAAAAAGATAAGTGCACAAAAGAGTTCCAAAATCTGATATGGTCAAAAGGCCAATATAGGCCATCCCTACCTGGAAGGCCAGCCCTTAATAACTCTCAGGATATACTGAATCTTACTGTTCATATGATACTCTCTCTACCAGTTTTGAAATTAAAAATAATAATTTACTGCCATCATTATTGAGTATACTCTTCTAGTTATATACTCCAAATAAAATAATTACTTTATTTATGTACTGCCTTTAAAAACAGATGTTTACAAAGTGCTTCAACAGACAGAACCCAGTGCTCTGGTCACAATAAATGCAACAGTCAGGCCAAACAGAGACCAAAAGAGTCAGAAGAAAACACACAGAGGATCATGTTAACTAAAGCAGCAAAAGGGAGTAAAAATGGCGAACTGGTGAGCTGGGAACAGCTGAAGCAGTTTAAAACACTTATGGAAAAAGAACAAACAAAGGACAGTTTTTCTTTCTTGTTTATCCCTTTGGTACCAAACATCAGAAACTGAACATCAGCATAGATGCTTACAATTGTCAACCACAACTGACATAGTATATTTTGTCCAACTCTTTTATTCAAAATGCTCCTTTGACTGTATCATTTTGTGCTACATAGTCCTGAACAAGCATTGATCTTTTTCAGCCGGCATCAAAAAATCGCAGAGAGAGAACTGAGCTAAAGCCAGACTACTTCGACCCATCTTCCATCATGGATGACTCAGTAAGTATTTTCTGCTTGAACAACCATCAACTCCACAATTAAGCCAGTACTGTTAAAAAAGTTTGGTTGAAACTTTAAGTTTCTGATATATTTCAGTAAAAAAAAATGGTTAAAACTTGATTTGATAATACAGACTGACAAAAAGTTAAATACATTCCTTGGTTCTTTACCCAGTCAGGTATTTTTTCTATGTGCAATTAAAGATGCTGTGAGGAGTTTCTAAGTAATTACAAAAAAGTCTCACTTTTAGATATATGCCTGATCGAAATACACACTTTAAGATGAGTTTTAAAGCATCAAAATAGGTTATCTATAAATGCTATTCTTTAGCTAAGTGGTTGGGTCGGACAGGCGGCTACAAAACTATGATACTAAGTCTTCCAAAAATTGCTTGTTGTCACACATCAAAAACTACCGCTACATAACTAGAAAGAGATACATTACCTCATCGCTTTGCATCCTGTAAGTTGCTGAAAGAAGAAGTTGTAAAGCAATGCAGAGTTCTGAGGAAGGTCCGAGCTGCATTTATGAGCATCACAACAAACACACGCTTTGGCTTGGGTCACGTCTTTTGGGGCGTTCAGTTCTAGTCAGAAGTAGGAATTTCTGGAATCCGAGTAGGAAACTGCCAACTGGAACGTCCCCCGAAGTCGGAATTTCCTACTGGGAACTTGATGAAACCTCGCCACCCCCGAGTTGACAATGGAAGATGGATGCCCCCAGTGTGAACAGTTATTTAGCTCCTGTAATAATCAATTTATTTGCTCTTCTGACTGGGGTGTGTCACTCTAGATCAGCTGTATACGTCGTATTGTTAGACTTATATTTACAAAAATGCTGCCATAGTGATAATCATATTCTTCATGTGATATTTGTGAACAACAACACAGGGTGTGCTAACAACAGCTAACAATAGCCTGGTAGATGGGCATGTTTTTTTCCGACTTCAACTGGAACGCTGGTAACTCGGAGATGATGTCACTCCCAGTTCCAAGGTTACTGGACCGCAAAATTACGACAGTCGCAGCACGTGCTCATGGGTAGCAGAGTCTTTATGTCGCCGAAAATTATTTCTCCTCATAACACCTTTAAATTATTTTTCTTAGAATTTATAATGTATTGCAGAAAAAAACAAGAAAATAATAAAATGTACAAATGTTCCTAGACGTGACCTCTTCTCTTAATAAGATGTTGAGTTTCTAAATCATATGTTGTCTTCTGTTTTTAGGTTCTCAATGTTTCAATGTTCTAAATCAACCTAGACGGATCAAGTCAAATAGAAATCCCTGGGGAGTAACAACAGATGACTGTTTTCAGTGAAAATCAGGATGGAGTGAAATGGACTACTATTAATGGTTTGTGAGACACCAATGTTTGCCTCTTCAATATTTTGTTAAAACTTTAGAGGGAGAGCCTGAATTAATTTTTTTCTGATATTTTCACAAACTGGACTTTTGTCACACTGCATAAGAAATGTAATGTTTGTAAAAACAATTTAATGTGAGCTTTTACTGGGGCGACACGGAGCAGAAATTCTGTGGCAGGCGTGTGGACAATAACAGACAATGAATAATATATACCTTTAATCTTTTTAATTCAGTTGACAGAACTTGTAAATACATAGTGGCCAATAGAAACAGGAGGGGTGAACACAACTTCACCAACACCATGGTCAGAAATGTAGTATCCCTACATAATTCAAAAACTTTTCTGATGCTTTAACTCGGACTCTTACCATGACTCTGCTTCTGTCTCAGAGGTGTGATTTCAACTCAGTAGCTGTCTTATAGCCATATTATCAGAGATGATCCAATCAATGCCTCTCTGACACAATATTAAATCAAATTGAACATCCTCAGTTTCTCAAAGACATCATTTATTGCAGGGCTGGTCATATGGACTGCATTGCTTTTGAAAGGTTTGAGTGATATTGTGTTCACCTGCTGTTCTCTTAAACTGTAGACATCGGCGTGGCATGTAGCCATATATGAAAACACATACACAGTAAAGTATAATGTGAACTGGCGTCTCATACTGTTTGAAGGCCTGCCACAAATGATATACGACATTCTCAGATTTCTTTGTGATGGTATTTTTTAGAAATGTATGTGTTCTGCTTTTATACCTTATAGATAACTTTGATTTATAGATTTTATAATGACAATCAAATGTAAATTAATGGTTTCTAATCATGTTATTTCACATAGATGCTGAAAAATCCTTTTTAATGAAAATGATTATGTTACTATAGATACGGCCAGCTGTTTGTATTTTCTTTTATTGTCTCTATAATGATTGGATGCATAGGACATGCATTACTCTAATGTAGGAATTTGACAAATTGATGATTGCATCCTCAATTATTTTTGAATATTGAGAGCATACACGGTGTCATGATTAAACTTCTGACTCAACCTTTAACATGTAATCTCCTATACCTTGAATATTTTTCTCCACTGTATAGTATCTAATATCTAACACATACACGCCATAACTGCAATCTTAAGAGGAAGGATACGAATGTTGTTTAGAGGAGGTGTGCTTTTTTCCAGTTGCAAGTGTGCAAAGGGTTTTTCCAAATGCCAGTGTATTTGATGCACCATTGTTGGTTGTATAAGAGTTATAGAGTTGTTCTAAATTACAAAGTTTAAGAATTCTTTAGACAGCTATCCTGGTATAAGAATTGTATATTATACAATAACAAATGTGTAATATATTGTGAATCAGTACTCTTTTATATTTGCAGGTTCTGTTTGCTTGAAATTTTAGGCAAAGAAATATGCTATTATACAAAGTAATCTTACTAATTTGCAACTACACATAAAGAACATTGTTTTGTTTGTCTTTCAGTGAATTGTTGCAAATTTCCTTTCTGTGTATTGGCCTGGTTGGCAGATTCTAATTAAATGGAAAACAGTTTATTCATATTGTAGTTAAAAATATCCCAATTTCTCAGAAAGTCACTATAAACTGGAGAAACAAATCACATGGTCTTGATTTTGACCTCACATAGTTCATATTACAACCTTTCATGTTAGGCAGATGTTCAAACTCATCTTAGAATTTCCTGTAAATTTACATTTATCGTGTCATTTGGGATCTTTTCTGTTTTGCATTGAACTGCTGAAAATGTGCATACATCTGTATGTTTACACATATTTAAATATTTGTGTATTAAAATTTTGTGTTTTTATTCCATTTATTAAGTGCCCATTGCATCCTTAAAGACTTGTATTTATGTGTGTTTCATGAGCAGAATAAACCCTTTACAACTGATGATTTTAACAGCAAGGATGTCCCCCTTTTTTCTGATATGAGAAAGAATGTTTTGAAAAATGTAATTATGTTCTAAAATTCTTTTTATTCAGATAAGATCATCTGTATATTTCTGTATTTTCCATGTAAACAGTTACCCAACGGTCCAGCACTTGCACCTATCAAGTAAACTGGCTGGCTAAATCACAATTATTTTTGAACTGTTTAGACAATCTGCTGGCGTAAATTGGTATCTATCTATCTATCTATCTATCTATCTATCTATCTATCTATCTATCTATCTATCTATCTATCTATCTATCTATCTATCTATCTATCTATCTATCTATCTATCTATCTATCTATCTATCATATGTGGCTCTGGTTCAGGGCATACTCTGCCTTTCGCCTACTAGCCTACAGGAATGCTGAAAGGGATCAGTGGTATAGACAATATGGGCTGGTATGGTGGGCAGGGGTGCTGTCAAGAAATCAAGGGCCCTGGGAAATTAAACATTGTAACATCCAATGTTTGTGTCATTTCAAGCTACAATGGAGACGACATATTATCAAAGCATTTCTCTATGCCAAACAGCATTTAATATTCAGTGTGCCATGTGCTTGATGTTGCTGGGATTGAAAAACTTAAAAAAAAAAAAAAAACTTGGTTTAAATATTAAACATTTTTTTCTGTATAGAGCTCTTAAACCATTTCAACTCTGATCAAAGTAACCAAATACTTTATATCATTTGGCATATATATTTCTACTTCTTTCATTAAAAGACAAAATATGAGTCATTTTTGTACAATGAACAGTGTCTGGGAGTTGGTATATAATAGGGTGGTTAATAGGGTCCTGGCGATGTCAAATAGTGGCAGCAACATTAATTCCAGTGCTTTAGCATTTCTTTACATGGTGTGTTTCCATGTTTATCTTTGATTCGTACCATAACTATACGGCTTATCCCTTTTGGAGGTTGAGATTTGAGGCGAGGTACACCCTGAACCAGTTGCCGACTGATCACAGGGCCATCTAGGGAGAAGGACAACCATTCAAACTCACTCAAACCAGAGGCCACCAGTCAAACAAATGAGCATGTTTTTGGTCTGTGGGAGGAAGCCAGTGCCCAGAGAGAACCCCCGTATACATGGGAAGAACTCAAGCACAGAAAGACCCTATCACAGAGATCCAACCAGCAAACTTTTGCTGTGAGGTACGACCTGCTGTACCACCATGCCGCCCATTTTTCCCCTTATATCGCAAATTAAATATTTTTTGTTGCATTAGTATTAAACTAAAAATGAGACACTCTATTTAAAAGATACTGATGCAGTAAAAGCAATTGTATATAGTGTTGTCATGTATTTGAACATCTATATCCGGATGTTTGTATAATTCTTGCTGAACCACTGCATTTGTCAATCCCACATCCTGACATGACATGACCTTGCGCAGCCCACTCCTTGTTCCTTCTTATCACCTGTGTGCAGTGCATCTTCAAGACCAGCTCATAACGGCACAAGAAGAGGAGCCTGTGTGGAGCTCACTCCACCTCACCCCCCCACATGTTACATACACACACTTATTTATAAAAGAAAGAAGACTTTGCATTAGCTTCAAGACCATAATCTCAGACTGCTTGATACTCTGTATTGTTGTTCTTCTTGCTGCAAGTAAAACTTCATTTGATTGCACCCAGCTGATCTCTTCATCTTTAATCTGAATTAAGTCAGGTGTTGGGAAGAACCGCAAAACTGAGCAATTTAGAACTGTGAAAGGAAAATTCTGACATGCAGTTAAGCAATATTGACACTTTTTGGTATCCATGACTAATTACCTATGCTCTCCCACCCCAAATATTCATTTGCCTATGTAAAAGTATAATTAAAAAAGAAGGAGAAACATAAGCAAAACAAGTGGCAACTTATCCAAATGCTCATTAAAAGGGTAATAATCCTGAAACTGTTGATTATTTTGTAGTTTTATATCGCTGAACTGTGCAAGAGATTTATGAGAAATGTAAAAAGAAATATGAATGATGCTTTTACAGTAATTATTTACATTTTGGGAGCTCCCCACAGGGTGCAAAGGGTGTTAGTATTGTATAATAGAGCTGAAAAAGGATATGGCATCTTGATAACATGTATGCCATAAGCTGTAACACAGTCATAATGATCACCAAATAAATAAAAATGACCAAAATTGTACAAAAATGGCAGGTGGGTTGCAAAGGGTGAAAGATGCTGAATTTGGAAGCCTCGTGATAACTGGTGGGATTTTAACTGCAAATACATGTTCGACTATATTTCTTTTTAATTTAGACTCAGTTTTCTGTTTTAAATACATTGGAGTGGTAAAATGAAATAAAACCTGTGAAGTATCCAGAGAACACAGAGTTCCGTGTTAACAAAGCCCTCAGAGGGAGTCCGTCATGCAGCAGCAGCAGCGTTAGCCGCAGCAGCTAGCAGCACATTTGACCCTGTGTGCCATGATGAACCAGACATCCGGGCTGTGTGTGTGGAAGATGGCGACACTTATCCTCCCTGGTGAATGGATCAAAAACTGGGAAAAATCAGGAAAACACGAATTGTAAGTCGATGTGAACTCAATCATCACACGTGTTATCTGTAGAATATGATGGCGATAGTTAAAGAAAAGCATCGCTAGCGTGGCTATTTCAGGGGAATCTTTAAAGTGTGTGGTTGCAAGCTAACATGAGCGGCTGCGTTAGCAAGCTGGAAAACATTTCAACTGGCCTGCTAACGCCACGCTAAAGAGGATAGTAGCTTTTGATAGTAAATGTAGAAGGTTTATTAAGTCGTTCTTAATGGAGACTAGAGCGCTTTGGTACATCACGAGTTTTATAATCGCTCCCTCTGGTCCACTCTTTAATTTGTAAACACGGTAGCCCTCGAAGCTAAGCTAGTTAGCTACCGTTTAGCTTTATTTTCTGGATGCATTTATATCGTTCAGTAGCCTCTAAATTGATGAGGATTTCGTCCAAAATTGTTTTAGGTGTATATGCGTGTGAGTCAAATCAAATAGTAATAGCAAGAGGGTGATAAAACCCCTCACTTCCTGGGAATAACGTGTGTAAAGTAATAGTAATCATGTGGAGGGAAACAACGGACATCCACATAAGATGCAACTAAAACGTTAACGTTTCCTGGCTGTGGCTGTGTTACTGTGACAACCCTGTATACACTTTGTAAATGGATGATTAATTTGTACGCAATCAATAAATGTATAAGCTCTGGTGTCAGTCTCATTTAAAATAGATTTAGTAGCACCTCAGGCTCGTCCTAACAGTATGACCAGGTACAATACAACAGGTTGAAGTGTTATTATTACAGCATATACGTTTCTTTTACAATACAAATAACTGATATTTGATAACACATCTGGGATGTGCAGATGGGAAACAAAAGCCTATTCCACAGTGCTAGTTGAAATCAGTGATAGTAGGCCTTGCTTGTTTGAGTAAGGCCTGCAGAGAGATGATCCAAACGTCTAGTATGATGTTACCATCAAAAAGACTGGTTCATAAAATGTTGAATAATTTTCTTAATAATTTAAATCAAATCCCCCTCGTTCAATGTGAAATATGATATTGTTAACATTTACTCTGCTGACATCAAACAATTTAGTGCAGACAGTACAAGAGCCTTCATTTTTTTCCAAATATGAAGGCCTTTACAGATGTGCAGTTTCGACAATGTCAAACACATGGCACTCCTGATTTTAAATGCTGTGCTGCTAAGATGAATCCTTAGACAGCTAGCTGGTATTTTTACTCTGACTTAGTTTTGCACAGACAATTAGACCAGTTAGAATCACTTTGTCTAAAGTCAAGCCACAGTTTTGATCATTTCAGTGTCCTGTCTCCCAGTTTTTCATCTTACTCTGTTGTTGTTTCTGCTTATTGACTCTGATAATAGCCTAACGCTGTTGGTTTGCAGAGCCTGCAAGACAAAGGCAATATTTTCTTAATAGATTTTACAAAATCACCCTCCTGCAATACTGATTTTTGATCGGTTAGTTATTTACATGCTTGTTACGTTTATCACTTCTGCCATGTAAATATCAGATCTGTGCCCCCATTCCTACTTTCTACGTGCTGAAAATGAGTGTGAGGGAGCCAGAGGTTGCAGCTAATTCAGTACACCGCCTGTTTGCTTGAGGAGGTAACATGGCCTGTCAGTGTCATGCTAATATAACCCTCACTGTTTGGACTTAGGGCCTTGACTGTCAGCTGTTGAACATTGCAGATTTGACTGATCATGTACAGTATAGTACAAAGCATGGTTGGTCAAAAATAGTACTAAATAGTTTTCTACTCCCAGTAATAACCTGGATGAACAATTGAATTAAACCAGAAAAGAAAGTGGTGAAGACCTTCAATATTTGCTTGATTTTAGGCAACAAAAAGCTAGACTAAACACAGTCCTACATGTGCCTTCATTTGCTAGTGAAACAGAGTTTTACAGATGAAGGAAAAAGAAATCTAAAATAAAGCCAAAATTTTTTCATATAATTTTGATTAGAAAAATTAATATAATTATTGAAATTGTAATTAAGCATAATACTTCATTTAATGTCCGCTTGATTCTAGACATGAATCTCAACATTATTTCTCAACCATTTGATTTTTTTCTTGACATTTTGATTTTCTTGATACTTTATTTTAGCTTCATGCCTTTTTATTTTATCCCAGGTTCTCTTTTTACACTTAAATGTATTTTATTTTATTGTGTCTTGTTTGTGTCTACCTCCTTGTACCAGAGAAAACAACTGCCGGAGTCAAATTCCTTGTATGTGTTGCATACTTGGCAATAAAACCCGATTCTGATTCTGATTCTGATGCCTAACATTCATCTAAAGCCATTTTATTGCTTTGTCTTGACATATCAGCCAAATTAAAATAATCTTAGTCTTCTTGTTTTTTTCATATCTGACTTGTATACACTTTTGTACAAGCTTGACAATCCCATTTTTAAAAAGCTCCCCTGGTCTTATAAAATATCCTATATTTATTGTTCCAGATTGTCAGTTTTCTTTGTATATGAGATTAGGTATGCTATCTTAAGTATTGAGTTAAAACAGTGTCATAGTTATGCACCCAGAATTTTGTGCTCATATGCTGATATAATCAAGGTGATTGCAATATTTGTGTTATTTTCACGTGAGAAAAAATTCAAAAGCTGTGTAAAATGTTCTATATGTTTTTGAAGCCATCTTTGACTTGTTTCTGCTTTCGGCTTGACCACAAATCTGTCTGTTTGCTTGTAGTGTACAACTTTGCAAGGAGCTCACAGAGAAAACAGATCATGGAAGTGAGATTAGAGGTAAGTAAAAAAAAATCGACCTCAGTTATTTTTCCCTGATATCTTTTTTTATGTATTCATTTTTTTTACAGTATAAGAGTCAACACAAATTCATAATGATTATATGGACTCTGTAACCTATGCAATAAAAAAATGTTTTCAGTAGGTTACATAATAAAGTTAGACATAAACACAAAGGAACTGTTCACTGATTAGCCCTGTGAGCCCTCTGTTAGCTACTTTCAAGGGCCTTTTTTCGGTGCGTTTTTGCACCATCCATGGGAATGCTGCAGTGACATAAACCAGCTTAAGTGAGCGAGTGTGAGTCAGTGAGTTTGTCTACTCTAAAGCTCAGGTTAGACCAAAAAGTCATCATGTGATAATGGGTTGAATTTGCTACTGCTCACAGCAGCTGCTCTGCAAGTTCTAAAAGTCTGTGTTTGTTCACATTACTGCAATTTTAAAAGACAACATGGACAATAATGGATGACATTTTATTGATACCAATGCCAGCATGAGTGCTTCCTATTCATAGGAGGCTTATCATTTCCTATTGATTATTTTTACAGATTTTTTGTTTCTTAAAAAATGTAGGCTTTTACAGATGTGCAGTTTCAACAATGTCAAACACATCACTATCCTGATGTTAAATACTTGGCTGCCAAGATGAATCCTTAGGCAGCTAGCTGGTATTTTTACTCTAAATTAATTTTGCACTTACAAGTAGACTGGACATATGCAGCTAGAATCTTGTTGTCTCAAGTCAGGCCACAGTTTTTACCATTTTGGTCTCCTCTGCCATTTTTTTTCCCCCTCCAATGTTGTTGTTTCTGATGATAATGCTGTTGTTTTGTAGAGCGTGCAAGACAAATTAGAGGGAATTGAAAAGGGAGTTGTTAAGCTTTAAGACGTATGGTGGTAATTCCTAGTTGTTATTGATTCCCAATCACGATTGGTTTTAGTTTCCCATCCCAAAGAGACAATATGTTTGTTTCAGCAGCTCTTGGATCATCAGTGTCTACCTCAGCATTACATGCTTTGTCGTTGCTGCATAGTCTTGTGATGTACAACACAATTGAGGACAGTGATCACAAATTATTTGCTAAAGTCACAATCCTGTTTCTGTCGTAGGAGGAATTTTTTTTTTCAAAATGAAAGGATCACGATTTCTGAGCCCTTGGACTGTGGTTTGAGCTCAAATGACTCATTACTCTTTGGCTGGGTTATATGAACCTCATTACCTCCTCCAAGGAGGTTATGTTTTCGGGAGAGTTTGTCCGTCCGTCCGTCTGTGAACAAAATAACTCAAAAAGTAATGGATGGATTTGGATGAAATTTTCAGGAAATGTTCAGCATGGGAAGAGGAAGAACTGATTCGATTTTGGTGTTGATCGGGATCAGTGTCTGGCCGCCATGACGAAAAATGTGATTTTTGTGAAAAAATAATAAGCTAAAATAAATATCACTAGAAAGCACTCGGAGAGCGCAGACCTCCGCCAGTGCCACAGTCCTCAGCCATATTGTCATTTTGACCATAAATATTACTCCTACCTTTATTTCATCTAAATATTTAGATTCCTTGACCATGAAAACATACCATTAGCAACTGGATTCATCATGGTATCTATTTTAGTTCAGTAGTTATTCACAGAAATTACATTTTTTGCCATGGCGGCCAGACGCTGATCCCGATCAACACCAAAATCGAACCAGTTCTTCCTTTTCCCATGCTGAACCTTTCCTGAAAATTTCATCCAAATCCATCCATTGCTTTTTGGGTTATTTTGTTCACAGACGGACGGACGGACAAACTCTGCCGAAAACATAACCTCCTTGGCGGAGGTAATTATGAAACCAAATGCTAATGGTATGTTTTCATGGTCAAGGAATGTAAATATTTCGATGGAATAAAGGTAGGACTAATATTTATGGTGAAAATCACAATATGGGTGAGGACTGTGGCTCTGGCGGGGGTCTGCGCTCTCCGAGTGCTTTTCTAGTTTTACATAATGTTCTGGAGAGCACTTTGAATGACCTTGTGTACACATTTTGCTCTATAAATAAACTTGCCTTGCCTAATGGTATTTTTCAGCTGAATATCAATATAATACATATATGTCTTCATATTGTTCTATGTTTTAAACAAACAAAGTTGTTGAATGGTTTCAGTTATTATCATGGATGCTCGAAAGCCAATCAAATTAGATTTTTTGGAAATGTGACAGCTCCAATACACTCTCCTCTGACAATTCTCTTTGGCTTCTTGCTGTCGGTATTTTTCCTCCAAACTGTATGATTAAAGTTTTATGCACTGCCCTATCAACAAAAAAACGTTTACATGCACAGCACACCAACTACAGTTACAAAGTATTAAGTAATGCATTAAGAAAATCACTTTGTACCAGTTGAGGGTCTTTATTGAATGTGCTTCTAAGTAGATACTGTTAAAAGACCGGAAACACTCATTAAACAGCTCTGTGGTATAAAATCAGACATCATCTCTTCCCTCCAAGAACAGCATTGTCTGCCAGAAACACTTTACCAGTACAGAAGATCTTGTCACTGTGGTTTGCACTTATGCTGAGATAGTATGTACGTGTAATTACTGAGGGAGCTAACAAATCCTTAAAGTTGTCAGAGAACTCTAGCACCTCCCAGTTCTTGTGATGGTATGACAAAGGAAGGGGGAAGGACTGATAAGAGTTTATTAGGTTTAAAAAGTTTCTCCTAAATGCCTTGTGTCCACAAATAGATCTTTTCTTAAGATGTTTTCACACTACAGATAAGAATGTGACAGCTGCATATAACCTGTGACATATCCTGCCACACCAGTGTGTTTGCTGAAAGTCTCAGAACTGAATGTAAATGAAGATTAGCTGTTTTGAAAGTCACAGTCCTTGATAATCTCACTGGACTCCTTTCAATTTCATTTAAAGTATTTTTTAAGCTAATGCAAATGTACTACATGGCCCTTGATCGTTTCTGCTGGCACCTTAGTTTTGTAGCTGCAGATCTTTAAAATGTATCAAAGAGCCTCACATTTGGTCTTAGAAATTCAAAAATGCAAATCCATGAATTCTTATTTTTAACCTGTGAAACCTATTTTTGATCTCTTTTTACGTTGTCATGCATTCACTGGGTTTAGGAGAGAAAAGTGGACAGTGTTTGAAAAGCAAGACTAGAGGGATTGGGAGAAGAGGTGGATCAGACTTTTCCGCACATGAAGACTGTGGCTCAAGATGCTCCGCAGTGAAAAGCATCACGTTTAGGCATGTCACTATAACAAATTTTGCTAGAGGATAATTGTCCATAAAATTATCGCCGATGAACAATATTATTGTCAATATTATTTTGATTTGTTTCATTTTTTCATTGATGTAATTATAATATATGTCATAATAAAGAGAGTACACCATATCAAAAGCAATAACCTTTAATTTCTTAAGAGTATTTAACTGTTATTGAAAGGTCAAGATCTTTTAAATAAAATTAATTGAATAATACATTTAACAAACAGAAAAAGAGAAAAAAAAACCCAATGACAATGAAATATACTCTCTTTTACGAAAAATTGCATGTAAAAAAAATAATTATGCTTCTTAAAAAAACAATAAAAAATAGACCCTGTCTCTGTAAAGAAAAAACGAAACTCCAATAAAAACACACACAACAATAAACAACAATAAAAGAAATGGAGTTTATACAGTTCCGGAATTGTTTGTGACATCAGTACGTTCTCCTAATCAGTTCATACTGTCTGTCAGACGTTTGTAACAATGCTGGCTTTTCAACCTTATTGAAGGGTTGCATTTCTTTTGCAGTGTAGCAAGCACCTTGTTCATTCTTTTTAAAACCAAAATATTCCCACACTGGGGCTGTGGCAGCCGACTTAAGAACCGTAGCTGTCGTGCCATCATTCATATTAGTGTTTGTTTCCTCATTACTCCTCACGACGCTCACCTCAACTCTCTCCGTGTGTACGCGCGAGCGGCCCCGCCTCCCCCTCAAAGATTGCATTAGTGACAGATGCTCACTACGCTATAAATCCACTAAATCTATATCTATAGAACAATGGACTCCGGTGTTTAGAAAGATGGACAGAGTGAGCCATTTTCTCATTCAGCCACTTTGGTAGAAAGAGAGGAGGAAAACAAACACGCATGCATGCGTAAGTTTATCGAGGCTGGCAAACTTACCGAGGACGTTTTTATTTATCGTTCGGTTAATTGATTCATTGATTATCGTGACAGGCCTATCACGTTTGACTCTGATCAAGTTGATTGTGTCTGTGACTGCACTGCAGCGATCATTTGGGATCTTTCTTCATGGCAGAAACAAATAGCAGCTTATTTCTCCAATGACTTTAACCCAAACAGTAGTTACAAAACACAGTTTTACTCATGCTTTCCCCTTGAAGATTTAAGATGCCTGAAGCAGAATATCAGGGTTTCAAATGTGTAGATAAATCACCAGCAGATTCATTGTATGATTGTTTTCTTTTATAAGAAATATGGATCGCTGACAGTATTCTTCTAACTCTAACTCATATGCTTTCAATGCAGCAGTATTAGCTAGTTAATGGTTCCCATTGTCTGCAGTGCTTAAAGCTGTGAAAGCCTCCTGGACATTGGAACACACTGGAAGAGTTATGTTTGGTCACCATCAGACCAGTTTCTGGTATCAGCTAAATGTTCAAATAGCAAAATGAAAATGTCTGGGTTGCTTTCATTAAACTTTTGCACCAGTCTTAAATATACCAAAACATAAAATGTCTCTTCCAAAGGAAGAGATGAGTTTAAGCCTCTTTTCACATGAAGATGAAAACATTTTTGTATTGAAAACATTCTCTGTAAAGACAACACTGTTTTAGTAAAAGTGTCCATCCACACGAAAACCCTGGAAACGCTGTTGTGCATATGGCCTGTAAGTGGCGCTGGAGCCCTGCTGCAGACATACATGAAAACCAGAGAAGAAATGAAGGAGCATACATCATTAGAAATATGAAAATGCTAATGTGTACTGTCCTCCGAGTCCCCTGGTTTCTTACAGTGGCTTTAGAAGAACAGAAGATTTGCTGTTAAAGCCATAACGAGCTCAGAAGCTTCGGCAGCACAAACTCAACACTGTACTCCACCATTGTTTCTGTTGTCGTGGTGGTTCGTGCTTGAGATGTAATGGAGAGATGGGCTTGTTTCTGTAGCTACCTGTATTCATTGTCCACATAGAAACGCTCAGCTGGTGTTTTCAGATTTATCCACTCTGGGACCTGTTCAAAAATATGCGTTTTGGGGCACCTGAAACACCATATCCATCTAGATCAAACGCCTAAAGATAAAAAATGTGAAGCTTTTCCTCACTGATGCGTGTCAACTTGAACTTGTCTAACTTAAATTGCTCCTTAGCTTGAACTAGAAGGGCCTCTTGTTTTAACTTCTCCACTACTAGCTGGTCCTTTTAACTCCTCATTTGGACATTGAGCAAACTCTTCAATGGATACCTTTTTTCCACTACAAAACTAAGAGCTTTTTTTATCTACAAATTTAACATAGACATGTCCACGATCACAAAATACTTAGTTTATTTTGTCACACAAGAATGGGCTGCTGTAGATTTGAAACGTAATCTCTCTAGCTGACTGCCTCCCAAAACTATTCTCTCACCTTGCAGTCTACAAGCATTTCGCAGCAGGATGAATTAAGCACTAAGCCCAGCAACCTGGCTGACCCCGAGCAAGCTGATTACTGCCTTGACACTTGTGGGTGTGCCCCTTGCCACCTCCTGCTCAAAAGTAACAAACTACAATAAAATAAGGGTCAGTTGGAACCATAGGTGTCCACTATTGCTAACACCTATCAGAGATTAATGTTTTACTGACTGGGCAGCTTTTGTCGGCAGTTCTCAGATATAGATATTTTTAATTTGAGCATTCAGAAGCCAAAGTCAGTGTAAATACACCCCAGGATATGGAGACAGACTTCTATCCCTGAGCTCACCAGAGACACCGAAATGTGTGAAGCATTCTCTCTTTACATGGCTACAAAATACAAGTTTTAGCATCCTTTTCAGCATAAATCATCCTTGATAAGCCCCCATTTTTTGTTAGTGCCTGGCTCGGGGCAAGTAACATATTTTATTTTCCACAAAACAAAAGATCAAACCACACTGATGAGGTGGATAGCTGAGTAGGCTGACTTTTTTCCACAGAGAACAACATGAAAAGAAAGTCAATGAGAAGAAAGGAAATGAATAGAAAGTCACAGAGAATCAGATCGTAAAGCAGAATCAATAATGGAATTGGTATCAGTAAAATCCCACGTTGATTGCTGTTGATTCACCAGGTCAATGTTTTTTTCATATTCTTTAGTTTGGATCTTAAAAAGTCGTGCGTTTGATTTCTAAAATTGTGCAAGAAGGTGTACAAACCTTTAACTCGGATCATTATTATTCAGATAGCCAGGAGTGCGATGAGTGTATCTTTTCATTGATAAACTGTATGCAGTGGATAAGACAGAGCTTTTCCTGGCACGTTTGTGAGTATATGACAAAATGAATCATGTTTTGTCTGTTTTTCTTTAGATATACAGGCCGCCTTATATGAGCTCTGCTGGCAGGTCGTACATGGGAACCTGAAGTTGGACCTCGTCGCCAATGTCCTTGGGGACATGATGGTAACAAATATATTTAATGAGGTTACAGTCATTGAAAACACATTGAAAGTCTGAACTCGATGCCCTTTGCAGAGATTAACCATTTATCCTACAATCTGGTAGTCCATCAGCACATACATTGTCGAAGATTTGGGTTTTTTTCACCAAAATAACTCAAAAATTGTGATCCCTGTGACTTACCAGGTTCTGCTATTCTGGTCAACTTGATGTCATGTTTTTTCCTCTGCTTGATTGGGAAAATCCTGAGGAGCACGTTAATGTGTTCATACATACAGACCATTGCACTGCAGAGAGTTACAGGACGTTTGGTTTTCAAAAAGTTAATGGATTAACTAAGAAATCAATGACGTTTTCTAGGTGTCTCAAAGCTTTGGTTAAATACTTGGGCAAAGTCATTTGATGAAAGTGTCAGTGTGTCAAAGAATTATGTCAGCAAAATGTCTCCAAAGCTGAATCAGCTAATCTATTTTTTCCTCATCTGCTTTCAGGAACTGAGAGATGACATGCCATCGATTTTAGCAGATGTGTTCAGTATACTAGGTAAGCTTGAGTTTAATCAGTGAAACAGAGCTTTACAAGTTAAAATATTGGATCAAAATCACTGAAGTTATGTGATGGGTGATAGCATTTTAGTGCTATAAAGATATACACATTTCTAAAAACAGTGATTTTCCCCAGATTTAGAGACTGGTGCGCTGGAGGAAAAAAACAAACGTGACCATTACACACAGCTGGTGGGAGCATGTTTGGTAAGCATAATTCCTTATTGAGATCAAAGTGTACCTGAAAAAATTCTGGAAGAAAAATCAGACTCAAATATTGCCTTGAAAGATTTGTTTCATCAAGTGTATTATAATCTAATATATGAATTATTTGTGATTGTAGTAGCACAGTCAGACACTGAAACAATGGTTACTGTCATAATTATTTCACAGTCTAGCCTGTGGTGTCAAACTGGTTTAGAAGACCGGCTCTGTTCTTTGCAATTGAAGGAACTTACAATTGTAACCTGATTATTTGTTTTTATTAATCTGTTTTTCCAGTTTTTTGTTCCAGAGGTCATCCTGAAAGAGAGGCTTGATCCAGAAACCCTTGAGTCTCTTGGGCTTATAAAACAGGCTCATCAGTTCAATCAGAAGATTGTAAAAATCAAGACTAAACTATTGTAAGTACAGCAACGAGTATGATAGAGAAATCAACGAAATGTATTTGTCTGTGTATGTTGACCACTCTTCTTTACACTGAAACAAGCCTTGTTCCTCTTTTTCAGTTATAAACAACAGAAGTTTAACTTACTAAGGGAAGAGAACGAGGGCTACGCCAAACTAATCACTGAGCTCGGCCAAGACCTCTCAGGCAACATCACCAGCCACGTCGTCCTAGAGAGCATCAAGTCTCTCATAGGTAAAAAAAAAAAAAAAAGACCTTATGATAAAAACCATGTTTCTAGGCAACATTTCTTTAAAACTCTAATCATCTTCTATTGTCGCTTAATGGACACAAGTCCACATGTGTTTCTGTTTGTGATATCATATTTGATTTTTATTGTGCTTTATTTCTGTGTTGTTTACATTTTTTATGACATTTGACTATCACAGTCACAGAAGGTGTTGGGAAGTGTTACTGTCAAAAGTAACCTGTCAGATCGTTGGATTACTGCCAAGAAAAAAATAGCCTGTTACGGTGGTACAAAGAAAAGTAAAGTATTGTTTACATTTGCATCATCAAAATGAATACTCCTTAAACTACATGTCAGTTGCAAATAATACACAGCCTGTATGTCAACTTTTGAGTAAACACTGCAGTTATATTTTAGCTGTGTTTGCTAATCTATAACTCTACAGCATGATAAAAATATAAACAATGTTATAAAACCTGTATAGTTTTCTAATATGCCCAAGATCTGACAGTGAACTGGACTGAGGAATAGAGTATTACACACTGGTGTAACATCAACAACAACAGCACAGGCTTTTAATCTTATTTTTCATCAGAGTGTTGTTTTTCCTTTCTTGAAAAAAAATCCTCGTTAAGACTGCTTTGTACACAACGCACTCCGATATGACTCAAAATGAATTATGAGTAATGAAAAGGCAAGGTGGTAAATAGTGATCTACAATCAAGGGATAACTAAAAGTCAAAATATGTATTAAAGATATTTCTCTTAAAAAAGGATGAGGAGCAATTGACTTTTTCCCCCAAGTAAACTAAAAAGAAATTACTTGAATAGTAATATTGCTGTATCAGTGTACTTGTTGCATCAAAGATGAGCCTAATACTAAGACAAACTAATCCGCAACAGCCAGCCCCAACACTGATAATGAATGTGTGTTACATGACATAAAAATTCCCGCCCTAAAGTCTGCCTCACAGAACAAAGTTGTCATTAAATCAGATCTGTAACCATCACTGCATGCGTTTAAATGTTTCTTATCCAGACACGGGTCCTTCAACATCATACACATACTGTGCCATTTTCCTCTGGCTTTACATTAATGTATTTTATGAAATTGAAGTTCAGATTTCCAGTCAATTCCACTTTATACCTTCGACTTCAGTAATGATTCTTGTGTGCATGTACACTCTTTGCTCAGTTGTTATTTTTCCACCCTCGCTGAAAATGTCACGTTTCTGCATTTTTTTCATGTAGGATGTTTTAACTTAGACCCCAATCGTGTTTTGGACATAATCCTGGAGGTGTACGAGAGCCGATCTGACCAGGATGAGTTCTTCTTGTCACTCATTAAATCATACATGTGTGAGCCGCTCACCCTCTGCCACATCCTGGGTTTCAAGTTCAAATTCTACCAGGTGAGAAAATCAGAAATAGGTAGATAGTAGCAGCTGGAAAGAAAGAGAAACCAAAACATAATCAGAGAAGTTAAGTATTTTTGTTGTTTTAAAATGTGAATATGTTGACTCTTGTTATGAAGCTTTATGTCTGTGACAGGATGTTTAAAATGACAGAAAAGTCTTTTCAGGCTTCAATACAAAGATAGTAACATTTATGTTTCTGTTGGACATTTAAACACATTTGATTTTGTTTTTGTTACCCTTTTCAGGAGCCGAATGAGGAAACTCCAAAGTCACTTTACCACATTGCTGCTGCTCTCCTTCATCATAACCTGATAGAGCTGGAAGATCTCTACGTACATGTATGGAAACACAGCTTTAGTTCATACACTTGTCACATTTATTATGAAAGATCAGAACTCTAGAAAAGTCATATTGTGAAAGCTAGAGCTTTAAAAGCTATCATTATCATTAGTAATTTGTGACAAAATGTATTTACAAAGTCAAATTGTACTGATGGAAAATCAACAAAATTTAGTTTTTATGTCTCATAGATCACATTCAACCCCTGTGTCATAACTCAGCCAAGACTAAAACATTTAACTTTGCTGTCACTGTTGTTCCAGCTCATGCCACTAGATGCCGCCATCATAGAAGAACACAAAAGAGACATTGCTGAGGCCAAGCAGATTGCCCGCAAACTGGTCATGGTTGTGTTGCCATCAGAGAAAAATGACGACAAAGACAAGGAGAAGGAAAAAGAAGAGGAGAAAAATGACAAGGTATCAATCAGGGCATTCGTTCAGATGTCCTTATGTTATGACGAGTCTTACAGCACCTGTATGATACGTAGTTGCTCAGAGATTTAGTTGTCTCACTTCTGTTTCCACAGCCGCCTGATAACCAGAAGCTCGGTCTGCTGGAGGCTCTGATCAGAATTGGAGACTGGCACCACGCTCAGAGCATCATGGACCAGATGCCTTCTTTCTATGCAGCTTCTCACAAGGCCATCGCTCTGGCTCTCTGCCAGCTGGTCCACCTGACTGTGGAGCCTCTTTACAGAAGGTGCTGATCTAGATGTTCAACCTACTGCTCACAACAAGAAATGGCAACTTTGTTTAATTAGAGAACCTCAGACATTTGATTCCTTGTGCCAAAAGACCCCAATTGTCACACGTTGTAGGATATTTCAATTTTTTTTAATTATATTACCTTTAGTCCAAAGGAAGGAGTACATCCACAATTTGAACTGAAATTAATTGTACAAATATTTGTGTTTTTTAGCTTAAATACAAACAGTTAACTTTATTTAAGCACCAATATTGAATCATATGAAATTATTCATCTCTTTTATTGTAAAAAAGAGCATTTACTCAAATTTTTGTACTAATTTATTAATGATAAATACAAGTGGAACAGAAATGTCCCATGAACATAAAAACACATACCATGAATTATTCTGAAACATTTCCATTTGTTCAAGCCCAAATCCAACCTGTCTGTTTGCATTGTGACGTAATGGCTTATCAGATCATTTTCTGGACATTTTTATTTCATTTAAAAAATGTCTAAAGTTAATTTTTGAACTGGGTGTATCGAGTGATGAGATGGACCAGATGTGGCCCTCAGACTGCCAGTTGACCACCTCTAGCCTGCAACATGTAGCCAGACCTTCATAAGCATAAGAAGCTATTAGTCCACAGTTAACTAAATTACTTTATATCTACTCTCTGCCACAATTGAATACATACAAATCAAAACAAAGGGATATACAATAATTTTATTAACTAGGACTTGAGTATCCTGGATTTTTAAAAAGATATTAAGCACCTGTTTCTGAGAAACATGAGTTTGGTTCTTTGAGCCAAATTGAGATACTGTGGCATCGAAACAAGATAGTAATCATGTTGGAGTGGAGAGGTTTGATCTTACTGAACACGATACCAATACTGTCAGAGTTGGGGAAGTTACTTTTAAAAAGTAGTGTTTGCTCGTTACTCGTTACTTCTGAAAAAAGTAACTTGTTACTTTACTTAGTTACCCTCTATGAAAAGAAACTTTTCAAGTTACTTGTTACTTTTCTGTTACTTTTACATTGCTTGATCATGGACAGAACCCCATATCTGTTCCTAAATGTGAAGGCCTACAAAAAGTTTTACTACAGAGAACATAACAGTTTTTTGTGCTCTTTATTTTACAAAATGTCAGATACCCTGTGGAATGAGAGCTCCTGCCCAGTGTTTCCACATTTTGCTTCTGAAATAAGTTATCAGGTCGATAAAAACAAGCCCAAAATAAGCAACCTTCAGCTATTTCCTTTCCTAATGTGATATACTACTTTTTAAAAAGAGAAATCTACATAAAGTGTGTTAATTTTCGTCTACATTACATTTCAATATAACAACACTAAGTATCTATTCAAGAAAAGACCGTTGCTTATAACAAGCAGACCTGGCAATTTTGGCTCTGGAGCATGCGGCATGTGCGTGAGTGTGTTTGGGGGTGTGCGTATAACCAGGAAACGAGGAAGTGGACAAACTGCCTACCGCAGTCGTGTTTTCCTCTACTGTATGTTAGGAGCTGGAAGGTTGTCAGGGGGATACACACAGACTTAAGAGCCCCAAAAAGCAACTTCACGTCTATAAACAAGCCCAAAAAACCACAACCCGCGGCCGTGACTCACAAGATTTTCGCTTATGACTTATAACGAGCTGACTTGGCAACGCTACTCGTGTCTGTGCGAGCAGCTGAGAAGGCAGCTTCAGTGTTAGGTCTGTCCATAGGAAATTTAATGTCGCGCTGCATTAAAAAAGGAACTACATTTCGTTACTTTGTAATGTGTTACACACAACATCGAATACTGTAATGTGAAATATCTGTGACTGTGATTTCAAGCAGGGTGAAAACACAGCAACATGTTGAAACATTTGTCAAAGCAACATGGCATTAGCTATCAAATAAGTTGTGTACTTGGATTTGTTGACACAGAAAATTGAGTAGACGTACATTTTTTTTCACTGAAAGACCACGATAGTTAATGCAGAATATAAAGATCTGTAATAGTGAGCACAATAGTCAGTGGCATTGGAATCAGAGCATCCGAACAAATTCCCGTCCCTAGCTGTCAATGTGTAGATAACCATAGCCCGTTCTGCATGTCATCTCTATATGCATTAGCTCATAACTCTGATACCACACATTTAAGCATTCACGCTAACAGACTGGTGTGCTCCTCACAGAGTGGGCCTCCCAAAAGGAGCACGGGGATGTGTGATGCACCCACTGAGGAACAAGCGGGCCCCCAGGCCTGCTGAGAGCTTTGAGGACCTTCGCAGGGACACATTCAGCATGCTTGGCTACTTGGGCCCGCACCTCTCTCACGACCCCATCCTGTTTGCTAAGATAGTGCGTCTTGGAAAAGGCTTCATGAAAGAGGTACAAAACTCAAACACAACTCGACTTCCATATCTACAAAATGGTTTATATAGTAACTTACACTCATCATCTTCTTCTTCTCAGTACCAAAACGACGGCAGAACTGATCTTAAAGACAAGATGGTTTGTGTAAAACATATTTTTAAGAGAGACATTGTTCTACTTAGAAGTTACTGTGAGCTTCTTATTGATGTTTGTTGTGTTTTTATTGCAGGACACACTACTGAGTTGTTTCCTGAGCATTGCAGACCAAGTGCTGCTCCCCTCACTCTCTCTGATGGAGTGTAACGCGTGCATGTCGGAAGAGTTGTGGGGTCTCTTTAAGCTCTTTCCCTACCAGCACAGGTGAGGAACACAGTCTCACTCACTGCACGCAACACTCTGTAACTGAGCTGTTTGACAGTAAACCCTCAGGCTCCGCTTCAGGACGGTGTGTACTGGTTGACTTGGTAAGAGTCGCAGACATGAAGCCAAAAACAAAATTCATCAGCAGTGCCATTTCAGTGTGTTATTTCACACACTGTCTTCTCCCCTCCAGTTTATTTTTAGCCTCTTTTATTTGAACGTTGTGGCTTGACGCTGATGATCACTGACAATCCTCACTCCCATAGGTTTGGTTTTTCTGTAGTTGTCTGTGTCGGTTTGTCATGGCCAATATTGCATCTTATATAGAGACTGTGCAAAGCAGAACTCTGCAGAGTATTATCTGTCTCGTTACAGTGTATCAACATCATGAAAGGAAGATTTTCTATGCACTAAAATGTACCTTAGCTTATGTCCTGCCTTGTCTTTGTACTTTGCATTTGGTAGTTTTATGAAGAATTTTCAGTGTGTCTTGGTCCTTGCTCCTTCCATGTGTCAATCAAATAATTACTTTGACTAAGATGAATTTTATTTGAATTTAAAAAAGGGAAGCTGGCATGTCTTAGAAGCATTTTGGGGGAATTTTTTTGTCACTGAAACTGCAGTCAATTGTAAGAAGAAAGAAGTGCTTGTGATGTTTACCAAAACCCATCATCCTTGCTGTAATTTTCTCTGGTAACCATGTGGTGAAATCTCCCAAAATGTTCATAATGAAAGACTGTTCTGATTAGACAAACATGGAGCTATTATGTACAAGTCAGCAACAGATTAGTGCACCCATCCAACCATAACTGGCTTCAATCTTTGTCAGAAAAACAGTTTTTGTTTTGCTGTTTTTTGTAAGCTGCCTTTTTGCCATCGGATAAGAAAGAGTACCTCAATACTCTACTTATTGAATATCTTCAGACATGAGGTTGGAGATTTTGTATTCAGTGCATTTGCGTTTCTTTATTAACCATTCATATTGTGAAAGATATTTTTATCCTGCTTTTATGTGTTAGAACCGATTTCTTCGGGCTTATTTGCACGAAAAAATTGTACATTTACAGTGTCAACACAGTGAACTTTACCTTATATGCCAGGCAAACAGTTTTTTAGCCATTGAGTGTGAGGTTTAAAGTAGATGTAATAGTACAATAGTTTTCGATAGAGAAAAGTGTTTTTAGTGTTCTTTTTTTAAAAGACAAAAAGGTATGGTTACCTTGACATGTTTCAACGTTACTCTGCCGTCTTCTTCAGAAACTGTCATCCTGACAGCTGTGACGTGTCTTTTTATCAGCTGTTTCTGGGAGTAGCCGGGACAGATTGATCACGTGATCTGTCCCGCCGGCTATGTCCCCCGTTGCCTAAAATTCGATAGAGAAAGTTTCGCATTTCCACAGAGCACCCTGGTCACCTGCCTTCAGTATTATGTAACTGCAGTGGGCTGAAGCTTTCTAGCGATGAGTCGCACTAGTATACAAATCAGTTTTCAGCTGAAAGAAGACAAATCACCTCAGCTCTGTGATACAACAGCTAAGACCAAGAGATGGATGAAGCACTAAAACTAGTTACATCTGTCAAGGAGGTTAATTTGTTAGTTTGCAAAACTCTTATTTATGAACTGAATTTGCTGGCATTTTTCAGGATAGGTCAGAAATAGGCCACGACCAAATCCCTTACATTTTTGGGGTGTTCGACACTGATGTGGAACCAGGGATTTTTTTAAGGGTTTATAAGCATTGCAGGATGGGTCAGGTGTCCACATTTCACTAATAACTCAATAAGTTCTCAGTGGACTTCCTAAACATTTTAAGGGATATTGGTCATGGCACAAGAGAGAAACGGTTAGATTTTGGTGGTGATCTAAAACTTGTTGTGAATCTATGATTTTTGTTTTCAAGGAGTTGTCAGCATGAGATAGGACAACTTTTGCCCTCAATAATGTTGGAAATGTCTTGGCTGAGATGAATGCTTTTAGTAAATTCAACTTAACATGTTATTATGGTCTCTCAGGTATCGATTATATGGCCAGTGGAAGAACGAGACATACTCCAGCCACCCACTGTTGGTTAAAGTCAAAGCTCAAACTGTGGAACGGGCCAAATACATCATGAAGTAAGACTACTGTGCTATACCTCTGTCTTTATGTACATTTGTGTGACTTTTTCTGTCTATTGTACTCAAACAGCAGGCTAATGATGTGTCTTTATTGGTTGTGTACTTTACCTTGTGTTAGTTGGACTGTGTAGTCATTACCTTAACCATGAATGAACTCCTTTTATATTCTCTAGACCTTTGCTTTATTTGGAAAAATAAAGTTAAATAATTTGGGCCCCCTGACGGCTATTCATGCCTAGTCCCTGCAGCTTGACAGTTGTATACCAGAATAATTCACTTCTGTCTCACACCTTTTCAGGCTTTTGTTTGGAGAATGTACTGCCTGCTGTTCTCCAAACATCGCACACAATCTTATCAAGTTGTTTCAGAGCTTTGAGTGCTTCAGATGTTGACACCATTTTGGTATAAATCTAGTTTTGAACTCGCTGACCTTCCATCACAGCAGTTCTTTTTTCTCGTGCATTACTCCCAAAGTAGCAGCACGTTTGTTTGCTGGCTGAGTTTTTTTAATTTAACGAAGAACTCTTGTTTAATGAAATATCTAGTTGGCCATTAATATTCAGAGATTATATGTCCTTTGTTTATAACTATAAGAAAAAATGTCAGTAGCCTCTTTTGAGAAATGAAGCTTTTATGCATATCTGTTGACCTAACTTAATGAAACAACACTCAGCAGAGTTGATTAGATGAAATGATATGAATAAGTGTAAATGTTGTATTTTAGCAGCCATCTGAAGCTAAGCTGCCTTAAAATGTCAGTTGAACACAAACACCATCAAATTAAAAATGTCTCTGTGTTTTGTGCTGGTCAAGTAATCATTCTGACACTGTTCTGCTGTTAAAGGAAATCAATGACGTTTGTTTTATTCTAAGCTGACAACCATGAAAGCATTTACTGCCACTGTGAAGCTCACAGAAGTGACAGTCACTGCTTAAAGCACTCTTTTCATCGCCTTGTCTTTTTTAATTTGCTGTTTCTTGTCCTGTGTTTTTTCCTCCGTCTGCAGGCGGTTGACCAAAGAGAATGTGAAACAATCTGGGAGGCAAATTGGCAAACTGAGCCACAGCAATCCCACCATCCTCTTTGATTATGTAAGTGTGTTTAGATAAGTTTATTTCATGTCTGTGTCATATTGAATCTTGTCAATAAGTTAAAGTTATCACTATAGTCTCTCCTTCATTATCACTAGAGGACAAATCTTTTTACTCATGACAAATATTCTCTTTCCCATCTTTGTGGTCACATCAACTTAAAGGTAGAGCTCAACACCCTAAACTTACTAGACTACACAAGAAACAATATATTTGTTACTAGTGACTAAAATGTCCCATTGAAAATATTTTTTACCCCTTGTTCATCTTAATGTGAACTGTTCCAGTCTTTAATGTTAAGATTTTATTTTTAAAAAACCTGGCAATGCATCAAACTTAATGTTGGTGCCTGTCTGTGACCCATCTCATGTTCAATGATAATAACAAACAAATAGTCCTTGAAATCTATTTAAAAGAAATATGATCATATATATATATATATATATATATATATATTATATATATATATATATATATATATATATAAACTTAATATTTGATATGCATCATCTTGTTTGAAGTGCTTTTGAAATATTGTATATATTTTTACAGCTGATTTTAAGGAGCTGGCATTTTTTGTCCCTTGGACCACAAGAGTCATTTTTTTTTTTTTTGATCTAACACTGTAATAATAAAACAGTTAAAGGAAAATCCATCCAATCAAAATCCGACTTGCTTCCAATCAGTGATTCATCTCAAGACCTTGTATTGATAATAATCAAATACTCCTTGAATTGCATTTTATAGAAATTATTGAAGTGCGTTTGTTTTTTGATAAAATACACTTATGTTAACCCGCTGGCCTCCAAGTTTAAAAAAACAACCAAAAGTATAATAAATATTGGGAAAAAATATTGTAAGCTGAAGTAGTTGTGAAACACTGACGTGTGGAATGTGAAAAAAAATGTTGATGTAATACATTTTAAAACAGTTTTTAAGGGCTGATAATTTTTGTCACTAGGGACAGTGGGTTAGTTTATTAAAGGAACTCTTAGGGGTTAATCATTTTCACTCTATTGTATGTTTAAATTATTGTTAAACATATTCCCACTCCTTTTCAGATATGTAAATCATTGTTTTATTCTCATATTTTTTCCTCATATTTTGTCAATTTTGTATTGTATTGTTTCATTTGTCGACTATTGTAGGATTACAGTAATAATTTTTTTAACTCCTACTATTTCTAAAGACTAAATTAAAATATTTTTTGACCCTACATTGAGCATCAGAATGCCATTAGGCCAAGTATAAGTCATGTTTTTTACATTCCATATTGAAATCTTCTTTTCCCTCCTCTTTGTCAGATGCTGTCTCAGATCCAGTGGTACGACAACCTCATTGTTCCTGTGGTGGACTCTTTGAAATACCTCACATCCCTAAACTATGATGTCCTGGCCTGTATCCTGCCCTTTTATGTTCTTAGTTCAGTTCATTTCCAACAGATGGTGTATGCCCGTGTGTGGTTGGAGGCAGTGAGGTGTGAGTGCAAAGAGGCCTTTTATTTCCCTTAACTGTGTCTTCAGATTGCATCATTGAAGCTCTGGCCAACCCTGAGAAGGAGAAGATGAAGCATGACGACACCACCATCTCCTCATGGCTCCAGAGTACGTGACACCAAAGTTAACTGTCCTGTTGCTGGCTTGTCATATCATTCATTTGCATGCAAGAGAGGAGGAAGCGTTTGATGTTTTAATGAGTACCTGACACACACCTGTTCCTCTGCTCTGTAAAGGTCTGGCTAGTCTTTGTGGAGCTGTGTTCAGAAAATACCCGATCGAGCTGGCCGGCCTTCTGCAGTATGTCACCAATCAGCTGAAGGCAGGGAAGAGGTAAGTCGATGCAAGAGCACAAGATGGCCTTTTCTTCCTGCCACATGTCTGACCTTTTCATGCACTTCTATAATGTAACAAGGAGAGTATTTGATCCTCGTCTTTCTGCAGCTTTGACCTGTTGATTCTGAAAGAGGTGGTGCAGAAAATGGCCGGCATTGAGATCACTGATGAGATGACCTCGGAGCAGCTAGAGGCCATGACCGGAGGAGAGCAACTCAAAGCAGAGGTATAGACCAGTTTTCAGTTTCTATTCACTAACAAAAGTCTAAGTGTAGGCTCTGTGTTGCTCCCAGGCCCAGGTCATTTTCTATATGTGTGTGATCATTTGAACAGGGGGGCTACTTCGGCCAGATCAGGAACACAAAGAAGTCTTCACAACGTCTGAAGGATGCTCTGCTGGATCACGAGCTGGCCCTGCCTCTTTGTTTACTGATGGCCCAGCAACGAAACGGTGTAGTTTTCTTAGAAGGTGGAGAGAAACACTTGAAACTTGTGGGCCATCTTTATGATCAGGTATGGAGTTTTTTATTTCATTTATCAATTTCTTTCATATATATATATAGTAGTGGAAAGTAACCATGACTTTTACCCACAGAAGCTTTTCTATGTAGTTGAGCTTTTAGAAGTAGTTTTGAAGATTAATACTTGGACTGAAACTTGAGGAATTTCTGCAGGAAGGATCGCACTTTTGGTGTGTGCAGAGTCTAAAAAAGTCTTGAAAGTTAAAAAATGGTAAGGCTGGACAATTTAGTGTTTGAGCATCACAATTTCAATTTGCACTTAAGAAACTGTCATGTCGCAGGATGTGAGATGTTGATCATGTGACACAAAACATGCTGTGTTGGATGGAAACTAAAACCAGAAGGCTTTTCAGAAACAGTCAATGGTGCGTGCAGTGTCTGTGTGTGACAACATTCATCACTAATACAGCAGTGAACTAGTTCAAACAAGGCGACGATCAGCCAACTTGATCTTTTTTCAGCTTTCTTTAATTGATTTTATAAAAGCACTTGTTATATGTCTTAAACATAAATCCAGCACAAACATGATGAAATTTTCCTCTCGGAAAAGAGTCGTAACTGCTACCACAGTTGCTTGGCACCCTGACAGAATTAGCTTTTAAGCTTTCAGTTGACAAACAGACAATTTCATTTTAATTGTTTTTAGTACTTAGTCTGCTCAGAATTTCTGTCTCTTGCTGCCATTTCTTCTTTTTGTATTTTGAGGCTGTACTTAGCACCTTCTTCTCCAATAGTGCAAAATGCAAATTCGTGCAATTTTTTAACTGGTCTTAAAATTTTGAACAGGAATGTACATATATGTGTGCAAATTTCCTGTGTCATCAGAGCAAAGTTTTAACAGAGCAAATTGATTCTCTGTGGTTATTATATATTGTTAACATTGAGTATTAGTATGTTTTATATTAAATATACCAGGACAAATGCCTGGTTGACTCTTCACACTCCGGCAGATGTCCCTTACATGCCACTGAAAACAGCCTCAAATATTTTTAAATGAATTTGTTTTATTATACTCAAGTGGAATTTCATGTACATAGTTTAACTTTCCAATGAGTACATAATGATTTAGATAATTGTATTTTATCTAAACCAAAGTTTTGTACATTGCCCACTCCTATATGTATTTTCCAGCAGTAGAATAGTAGAATAAACTTGATAGGTAAATGCTCTTTTCAGTTCATAAAAAGGTCAGTTAACCCCCTCTTTTTGTTTTGTGTCCTGCAGTGTCATGACACACTGGTGCAGTTTGGAGGCTTTCTGGCTTCGAACCTCAGCACAGAGGATTACATCAAGCGAGTTCCCTCCATTGACATTCTTTGTAACCAGTTCCACACTCCGCACGATGCTGCCTTCTTTCTGTCTCGGCCCATGTATGCCCACCAGATCTTGGTGAGTAGACTCTTTCTTATAAAGCTTGGCTTTATGTCATCTTTGTTCTTAGGCAGTTGAAGAGATAATATTTTTTTGTTTTTATGACAAAAACACATTTCAAACAAATGCACGACATAGTTGTTTTACAGCCAGCAATAAACATGTTCAATCCACAGGATCAAACCTCCAACTTCACAGGGGTTTTTTGACTCTTCTACAGTATGATTGATAATCTGAGAAGATAGTAAGATGTAGGTGGACAATATTTTAAAGGGTCTGGGAGTATGAACAGAAGGTCACAAGGCCCTTGTGTATTCTGAGATATATTAAATCTATATAAATGTTGTGGTGATCTGCTGCATCACTCCTGTAGTCTCTCAAGCATTTTTGCCAGGCTTTTTACTCTTGGTAAGATTTTACTCTTTATCTTCAATGTTCAGACCACTGTTGTTTCCCTCCACCTTTTATTTGCATATGGGATTATGTAGGCTGAATTATCTTGACTCTGAGCTTTTAGAAAGTATAGAAATGTGTCAAATTTGCCCCCAATTAAGTTTCAGAAGAACCTTTCAGCAAGCTTATATAACTTTGTGTAGTATGAAACAAACAGTGTGTTGAGATTGTGTGATATTCAAATGTCAAGATATTTCTCAATGGGGAAACTTTCAGATTGAAGTTGAGAGTGGTATGTTAAACACTAAATTACCATTCATTCACCTTCATTCACATTTGAACACTGCTGATGCAGCAGTGGGAGCAAAACAAGGGTCTAGGTTGCATCGAGATTTGATGCTGGAAATTAAATCCCCTGTCCTACCACTGATCACCATTGTCTTCTAACAGTATATCTTACAGTTTTTTAAATATAGCAATGGGTTTAAGATCTAAAGAAGTAAAGACTTGGCTTTTAAGAGTCACAGATTTTAATTTGAAGTGCACTAATAGTAGCCTTAATTGTTTGGTCATGCTTTTCTGCATGCACATTAAAACTTCTGTAGGTAATTTATGCATCTCATTTGGTCTTAAGCCAGCCTGTCACCTCTGCTGTTAATCTCGCTGTGTTGGCTTCCAGTTGCAGCTCACATTAAATTCCAAACTTTATTTGTGGCCTACAGAACAGTACAGCTCTGAGTATATTGATGCTTCATATGATGGCAGTGACACGAGGACATGATGGATTGATGTTCCCTCCAGTCTGCGCTCTTGCTTGTGTTGTACCTCAGATCTGTTGCTTTGGACTGAACCATCTGCTAGATGAAATAGTAAATTATTGATCATTGTGTTATGGCCAACCAAGACATGCTCTGATATTTATTTTAAGGTGACAGCTTTACTTATGAAACTTAAAAATGGAAATCATTTTTGGTCCTATTTTTTAAATCATAGGTTTAAATAGTAGGAAAAAGAACTTTGTCATATTTTCTTGAATTGATTAGCAGGTCTTGTCTCACAAGCTGAGTCTTATTTCAAACCTCAGACTGTTAGAACCTGTTCGTTTTTTGCCACTTCTCCTAATTTGTCCATGATAAACTGCTTTAACTTTAGATAAACGACTGTGCTCTAGGATATCTACATTTATTGGTGTGGCATAAATAAACATCTTAACTTGTGTTATGTGTTTTCCACTTTGCAGTCCAAGTATGATGAGCTGAAGAAAGCAGAAAAGGGTAATAGGCAGCAGCAGAAGCAGCACAAATATGTTGCAGCGTGCGAACAGGTGATGACTCCAGTACATGAGGCAGTGGTGTCCCTGCATCCAGCCAGAGTGTGGGACGACCTCCGCCCTCAGTTCTACGCCACCTTCTGGTCCCTGACCATGTACGACCTCGCTGTTCCAAGTTCTGCGTACGAGCGAGAGGTCAACAAACTCAAGGCCCAAATCAAAGCCATTGAGGAGAACCCAGAGATAGTAAGTTGTTGGGCTGAAGTTGGTTCTGCACAGCTTTTTCCAAAGCACTGTTAGTGAATTAGATATTATTGAAGTGGAGTTTCAGTTAATGCTAAACAACACAAGAGTAGGAAAAGCCGATAAAGATAAGAGCACAAAGTGATTATATAGGCTGTTATAATCTATTTGAATCTGTAACCTTTTTTAAATTATTTTTCTCTGTAGCCCATGAACAAGAAAAAGAAGGAAAAGGAGCGCTGCACTGCCTTGCAGGAGAAACTGCAGGAGGAGGAGAAGAAACAAGCAGAGCATGTTCAGCGGGTTCTACACCGTCTCAAATTGGAGAAAGACAACTGGTTGTTGGCTAGTAAGTATCTTAATGCTCATATCTTTGACACTTTTGATGCTTGCTCTGCATGTGATGTCTTGTGTGGAAATAATGCTTTTAGGTTTGTAACAAGTATTAAAAAGTTTACAGGTCAGTCAGAACACATCACAAAGTGGTCCAAAACGCATGCGATATTAATTTAGCATCATTTGCTTCTTAGGTTTAAGGGAGTGAAAAAAAACAATATTTTTAATATTTTGATAGGAGATGTCTGTCAACAAAATTGTGTTTCCTTTGTTAGTCTCACTAAAACATCTTTATTTTCCTATTAACAGAATCCACGAAGAATGAGACCATAACAAAATTCCTGCAGCTTTGTTTGTTCCCTCGCTGCATCTTCTCCTCAATTGACGCTGTGTATTGTGCTCGCTTTGTGGAGCTGGTTCACCAGCAGAAGACCCCCAACTTCTGCACCCTCCTGTGTTACGACAGGGTAAGACATGAACTGACGTTCTTCTCTTTAACTCCTCAGATTAGGGCTGTAATGATATCAGATTTCACAGCATGATCATTGTGGTCAAACATTCAAGGTAACAATATTATCATAACATTTTAAAGGCTAATGGATACTAGCTTTGTGATTTGTCTGCGATATCAAAATGTTCCCAGAAACAAGAATAAGGAGGTGAAGAGAGTCTGAATCTGCAACTGTACAAAATAATGAAACCGGTAACCACATAAGAGCTGAGTGATATGACCTTTACATCCTGTCACAGTTTACTTTTGCAGCAATGGTATTAAATAATCAAAATAAAACTGCTATAAGAAATTGTGTTTGTAGTCAAATTTTTTTAAGTTCTACGACTCCCTTTCTCTTCTAAAAAAGTTTTTAATGTGATATTCAAGTCAAGTCTGTACATTGAATCACCAAGAGATGCTGTTAAAAATCTGTATGTCAGATTCTGAGTATAGAGTAACTGTAATTCCATGTGTGGGGTTGTTTCTGTCCTGAGCTATATTAAAACTTCCACTGAAAAAATTCTGATAACCTGGTTTGGTTGTTCCAAATAAAAGCTCTTGGCCACAATGACAGAAAAAGCTAACATGCTCTTAGTTGCTTTCATGTACATTCATCACTCTTGTAGGAGAGAACATGTTTACCACATTGCTGTGCAGTAATTCACATTCATTATTTCACACACAGCGCAACATACTAAGTAAACATGGCACAGTTTGATCATTTTGTGTGTGTGTGCCTTGCTCTGCTTTGTGTGTTTGGAAAAAGATGGGACTACAGCTGCGTTTCAGTCCAGTTTGCTTTAGCTTGATACGCATTGTAGATGTTTGCATTGTAAAATATAGGGAAAGGTACCAAATAACTAACTCACACCTTTTCACTAATTTTGCACCATTCTATTAGTTAGTCCCACAGTACTTATGATAACACCAACATTAGACATTGCAACAGGAGCAGATAAAAAATTACAGCTCAAAACACTGTAGATGTACTGTTCATTGTCAAATAGGTAAGTGCCTCAGTGCCTGTAATTAGGTGTCTTGAACACATTTTAAAATCACCATCAGATGTATCCAGTATCTTGAATTCTAAAGCCCCATTCAAGCTGCTCTTTCAAGTTGTAATACTTAAGCCCATGTGATGCTTTCCCTCCACTCTGAACATAGCAGAGATGGAAACGAGGGAAACATTTGATCCATCTACAGAGGTAGTATCAGAGATCAGGTTTTCCACGCGTCCTGAAAAACCTGGAAAATGATTGTCTAATTTTCCAGTCATGGAAAATGTATAGAAAATGAAGAAAAAAGTAAGACGTCCTGGAAACGTTTGATTTGTCCTGGAAAACTACCAATTTTCCTTCGACCTTTTTACCCGTTTGTTTTTAGGCATTTTGTGCCTTTATTGATAGGAAAGAGAATGACAGTGGATAGGCTTGTGAAAGGGGGAGAGAGAGGAGGGGAAGACACTCTGCAAACTGGCCACAGGCTGGATTCAATCCCAGGCAGAAGTATGTACATGGGACGTGCCTGGTTGCTTACCTCTCCGCCAAACCAGCACCCCTCCTTCTACCTTTTTAGTGAACCAATATCAAACATAGGAAATGGAGTAAAAATGTACTTGGTAACTATTGCACACTTATCTATATATTATGAGTAGATACTAGGGCTGAACAATTTTAGGAAAAGATTGAATTGCTATTTTTCTGGCAGATATTGCGATTTCAATTCGATTCACGATTTTCTTCAAATCAAGCTTTGGGGTATTCACATGTAGGGCTGAACAATTTTAGGAAAAGATCTAATTTCGATTTTTCTGGCAGATATTGCAATTCACCATTTTTTTTTTCAAATCAAACTTCAGTGCAAAATTCACTTTGTTTACAGTACAGACAACAGTAAGGAAATAAATGATGAAAAACACTTAACACATTATTCACCTTCAGTAGTGATGATAAATAATCTGTTTTCATTAACTTCTACTCCTAAACAGAGGCTTTGTGTTGTTGACCTGCTTAACAGCACTTTTAACATATAGATTGTCTACAAATTTGTAAAACAGTATGTGTATAACACTTGACACAACAGATCCTGAGTCAGTCAGGAGCGCTGCAAAAAAAATTGCTGCTTTGGCGATCACAAAATTGCATTGTCTAAAATTGCGATTTCGATCTGAAAACAATAAATTGTTCAGCCCTAGTAGACACAATAATGTAATTTAAGCAATAAAATATAAAAACTCAAAAGAATGGGGACAAAAAGAATAAAAGATGACAAAAAAGAATTTAGGCTACTTACACAGTAAACAACAAAATATGTTAATTAAAAAGCAGAGTACTTAAAAATAAAAAAAAGTATTAAGTATACATTTATAATAGTAAGACACTACATCAAAGATAGCTGGCAGACAATGTTAATGCCAGAGAGTTAGAAATAAATACATTTCTAGGGGGGCTGAAAACATCCTGGAAAAGCCCTGGAAAATAATTCCTAGAAAAGAGTGGGAACCCTTGAGGTCTACAACTCCTAAAAGAGGGCAATGTGTGGACGGCAGAGCTGCGAGTGTGTCTACGTCTGCGTGTATGCAAAGATTCATTCTCTCTCTGGCATGTATCTGAATTCTGTGAGTTGACTTGGATGTCACATCCTCACAGAATTTCTGTGCGTGTTTTGAGGTGTGATGATGATTGAACTTTCTTTTTTTATACACTATGAAAAGGGCTTGAATGTAACCTGGGAGCCAGGGCAGGTATCTGAGTACAGGAGTGATGTGGGAACATTTATTTGACCTTTTTAATATTCAGACTGTCGTGTTTTGTAGTGGCTCAAGGTTAATATCCAATATTGTGTCCCTTTGCAGGTGTTCTCTGCTATCATTTACACGGTGGCCAGCTGCACGGAGAATGAGTCTCATCGCTATGGGCGCTTCCTTTGCTGTATGTTGGAGACTGTTACCAGATGGCACAGTGACCGTGCTATCTATGAGAAGGTGTCCTATTATAAGTGTCTTCAAGCCTGTCACTAATTAGGGTCTTCATTGCCTGATTATAATCAATCTGTGTTTTCTTTTATGTGTTTTTTTAGGAGTGTGTAAATTACCCTGGCTTCCTAACCATCTTCAGAGCCAGCGGGTTTGATGGAGGAAACAAAGCAGATCAACTCGATTATGAGAACTTCAGGCATGTAGTGCACAAATGGCACTACATGTTAACGAAGGTATGTCTTCTTATATAAATTTTTTTTCTATCATTTCTGTCAACATATCCAAAGATTTTTATTTATCTTTAACTATGTCCTTTGTCCCTTTTCCATCCAGGCCTCAGTCCACTGCCTGGAGACAGGAGACTACACCCACATCCGCAACATCCTCATCGTGCTCACGAAGATCTTGCCCTGCTATCCCAAGGTTCTGAACCTGGGCCAAGCTCTGGAGGCCCGGGTCCACAAGATCTGCCTGGAGGAGAAGGACAAGAGGCCTGATCTCTATGCCTTAGCTATGGGGTAACGGAGTTGTGTGCTGTTAGGCTCAGAGTGGAGCAGACAATTATTAATGTGGAGTGTGGAAAAGACTGGAAGTTTGATTTAAAAAAAAATAATGAAATCTCTCTTGCACCTTGAAGCTGGCTATGCTGTGGTCGGACTGCACTTCTTTTTTTTATTACAGGTCACTATGTCAGAAAAGACAATCGCAGCCATATAAACCCGCTGTCATTTGACCAACAGACATGACAGACAGCTAGAATAGCACCCGTCTAGACATCTAAACCTTACCGCCAACATTATGGCATTTGAGGGGAGAGAGTTAGGGCTAGTGATTGGTCAGTTTAATGCTAATGCTAACAGCAGTTAGTTACGTTATTGTACTTCTTGTCAACATTTCTTTAAATTTGTTGAGGTAGTTCCTTTAACTTGAAGGAAATTATTTTGCTGTCAGAGCTCAACAAATTTAAGTAGTTCCATCACAGTTCTATCTCGCATCATCAATTTAATTCTTCTTTTCCTTTGCAGTTTTCTTTGTTTGCATTTTGGGCTTTCATTGTCCAGAGTCTCTGATGTGACAGAACAATCTGTAGAAGGCCATAAAGAAAAAAAAAAAGAGGCTATACCTCCGTTGAGGGGTCAGGTGTCCTGTTTGTGGCCCCTATTCCTCTCATCTTGTTCACAAGATTGAACAAAAGATTTGTGTAGCCAGTTTATTCCAGGATTGAAAAATATTGTATTGGCCTATAGTCGTTTATTAAACATGTAGTCTGACCTCAGCATCAGACAGGGGACTGTAGAATTTTGCCAACTTAGATTATAAAGTTCATGTCACTGGTAAAACATGTAACTTGTCCTTTATTGAACAGATTCTTATGAGTTCAGCCAGTGTCTATGCTGTTTTTTTGGCTGGTTATTGTGAGACAAGGCCGACTTGTTGCATATAATGATTAATATTTTAGGGGGGGAAAGCCTCCGTGAAGTCGTTGAGGTTTTCTCTGTGAAAAAAAACTGTGTATGCATCTTGCAGTTATTCGGGTCGACTGAAAAGCCAGAAGGTGCACATGGTCCCCGAGAACGAGTTTCACCACAAGGAGCAGCCAACGCGCAGTGCCACCCCCGCCAGCCAACAGAACGGCCCTGGCAGCACAGGGAAGCCCACCAGCAGCACGAGCAAGACCGACGAGGGGGCGTCAGAGGATGGAGGTGAGAGATGAGGGCTTCAGGGGGGCTGTGCAATAACCCTTTGTTTTTTATTTAATCCTGAGCTCTAATGGTAGTTAACAGGATTAAACTTTTTGTCTGCAGTAGTTGGTATATGTTATTGTCTCTCTTTATTACATTTATATGTGCTTCATAAAGCATTCAAAGGCATTTTGTGCGTTTATTTTCTGTACTCCCTTGAATCAATCAATCAATCAGACTTTACATGGGAAAAAAGATATAATGAAATAACTAAGTGAAATAAAAAGCAGAAAATTGCTTAAAATGAAAACATAAGACCCCCAAAACCCCCCTCCCCCGATCCACATTCAATATACGAACTCACTCAAACACAAAAAGACATTAAAAAAAGGAAATTCTGACAGAAAGCTAAATTAGAGGACTAAGGAACTCTATCTTGAATTAATAATGAGGAAACAAGGGAGCTAAACTAAAATAATAGTTAAAAATACTAGAAAAATTCTAGAGGGTAAGATAAGTAAATCTGTAAATACGTAAATAAATAAAATAATATAAAATAAAAGTAAGATAAATAAAATATGGTAAAATGAGAAAGGGTAACATCAGGTGCATAATAAAACTAGAAAAGCACTCGGAGAGCGCAAACCTCCGCCAGCGCAACAGTCCTCACCCATGTTGTGATTTTCAACATAAATATTAGTCCTACCTTTATTTCATGTAAATATTTAGATTCCTTGACCATGAAAATACCATTAGCAATTGGTTTCATAATGATATCTATTTTAGTTCAGTAGTTATTCACAAAAATCAAGTTTTTCGTCATGGCGGCCAGACGCTGATCTGGATCAACACCAAAATCGAATCAGTTCTTCCTTTTCCCATGCTGAAGATTTCCTGAAAATTTCATCCAAATCCATCCATAACTTTTTGAGTTATTTTGTTCACAGACGGATGGACAAACAAACTCTCCCAAAAACATAACCTCCTTGGCGGAGGTAATTGACCAAAATAGGATAATAAAAGGAAAAGCATTTAACAAAGAATAAAATTCCAAATAAAAATCTGAACAGAAACATTGAAATAAAACAGAATAAAAGGGTTAAATAAGTTAAATATATAATGTAAAATAATAATAAATAATTTTGAATATCAAAGCCTGGAGTCAGGACACCAAAAACGACCACTAATTTGTCAATGACAAGAATGTTTTGTTTTTTAAGCAGATCGGGGCAAGGATAAATCTCAGGGGACCACAAAGCCAGTGAACAAAACCAACAGTGCAGCGGCCAAAATGACCACCAGCAATGGAAATGGTGCTCTCAACAGGTAGGCACTGCAAGAGCTTGCATTACAAATATGTAAAAGCACAACATGTTATGGTACAGTGATATTAGCAGTTTTTAACAGATTTAAGGACGTTTGAAAGTACAAATTTGTTTCTCTGTGCAGCACCAAAGTTGTCAAAGACCGTGAAGAAAAAGAGAAGAGTGGGAAGGAGAAAAAAGAAAAGAAGGAGAAAACACCAGGCAGCACTCCTGAGACAAAGGCCGAAAACCGTCGGGAGAAGCAGAGAGACGAGAGAGCGGGAAAAGAAGAGCGGGCAGCACGTGAGGGTAAGGAGAAGACCCCCAAAGCAGACAGGGAGAAAGCGAAGGTCGAGGAGAAGAGCAGCAAAGACGACAAGGCCAAAGCCGGGAACGGGGAACCTATGGAGACATCCAGGGAGCGCGAGACCATGAAGGAGTTCAAGAGCAAGGAGAAAGGAGACCGGAGCGCGACCACCGGATCCCTAAAGTCACCAGGACCTAGATCAGAGTCAGCCGAGTCCGAGAGGGGTAAGGAGAGTCTCGCTATGTTTTTAATATGCTGTTTTTATCAATATATACACAGTATGTTATAGGGCTGGACAATTAATCGGATTTTGATGGTGATTTCAATTTTGCCATCTGACAATCATAAAAATATTATAATCGAAGAAAAAGGATTAATATGCCACACAGTGTGGAGTGCCGTGTATGCAAGTTCCTACGCTTCATAGCGCCTCTGTGTTCCATGTGCAGCCACAGCAAGTGTGTGTGACCTATGTGGATCAATAATACTGGATGTGCTGCTCGCTGGTTCTTTAAAGTTGTGTTTAAATCAATACTGAAGTTTTTAAATAAATGAATAATCGTGTATAATAATTGTGATTTCAATATCACTTAAAATAATCGGGATTCTTATTTTTACCATAATCGTCCAGCCCTAGTATGTTAATATTACTCATCCCATCTTAAAGATACACATGTAAGGGAAGATTCAGTTTTTAAAACCTGTGTTTTTATTTTCTCCTGTTCAGATCACAAAAGACGAAAGCTCGACAGCCACTCTTCTCCATCCCACTCCTCGTCTGTTAAGGTTAGTATGGCTTGAGGAAGGCTGTGCCCGTTTCTTCTCTATCTACTGGAGCATTCCCCTGCCGTTGCCCATTCCAGCAGCCCCGAAGATCACCAAGGAGAGTTGTCGAACGCACAGGCATCTGGAAACCCCCAACCAAATCCATGGGAGTTGGATATCATTCCATGGACTAAAGCATAATATTTTGCAGAATTGAGAGGAAACCTCTCAAGGACTTAGCCAAGAGAATATAGCAGATATTAAGTATTTTCATATTGAAATATTTATATATTTTCATATTAATGAAAGCAGTCAGTGTGCCTTTGGAAGAAATTTTTTAAGCATTTCTATATTCCTCGTGGATTTTTGTCTTCTTTTTTTTGCTTTTTTAAGAAAAAATGTTTGCCCAAAGTTAAACGGCTTGCCGAATCAAGAGTTTTGCCTTTTTTCATGGCAAAGATTTTTTTTACAACGAGAGCAGTTTCACGCTTAAAAAGATCCCCAAGAATATGTTCCCCTGTTGTCTGCAAGCTGAGAAGATTCCCTGTTGAAGTGATGTAAAGTTTTTTACTCAGCCCTCGACGTCCCTGGATCCAGCACAGAGTCGGATGGTGTCCAGTGAGCCTCTCTGCCACAGCAACATCTCTCCTCTGCGGCCCCCGTCTTCACTCACCTTTTGTTAGAGCGGCCTGCATGCAGCCTTCACAGCACATGACGCAGTCCAGTCGGGCCCCTCAACGCCGCCCCCACACCTACCAGCCATTAGCATCGACAGTCGCACTACCTCCGGCAAGCACTAAACGGAAACCCAGAGCCACCAGCAGCTGAGATCAACGGAGAAAATGAATGTCGCAGTTTTGAATCGGCCAAATGCACAGTGGATTTAAAGCCTGCTCCTGCAAAGAGAGAGAGGGAGAGAGAGAGTGGGCGAAGCCTGAGTCGTCTGGAGCGTGGCCTAAACCACTGGAAGCTTGTGATAGGTCTTTATTTTACCCTCCACCAGAGAAATAGGCTCCCTGTGTCTTATCCATTCCTGAACTGTAAGTGACAGCCACAGTTATTTCTGTAGGGATTCAGTCAAGCACATAACATTTAAGTAATGTGTCATACACACACAGGTGCACACACAGGCTCACACTGAGTATTTACAGCACTTGCACTTTAGATGTATCTGATACCAGCTGCTCTGTAGGACTTTTATATTCTGCTGCCTGAACTTGCAGACATGTCTGTAGTATTAATTCTTAGCAGTTATTTCTTATCTATGCTCAGGGTTTTTCTATTTCAAGTATTGACATTCCAGATGTTGAGCTCATGAACTCGTCATGTAATAACTTTGTCAAAGCCTTAGTCCTTGAAGGTCAGGTCAAGGGAGAAAGACGTATGCTGTTGGTCCGGCCAGCCCGACCTCCTCCAACCCCCCACCCCTTCTTCAAACTCTCTACTGCTGTCTGACAACTTCCCCCAAAAAACCCCCACCCCCTCCCAGCTCATCTGTCATCTCCATTCATCCCTACAGGACAATAGCAACGAACCCAAGGAGTCCACATCCAAGGTTTGAACTGACTCCTCCTCTTCCCTTTACTCAGTTTTATCTGTATAGAGTGGTTTTAGCTTCGCATTAACATCTGTTCAAAGAGCAGTGGAGGTGCTGGCTCTGTAAATGAGGTGCATGAGCCACTGGCCAAGAGGCTGCCAGTGCAACTTGAACAGCTCTCCCTCAGTAAACAAACTTTTAGACCGTTCAACTGTTTGGACATTTTCAGCTGAATTTTGACAAGTGAAAGGGAAGTAGTGGTGCTTTGTTCGCAAACTAGCTAATTCTAAAAGTTGTAGGGATGTATAATCTTTGATTTTTGCCTTTATCTGATGCCCTGTTGTATCTTAACTCAAAGGAGCTGCCAATATTTTTTTGCTGAAAAATACACAATATCCAACTCACTAAAATTGACAGGAACTATTTGTTTGTTAGAAACAGAAATGAAACAATACAAAAAAGCATTTTATTCTCTAAAATGGTTCAGTTTATATTTTATGTAGACATTCAGTGTTAATTAGGTGAATTATTATGATGTAATGCCTTACAAATTTATTAGACCAGCAGTTTAAAAAATCAATATAACAGCATCAATATTTCAGAAATCTTTCAAAACCTGGTTTTCAACTGAAAATGTCATTGTTGTACGTGCATGTTTAACAGGAATGAGGAATATTAAACAAAATTTACCTTTTACGCCTAAAGCTTAACCTTTTAATGGGTTTCTATGAGAAGTCAAAAATTGAGAGAGTATAACATTCAACAGCAGCAAATTTGAAAACTAATGGAAACAATTATTTTAGATTAAAAGTATCACTTCAGTCAAGCTGCTACATACTGGTGTATTAACCATTACAGAAACATAATAAAGGTATTGTGGTAATTACCAGTGCTGTTAAATTAAGAGAGATGTGTTATACACCTTACTTGGGGTACTGGTCTTATAAATCTTTAAAACACTCTACATTCCGACTTTCTGTAAATACCAATATTTAACTTTTTAGCTGGTATGTGCAGACACCTATACTGTACTAGTAATATAGTGCATCCCTAAAATGCAGATTGTTTCATGTTAACACCAGGACTCATCTCCCATTTAATGCTTAGTTTCTTTTTATTCATTTTTCATTTTTAGTATAAAGGTTAAATAAGTACTAAATGAAGAGCATTAAGACTCACACCTACTACTGAGCTTAGCCAGATAATTCAGAGGGTCTGAAGTTGACCTGTCATTAAAACTCATTCCCATGTAGGTTGGACAAAATTGCCAGGTGCAGTACTCCTTCCTTTTTAGAAAAAATAATATTGCCTGTTACTTTCCTGATTTTCAACTTAATTTATTGATTAGATCATTTTTCTAACTTCAATGAAAGATCTGAGGCACAGAAACAGGAGGGTGTATTAACTGTGTAGTGCTTGCTTGCAAAAAAAAACAAAACTTAAATAGAATGTGTTATTCAGTGTTCCCACATGTCCTGGAAAACCTGGAAAATGATTGACCACTTTTCCAGTCATTGAAAAGACATAAAAAATGAGGAAAAGGGGAAAAAAATGTCCTGGAAAAGCTTGATTTGTCCTGGAAAATTATTGATCTTCCTTCTACCTTGTTGGTGAACAAAAATCAAACATAGTACATGAAGTAAAAATGTAGATAAAATAACTCAAGTTAAGAAATAAAAATATAAAAACTCAAAACAATGATGACAGAAAGAAATTATAAAAAATGACAACAAAAATTTGATGTTGGTCGTCACACTTTATTCTTGTTTTTTTATAGAAAGCTAGTTTAACCTGAGAATTGCCCACACCAATATTGTTACAGGGGAAAATGTCCTGAAAATGTCCTGGAAAGTGATTTCTAGAAAAGAGTGGGAACCCTTTTATTTAAAAGCAGGGTCAAAATAAAATTGTCTTAGAATAGTAGCAATATTACATTTGTCAGTTTGGCCTCAAGCAGGTTTTAACTACTTCACATCAGCAGATCATCATATTATTGGAGTTAAAAATATTTTATCTTACCTTTTAGCATAAGTCAGTATTGTTGGTGAACTGCAAATATGATTTCCTGTTTAGACAAAAACCAAAAATGTAGTTTAGTGGTGGAAAACTGCACAGTTTGTCAGTTGACAATGGTCTTGGGGGGGTGATCACACAGACCCAGTGCATAAGGACCCTAATACACCATTAGCACCTCCAAAGGGAAAAAAAGGGAGTGCATGGATTGCCCTTGAGTGCATAAAGGCATCTAAATAATTAGTGAGAAAATGAACCTGATCATGTAGAGCACTCAGCCCTTCTTTGCTCCTACTTGATGAGGAGGTGAAAAATGTCAGAAAAAGCCGAGGCTTGGGAACATGTTTTTTTTAACACATGCACACAGCTTGAGCTGGTTTCCATTTAGTGGTTTAAAAGGTTCTACTTTGTCGTCGCTGTACTCAGAGAGTGATTAATTATATTCCCAGATATGACGGCAGTTGAGGAGGCAGCTTGTCTTCTCTGCTTTCTGCTTTAAATACAGCTGCTCTAGTTTTAGCGACTGCTTCAGCTTGAGAAAAAGTGTCAAATGCAAAGGCATACTGTACCATAGTATATCAATTGTTTTATTTGCCACTCTGACTCTGGCAACACTCCTCCATTTTAGTCAGCCCAAGCCCAAATTAACGTGGATGAAGGCATCCTGGAACCACATCTGTCTACACGCACTAGATATTCAGAACATTAAATTGTGTCCACACCTTTTATTAATGAGGAACACTTGGTATCTGATGGCCTGTGTTAGATGTAATGCAAGGTATAAAAGACCCATCTGTGTTTATTGTGCACTCCTGCTGACCAGAAAAACTGATGAACATGTCAGGGATTATTTATTTATAACTTTGTAAGATAAAAGTCATGAAATTGGTGCACGTGTCACAAGACCCAAGTAGTTGATTTTCCTTAAATCTTTAACTTCCAGCTCAACTGTTTGACAGAGGTCATCATTAAAATCAGGGATATTTAATGTTTATAAAAATAGAAGAAAGCAAATCATTTATGGTTCCATTAATGCTTGAGGGAACAGAGAAAACCACAAACAAACTAAAAAACAGATATTTTCTTGGTGTGGGATTGAAAGGTTTTTAAAAGCCAAAAGTTGATTGTGTAATGACATATAAATGCACAAATATTTGAGAATTAATCAATCAGTAAGGGCAGAAATATCTGTAAAAATGCAAAATAACGTGAAATAGATGCTATTGAATTTGACAAACAAAAAACATGTTTTTGACAAACAGACTTTTTGTGTACGAATGTATGTATCATTTCATTAAAAGGTTAAGTAAATATTTAAAGATGATGATAATTATAGTAGTAGCTTTTAGCGTTTTAAACCTTTAAATCCCACAAACAAAATATCAGTTCTTCTGGATTGTTTGCAGTACACAATGATGTGTTATGTGTTTTTAACTCATTTAATATTCCTGAGTTTATGGACCTCTGCCAAACAGTTGAAGTTGGAGTTAAAGGTTTAAAGAACCCATGCATTACATTTCACTGAGTGTGTGGAACGTGTCACCTCAGCGCGACAAAGTTCGTCTGTGCACAGGACAAAAAGTCAGAAGCATCTGTACTTCTCCACCTCCCCCTCTTTGAGTGCTTCTTCTGTTAGCTGTCATCTACTAAAGGTACATCACATTATGAATCCAGAACAGGAGTGACAATTTTAAAAAAGTCCTCGGATAAAGTCCTGGGTTTGTTATGTTTTTATTCACTGACCTTAAAAACCATGTACGTGAAGACATTTTTAGCTCCATGTAGATTTACAGATCAGCGACATGTGCTCTGGGTTTTGCTTTTACTGAGTGTTTGATCACCTTCATCCATGCTGAGTCTTTGCAGCTTTCATGCTTGAATCCTGTCTTTGTTAAATGCACCAACTGTTTCGGTTAAGTTTGTGTGAAGAAAAAAGCCTGCGTTGAAAAAGTTCCTGAAATTCTTAGTCAGCTTGATCAATAATAGTTCCTACCAGGTTGAGAACATTGGGCCTCATGCAAGAACATTTTCGTATTCTCATCTTAAGTTTTTCTTACCTTTTTTCTTATGTTGCGTTCGTACAAACATGCTCCGTCAGATTCAACAAACACTTCTATCTTTACAAAAGTGTCTAAATGACCCGCGGAAACATAATGAATGCCGCCTGTGTGTACTTAGCGCACATGCACGAGGATAGCGTATTTGGATAAGTAACACCCCAAGAATACCATATAAGGATACGTTTCCCAAACCATAAAACAGGAGTGTTCATTCATAAAGATGGTGCCAAACACACGCTCTCTTCCAAGTGCCTGACGTGCCAGGGCATCCAAAAGAGAAACTCAGCCATGAAGCAGCTGGTTACTCTCGCATTTAACTTTTTAAATAGGCCAGTCTAATAAACCTTCAATTAATAGATTTGAATGTATTCTCTGGTTTGAGATCCTCAGATTTATTTTACTCTGTGCTGTATTTTATTAAAAATGCTTGAAATTAGTTACATGTATAATCAGTATGTAAGGAACTTGATTTGAAAAGAGCAGACTAATTTGTTTTGATTTTTAAGACAAGTCTGGACCACTCGTGATTTGTGTTCGTACTTGAAAGAAAATTCTCAATGCGAAAAAAATGCTGAATGCAACAAATTCTCCTAAATCATTCGTACTCAACACTTAAGAACATATTTGTTCTTGCGAACGGTTCTTGCATGAGGCCCAATGATCAGTGCTACACTCGTCGACTCTGACCTTGAAAGATATTTGTTTATATTTGCCTGCAGTGCACTCGTGAGATGAATTTGTGGATCTTTTGCCTTGTACAGTAAAAAAAAAAGTTTGACTATGCAAACATTTATATCACTCCGTATCATTATTGTCTCAGATACTTTTATTTATTGATCCCTAATTTAAGCACTTCCAAAAATAATTCAAGTGATACAAACTGGTCCATTTTGAAATGTTGATACATTAGTTTCTGCTCTTCAGTGTTTTTGCCTCAAAGTTGATAAAAGAGCTGCACCTCACTGTCTTTGCTTTAATTTGAAGAAGCCTGCAGGAGATAAAAACAGTCATTATATTGTCACAATCAAAATAACACAGGTCTCTTCCAGCTAGGGCTGGGTATCTCCAGCAACTTCACGATACGATACGTATCCCGATACATGTAAATTGTGAACATTGACTATGCTTTAAGCAAAATTCTTGACAAGTTTGGTTTTTTCTTATAAGAAAAAGAACAAGGATGAGTTTTAAATGGTTCTCCAACTTGAGAGACATAAATTCAGATCCTCAAAGATGGTAGACCTACGTTCAAATTTAGAACAAACGCTTCATTATGTAGCTCGTCTTCTACCTTCAACTGTGCCACTGTTAACATTATCCAAAGTGTATTTACAACAACTGTCAGAATATTTAGGCCGTATCAATTCTTTAGAATCCGTATCAATACACGTATCCTAAAGGAGTGCCATACAATATTTTGCCGTATCGATATTTTGAGCACAGGCCTACTTCCAGCTACACTGCAGTGAATTGTGTCACTAAATAACCAGAGTGATAAAAAACAAGAAGGGACAAATGTTGTCTTTATTTGTTAGACCCAGTCTAGATTATAAAGGGTTTTTTCTTCCTGGTCACAGTATTGCCTGACTTTCAAAGAAATATACCAACATACACTTAATACTATATAAAATGTTTCTGTTTGTCTTGTTTTGTGTATATGACATTTTTATTCATAGCACCACGTCAACTACAACTCAGTGTCCCGGTCCAAGAGCAGAGAGAGGGAGCTGGAGAAGAAAGACTCAGACAACACACAGGGCCGATCCAAAGAGAAGAAGGAAGAGAAGGATAGAAAAGACAGGAAACGAGTCAGTATTTATTAAGATGTCTGCATCAGGCTACTTAGATATGTCATCCCTAGGATTTTTTTAACACAATAGTTGACCTTGATATTTATGGTTCTTCCGTTTAGAGTAGAGGAACAACAAGACATGTAAATGTTTTCAAACATGGCTGTGTCATGTCAGAAAATGCTGAACAATCAGTCAGACTTTCTCATCGGTTCTCTGTGTTTTTGTCGTCTTTTTTGACATAGTTTGTGTCCTGTGTTTTATCTGTTAGGATCATGCTGTCAATGATCGTGAGGCCAGCCAAGAATCCAAACGGAAAAAGGAGGAAAATGGAACCAGTAAGTGTGATATTGACAAACCAGAAGAAAAAACTCCAGATGTACAGAAAAATGCTCAGATCAAGATTTTAAGGTGGATTTTCTCTTTCCAGATTCCTCCAAGAACAGCAAGAGCTTGAGTCCTACCTGCGACTCCCCGCTGTCAGCCGAGAAGGAGAAGAGCAAAAGATCCAAATCCTCCAGTAAAGAGAAATCGGATTCTGTGAAACCTGAGCGGACGTCTTCTGGAGGAAAAAAGGTTCCCAAAGCTAAAATTCCTGACAGCATCCATTTATCGTGTGTTTAGTACACAACTACAGGATTCTGCACCACAGTTTACGCAGAAGCCTGTGGCTGAACTTTCCAAGTACAGATAGAAATGTTTCTTTATCTTTAGGAAAGTTTTGGACGTATATCAGTCGTCTCTTCTGCAGCTTTTCTCCATCACAGACAAGCAGACAGCAGAAGAGATAATAACCAGTTACCAGTTACTTTATATGATCCATGACAGCAGGCTGTTAAAGCAAAAGACAGCAGAAACCATTTTTTTAATGGCCTCTCTCAAGCTGATGGAAAGTTTAAAGATTTGGGTTGTTTTTTTTTTATCAGCACAGCAGTGAGGTCAGTCTTTTGGCTCCTCATTTGGCCGTCTGCTTTTGTTTGTGGTAGCTGTTTTTTTTCCCAGGCAACTCTCTTGAGGTGTTCATGACCTTATTAATTTAGAGAGACCCTAATTGTGTTGTGTTGTTAAAAACAAGCCAAAACTTAAGTTCTAACACTGGCTAACAAAACAGATTGTTTGCCACCTATTAAAATGTCACCTTGTTTATCAACATAGAAAGAGTCTACAGTGATTTCTGTGTTTTCTTACTATATATATGTTATGTTTGTCTCTCTGTTTTTGGTGCTGCAGGAGTCTCGTCACGACAAAGACAAATCTGAAAAGAAAGAGAAAAGGGACAGCAGTGGTGGAAAAGAAGAGAAAAAGCAATATCCTTTGATGTGATGCATGCATCAGGCATGCTGAGGATGAGCATTTAGGTAATAAGGAGTTTTTCCTGACATCAGATCAGAATGATGAGGCTTAATTGGCTCTCTTCCAAAGCTACTCATGAATGTTGTTCAGTGTTTTGGTGACTTGACCCCTTAATCTGACATTGACCTCTACTTGTGTCACCAAGCAAACTCAGTATTGCAGCAGTTCACAGTTCACAGAGTGAATCCAGACAACAGGACGTACTGGATTGATAATTGGAAGAACAATCCTCTGCTAACATGAGTATTTAACTGTAATGCACCATGCAAAGTAATGGTCGTCTTAAGCTCATCCAACATCCAAGAGCCTTCCTGTTGCAGATAATGTAGTTCACTCATCTTACATATTTATATACACAATGTATACTGTTATAAGCACAGTAATAGAGCAACACTCCCTGTCTGATCTTATTGGCAGTCATTCACTCTTCTGACTTATTTATTTAGAAGTTTTCTGATCAGAGTTCCAGAGAACTTTAATGCAAAAAAGAAGAGGGCAGAATTCAGATACAATTACTGTTTTCATTCTGTCTCTCATTATTCTAAAAAATAATGAATATTCTATTTAAAAAATCTCCTCACCATCATTGTTAGCCAGTTTAAAGGAGACATATCATGCTGATGCATGATTTAATACTTACATATAATATAATAAATTTGAAAACAAGACCTTACACCCCCTTTATTTTCAAAAAATGAGATATTGTATTTTTTCTGATGATTCATTTTTTCTAACAGAAATCAGAAAGTCAGTGAAGTCGTGACAGTGCAGCTGCTGCCTGTTTCCAGGGGTGTAGTGGCTTCATTGTGAACATGAGGTTGTTTACACATTTACGTTGTGCTGAAGTAAATGCTCCATTACATTGGATCAGCTGCTCTTCCTGTCTGAAATGCAGGTGATGTCTTTATTGCAGGTTCCGTCTTTATCTTTGCAGTGCAGTTAAACAGAACTAAGCTGCTCTGGTCCATCATGATCCTCCTCTCAAAACTCTGTTTACGTCTTGCATCACAGATGACCAAAGGCTGAGAGGACACCACAGATCCTTGTTGATGGGTGAAATGTTTTCAGAGGCAGTTTTCTAACAGAAGTGTAATCCTGAAATATTTATGAAGCTTTCAAGACCCGAAAAGCCAAAACATAGGAGTCTGTTAGTATCACAAATTTACTCCCAGTTCCAAAAGGAATCATTTTGGTCAGTGTTTAAGCTCAAGATCAGGACGAGCTCAGCTTTTCCAAGCTTTTAACATGTTAAAAATACCAAGTACAGCAATTTGTAGAAATCTCACCATGTCCTGCACAAAGAATCAGATGGACAGACAGAAGGATATTTGTATGGACAACCTGTAACCCTGAAGCTTCCAGCCTCACCCTCAAAGCTAATGACTGCACTTCTAAAAATGTTTTCTCAAAAGAGGTTGAAGTAAGGACATGTAACTTTTGTCTGTAAACTAAGACCTCATCAGGAGGAGGAAGAACTAAAATGTAGAAGTCAGAAACAACTATGAGCCTAAGGACAAACATGGACCTTTGAGGCTCAGAGGGATAAAAGTCAATCATTTTGAAGCATTTCATTCATCTCTCTTGTTATTTTTGTGCTTTATTCGTTTTTTTTGTGTGACTGATTTTTACTCTGTGATCAGTTTTTAATTTTCCTTAACAGTGATACTCATAAATCATCGGACAAGCACAGATAATGTGTACTAACCAGTGAAGGTAAGTCTCACACATGCACGTCCTTGTGGACCCTTTCTCTCTTGAAGTTTCATATGTTGTAGGAAAACTGGGTAACACTTTACTTTAGATGTCCGCAAATTTCATCGCACTTAGGTAATTATTAGACATTTTGTCTTATTTCTTTGAAATTACCCCCGAAATTTCATGAGAATTTGGTGGAAATTAGCACATAACTTCTTTAAAATAATGTCCAAATTTATTGTTGCAAGTCAGAAGTGGTAGGTTACTGTTTTTGCCAGTTTCTTTGAAATTGACTCCAAAATTGCAAGGTAAGAATATGACGATTAGCAAATAATTTATTTTAAATTCAATCACAACCCACCACAAAATGTTTTTAGAAGTATCCCAACAAGTTAGTTAGTTACTTGTCAGTTATAGTTAAATGAATACTTGCCAATTATGCAGAATTTGCACGAGGTAAGTGAACCTGTCTGTCATTTGACAACGAGGCCGTCAACTGTGCCTGGCCAGATTCTGTTTTGCAGTGGGCCTGTACTCGCCGTGTCTGTCACATCAGGTAAGATCAATTTACAACCCCACTCTTGGTGAATATCACATCTGAAGCCTTCAACTGTATCATGTAAAACTTAATAGGCGTAATCATAAAGGTATATCATTCATTTCAATCATGCATATCAACAAACTCGGTACTAAAGAACTTGGTGGAATTAAATAACAAATAGCTAACAGTCAACTGCTTATTGGGAAATGGAATTATTTACTTAACATTTCAAAGGTAATAATCACAGGAAACAATGAACCTAACTTCTGTATTCAAGGAATGAGCAGATATTTATCACCTGCTTCTCTGGAAATGGCAGAAATGTTGGGATACTTCTAAAAACATTGTGGGTTGTGATTTAATTTCAAAGAAATTATTTGTTAATCGTCACCTTCTTACCTTGCAATTTGGAGTAAATTTCAAAGAAACTGGAAAAAACAGTAACCTATGAATTGTGACTTGCGACAATAAATTTGGACATTATTTTAGAGAAGCTTTGTGCTAATTTTCCCATTCTCATGAAATTTCGAGGGTAATTTCAAAGAAATAAGAAAAAATTTGTCTAATTATTACCTAAGTGCGATGAAATTTGCGGACCTCTAAAGCGTTACCGAAAAGTGCCATATAAATAAAATTTGATTGATTGATTTGATGTGTTTTCTTCTTTCCTCCTGCAGATCTGAAGACGCCGTTTTTATCTGCGACACCTCTGCAGCTCCACCTGAACAGTCTCCGACTCTTCTCTTGCCCGTGTTGTTTTGCTGTAAACGCCCCTCCCCAGTGTTGTTAGCCGTAGTTACAGATCACTTCCTTATTTCTCCACTTCAAACTCAACAAAGCAGCTCAAGCGCGTTTATTTTTTTTTTTGGTTTCCTTTTTTTTCTCCCCTCCATTCATGGGCACAATGTGCTGCTCCTATCACGTTTATTCTTGTTCTGAGTAGAAAAAGTGGTTACTGTATGAAATGATCTTTTGGTGATGCGGTCATAGATTCAATAATCTCATGCTTGAAAATTTGTATTTTTTGTACGTCGTCGGGCTTTTTGCTTTTTGCTTGTTTTATTTGAGTTAACATGCTTTCCATACTCACTTACCTCATATCCTTTTTGAGATACTTAGATACTTTTATTTATTTATCTCCACCTTTTAATCCCAGTTAGACTGTAGGCGTGAGTGACAAAGCTGAAACAAAGGACCAGTTTGTATATTGTGTACAATAATAAAGAGAGTAACATGAAATTCACATCATGTTATTTCTTCTCTTTTTTCTTTTTTTCAATGTCCCTTTGTGAATTTGTGTTAATCGGGTTTTTACATAATTTATAAAGATGCCAGTTCGACCTTGACTTAAATGTAGAATTGTAAAGAAATCAGACACAAGGATCTGAAGCTCTGTACTCCAAATACATCTGTTTCAAAATGACTTTTGGAGATTTTATCTGCTGTACTCAATGAGTGTAAGCTTTTTTTAAAAAAACAAAAAAACAATAAATAATAGTTTTCCTAGTGTGTCACTTTGATGTTGTCTCCTACCTGTCCTTCTTTCCTTCTTGTTTGTGATGAGCCACAGAGAGGTTGGTCAGCTGCTGCTGATGCATTCATATTTTCACCTTTTTTAAACACAGAAATCGTCTTAAAGTAAAACATTCACTTTAAAGGTCTCATGATTTACTGAGTTGAGCTCTCTTAGTTCACTCTTAGTTACATGTGTAGTCTGGCAGATACATAGAAATGCCCTTACTCCACCACAAAAAACATCTGTTGTTTTTTCTAGAGTTGCTCAGACAATTTTTCTTTAAAGCATTAAATAATTTCTCTCTTCATAAAGCCCTCCTTTACCTTCTGGTTTTAAGTCTAAGTCCATTCTCTTGTACTTAAGGGTGCAGTAGGTTAGTATGTGTGCCTGTTTGACCCTCGTGTGGAAGGCTTTTGTGTGTGGAGTTGGCATTGCATAGGTTTCCTCCTCTGGACCAAAAATGTGCTTATTCGGTATATTGGTTACTTTAAACTGCTCTTGGGTATGAGTGTGAGCATAAATGGTACTTCATATAAAGTGTTGGAGTAATGCATTACCAAAGTAATGTGATTATTGTAATGCATTCCTTTTTACTGCACTGAAGTAATGTAGGGCATCACAAAAAGAAACGGTAATATTTACTCACTTCAAATGTCAATAAGGCAAATTACAATTCATTTTTAATTTTTGCTGAAATGAAGAGGTTTTTTTTTTTTTTGTTTAAATACAAATTCCCCAATACTCCGTGAGATCAGCAGAAGAGAAATGTCCTCTGCTAGGCCTAAAGTTACAGTATCTTTAGCACAATTGACCAGAATTTTACCTTTTATCTGTTTTTGCTATGATCGTTTCTTGTATTGGGCCGTAGCCATCAATGTGGCTACTACATTCTACTGTCTTTAGCCTTGAGCCAAACTCAGTCAGACAGCCATCACATCACCTTCCACTGGATGTGTAATGAGCTTTTTGAGTGTAATGAGCTACATTTAGAATGACAAATCCATATTTCCTGTTATTTTGACGAGAGTAACTTAAAAGTAATGCGATAATAGTGTAATGCCTTACATTTTAAATACAGTAGTATAATGTAACTAATTACTTTGAAGGGCGGCGAGGTGGCGCAGGAGGTAGTGCATGTGCTTCACAGCAAGAAGGTGCCTGGTTTGATTCCCGGGTCGAACAGGGGCCTTTCTGTGTGAAGTTTGCATGTTCTGCGTGCATGGGTTCCCTCTCTGGGCACTCTGGCTTTCTCCCACAGACCAAAAACATGCTTGTTACGTTAATTGGCGCCTCTTAATTTTCCTTAGGTATGAGTGCGAGCGTGAATGGCTGTCTGTCTCTTTATGTGGCCATGAGATTGACTGCAGACCGGGCAATGAAGGAATGAATTATTACTTTGAAATGACAGTAACAAGTAAGAAATAATGCATTGCATTTTTGAAGTAACTTACCCAACACTATCCATATCTCTATTTAGCCATGTTATTGGCTGATTGCTGATTCATGGTGTACCCTAACTCTGGCCCCTCTGGGGCAGGCTCCAGTGCCCTTTGAAAGGGATTAGCAGTGTAAGGGATGGATGGATGTTAGACTTAGGAGAATGAGAAACATTTTATTAAGGTCTTCTACCAGATTAACACAAAACCTGGTGATGAAATTACTCGATGTTAAAAAAGTGTACAGATGTGTGATATTCAGATATTGAGATTTGCCTTTCTGCAAAATAATTAAATGGGGAAAATGTTTTTTTAAAGGTTTCATATTTCAATCATTAAGTGACAACTTACACACTCACCGGCCACTTTATTGGGTACACTTCAGTCTAACCACTTCCTGATGGCTTCTTTGAGCAGGATAATATGCCACGTCACAAAGCTCAGATCATCTCAAATTGGTTTCTTTAGCATTGTAATGAGTTCACAGTACTGCAGAGGCCTGCGCACTCACCAGACCTCAATCCAGCAGAGCACCTTCAGGATGTGGTGGAATGAGAGATTGGCTTCTTGGATGTGCTTATATGACATTATGGACCTAAACCCTGAGGAATGTTCCCAGCTCCTTGTTAAATTTGTGGCACAAAGAGTTAAGGCAGTTGTTAAGCTAAAGGTGTCCCTTACAAAATGGCCAGTGGGAGTATATATTTAGGTAAACCTTTAAGGTCCCATGTCCTGCAGAAGCTCTTTTCTTGGTTTTTAATATTGTTAGAAGAGGAGGTCTTTGGGAGCAGATAAGAACGACTTTAACTCAGCCTAAAGTCACATTTATTCTGTCTTAATTTTACTTCCTGGATTTATGATGTAATGGCTATACAGCCCTCACCTAAAAATGCCTTCTGCTCATCACAGGCAGACATCATAACTGTTTTTAAAGTCTGCTCTGTGTCCTGTAACGCCTCCTCCCCAAATCTCATCAGACACTGTTGAGGCAGCCCCCTGTAGCCTCCTCAGCCCCTCAGATCAAGTGTTTCAAAAGGGTATGGAAAAAGAGCTGCATCTGATCCTCTGCAGAGACCAAATTGAGTTCAATATACACCCAGGACGTGATGTAAAGAGCCAAGCACAACAGAATATTAGACCTTTTATGTTATTTTTTGTACATTATGCCTCTTAAGTCATCAAAATCTCAGAAATATTCATTTGAAAATGCCAAAAGGGTTCACTTTTTTCTTTGTTGATTAGTGTAGTGGGTTTTTCTTTTTCTTTTTTTCTTGTGCTGTGTTTGCTTGAATAAAGTCCCTGGTAAGGTCACTTGGAAAATAGCATGTTTATGCCCTGAGGTGCTCGAATGAGACAGTGGAGCTGTCTGCAGTGAAAATACTGTCTGCTACAGGTTTGAAGCCTGGCCTGTAATCTGAAACATTACATGTCTTTATTCTGCTGGACCAGACGACCAAAAATCACGGTAATGATGACCCAACTTATGTCATTTTTTTATGCTTCATTGGACTGTCATTGTTTGGACTACCCAGAATACTACAGGTCTGTTAGAAAAGATAGAGATCAAATAAAAAAAAAAAAAATTAGTAAGAAAAGAATGTGGCAAGTAACCATAAAAACAAAAAATTCACATCCTTGGAGCACCCTATAATGTAACAATGTACTGATAATGTAATAACACCTGATAGTGCAACAAAATTTGCACTTAATCAAAAATGTAATTAAACTTGTTAATTTAATAATAAAAAACTTGTTAATAAGTAATAAAATATCCTGACTGGTACTGTAATACCTGATGACTTTATTGGGATTTTTTTTTTTTTTTTTTTTGTATATTATGAGATTAAGCTGAAGAAGACAGTCAGCTCTTTGACCGGTAGTTTAGCAATAAATTCCCCATAATGTCATATGGTATTACAATACCAGTTAAAATGTTAATAAAATAACAGTCAGGATATGTTTTACAACATTATTGGTAAATTATTACATTATTAGGTTTTATGACATTTTTCATTGAATAGAGTGCACTATCATTGTGCACTATGTTTTTGTACATAGAATTATCAATATTGTATATATAATTAGTATTGTTATTGTTTTACTTTTGTTGCTTACTTTATTTAATCTTTATTTTATTCTTTATTCTTGTTGCCAAACTACATGAATTTCCCTTTGGGGATTAAGAAAGTATTCTATCTATCTATCTATCTATCTATCTATCTATCTATCTATCTATCTATCTATCTATCTATCTATCTATCTATCTATCTATCTATCTATCTATCTATCTATCTATCTATCTACCTACCTACCTACCTACCTACCTATCTACCTATCTATCTATCTATCTATCTATCTATCTATCTATCTATCTATCTATCTATCTATCTATTACATTATAGGGTGCTACCACCTGAGGGCACCTAACATACATGTTCAGTTGCTGAATTAGATTTTCCTGAGAGGAAATGATGCAACATAAGCAGCACTGCCTTTTGAAGTTCTCCACATAAAAAAAGATAAATGTCCAGAAAGTGAATATAAACCTGCTTTTATTAAGGAAATGTAATAAAATCCTTTGTACACGACCTCTCCACAGAGGTTCATTGTGTCCATACATGCAACTCTCATGGTTGAGGTACCTTTACAAATGAATTTGAAAAACTAAAACTCAACTGGATCAGATGCCTGTTAAACGGGAACTAAACCAGGGTCCATTTTCAGCTGCAGTTTGGTTGAACCAAATTTACATGCACTTTATCCGGGGAGAACAGATGAGAACGGCTGATGTACCAAACAAATGTAGGCGTACATGGTTTGTAGCATTTGTATTTTTTCCCCTCTCAGATTATAAAAAGTTCACTTGTACAAACAGACAAAATGTTTTCATTTGTAGCTCTCTTTCCTCAATGTACAGTTCACCGGCTCACCTCTGCAGGATGCATAGACACAGAAAGCTCATCACAACCAAAGAAGCCATGGTGTGTGTCCATGTACCAAAAACGTGGAGATTCACAGCTGCAGATACTGCATTTACATGGGAGCAGCCTCTAAGAGTGTACAAAGTGTAAACTAGAAGTCAAACCGTTTGAGTATGATGAAACAGAAGTAGGGCTCACTCTTTCAGGACTTAAGATGCTCTTGATTTCAACAGTATGGCACTAAGTGATTAAAACCGGACCTCCGTTTATTAAAAAACAGCCATTCATTTCAAAAAGTGGCAGTTGAAACAAACGCACGTGGTTGATAGAAACAAAAGCGTCTAAATGAACACAGAAGTTGCACATGATGTCCAACAGGCTTTAAAATAACACCACCTACGCAGTTTCATATTATTGATATTTTCAGAGTAAAAATCAGGGTACAATGTTGTTATTTGAATCAGTGCTTAAAACTATTGATTGATGTTTCTCCTAAATATTATGAAACTGAAAATAGTCTTATATTAAAACAAGAAAATGACTTTACTTCACTAAATATAACATTTATCCAACTTAAGTTTTCACCACAAAAATATGTAAAGGATTGAAATGACTTTATAGTAGCTATTCAAGGATGGTGTGATTGCAAATCATGGCTTTTTTTCTTCTTCAAAATAGAAAACAACTAAAATTACAAGAGTTCTTCTAATTGTCATTTGAAGCTTTGCCCTCTATCCATGGATCGTTTTCAAATTCTCAAGTTAATAATTTGTGATTGCATTGCCATGACGCCGAAATGCTCCATAAGGCACTACAAGAGGCAAATCTCATGTTTCCAGAAGCAAAAGTCCAGTAGCGTCATTGCCCTCTGTTAGTGTGACGGGCTTTACAGCCCAGAATGAGCACTTGTTGACTTGTAGGCTTGAGTCCAAGCTGATGACAAAGAGGGCTGTCGCCTCCAGGATGACAGCCTCAGGGTGTCGGGGTCACACAGAGTGGCTGTTTCCATCCAGATGCTCCAGTGGGAAACCACACATCTTCACTTCTGCAGGGACAAAGGCATACAAACATTGTGACTTTGGAGGTAACATCACTTTAATATTTCAGGTCTGCCTGATTTCAGATGACCCAGTAAAGACTGATCACAGTTAACACAGGTAAAACCAGTACACTTAATTACACTAATACAAAATTTCCCATAAAATGTCTGACAGTGTTACTGGTTTTAGTTACTGGTTTTAATATACCATGAGGTAACTGCTGGGCTAAGAGGCAGAGCTAAGTGCCATCAGCTGTAGCTCCTGCAGTGGCCACTTGAGGTCACCTCAAAATGGAGTTTGTCCCATTGACAGAGTATTAGATACCAAGGAATAAAGCCAAAACATGTAGGGTGTCCTCCGCTGACTAATGAAGTCCAGCAGGAAATGAAAGAAATACCATCAGAATCAGCTGTTTTTTTGAGGCTGAGCTCTCATTGCTTTAAATGGATAGATAAGTTTTCTTGAGTGGGGCTGTATGAGCTCCAAATGGCCACTACGTACTTAGATGTAGTTGAAAGTTTTCTCCTCTCCCTCAGTGAGCCACGATTTGTAAAAGTTTGTGACGCAGAACCAGCATCACAAACTTGTACCAAATACAAAAGGGATTCTCTCCGCCTACAAGAACTCCCATCAAAAGCTAACACCACAGTTTAAGAGTACACTACCTAGAACAGAGCTATTCAATTAGAAATTCTGTCGGGCCAGATATTCAGACTCAGGATATAAGCTGTGCCGGACATTTTTGGCAGACAGTGAGCAAATTTAACCTCGTAAAGGAAACAAAAAGATGTTTATTAATTTATTGCCGTATCCAAAAGGCCATAAACTCATGAAAAAGCAGTACATAAACTAAACTTCTGCTGAAATACTGTTTCTTTAAATTTAACACTTCAGACAACTTAAACATGTATTGACAGGTAAATACAAGCACATATTAAGGTGTGTATGAACATAAAAAAAAGTGCAGATTAAAAACCCCATCTTTTGAAAGTGCATTAAAAGTAACTTGCTTTACAGCAACCTTTCAGAATGTGTTGAGTTCAATGTCTGTAATAATGTTGGAATTTTTGTGAGACCTTGTCAGTGTTCAGTCGCGGGACCTAAGTCCCAATCACTTTGATTTCAGGCCACTCTAGGGTTGCTTTTGGGCCACTGATTGAATAGGGCTGGCCTAGAGGTTTTTTTTGAGTGCATTAACTTTTCAGAAAAATAGAGTTTATCTGGAACTAACCGACTCACGTCACGTATTCCGTGTATTCTACATATTCCATGTGAGATGTCATGAAGATGTGACATCAGGGAATTGAAGCAGACAAAATTAGGAGAAGAAGAAGACTAAGAAAAAAGAGAGCACACATTTTGACAACGACCTCTTGTGGAGCAGTGGCTGCTCCCTCAGTAGAGGTATGATGTGGAGTCTGTGCCAGGAGTGGGGAGACTGTGATGTGAGGGGCTTCTCTGACAGAGTTCATCCATAATTGTTTTGCCCATTTTTAACATTCTTCAGTGTATATTTTTTTATGTGAGTCTCACTTCCCTATGCCCTAAAAGTCTGATGAAATGTGACATTACCACTAAGTGTGAGGCCACTGTGAGAAACATTAGATATGTATCTGATTAAGGACCACATATGAAAGGGACCTGAGTCTGATTGAACAAATCTGATTTTTGCCACTAAGACTGTCATAAGAAATCAGAAATGGGTCAAATATGGGCAATAAAGTCAGATTTGGGTCACTTTTACCTGCAGTGTGAATGCAGGCAGAGTCAGGGGTCAAAATATTCATTAAGATACCCTTTGTTATTGTAAATTCCAAAAATATAAGCACTTAACATCACATTTTGTGCCATGGCTTAACACGGCAAACAGTCAATTATTATTGAAGACTTTGGGGTGGCCAATCAGATTTTAGGGGGCTCTTTTTGGCCCAGGTTACCACTGGATGAGTTCCTGGGGAAGATGCAGTGACCCTCCCAGCAGCAGCCAGGACGCGCTAATGGCTCATGTCTAGTTAGACTCAAAACAAGAGCAAAATGCTCAAAGGTGAAAAAACTTTATCAGTGCTTTTGGTAGGAAGTTGAAATAGCCAGCACAAACATTTTAACCAAATTACCATAAAGTGCAAAACAAAATAATTTGACATTGAAATGTGCATCTATTCTGATGAGCTTTTCTTTCATTTCCTGAAATGTAACAATTTTGGAGGTAGGAGGTTTGTGTCAAACAACGATGATATTCTGGTGTGGGCCAAATTTTCATTACTTTTTGGAACTTGCAGCGAGACAACTCAAAGTGGACCAGCCATAGTTTGGACATCACTGCTCTAAGTTAAAAGCAGTTTTAATATGTTGATCTCACCTAAAATATAGCTTTGTTGATTTGAGGAAAAACAAACTAAACTTTGAATTATCATTGCAACTTTGAGAATTTCATTGAAGTAAATGTGGTCAGAGAGAACAAACCTTCAAGGCATCCTTTTATCCTTTTAACTATTCTGGAGTTCTCGATCGTATTCTGATCACCAACAATTCAAATCACTTGTGCCATGACCAACGTTACCTAAATATTTGATCAATATCTATTAAGAAATTTAAAATTAGTGGCAAAAATGTTAAAAACAGACATATTTTGAAATGTAAAGAAGTCCTGAACGAATTTGGATCCACAAATGTTTTCCAATCTGATCTTTTCTCGTTATTTTGCTCACAAACAAACACAAATGGACAAATGTAGACAAAACATAACCACCTTATTGGAGGTATATAACATAAATCCTCACATTTTTTTAAGTTTACCATTTGAATCTACTTTTGTTATTCATTTGTAACAAAAGATATTCTGAACAGTGTAAACACAACCAATCCTGGACTGAACCAGCTTGATCCACTGGTGTCAGAATGTCCGAAAGAGAAAAAGCACGTACCCATTAGATTTTGACGCTCTCTGTCCCGTATACGTTGTAGCCTTCACGGTACGTGGCAAAATTCTGGGCATTTGCAGGAGGGGCTGGCTTAAAGTTTTGGGCATTCTTTGCCAGCTTTAGTCTTTTGGTTTCTTGCCGTGACTTGTAGCAGAACTCTATCAAAGCCACGGTCATAGCCAGGCCCAGCCCGCCCACCAGAATATAGAAGACTCCTGCCACGTTGCTCAGACTTAGTGCACTTGTCTTGTCCTGGGGGAGGTAGAGACCACCATTAAGACTTCTTTAAGTGGCAGAATCAGGCTGACATCAAACAACATGTACACCCACACATACATAGATCCTAAATATACATCCTGCTGCTCTAAATCTACACAGTAACTCTGAGGAGGCTGCTAACTCTGTCTTCAAAACCCTCTGAGATACAGATACTAAATTAGCTCATAAGAGTGAGATAAATTAGAACAACTTACATGTGTCTAAGTCCTCCTCTCAGGTTATTTCTACTCTACACAGCTGTGAAGGTGAATGTAGAGAAAGTTTCTAACTGTCCTGCTTAGTGGCCTCTTTACGAGACCATGTCTAGAGGAAGGCGGTCGTGGTCGTACAGGTCTACAGATTAAACCCTGGATTCTAATGATAGCTCAACTTCAATACATTTGCATTTGTACAATCAAAGTGGCAAGCCGTGGAGGCAGAATTGAACCATTTTGCTGCTATTAGAAGCCAAACATTGATACTGAAATTAATTTATGAGTCTTACCATTTGCAGTCTTACCTTGAGAGAAGACCTTAAAGGGATTTATTCTCTTTTTTGTGTCTAATGTCAGATAACAGACATAATTTCATGGTAAACAAGTTAAAATACACTCACTGGCCATTTGATGAGTACACCAGTTAAACTGCAAGTTAATGTAAATAGCTAATCACACAGCAGCAGCTCCATGTAATTAGGTGTGAGGGCAGGGTTATGACAACTTGTAGAAGTTCAAACTGAGCATCAGAAAAAGGAGGAAAGGAGAATTAAGTGACCTTGATTGGGGCATGTTTGTAGGGGCCAGACAGGCTGGTCTGAGTGGGATCAGGAATGAGAACAGACAAGATTAATTGCTACTAATGCCATTAACATTATTGATCAGATTCTTTAACAATTCCTTCATTAATTCCCACTGATTCTTTCTTTGGGCAGAAGTTTACTTACTCGTGTTTTCAGTGGCAACAATGACAAACACATGACACTCCTAATATTCAATGTAATGCTGCATAGACAAAGGATTCTGCAAGTTGCTGATGTTTCTACTTTTTGCAAGTTGTGCAGCAAGCATCTTTTTATCTAAAATTAAGACGCCATGTTGACCACTTCCACCCCAACTGTTTAGATTTTTGACTTCTGCATCATAGCTTCTGCTGACTGCCTCTTATTTGAAAAACATGCAGAACACGTGGGGGGAGCTGCTTTGGAAATTGATTAGCAAAAAGTCTAATTATGCCAATTCATTGATGGAGTTATTGGTTTTTTAATGGGAATTGGTTTTCTATTCCCATCCCTAATCTCTGGATGGTCCAAGAATGTAAAAATGTCCATTGAGCTGCAGATCTCTTTGCCAAAATACCTTTTTGATACCAGAGGCCAGAGAAGAAAAGCTAATATGTCTTGAGATGATAGAAGGGTAACATAAACTTAAATAACAAGATGTTAATTCAAAGGAATAGAGAAAATCATCCCTGAACACACAACTTCTTAAATCTTGAATTAGATGGACAACAGCAGTAGAAGACCAGAGCTGGTGCCACCCCTGTTAGCTAAGAACAGGACAACAGAAGGTTTGAAACGTCACCGGCTCTGATGACATTTGATTTCTACTGCCACATCCAGATGGTAGGGTCAGAGTTTAGTGTAAACAAAATGAAAGTGGTTCCATCCTGACTTGTATTAATGATTCAGGCTGGTGACGGTGGTCTAATGATGTTTAGCAACTTGAATATTGTTGCTGATCATGTCCCTCTCTATGTAAACATAGTGTACTCAACTTCTGATGGCTACTTCCAGTAGGATAAAGGGCCACCTCACAAAGCCCAAATCATCCCGAACTGGCTTCTTAACCATGACAATGTGTTGACTGGACTCCAGAAACTCCACCCACCAGATCTGAATCTAGTAAACCAACTTTGGGACATAGTGAAACTGGAGATTCGCATCCTGAATGTGCAGCTGACAAATCTGCAGCACTTTTGTGATTCTATCAAGTCAACATGGGATGTTTCCAGCACATGGCTGAATCTATTTCAAGAATAACTAGAGCTCTTATGAAAGCAAAAGTAAATTACTAGTAAGGTGTTCCTAATACTGTGGCCAGTGAGTGTATGTTCCCTACAGTGACACTCCAAATATAGGAACTGACTAATAAATACAGTCTGCCAGTGATGTGAACTGCTGGTATTTAGGGGTCAGTTTGTACTCTGTCAGAATAAGGGCGCCTACGGGGGAAGCTGTTTCCACACAAATGATGAAAACCAGTAAACTAAATTTCAATCAAAGTTTGGACAAGGGCAATAGCAGTATAATGGTTTCAATTCAATGGTTCAACTTTCATATCGTATGAGTCAAATGTGTATAATCATGCTGTAATTTAAACTCTGGTGTCATCTGCATACAATGATATCATGTCAATGTGATGAGTCATGATCACAGTGTAATGAGGTAGACTATGTGTAAAATGTGTCAAATTTCAACGACTATAACGTGTCAATGTGAGGGCAGACAAGCACTTATTCAGATACACGCCATGTCTGACAGGAAATGTGTTTTCTCGATGTTTGCATATGAACAGTTGGGTCAAAATGCATTTAGCAATCAGTATAAAAAGACCTGCAGCGACTGACCTTACTTCCCGAGTCCTTGGTTCCACATTCACCCTTATCGTACCACCATTTGTTTTTCAGCTTGTCTAAGATGCCTTGTTCACTGAGTTTCAATACTGCAAGGTTTACAGGAGTTCTTCACGTGGGAAATAACATAAATAACATTTAATTATGTTATTTTATGTTATTCAACTTTTGTTTCAAACTACTTAATACTGTGCAAAGCGATAGAGTAGGGTCCTGGCCAACACATCACAGGCAGGCAACACTACAGTATGTATCAATGTGTAAAGAAGTATATGACCTGTCATAATCCATGACTACCCTAGCATGCCAGACCCCACCTTTATCGCTTTGAGTAATCGGCACACACTGATCACAAGAAGAGAAAAGATTTGAACTTGCAGAGTAAAGCAGCTGCTGCATAGCTTTGCAGAATGAAAGAAAACAGAGGCAGTTGTTGCTCAGGGCTCTTTTTGGTTGTGCCATGGGCAGCCTTTTTGGATGTTTAGCAAGGTGGATCTAACAGGAACCCTTTCTTGACTAACAGACAAAACATAGCAGTCCAATTTTATTATCAGCTTGTAGAGGCTAATGTCTCGCAAAATCAGCATTTGACCACCGAATGATCCTGAGCCAATCAGGAGAGCACAAGGCAACTTTAAGATTTAAGCAGTCAAATCAAGTGTTATCATTTTACCCACATTGTTTTAGTTAATGATTCTAACAGTCACATAGGATCAACAGAAAGCTCCTTTAAGTACATTTTCTCAGATACACACCCTCAAAGCAGGGAGTCGTTATTTGGGTTGTTTTCTTTTGCGAGACATTTCACTTGATTACCTTGACTGATAGATTTCCAGGCTTATTTCCTTTCAGAAAACAGTCGCCTTCAAAAACATCAATCACTGTTTGTGATCCGACATCATCAAATATATTGTATTCACCACTGTCTTCTTTGTACGTCAGATAGAATACAAATGAAATAATCTGATTATTAATAGCAGTCAAATCAAACAGAGCAGTCATGCATTATGTTAGAAGGATGATGTAAAGTCCTGTTCAGCAGTCAGATTTACTTGAAAGGCAGCATCGGGATGACAAATCTCTATTATTACTTTTCATTTTTACATTAAAATGAGAGCGAGAGAGCTTTAACATGTATGAAAACACTCTCTGTAAATCAGGCGTGATGCCTCTTCTACTCAGGGTGCACAGATAAAATACTGGACACCAATACAAAAGCTACACAGTGGGAGCAGAGGATAGAAGTCTTCAGATCTAAACATTTTTAAAAGTAAATTAATCATCATGATGACATGCATCCCTTCAGTGATAAATGATATTTCACATAATTCAATCTCCTTATTTTTGGTCGAATACATTTGACAAGTTATAATAAGGGCTGGAAAACGTTTAAATGAAAGTAAAAGTAGCACTTTTGAATGAACGAATAAAGTAAAATATACCTCATTTGAAATGCCCTTTAAGTATTTCATAAATGATTATAACCGTTTGCATCGATGACACCATTTGTGTGGATGTAAATCTGCAGCATGTGCTGGTTTAAAGCTCTCAGACACACCACCAGGTGGTGACCATGGACCTTTGGCTGACACAGAGGAGCGCTGTGCTGGCTCAGACACTTGAGTCACATCACGGTCTGTATAATTTCTTTCCTGGAAAAAATGCAAATGAGTTATTATAAAATAACTTAAAAAGATAACATCATGAGCTGGTGGAAAATGTACCTGAAATCATTAAAAACATAAAGATGACTTCATTCCACACTAATGAGCATTTGTTAGGCATACGTACACATTTTTTCTCACCATATAAAAGTGTTAATTCATTTTTATTTAAGTTCTGAACAAAGTTAGAGATAATTTATTGACACATAAATATCGAATTAGTTATGCATTGGTAAATAGTAGAAAGAAACATGTATGGAGTGCTAAGTGTGAAAATGTTTATTTATTATTACTAGTATTATTATTATTATTATTTTAGTAGTAGTAGTAGTAGTAGTAGTAGCAAGGTTATAATAGTTTTGGATTTGTCATTATGTTAGTTTTAGTTAGTTTTGACATTGTTTTTCTAATTATAGTTTAGTATTAGTTAGTTTGACATTTTTTTCCATTACAGTTTAGTTTTAATTAGTTTTAGAGTGGGCATTCTAGTTTTTATTTAGTTTTGATTTTTGCAACAAGGCTTAGTTTTAGTTTAGTTTCAGATTAATTTTAGTTTTTTCATATCTTATTTGCCAGGTGCAGGATTCAAAAAGGTCAGAGTAAGTATTTTATAATACTGTTTATTTTCAAGTCCAACATAGTGCTCACTGCTCAGTCAATGCTGATACTGTACTGTTGGCTGCTGCCTTAAACACAAGAAAAATATATAAACTTAATATAAAAATATAAACATCAATATAAACTCTCGGCTTCCTTGTTTTCATAGGCTGCATAAGCCTCCTTATGGGTGCTCCTCAAATGGGCTTTTAAGTTTGTGGGATTTTCATTTTGTCTATAATTTTGGTTAGTTTCAGGAACACAAGATACAGTTTTAGTTTACTTATGTTTTTTGTTTTCTTTTCTAGTTTTTATTAGTTTGAGTTAACTGCAATGTATTTTAAATTTTAGTTTTCGTTTTTAGTTTCGTTTTCGTTAACTATTATAACCTTGAGTAGTAGTAGTACTTTATAGTTGTTCCTCTGTTGCTCGTCAGTGTAGGGACTTGAAGGTGAAAGGTATTGAAGAAGTTTGAGGGTCTGTGAGTTGTAGATCTACAGAGTTAGAGCAGGCCAGCCTGATGGAGGCTAAATTGCCAGAACATGGATGTATTTTTAAGTTTGAAGCCCTGATTAACAAAGTCTACCCCTCTGAGTGCCTCAGATTTTGTGTTATTTATGTGAGGGTTGGACTGAGGTGTGAACAATGAAGCATGTATGACTGTCTAGAAATAAAATGTCAAATAAACATAAATTCTGCATAGATGACAGCCATCTATCAGTATTTAAACATGTTTAATGTTTTCCGAATGCTCTACTAATGTTCCATAATCATAGTTAATTAAGAGTGTCACCAAACTTTTACACTCTAACAATAGTTCATGGTTAGTTCATGCACATAAAGAGCCATCATGAAAGACTGCACACATGGAGTAAGAAAATGTTTGATGATGTTTTTAATGTCGTTTGTCCTAGCAAAAGAGCAAGGATTACTCGGGAGCTAATGTAGATGTTTAAAGCCTAAAGCCTGTGTTCATTTTAGATTATGGGTGTGAAGAGAAGAATACAAGAGAATTTTGGGCCCTGATATTGACATGATTCAGTCAACATTTGAAATTAATAAATTTTAAAACTGTTTTCACATGTGAATTAAAAAGTAAAATCATCTGGTTTTATTCCTGTTGGCCTTATAATCACAAAGATTAGCCTTGCCACACCCTTTTCTCCAATCCATCTATCTATCTATCTATCTATCTATCTATCTATCTATCTATCTATCTATCTATCTATCTATCTATCTATCTGTCTGTCTGTCTGTCTGTCTAGCTAGCTATCAAGCTATCTATCTATCTATCTATCTATCTATCTATCTATCTATCTATCTATCTATCTATCTATCTATCTATCTATCTATCTATCTATCTATCTATCTATCTATCTATCTATCAAAATAGGCTTGTTCCCATAGATGCTTGTTTCTCTTGTAATATCTTGCAACACAGTGCTGTGGACTTTGAAATTGAGATGCATTACTGCTTGCCTGCCGTCATATTTTGTGTAGGAACAATGAGCATAAAGGTCTACAATTAAACTTTGTGGCTGCAGAGCACAGACAGGGTCGACAGAATATAATAAACAGCTGTGCAATATATTGAAATATTACATAAAAGCAAGCGGTATAAATATCATATTTGTGAAGTTTAAATGATCATGCAGGTCATTTCATCATAACATTAAATTGGTTTTCAGAGAGATGAGACCTGTAAGCCTCACAAACATAACATTTATTGTTCCATTTATTTTAATACATTGCACAGTGGATTCTCATATTCTGTCCACCCTGCTGGACGTTACTTTAACCTCTGCTCCTTTGAATTCAAGTCACATGAGAGCTGTACCTTTCAGTCTGTCTGCAAAACAAGGACCCAGCATCTTCAAACTAGTCATAAACACACACAATGACTCACATGACAAACACGTGCACAAACTGGCCAAATCAAGACATACAACCCATACTGTGCGATGTTAAACTTAATAAGCATCATACCGTAGATAAAAAGTTTTCCACAGGATAATATGATCTAAAGTCAACTAATTTTAACCATTTAAGTTTCTGTTAACATTTGGAGATATTATCTTTTGGTTTTAAGTCTGAAAATGAAACCATTAAATATCTCCATTTGTTTCTGTACAAATGCTAGATTTGACTCTAAAGACCTGTTGATAATGTTTCATCATCTCTCAGTGGTTGTTACATACAATATATTTCCATCTCACTGTCAAATTACCCACATGGATGTTTCTGAAAGTGAAATAAGGACGTAGAAATGTGGCAGTCACATGTGATAGTTACACTGATCTTGAACTCTATCTCTCTAATTGAGGGGTCGAGGCAAATTGCCAGCGAGAGAAGACATTTTCTTTGTGTTATCCCACTGGAAGTATCCATATCCTGCTCACTCAGGAACGGATGACTTGAGTCAATAACAGCAAAGTTTTGCCTTGTCTCTTCTCTCACAATGTGCCGAGGTTACTGTGGTCATGATGCAAGCTGGAGGAGCAGAGGCAGAGATGGATCCGCTGTTGGGCTCTTACTGCACCCGCCCTGCTGTCTCGAACACAAGATCAGGGGCATCATTTATTTAGACAGTGTACAAGAGATTTGACTGGAAAAAACCCTGCCGGCATCATTAGGACGTGGGGATTGTTCCACCAAGTCTGCAGGGCTGAACTGATGTGCACTTCTCTGAAACTGTGAGAGAGTATATACACCCAAAACAAGCCTTATGATGACTGAACTGTTTGTATGTTTAAAGTGAGACCATGTAATTATTAAAGGAAGAAATAGGAGAATATGACTCAAATTAAAAACTGATTTATAAGCAGTAAAGTGCAGCATTATTTAATCCGCCAACTTCCACACCAAGGGTAAAAGCTAAGATAAGTCTGTTTTTTTTATTTTAACTTGCTTTAAAAAAAAAAAACAGGAATGGGCAACTTTGGTTACAATGAGGGTCGTATTAGTTTTTTCTGCACTCATTAACAATTAAAGTGACTTATAATTGGACACAAGGAGCAACAAATGTCATAGGCAAGTATTATTCAAATTGCTATCTTATAGGTTAAATGTCAGATTCAACCACTAATTTAGTGCAAGGATCTGAGTTGTTACTGTTTGTTTAGTGAACTATCCTTTACAAATGCATACAGAAGTGTTACAGAGACAATTACTGCAGCTCTGTTTGTCCTGGAAATTTTGCTATTTTTTCCTGGCAGATGCTGTCAAGTTTGAACCCTTTCATGCATGAATTACCAAATCCAGATAAATTCCTTTAAAAAATGTTTGTTTTTACTTTCAAACAAGTTAAAAGTCATTGTCACTTTTCCAGTGTTACATTTTAAGGGAATTATGCATCCGTCTGATACAGTCGGCACCATGCATCAATGGTATGGACAGTAACTTAGTGGAACTTAAAGGTAAATAAAGGAAAAGTGTCTGAAGTATATGTATTTTTGTTGTTTAATCAAACCATCCACTAGTAAATTACACAAAAACTAATATAAAAAATACACAATTATGTGAAATCTGAATACAGACATACTACTCAATTCAATAGCTATTGTGAATTTATAACGCAATATCTCGATGAAATATGATAAAAATGTGCAATGAAATATTTCTTATGTAACTCCAGACAGAGGTTTGGGAATTTCCCACCTGATTGTTGAAAATAGTATTGCAACCTAAAGGGTATTAAACTTTATCCCAAATATCTGTCCATAGTAGTGGACACCATGCATTAAAGGGTTAAGTGATGTTTTTTTTCATATTTAAAATGGACTTACTGGAGGAATAGAGGGCCTGCATGTGGCCCCTGAACCTTCCCCTGCACTAAATAGTCAGTAAATAGTTGACCTCTACTGTCAGTTAAACTGTGAGTTTAGGGTAAAAGAGGAATAACTTGTACATGGTTAAAATAATAATAAAAAACAATAATGTACAATACTTTTGAGATTTTTTTTAAAACAAATACAATGTTTGAAATGTCTCATGCTGTTCAATGCTTTTAAAGACGAGTATGAGTCCATGGCCTTCGAAAGACCTCCCCAGCATGAGAAAAATCCTCCTCCCCTTTTCTGCTTGCTCTAACTTTTAGAAACTGTATGCTCTTAACAGTCTGCTTAGGAAAACAATCCATCATGATAACATAAGGGGGTATGCCACCTCCACCAGATGGAAAGCACTCGGTGGACTTAGCATATCTAAGCTTGTCTGTAACCATAGCAAACATTAGAGTGCAGCGATGAAGAGTCAAATCCACATCCACTTCTTGAATCAGACACAGCTCATAAGTATACGGAAGGAGGAGGATTAGGGCCACTGAGAAAAAAAATGGAGTCCAATTTTTTGGTAATTAATATTTCTCTAAAGAAAAAAAAATCAGAATTCTGAGAAAAAAGTCAGAATTCTGTCTTTTTTAAAACCCAGAATTCTGACTTTAGTCTCAGAGAAATATTAATTAAAAAAAGAATTGGACCTGTGTTTTTTTTTTTTTTCCTTAGTGGCCCTAATCCTCTTCCGTACATGAGGCTTTACTATTAACAGCTTCCTCTGAGCAGGGATGAATCACAGGGATTTATGAGCATGCAAAAGTCCAATATCTGAGAGAGCATTCATTCAAGAAACTTAAACTATGTGGACATCATACACAATTTAATTTAAGCTTCTCTTGGTTTCCAGGAACAGTGATGTCAGCAATATCAGCTTTACCATCCTGACACATAACAAATTTTCTTTTTTTAGAGTGCATCTCTCTTGTGATTTCTCATGGCACTTATATGACAAATTGTCATTGATTGCATTGTGGCAAAAGCAGTGATTTTTAAGGATTTCATTCTGAATTAATAAATCCTTTAGTAGAGCATAGTACTGATAATTTTAGGACAATTTGATATTTGTTTTTATTGTATTATGACCCATAATCCTCTTATCTAAGGTCCATTGTACTGATTATCAAATCCTTTTCCCTCTAAAAGTTTACTGAATCGATCCCACATGTGAAAATACACTTCTAATTTCATGACTAAAGTGAGTCCTAAAAGCAATAAAAAGAAAGTCTGATCAGGTTGATACAAGCTCACTGCATTTATCAACCTAACAGTTGAACTGGGAGTTAAAGGGTTGCACTGCAGATGGAAGACTTTGGTTATTCTATCTTTCCTGCTAAAGGGTCAAGTGTGAGCATGCTCTCACTCCCCACACACACCTAAGCAGAGTCAGGTGTGTCGCTGATTGGCCTTGATTAAGACCAGGTGTGGTGAACTGACATATACTTCTGGGTTTCAGTGCATGGTGCTGATTCATTGTCACGTCAGCAGAGACTGTGAGAGCTTCTCTGTTTGTTGGTTCATTGTTCAGAGAGTGAGAAATCTGTTTAAGCACTATAAATACTTGTGTGAGATTTACACAAACAGCTTAAAGCTGCAGTACACAGTTTACTGTTTGTGTTACTGAGTAAAAAATATGATAAGAGATCATTAGACATCTGTGCCCCCTCCTCGCTCTGTTTAAAGCCTTTAGACAGAGCTTGTGATCCTATCTGAACCGCTACTAAAGTTTATGTGCTTGTTATATTTAAATGAGCTTTATTTGTTGTTTAGATTGTACTGGGAATGTTAATTTTATGAAGGGACATGTAGTTTGTGGCTCTTTTGTGGCTGAAAGCACATAATATTGGCTTAACACTAATGACAGCTACAGGTACACAGCAGATTGGATGTGCATAAGGGAAGAGGCGTGTTTGGGAGCACAACCATGGGAGGGGGGTGTATATAAAATTGTATTTTCAATTGCAGTTTCATCCAAGTTAGACACCCTAGCTTTAAAGAAGTAATGAAAGAGGTGGACATTCTAACTCCATCCATCCATCTATTCATCAATTATCTATAATCTTATCCCAGCTGAGACAGATGACTATTTACGCTCACACTGACACCTAAGGGTAATTAAAAGTCAATCACTAACCAAGTGAGCATGGTTTTAGTTCTGTGGGAGGAAGACCAAACCCACACATGCACAAGGAGAACATACAAACCCCACACAGGAAAGCCGGAAGGGGATCGACCTTCTTGCTATGAAACACACGCACTACCTGCTGCATCACCTTGTCGCCCACAAATCAGCCTTTTTATTTCTTACCATAAGTGTTTAGTTTGTATCTTACCTGCACTCTGCTCCTTTAAAGTTTATTATTTTGGTTTATTTTTTATTGTGGTTTTAATGCATTTTTCCTGTTCTGTATGTGTATAATTGTGCTCTAAAAATTAACTTTACTTGCCTTGCAGTTTAACTTTGAAAGTACAATCAAAAAAGAGATTTTAGCTATTGGCTTGTTGCTTTTTCATGACCCCAGCCCTATTCCTTATTTATCATTTTAGTTGTTAAGTTACTTTTTTTTCAGATAACTCTTTCAGAATTTTTGGTTAATTTTGCCGCACTTTGGCTGTTTTTTTGAATGACTGACATAAATCACACAGTAATGTTTTATGGAAAATTTGAAATTTGCTGTCATCTGATCCTGGAAAACACTGCAAAGACTGACAGATCAGAACAGGCATTGTGTTTGTGAAATTGTGGTGCTTTTTGGTTAGAAGTTGATAACCATATAATTTGTAAAGTATATCAACCATGTCTCCAACTCGAAACTGAACAGTTAGGCTTTTTGCTGCATTGAACATGCTTCATTTTGGTTGTGATTTTTCAATTAATATACAGAGCAGAATTTTATTTTTAACACAAACCTTATCATGTACTCCCCATGTATTTTTTTATTATTTAGAAAAGAAAGCAAAAGTACTTGCTCTCATTTGAATGTGATGTGTTTGTACATTTTTTATGTTTATTTATAAAATGATCAGGAAGCATGAAGAGCACAGAGACCTACATGTGACATATTTCTGTAATGATGGCTGTGTCCGAAATGGCATACTAACATACTACTCATACTAAGTGTGACATCAAAATGAGTATATAGTGTGTTCACATTAGATAGTATGAAAAGATTGAGTGTGCGAGAAATACCCGGATGTATACTATATCGGCAAAAATTTTAAGTATGCAAGGTGGGCATACTAGTCACACTCAAACGCCCCATAATGCATTGCGAGCCCCATAATGCATTGCGCCATGCAAGACCGACCGGCATTCAGCTAAAAATCAGCCACTAGCAAACTTCCCATTTTCAAAATAAATGCGTCTTTCATTATCTCCTTTTAGTTCTTTAAGGCTTTTGTAAATTGGGCTCTTGTTTCTGAGCCGAGCAGAAGTTTTTTTGATAGCATAATGGGGCGCATAGCGGAAAGTCCAAAATGCCGAAATAAAATTTGTATCCGTGCGTTTTATGGCTCGAATGACCATGTTTTGGTATTCTACGTGGTGACTTTCTCGCCTAAAATGCTCTCTGAACTTTCAAATGTGGCGAATCAACAGAGATATTTGATAGCCTGGTGTGCTTCCGATTTTTGTCGTCGGAGGTTTGAAATGCATCATGGGAAACTTAGTAGTATACTACAGTGTGAACGGTTGGCACCCTAATCATACTTATAGTATGTAGCATACAGTATATACACATGAGTTTGTAGTATGTAGTACGTTAGTATGCCATTTCGGACACAGCCGACATCTTTTATCCACTGGTAGCTGCTGTTTAGCTAAAGTTACATAGTCTCACTTAAACATCAGAATGCATCAACATTTACTTACCACTTTGTGCATACAGTGATAAAAATACACAAATAAAGGAGTGAGATTCAAATCAAATGCTCTTGCACAAATGACGCCCCTGTTCCCATCTTACTCTTAGGGTGGTTTACCAGGTCAGGGTTGCCATGGATAGACTTTGACTGGCCTCGGACAAAGACCAACCAAAGGTGTCTGTCAGTCGTTAACGCTGGATTTCAGTGAGAGGATGTTGGACGGAGAAGTTTGGACTGTTAGTTGTCATTAGAATTCTCACGTTTGCCTGCGATGCTTAGTCCCCTCAAGACAACGCTGTTCCCCGTGCCTGCCCTAACACCCAGGCGGCAGATTGGAGAGTGCATTTAAAGTTTGACTTGGACATTTCCATCACACCATCAGAGCTGATTTAGCTTAAATAACACAGTTTTGTGGATATATACGGATTAATAACCTTCAATTTGGCCTGTAGATACAAAAATCAGAGGGAAGATGATTTCTGTCTTTCATAACTACAGACCAAAATGCTACCTTGTCTCTTAAGTAAATTAAAACTTTAACTTATCACCTACATGTTTTTTCAAGGTCCTATACCTGACGTTTTAACACAGAACTGGGCTTCTCTTCCTCCATTAGCCAAGTAAAGGGTTCCCAGTTGATCACATTTGCACAAAAAATCAGATTACCATATTTATCCATAACTTATTTTAAAATATTCAAGCCCAAAAAAAACTACATTCAGTGAGGACAGCCTTGCCGATTACTCTGTTCTAGGATACCCGACTTTGGTGACATTGAGGCTGACCTTAGAGTCACCTCCCCCGCTGCCGCACTCTCCCTTGTCGTACCACCATTTGTTTTTCAATTTGTCCAAGAGGCCTTGCTCATTCAGTTTTAACACTGCCAGGTTAACAGCATTTCTTGAAACGATAAAACATAACTTGTAAGAAAATGAACAGGTCCGTGAGAAATCTAATATAGAATATTAGTGAAGAATAGTGATTAATAAGATCAATGGTTCATAGGGGGAGCACGGGAGGGACAAATTGGTAAAGAATTTCACTGGTGTGGAAGGGTAAGAAGCATCTTTACAGCAAAGAAAATGTTATAAATATTAGAGAGGTGGCATGGAGGGGTACATTGCTTGTAACTGAAGTGTGCGGGATGGGGACATTCTGTCATAGTTGAACTAGAAATAATAACATCCAGCATGCAGCTTAACATTCATCACAACTGACAGAGCAGCATTTTAACTTGCAGAAAGAGACATTTTTCAGGGTTGAGTTAGAAGCAATGCAAAAGAAGGCACCACAGAAACAAGGAGAGGGGAGAGATTGAGGGGAAAGAGCAAAACAAACAAGGTTGGGGAGGGCGAGAGTGCACATTAACATTCAAATGATTCACTCAACATATACCAATAAAAACCTTAAGAGAAAGAAGAATGTAACAGAGACACAAACCAGATACATTGAACACAACAGAAAAATGGCTGAGCGTGTTGATTAAATTTAAACACTGTTCACTTAGTGATGCACTTTGGAAAAAAAAGAAGAATTAAGGGAAAAGAAAACAGCAAAAGGAAACATCAGGGTAGGCGGAATACTATAACAACATGGAGGATATTGTTATAATATCCCACCCACCTTAATGCAGAGCCTTTCGGTGTGGCCACACCATAACCCTTAGAGTCGAGGTTCCCGCCAACTTTCATGGTGTCACAAGGCTTCCGCTGCTCTATGTACTCGTTCATAGTGGACTCGAGAAGAAAGGCGAACTTTCCCTTCGACTTTCGTACCCGGGAAACCCCGTCAGGTGTTGTTTTGGCGAACACTGTGGGCTCAGCCGATTTCATGTATGACCACATTTTCTCATATACTGCTATTTTGGAGCGCTGTAAAGAGAAGACAGACATAGTTTAGTTACACAAACATAGCATGTAACATAAGAAGAGCCAACATTTTGGGAAATATGCTTTGCTGCTCGTTCAAACAAGAAGACTGATACCGCTCACGTGGAGCTGCAGGTAGGCTGTTCATGTTAGTTCAAGGACAGTACTGAAATGAGAAATGGAGTACGTTCTTGTTTTTCATCTGATTCAAGAGTGTATGACTGCAGTTTCCATTGGACCATGTCACTTACTAACAAATATATGATAATCTTGAACCAATGGAAAAGACTCAGATAAAACTAAGGCAATAAAGTTGTGCAGGCTAACCTGGACGTTTGCATCCAGCTGGTTTGAAAAAAGCCAGAAAAAAGTAGACACTTCTGCACTGCCGTAACTTATTCTGTCCCCTACTGTAAAACCTTTAAGCAGACATTCTGCGTATGTCCAAAGTCCTACTTACCTTCGTTGGCTTGTTTAATGACAAAAATAATTAGTATTTTGTGATAAACTTGCACTCAAATGTTGTCCTCATGCTAAGCTAACATGTCTAACTTTCTGCCTGAAGCTCCACGCTTGATTCACAGAGGCATGAACGGTGTCAAGTCTTCTCATTCGCAATTATGAGACAGAAAAAAAAGCATATTTTACAAAACTGTTCCTTCAAAGTGACTCTGAATAACACAAACAGAACTCCCAGACACAACTTATTTCATTGTCACACTGATATTTTAGATCTTGGTGCAGCCTGCAGATGAATATGCATAACAAATATTATATCCACATTCCATTTTTTAATCTCAAGTTGTAAATCAAAGTGTTTTCCCTCTTTACATGTCCATAGAGCAGTAGAGGTGTTCGGCTTTATGCCAGCAGCCTGAAGTCTGACAATCTGGCAGCTCAGCAGAAGCTAAATGCAGGTCATGTTGGCTTCAGTGTTAACAGCAGTGACCTCCTCTCTCTGACAGTTTGAGCTCCGACCAGCAGCTCCCAGCTGGAGCCATAGAGCTAATGAGTCTCTTTATGTTCAAATCGAATCATTTATTTAGAGATTTCATCCTATCACTGCATTCGACCATAGTGATTAGACCACACAGGTCTACTGTGCATCCAGTGAGGCCTGAAAGAAAGCGTGATGGACACAAACACTAAAGATCACTCTTTAATGAAAAGTGCTCCCACTTCAATTATAGATGCAGAAACAAAACTTTTAATACGGACCATGTGACTGGCAATCTTCCATTTTAAGTTACAATTTTATATGACAACATTGTTTAAAGGTTATTTAAGGGCTTTATATTTCTAGGAAAGTTAGTGATGAAGTTTTGCTGTTAAATTTTGTCATGTTTGAAAATCGGTTATGTTTAGCATCTTAGGTTGTCTTTTCTCTAAGAATTATTGTACTATTGAGTTTTGCTGATCATTTTATTATGTTTTAAATGTGGGTTTATTATAACTATTGCCCATTTTTATAGATTAAATTGTATGATAATAAGTCCAAACAAATGGGATGGAAAAAAGGTAAAAGAAAAGACATCAGCATGACAAACTAGATGTAACTGACATCATATATTAGCAAGTACTGAATGTCTCATTAATGTAGCCAATCAATCCTACCCAATGTTGTTCAAAGGTATAGAAGTTACACACTTTGTTTCTATTCTGTACATACTGGGTTATGAGAAGTTGTGCAAATACCAGTTTGAAATCTTCAGAAGATTTATGCACACAAGAAACATGCTGTTTTTCAAGCTTTTACATGACGCCACACATTTACTGAAACACCCCTATGGGAATATGAAATACTTCTGCTTTACGAGGCAGAGAGGTTGACGGTCTGGCTTCCACCGGTTTCAACCAGTTTAAGTTTTACATTTTAAAGTTAATAAATGAAACGCTGAGAAGACAAGCAAAGGTTTGCCTCTGAAGCTGTTAGATGCCCCAGTAATTTAACTGTAATGTAATGTCATTTGCAACAGACAGTAGTGGCTCAGCTGTGACTTTTCCCAAATATCAAACCAGATTGGTTTTTGAGCATACATGCTAATAGCCAAAGATGTTTGGTTACTCGGCTATTCCTAAAACCACCAGCCTGACTGTGACAAAGAAGCAGGAATCTTTATTAGATCATTTTACAATCGACCTTTCCTGTGGCTACACTGATGTGTCACATGTCCTTGCACATGTCTGAGCACTGGACAGGGCTCTGCTGGACACTTGAGTGGAAGGCTGACAAATAGGCCTGCAGATTTTTTCATGAATGAAGAGTGAGCCAGCTGCTTTGCACATTATCAACTAACAGGGTAGTCTTGTAATTTATTTTGCCATTGTGAAACCCAGTGTGCTTTAACAGAGCAGCTTTGCCTGTCCTCCATTTTCTTGGGCTGTACCTCCTGTTACTGAGGTCATGACAGCAGAGGATGGTCAGGTTGCACTCGCAGTGCACTCTGTTGTATTTGGCGGTTCACTGTTCCAGGCTTCTCAATGTGCTGAAATTGTGTATAGACAGTGCAGATTTTCACCCCCTTGCTTGAGCAGATATCTTAGATATTGAGTACCAGGGACAGCCCCAGCAGTACCTTCTTCTACCAGTAAGACAACAAAATATTTTGTCAACTTGGTCAGAATCTTACTGCCCTAAGTAACATCATTTCCCAAGAACTTTGACTTAAAGTGACAGCTGATAAAAGTCTTAAACTGTTGTTGGATAATGTTAATGAGTGAATGTTAGTAAATTAGCACTCAGCTACACTTTCAGGACAAAGAAAATTTTAGGCCATTGCTTTCACAGCAGCATTAATCATCCAAACACATTAAAAACACATAAATCTGTCCACAAGTTTAAGGATTCTATATTATTGCTGTATGTACATCGCTAAAGGGAGGTTCTGGTAAGTGATGTTTTTAGTGATTTTGTCTACAAGGTGCTTTGTTAAAGACCAAATTATCTAAAGTATATAGTTTACATTATTATCTCTGATTTACAAGGGTTTAATGGGATTTAATATGCATCATTTCTAAGTGATTAGAACTAAAAAATCACATACAGCAGGTCCACACAAAGGTAAGTGGTAGGTAAATTCTTCTCAACCCCCACTTCTTTGTGCCTGTCACTTAACTGACAGCTACCTGATAGATCATCTTTAATGACAGTGGTAGTCTTGGTCAAACAGCTGACTGTGTCACTGTAATACCACAATCAATCATATTTATCATGGTCTGACCTGCAAGTGTTAATCCTCTATTAAAAAGCTGCTCATCTTGTAAATCTTACAAACTGTAGCCTGCGGTTTTTCATTTAGGACATTTAAGTGCAAGTCAACTCCTCAAAGTTTTAAGGTTTTTTAGTTCTTTAGGTCAATAAATCAGTTTGATGTTTCACAGGAAGTAAGGACCCAGTTAAAATAAGATCTTACTCATGGGTGACGCAGCACTTATTTTTTTGCCCTTTAAAGATCTTTTTTTTTTCATTGTGTGATGGCGTGTAGCTGTCCCCCTGTAACATCATGTTTGACCTGCTTCCTCCCAGACTGATGGCTCCACGTCTTTGGTCCGGTCAGCTGCCAGTTGGAGCTGCTACAGACATGCAGAGCTCAGCCTGACTCTGACACTGAGTGTACCGCTAAAAATGGCCACAGAGAGGCTGATCGCTGGTCACCGGGGAGTGTGGGTACACAGCTGCCTATAATAGAGGGGCAGGAACAGAGAGGCTGATGCAAACTGGGCTAATGTGACCTTCTGCTGGGAGTTAGTCATGCCTGAGGAAGGAAACTTTGGGTTAAAACTTTCCCTGATTCTACTTTCCTTTTAGAGGTTTTGCAGAGGTGAATGTGCAACATGACATTCAACGCCTGTTTGTGATGCATCAAAAGTTACAGTTTTCATTTTACGTCATTTGCTTTTGACAAAGCTTATCACAGTGTACTGCTCAAAAGAAAAATGTAGGGTAAGTCTCTCTAATCATACAAGCAGGGACTACTGTACTCTGGTCCCCTGGTACTCATGAATCTGAATGTTGACAGATAATGTGAGGGGGGTTCTCCAAGGATCAGTCCTCTGGCATATTCTTCATCATATCTACATTCAGCTGCTTGCTCAGATTGCAGAATATCAAAACATTATTTTTCAGCTAGTCTGATAAAAATGACTGCTTGCCCTGTTCAACACACCTTCCCCTGGCTCTCTCCTGAGACTTTTATTTTCTATTATTCTTAGCAAGTATTTAAATATGTAGTGTTAGGCACTGGGATTAACCAATTTACCTGTATTGGTGGGTAGGGGCCAGGGGCTCGGATAGGCAGTATCATCATGGCAGACAATTGGACTCGAGGCGACCTGAGCCACTAATGAGACGACTTGCAACTCGACTTGGACTCCGGAGGTAAAAGCTCGAGACTCGACTCTGACTCAAGAGAAAATGTCTCCAGACTCGACCTGACTTGAGACAACATGATTCGGAAAATTGCACGCACTCAGGCTTTATATGAAGAGCCAGACAGGAGGTATACGCCGCTCTTTCCTTTAAGGTTCACTTTATTGAACCATTCACAGTACACTTGCCCGTCACCTATTATTGTCCCACACATGACACAGTACTACACACATATGTTCCTACCACACACCTGCTTCTGTTACAGTGATGATCAGTGGGCAGGGTGCGCGGGACGTGGGTTTCAAATTGGCAACTGCTATGTCTTCTGTGCAATCAGATGGAAAACGAGGACACACCAAGTGCACGAACTGCAACGCTTCGATAACAGAAAAAGAGGGCACAAAATCGAACTTTATCTGCCACCTGAGGTCACATGAGGCCAAGTAAGTGAAACCTGCAAATGTTAGCCAGGTAGCTAGTGTTCCTGCCATAGGTTAATATGGCAGGAACAGTTATTTTATTTTATATTTTTCCCCTTGTCTGCATTGTCTTTTCTGCTGAGCACTGTGTCAGATGACAGCGTTGAAAAGACCAATGCATTTTTTTTCTAGCAGTCAGAGAAATGTGAATATGATTAGCTGCTATAGTGCCCATCACCAGCCCTCCCTGTAGGCTACTCCATCATTTTAAACTTTATTTAACCCCTGATGTGAGCTGAAGGGGAGGGCCGTGCAACACCGCAGTGTGAAAGAAGGGGAAATAGTGACAGGACGAGACAAGACAAACAGAAGGGAGGACAACCGTCTACCGGAGCCCAGCCGCACCTCGAAACCTGCCGGCACCACCCATCCCCCCACAAAGTCATAGCCAGCGAAGACCGACCCCCACAGCCGCACCAAGCCTATGCTAGTGACAAACCCTATACCACCACCCCCCCACCCCTCGTTATTCTGCAACTTGCTCCCAGACAAGATACATTATCCCTACACCGTGATTACCGTGAATATGGCAGGAACGTTACCCCGACATGTGTTCAATATGAAGCTAGTAAAGCTAACATTAGTAAAGAGAGTGTATGTGTGGGAAGATAAGGTTTCTCTCCAAGATAAAAATCTGAGTGCTTTTTGGGTGGACTGGGGAACAATGGTGAGGGACTCGACCCGTCAGAACCTGTGATTCGACTCGACTCGACTTGACAAACCAGTGACTCGACTCGACTCGCCCACAACAGAAAAAACTTGGAACTTGCTTGAGACTCAGATCAAATGACTCGAGACTTGTTTGGGACTCGGATCGGAGGGACTTGGGCAATTGTCTACATCATTGTAGCTACCCTTGCATGCACAAGCTTGTTTTTTTAGAGGTGCTGAGGCTGTTTGGGTTGTGAGGGCCATTTGGTAGATTTGGCAAATCAAAACCAGCATTCGTATTAGTATAGTGGACAGAGAGATCATAAAGGGGCATGGCTCTGGGATGCCAGAGTGCATCCTCTTCTCTTGAAGGTGTCATGGGACTAATTAAACAAATACCAATTGAAGGAGGTTCACACATAATAACGTAATTGATGTCCTGGTGTTGCTGTCCATTAGTCTTCAAAGTTGTGGTAGGGGGGACTGTAAGGAGCTATGAGGTTAGGAAGGTAACATTTGTGTCATGACCACCTGGAGCTTGGGTCTGATGAAGGTGGTGATGCTGTGGCAACTACTAGTGCCCTCTGTTTACCTTCAAAATCAGATGGTAGAGCGAGGAATTAACTCTCGAGTTGATCACATTCCAATTACAAACAAATTAACTCAAGGCTACTAAAGGTACTTCGAATTTCTGAGTTGCATTTCTGACTAAAGGGGGTGTTTCTGTTGATATATCCAATTAAGAGATAATGTTTTCAAACAGAGATTAAACCAAATGCACAATGGGGGTCATGCAAAAAATATTAAAGTATCAAAGTGTTTAAGGGCATAAGTGAGATTAAGGTCTCTTTGCTGAGTCTGAATCCTGTCATTAGAGCATGTTTCTTCCAAGCCATGCCTGCACAGACGATGCAAAACTGGCGAACATAATCTCAATGACTTTCTAATGTAGTTTACAAAACACAAGCATGACAGTTGCTCAGTTAGGAGAGTCGCTTGTCCATCAACCAGATTGACAAAGAGTTCAGCTCTGGCAGTGACAGGTTAAGGTGACCTTGGGCAAGACACTTAACCACAAATTGCCCACCGTGCTGCATCAGAGGCTTGTAAATGGGCATGAAAGAGAGCATAAAGACTAATGCTAAAAATTCAACCAGCGATGTGTGACAGAAATGTAAACAGGTAAATGTGACCTGCCCTTGAAGAAGAGTTAACATTTCGATGACAAGACAAGAGTTTTATAAGCTCAAGTATGTTTTCACAATCTTGACAAATACAAATGATAATTCTAATAAATATCAATAACAAATATTGATACATTTTTATCAACTGTACATATTTTTGATATTTCCTGATTTCTTTTGATCCTACATTATATTGTTAGATTTCTTTTCAGCTCAGTGTTATGCCTTTGAATTCTCTTAATAACGCAATATCTTTGTTTTTCAACAGAAAATGACTTTAAATTGCTGTTTGTAAGAATGGTATCTTGAACAAAGTCAGCCTATCTTGCCTTTTTTTGTGAACAGACAACTTTAGGTTCCTGAAAGGGATGCTTATGGCAAACTTGATATTGCATAAAATGCAAAAACAAAACAAAAACAGAGCCCTTCGTGTGGCCACAAAAGCAGACAGATCATCAGACAGGAGACCTATAATTTCTGTAGGGTACTTAATCTGATTGTCACCTCTGCTGTGAAAAAAGAAAAAAAAAAGAGGCAAGTTGATAATCAACATGCTCTTGTTTCCATATGAGAAGCAGATTCAAAATTCCATTTTCAGAAATACTAGTTATACATAAACAGGACAAAATCTGCAAAGAAATCTTCCAAATATGCGAACTGGGAGCACAAATTCACCACAAAGTTAAGGTTCTCGCTGAAACAATCATTTAAGTGTTGTTGCATGTGTTTGTACATGTAGAGTACTTATAAATCCACATACCTACACATATGTCCACCCAGAACTTGATTTATTGTCCAGCTATTAAAAACTATGAAATCTGATGGTCAGTTCAAAATCTGAGCTCATTTAAGCACACAATTAATTATCTCAATACCCAATTCTCAGCCTTACCAAGGTGCTTCACCACAGCCATGGAAGCACACAGCTGTACTCAAGACAGCATGCCCAAGAACAAACCTCATTTGCATTTAAAGAGACACACAAAAAACAGTGTTCTGGAAAAAGCTTTGTAGAGTCGATAAAACAGAGACAAAAACGTAATTCGGTGATTGATACATATCATATTTTACCATAGTATGGCACAGACGTATTGTATAGACCATAGAGGACTGTGTCTAAAGGTGGAAAAGTGGTATGTCTGTTTTAAAGTTCTCTGTGAAACAAAGAAAATCTTGATCTCTAAATGACTTTAACATCGTCCACTGAGAAGTTCTGTTCACCAGTTTAATAGCAATACAGCATGAACTAGAAAAGCACTCGGAGAGCGTAGACCTCCGCCAGCGCCACAGTCCTTAGCCATATTGTGATTTTGACCATAAATATTAGTCCTACCTTTATTTCATCTAAATATTTAGATTCCTTGACCATGAAAACATACCATTAGCAACTGGATTCATAATGATATCTATTTTAGTTCAGTAGTTATTCACAGAAATCACATTTTTCACCATGGCAGCCAGACGCTGATCCGGATCAACACCAAAATCGAATCAGTTCTTCCTTTTTCCATGCTGAACATTTCCTGAAAATTTCATCAAAATCCATCCATTACTTTTTGAGTTATTTTGTTCACAGATGGACAGACTGACAAACAAACTCTCCCGAAAACATAACCTCCTTGGCAGAGGTAAACATTGAAAGAACAACATTAATAACTGAATATTTGTCTCTTATTCCAAAATACTGGCTGTATTTATAGCATGTTTATTTATTTGCGTTAAAATATATAGGAAGATCCACATAAATACTAACCTTACTCCAGATTGGTATGTGGAGTAGAAGAATGGCGCCCGCATGACCGGTTTCTTCCAGATTGTGTGTTTATAGTTACGTGAGTCAATCACACATCACATCTGGTCATAGAAGAAACACAGCAAACATCAGAGTGCACTGATGTACTCAGTCAGCTCTGCAGTGTGCACGTCATTGTTGTGTATATAATTCACAGCTGATGTAATGGATTGTAGACTCAGGCTGGTACGTGAATCATTCTTGACATATGCATGATTTCAGTTCAGCTGTTTCAGTTCATGTAAACACTGTTAACATGACAGTAACAGCTGATGACAGGCCTGACCACAGTGTTAATGCAGCAAGTCTTTGTGAGGTTACAGAAAGACACATGCTTCTCTGGAGTGTGTCACTCAGTGGATTTGAAATTTGCATAGCTGAGGTTTCCACCTTAATGCTCACATCTTATAAGCTGCAGGGCATGCTCACAGCCACAGCAGTCTATTGTTTTTCTTAAAGATTGTGCCCATAATCATCACTCAAAAGCACATTCTCTTCAGAAGCATATAGTCAGGGCATGTTTTTCAGGTGGAGATATGTTATTGTTAAACATAATATAGAAAAGTCCCTTCTTGGTTAAAGTCACAGAAGGAATAATTCAGAGAAAAGTCAGTGTTTAATGTTAAAGGTTACTTATTTTACTATGATTTCCCAAGAAAAGAAATATATATATTTATTTTACTGCTTTTGCCTGAGAACCACACAGATGTAGAATTTCGGCATGCGTATAAACCCCTTTGTTTCACCCCTGCACAGATGCTGTTTTGGTGTAAACCCTCATAATCTGGGTTTGACCGAACCCCTCACAAAGAGCAGGTGCTTTTCTGCTTCCCATTGCTGTGCTGACATGCAAGGATCTGTTTCTTACTGGAGCTGTCTGAGACGCATCCTTTCAACAAACTTTCTTAGTTCATTTTAGATAACAGCAATACGGGATGGATAACCTCCTCTACCCATCTCACTGTGCCCTCTGCCTGCCTCAGCACCATGGGGAGCAGGGCCTTCAGTTGCTCTGCTCCCCAGCTCTGGAACTCTCTCCCTCCAGACCTCAGAAACTTGAACTCCTGATCTCCTGAACTATCAATCTGGTGATATTGACACACGGAGACGCGTATTTGTCCATGACTCCGCATCTTTTTTGAAAACGGGTCTGCAAGTGGATATCTGCGTATTCGTCTTCATGCCGTAGTTGGTATAAACAGACAAGTCCGAGAAAGACGGTGACCTCATAGCAACCCTCCTCCTCCCCGCCCCCGAACCCACGCTGTCACACACACCAACAACAACAACAATGGCGGCAGCCGGGCTGATTCTGATCTTGTTCCAGCAGCTACAAATATTGCTACGACTTTTATACCAACATTTGCTCACAGAACACCAACAACACCAGCTACGGCAACAACAGCAACAAGTGCTCATGCAGAGACGCAGAATGTTACGCGTGCATGAGCACTTGTTGACGTGGAATCCACCTCGGAGCAGAACCAGACGGGCAACCTAACAGGATTTTGCATTGTCATGTAAATGCACAAGCCTATGTTCAATACGATGTGTAAACAGCGATACATGTATTGATGCCGACGCCAAGACAATACGGGGCCATCCTCGTGTGAGGAGGGCCTTAAAGGTTTCACCTAAAGATATTTTTACATTGACAATTCCTCAAAGACAAGGCAACTGTTAAAACAGATTTGAGGGAGTGACTAGTAAAAAGTGAATGTTCTACCAAGTAGACTGTCTGGCTTTAAGTCTGGCCTGTGGCTCTTCTTCCATGTTATTTCCACTTTTCCCCCTAAAGTTAACTTTTTACTGATCCTCTTATCTGAATAAAAAGTACAATACGATAGCTTAAAACTGCTGGCTCTATGATGCTGTTTGTGTTTAATACTAAAAACTGTTTATTGTTCACTATTTAAAATATGCATCTATTAAATTGTGTGAAGTATTTAGTTTGCTGTTGCACTATTTGTATTTCTCTAACATTGCAGTTAGACCCATGGGCAAAGGGAGGATTAAGATATTACAAAAACTGTACAAATGCAGGATAACATTTTCTTCCCTTTCTAATCTTCACAGCAATAGTAATGAAGAAGAATAGATCAGAGCCACTTAAGTGAAAACAACACAGGATGTTGTACACCTAAAAGTCTTGCTAAAAGATAATAAAGTTGGTCCCAGAAAAAGAAAGAGTGACATTTTCAAAGCTGCTCTGGGTGAAAAAGATGTAATTCCGACTTAGGTGAGCAGTGGAGTTAAAAAAGATGGACAAAACACTAAATCAGAATAACTTGTGTAGCAACAGCCATCTTTTAACAGCAACTATTTCACATCCCCTGGTCAGTGAATAATCTGACTTCAAAGCCTCTCATCTGTTCCAGAAATAAACTGGTCTAGACTCAAACTTCTTCAGCTACCAGTTCATCTGTCGGCTACAGACTGAAAGGCATCGAGTGATTCATGTCCCTCTGTGCACATCCCTCATCCTGGAGCAGAGCTGACAGGCTCAACAAAGCATGTGCAATCTCTACACTTTCTTGTTTTTATCTGCATGCAAATCTTTGTTGCGTGCACTGCAAGGGCTGTAATAAAAAGTTATTTGTGGTGTGTTCAAGATCAGTGGAGACTAATTAATAAGGTAGCTGAATAGCAGCATGGCTCAGTTGCTTTAGTTATAATTAAAGAGAAAATCATTCCAAACACACTTTACAATGAAATTCAATAAACACAACTTTTGTCTCTGTACTTTTGCTTTCTTCCCCACTTTTTCTAGCATTACTTGCTCTCACCCTTTTAATCCTCTACACATATCAGAACACATTAATATGGTTTATAGTCTCTTGTTGAAAGGGATTTAGAAACATTCAACAGACTTGAACTAAAGGCAGTTAGAGCCTTTGAAACAACATGTAATTCCTTCATCTTTAAAAGTGGTCTCCAAGGCAGTTTAATAGCTGCGTGACTTAAACCAGACAGAATGTGTCTACCTCAATTAACTCAGAGCACCTGGTCATCTGCATGTAGCACTGTGTAAGTTTGGCAGTGAGTGGCAGTTATCTTGCAAATGTAGTCAGTTAGCCAAAAGGCAGGGTAGTTTATGTTTCTCCATACTGTGTTCTGTAATGATTGAGGCCAAGAAAACACAAGACAGACAGGTACGGCTAGTAAAAGAAAAGGAGAGAGTAACTAAGCAAGAAGACTGTAAGTACTGGACAGGATTTTACATTTTAGAGCTTTGGGAGATAAAAGGCTGTTTCATTAATAATCTGACAATATTGTTCTATATTGCTTGGCCCCCACAAAGGACTTCTTCGACAGGAGGCCTTTGAGACTGTAGAGAAAAATCGGAGGCAGCTAAAGTTGGTTTTGAATTCTGAAAAAGCAAAGCTTAAAACTTCAAACAGGTCACAGAACTTGCCTTCTATTGTTACAGCTCAGGGTCATGTGATTGAGTCTGTATCTTCTTATAAATACATTGGGTTTGTGACTGATGATTCTCTGTCTTTTAAGCTTTATATTGAGCAACTTGTCAAGAAGCTAAGGCTGTGGTTGGGCTTTTACTTTAGAAAAGAGTCTTGTTTTCTTTTGCTGCAAAAAGTGTCTTGTTGCTGCTACTTTCATGCCTCTAATTTATATGTTTTATACATGCATGCATCTTCTCAATACCTTAAATCTTTGGATAATGCTCTTAATGGAGCTCTCTGGTTCATGACAAATTTCAAGGCTCTAACTCCTCATTGTACTCTGTATGAGCGAATTAGGTGGGCCTCTCTGACTATCCGTAAACTGAACCACTAGCACATCCTGATTTACAAGGCTATACTTTGTCTGCTTCCGTCATACTTGAGTAACAGTGCTCATGTGGTAAGGTCTGGAGGCTACAGTCTTCCTGTGACTCAGCCACAAAATCTGCTCTCTGTCCCCAAAGTTCGCCTTGAAATGGGTGAAAGAAGTTTAAGGTATGCTGCTCCTGCAGAATGGAATCTGCTACAAGAAAAACTGTCTTGGAGAGCTGGTCTCTTTTAAGCTTTTCAAATGCAGATTAAAAGCTTAAAGTGGAAGATGAAGCAGGCTATAGATGCTTTGACTGAAAATGTTTTGCTCTGTGAGTCTAAATTGGTGGATATGTATGTAGCTTTGTCTGTAATTTGGTAAATGTGCTTCTGACTGTTTTTACTAGGGCACCCTTGCAAATAAGATTTTTAATCTCAATGTGTTTTTTCTGGTTAAAAAAAGTTTTATAAAAGTGAAATGCTGAACCGACTATGTTGCTGTGGAATAGTATGTTGAGTGGTTATTGAAAAACTTTTGGTCCTTTTTTCATCTTCCATTTTATATATACTATGTCACCTTTTTTTTTAACATAAATTGATTTAACCCAGGGGTGTCCAAATTCAGCAAGTGTCAGCTGCACTGACATACAACCAAAGCGCATAGTGATTGGTAAATCCTTTGAAAAGTCCTGGATCCACATCTGGACTCGCCATTTAAATCTTATCATGCCTTCCTTATGTCACGATGAACATTCCCTGAAAATGTCATCAAATCAGTTAAGCTGAGTTATCAGCAAAAATGTTGATACTGCCCTGTCTTGCAATGTTAATGAATCTTAAAATATATCCTGGATCTGCATCTGGACTTAAATTACCAACAAAAACGAACCACTTCTTCCTTGTGACATGCCCAAACAATCTAAATTGGTTAATCAGTTTTGAGCTTTCCTTTTCACAAACTACCAAAGGTATTACTAACAAACACACAAACATAAACTTTCTTGGTGGAGGTAGCAAGAAGTCAACACCGAGCACATGTTGAAGCAAAGGAGCAGAATTTGTGCTGCCATAATCTAATTTAATTTTGCTCAGAAACATTCATGTAACAATATGGACTGTAGTTCCTTTTATTTTCAAATTTGCTGCAGGCTAACTACAAGAAGTCTGTGGGCCAGAGGCCATAATTTGGACACCTCTGATTTAACTTATTTTAACAAGCATGGCCTCTTTCTGAAAACTATTAAAAAGCATTTAAGCACATCTATAAAACGGAACCAAGAAAGAATCTCCTCATTTATCGTGTGCATTGAATAAGCTGTATGAGCTGGACTACGTGGCAGCTTTCCTTCATGAACACTTCCAAAAGGTATTTACAGATCTTATTAGTCATTTAGCTTTGAATCATCACACTTTAACAACCCTTTGCTCAGAGTGTCTCCTCTGCATCAACATTTGCAGGTTTCAGGAAGAAAAGCAGAATATTTGTCAGTCAGGATGAAGTCACACAGGCCTGTCAATTATCTCCTCAGGAGCACCTTTGACTAATCACATCCTAACAAATAACAGAGCAGATTAGCACATCCGGAGCTGCTTATAGAGACGCCTTCAATCTTATGATTCATCAGGAAGCCTAAAAAACAATTAGTTTCATTAAGTAGGTTAAAAGAGATGTCATTCAAGTATTTTTAGGTCTTCTCCTTGTGGCTGTTTGTATTCTCCTCTTTATTTTATCTAGTTATGTTCAACAAGAAGTTAGTGCGGGTATGTTAGCTGTGGTGACTTATTCAGTGTGGTGTAACCTGTCTGTCCCTGAAGTTAAGGTAGCTACATAGAAGTTTTCCTCTTCCTTTTTAAATACCTTCACACATCGGCTCATATCCGACGGTGTGAAAAATGTAAAGAATAAAATCAGATGTTAACATGCAGCTATATGTATGAGATATTTATATCTAACCTTAGCCAAATTTGATATAACTATAGTTATAAGAGGAGTCAAAATTGAGAATTGACTCATTTCATAAGGCACAAATTTGAAACAATCAACATTTAAAAGGACATTTTTCTTCCCATTTAAAAGCCTGCAAATACGCTGCTTATATTGTTAGCAGGGCTCTCAAGTCTTACACATTCAGTGTGTGACACTTGCATTTTAACCATTTCACACTCTCATATGCTTAAACCTGCCATTTCTCACACATGAAAATGTATTATGTAAATCCCACCACATCACAATGGTATATATTCGTTGGAATGTGTATTAGGATGCTCTGAGCATTGTAGAGCTCAACAGCAGCTTGACACAACCCAGTCAAAAGGATCAACTACGCATCAGCCAATCGAAAAACAACATACAGCAACATATCAGGCAATCAGAAAATAGCACTGCTGTATCCAGGTAAGATATGGTTGATTTGACTGTAACAATGTTACCAAGTTTGACAATTTGACAAGACTGCACAGAGACCTAAAGGCCATTGAAATTCATTTAATAGCCTTGTTAATTTCATCCAATCACACACAATACAATAAATCATTTGTTCTATTTGGATGAAGCTACCTGTCTTTTGGTGTCTTTAATGGGATTCACTTTTCAATGTTAATTTCAAAATATGGCATCATGCGATAGGTGCATTTAGATGGTTGATGACTTATTGAAAATTTGAATAATTTATAAACTATTATACCGAAAAAAAGATCTAGACATTGTGAGATCAAAACTTCAGAGCCCTGTATTTGTCTGCATGGGATTCTGAGACAGTCACAGCTAAGTGCATGCTGGTATTAGCTGGTTGTGCTGCTTAAGTTAGCCCAATAGCTAGCTGTGTCAGTTACGTTTCTAAATAGAGCAGCAAAGACAAATCCAGGCCACCCTCCTCCATTAAAAGTGTGTGGGTGCATCTTGAATTCTTCAATGTCTTGGATGACATATTCAGTATGCAGACTTTACAAAATGAAATTTTGGTTTTTATCTCACATGCCATCACCCAGAGTTAGAAGAATCTGAACACTGCTGACTGCTGTCCAATGCACGCTGCATAGTTTTATCTAACTTCCAGTCTCAGTCCAGCAATAAATTCATTGTTTTATTTCTATAGACTTTCACCCCCACAGCATTACAGATAACGTATTACAGATTACTTTAAATGTGAAAAACAGCTTATGAAACCCATTTTCAAGTATACAAGATGAATCATGTAAAATATTAATTTACCAGCTAATTATATTTCTTCTTTGAAGTCTTAAACATTCTTTCATCAAGCACACTACAGACTGGAGTATATCTTGATATAAGCACCCATTCTGACAACAAAGGCTATGATTGAGAATTGTGAATTTGTATCAATTGAAAATTGATTAAAAATCAAATTTCCACCTTCAGAATTGAAATGAAACCAAAAATATGAGAGTGAAACACTTTCTGAATTCAAAATGATTAAGTATATAGTAGTTAAAAAAAGTACTTTAAGCGAAGAAATTGTCTTAAAAGTAAAATGAATGTTGGAAATGTAATTTAGTACCTTACTCAACAAAACATTTTAAAGGGGACATATCATGCTGATGCATGATTTAATACTTACATATAATGTAATAAATTTGAAAACAAGACCTTACACCCCCTTAATTTTCAAAAAATGAGATATTGTATTTTTTCTGATATCCTAGAACGAGATTTGATGCCTCTGAAAATAGGTCAGAGATTTCAAACGTCGTGACGACACGAGGTACCTTTCTTTTTATTGGAGTAATCTGATAAAACACTTCCTCCTCTGTGATGTCCGTCAGCCCCAAACCCTCACCGAGGAACACATCCACCAGCAGCCGTATAAGCTTCCTAGATCACACTCTCTCATTACCAGCTCTGGCCTGTAGGGGGACTCAATACGCGGTTGCTGCTTTGAGCCTGCCGGAAAATACAGTAGAAGAAGAAGGACAGGCTGGCTCAACCCCTGATAGAACTGACCAATCAGAGCATAAAGGGCTGTGACGTTGCGAGGTAACTTTAGGTCATCCTTGAGACCGAGTGTTTCAACGTGGGCTTCATAATGGCCTAAAATGAGGATTTTGAGAATGCTATTGTGGGGCAATGAAGGAACTAAATGACTTGTACTGAGGGCAGAAATGCTTTACAGGCATCCTAGTCTGGCATAGTGAAAAGGAGTAACAAGCATGATATGTCCTCTTTAAGGATCCATTGGGATCGTGATATCAGGTTAGGTGAAAATAATGAAGTATCATCAGCGTAAAGTTGCAAAAAAAATATTACAGAATGAAGAGATTCCTAACAACCTACTCAAAATGGCACTGCAACCCACTCCTGGGTCTCAACCCACCAGCTGAGAGCAGTTATTTGAATCACTTTTTATGTGTCAATGAAAATTAATACACCGGTGCATAGAAGCTCTTTAACTTTAATTATTTTTAATGCTAAAACTAAATTATTCTTTTTTTTCATGAATATACAAATGTACTATTTTACAATAAAATATGATTTCTTATAATTAAAACATCAAACTACAGGTATTTACTTGCATTCCTGAACAGAAACATTAGTTTTTGGGATTGAATGTTATTTCTGTCTCCCTAGAGAAGTCCATTGGGCCGGCTTCAATCTGGGAATATAACGTTGCAGAATTTTTGCATAATGGCACTTTCAGTTTTAAACACATTGTTTTTGCATATTGCTAAAACATCTAGGTTTTCTCTATGTTATGGTAGGTGGTCTTACACATTTAAGCTCTGTATCTTTAATTTTTTTCTCCTTCCTGTAACGGTTGAATTAAGTGCACTCCAAAATCAGATCTTCGAGCAGGCTTTTAATGTGAATTTCGAGTCTCCTCCAGCTGATAATGTGCTGCTTTTCAGTGGGTTCATGCTCTCCAGAAAAAAATGAACCTTCTCTGAGGCCTCTCAATATTCCACAGGTATGATTTAAAGCAATGCAGTGCAGTACAGGAGGCGGTGAATTACAGATGACCTCCTCCACACTGATCATGGTGATTGCTCCATTTCAGTGCTTTCAGACCTCAGTGGGGCTCGATACAGTGGACCAGGCCATTCTGCTTGAATGCCTCCATAAACGATTCAGCTTACAGAAAAATTACATGTGTCCTCGCTCTGTCTCATCACTGAAAAATCCTTCTTCTCTAACATTAAACACGCCAACAAGAAGGAAAACCTTTCATCCTGAAGGCAAAACCAAGATGTTTCTCTTGTTATTTTTTCTGTCTTCTCTCCTGAGAGCTACGCTTTCATTACTCTCGCAGGAAACAGCGATGGGTTAAACGAAGGAAATAACTAAACCCAGCAGACAGAAACATGCTGTTCTCCCCACACTGTATTCCAGCATATGTACACAATCTGTCTGTAAATCTCAGAAGAGCATGTAAGAGTTGTACGATGAGATTTTATTACTCCCTGTGGGCTGAGGCAGAGACCGAAACCAGCACTCTGTGCTGCAGTCTAACTGAGTTCAGGGTTTGTATTTATCAAATGTCTCTCAGACTCACCCGGGGCAATCATGCCAAGAGACGGACCTGGCTAAAAATAGACACAGCTCAGAGCCGGACTTTGGATGTGAATGACATTTCCATTTCCGAGAAATAGGACGTCGTCTTTTGACTTCAGTTCTGTGACTGCAGCCCACAAATTGGAAATATAATGACATCTCGTGGCTTTAGTTGAAAGTTTTTTTTAACAAGTTTCAGACGCACAGACAGGTAGTCTGATAATTAGAGCCCTGTCATATCCAATCATTGTTCATGAACAGCTGGAAAACCGATAAATACAGGCAGCAAAACTACACAAAAACAACCTGATGTAGAAACTTCAAAAATGTGTTTCACATCTCAAAATGGTTCACACATATTTCGACATATAAACTCTACCTTTTTCAACCACTTAAATAAAGCTTTCAAAAAACTTAGCTTGAATCATTTCTTTTCATAAATCACCGTCATAAACCATTTCTGCACTGTGTGACCTTGACAGGAACATTTGCAGTGTTGCTTTGGCAGTACTTTTGTGAAGCACAGATAGAAAATGATCTGCATATTAGTGGAGGCGCAGAGAGGTTTATCAGAGTTTAGTGTATGACTCTGATGGGTTTTGGACGAGGGAGGAGAGTGATTGTTCCGCTTGCAGAGCTGAATAATTATTCCTGTTGACAGAAAGTGTCTAAAACTTTTCATTTTGATTAGGGAGAGTGAAAGTTAATTTTTTTGGACAAAATGGATTAAAGCTGATAACAAGCTTCATCATAAAGTCTATAATTATTATTTAGTTTATGGGAGAAGCAACACAAATTGTAATCTACTTTGAAAAGCTTATTTTAGATATCCATCCAAAAGAAAAATGCTTTGAATCACATTTAGAACAAAGGCTTGACATTTTCTTTCATTTATTGTGTCATTTAGTGAAGCCATATTTGGCTTACGGGGTCTAAATTTCAAGTAGATTTCTTGCACAAAGTCATGTGTGTTTTTAGGATGTAAATTCTGCTTTATAATTTGTTCTGTGTGAAATATGTTTTCTTTATAATTAATATAAATAGTAAGTGCTAAAATGTGTTTTAGTAAAGCATCTAAAAGTTGTAGTTTTGAAAAATACAGAGGAAAAGACAGTGGTGATTTTAATCATATGAAAAATGTTAATGTTAATCTTCTTGTTAATAGATTTTTGGTCATTATCACACCTAGATTATTTGGAAGAGTTGGTCAAATAGAAGTGGCTGTTCTGTGCTCAGCACTGTTGGTTTGCAGATGTATGAAGACAGAAATTGATGTCTGTTTTGGTTCGAACAACCACGTGAAAATTTGTTTTTCAAATGGAAAATGCAAAATGTGTTCAAACACAATGGTTGCACATAATGTTTGCTCTAAAATCACTGAGAAATTGTGCTTTATATTCGCCATCTCAATGTCTAGCAAAGCGATGAGTAATGTGTGGAAATACCAGACGAGGGGTGGGAATTATTGCCTTTTTTTTAGACATGATTGTTCCACACACTTTTGTACACATTTTTATACGTTAGTTGATCTTCTGCACAGCCAAATGTAGAGAAAATAACTGTTTTTATTTGTACCATGTGGGTCGATTTTATTCAAAAAGTCATTTGTGTTTTTGAGGATATTGATTTTACTGTATTCTGTGTTAAATGTGTGAGGAAAGCTCTGGAGGCTCTTCAGCTCTGAACCTCAGCCAACAATACCTTCAGTCAGAGTGAAGCTTGTTATGCAGCGACAGCATGGACCACAGCCAGCATTACACTCACCCTAAAGAACTCCTTGGTGGAGCCTGAGTCTAACGTCCCATAGGCGATCTCTGTCTGCTTGGCCAGGTCCTCGGCACTCTCAATGGGAGACACCATCCTCTCCACAGTGAGGAAGGCAGCCAGGTTAGCTGTATAGGAGGAGATGATGATGAGGGTGAAGAACCACCACACACCTCCGACGATGCGGCCCGACAAAGACCTGAGAACAGGGCGAGAGTAGACAGAGGGACGTGAGGGCAGGGTGCTCTCATGTACACATTCAGGAAAGGAAGAGTGAATGATGCTTTGGTTGCCCAAGTGTTTGGATCCTCAATCTTAATAATTTAAGACTATCTAGGTAGATGTCTGGTCCGCAATTTAACTGGTCCAGCTCTGGGTTCCACCACCATCTTCCAAATCACAACCAAATTTCAGAAACCTTGAAAAAGAGAGGATTATAGACCAACAAAATCCTTTATCTGAGCAGATTTTTGTTGCGGAGAAAAATATGTTTGGTGGAAATTTGTGAATGGAAGCAAGCAGTCTTAGTTTGATCTTCAATAGACCAAATTTAAAGACAAAAAAGAAAGAAGATTTCATTTAAGTCTTTTATGGATCTACTAGAGACTGGATGTTATGAATGGACAAAGACATGGGACAAAAAATATCAAATCAAAACTTTAATACCTTCAATTAAAAAACATGACATTTAAGATTAATGCATATGCAGAAATGTCAGTTTACCAAACAAAGATGTTAAGAAGTGCATGATTAGTGGAACCTTTAAGAACAGGCAAGCATTTTATCTTCTTCATTTCTAGTTATAATATGGGGATTCATGTTGTTTATCTAGACCTCTCAAGAAATTGACACATCATGGTAAAACCAGCTTTGTTTTCTTAAAATAATGAGAAAAATTAGAAAAAAACTTTGGCAAAATGAAGTAAAATACAGTATATGTATGAATGCCTGCAAGGGCAGCTGTACACTATAGTCTTTCCTCTCTTTTCCTTTATGGCAATCTTGGGACCCACTGAGAGCAAAACCATTACCCACCTTTGGGTCCGAACCCACCAGTTGAGAAATGCTGTATTAAATAGGGAAAATTATAATAGTATCTGCACACCCCTAGCCCTATGTATTAAACTGATAATAATGCCTATATCAACGGTCTGTATTCCTTTAAGAGCTAAATCCAGAGACCACCCTGCATGTCAAAAAAATAATCTGATCTGAACAGGAGCTTAAATCACCTAACAGACTCTAACCAGTCCAGAGGTCAGTGCAGAAGGATGTCCAAGATTACTTGGATGTGATCCAGGGATGAGACCGGCACAAAGGTGGTCAGGGTGCTTTTCTCTGTGGTGAAAATAAAATCAGGTCCTGGGCTTCAGTTTTGAAAGCAGCTGAAATAAAAAATGTTTTGAACAATTGTAGTTATTAAACCAAAGCTGCTCAATCTCAAAATAAGCTAGACTAAATCTGAATGCTTAAAATGTAGTTAACTTAGGCAGAGTCAAAATTTCAATCATTTTTTACTATCCAGTACAGTAAACATCTGCCTAATGTCTAACATAGCGATGCAAATAAAAGACATTTTAAAGGTCATAGCCAAAAAGTCAAGGTCGTTAAGCAAACTTCAACACTAAGGAGTCTCATGATCATCCCTTTCTGGTAAAAGCAGTATCTCAAGAAGAGTAGAAGGGATTTTCTTTAAACTTTGCACACAAATCCACCCTGTTTCAGGACAAACTGACTAGGCTTTGAACTTTAGAGGTTAGGGTTTCAGAAGACTTAAAATAACGCTTTACTTTCAACAAATTATTCAACCACGAACTCTAATGGAGTCCTTCTCTTTGACCCCCTGCTGAACTTTCATTCTCCTCCACTTATAAACCACATGGAGGCATAAAACACATGAGGCTACCTAAGAGAGGGATACATTTTCCTCTGCGTCTGTCATGAAATTATTATTTAGAAACAGGATTTTTGCCTGCTATACCATGTAATTTAAATATCAGCACAACTTCTGCCGCTTGACAGTGTTATCATGATCACAGGGGTGCTGAGACTAAATTTAGGGTGCTCCTGAAAAGGATTTAAAATCAACCGTGATGAAAGCCATGGCTACCACTAAAATGTCTTTTCACCAGAAACATCCTCACTGAGTTGTGTTTGAGCCATGCATTTAAAAGAACATCTGAATGTGTGGCCGTGTTGTAAAATGTAACAAACTGAGAAGCACGGGGACAGAAAGTGAAGTTTACTTTTGTCTGAAGCAAAAGCAGCGTGACACCCTCTCTCCTTCTGAAGTGTGCGACTGATGAACCATACCAGTCTGTCACACAGATAGTACCATCCTGCTCACTGGTCCTTAAACAATTCTTCACAGTGTTTTACACACCAGTGTTAAAGCTGTGCTTTTAAATCTGTGTCTCCAAGTGCAGCCTTGTGGTTATATATCTAAACTTGACTCTTCTCTGCCAGCATCACAAACTTTCTCTATCTCAAATAAATTCCACTGAACGTGTCGCGCAGACACACTCATGTATTCCATTTTCACCAGAATCAATTTTTCTTTGCATCGCTGGATTGCAGATGCTCATAATATATTGTTTTTATAGCATATTTATGTACTTGTTCTCTCCTTGTCGCACTTTCGAGTCATAAATATGTGTCTGTCCTTCAGAGATTCAGTAAAATCCTGCACTTCTTCTAACCCTTTCATCAGAGTTTCAGACAGGTAGTAAATCAGGGCAGTTTGTTAAAGTTTTATCTTATAAATGGCTTTAGACTGGGGAAAAATATTCACAATGCTATGATGCTGAGGTCAGTAAGTTGGTCTAAACAGAGCCTGAAGCAGAGCTATAGGGGAAAACTAAGTGCAGCATAGATTACAGACAATGTAGAAATTACAAATTAGACTGCTCCCTCTTCATTGATTGAGAAAATGCTGTAGGGAAATGTTGAACTGAGCAGCAAAATTACAGAATCAGCAGTTTCTATTCAAAAACTGCATGTTCCCAGTGCAGGAATAAGATCCCTCATTTGCTGCTTAATTGATTTTTGTCACTGATATATTATACTGCAGAGGCTGCTCTCTCTGTGCTTCTCCAAAGAACTGAGTAATGTCAGACTCATCTAAATACACCTGGAAGTGAGCTTTTGTTCAGCTAGCATCATCAAAACTGTCACGAGAAGATATCATATGTCTCAATCTGATAGCAAAAAGCTAAATATGGTGAGGAGCTTTTTATTTAGAAGGACAGGTCAATCATTGGGCAACATCTAAAAACTGTAGAGTAAATAAAGGAAAGACATCTAAAAGATCCACTGAAGGCTTGAATATGATTTTAGGCAGACTGAAACAATTATTGATGTCTCTTTATATCCTAGCACTACAAAAGATACTTCCAGTGTCAAGATTTATTTATCCGCCATTAAATGTATATTTTCTGAAACTGCAGCAGAGCATGAGCATAAAGTGTGTGATGCATCTATCTGCTGAAAAAGTCCAGACTCTTATCAGCAGTTTTACCTCAATAAAGGATTTACTGTTTATACATAACAGATATAAATATGCATGCTGACATCTTCTTGGCTCTAAATGTCAAAGATTATAAACAGAGAGGGTATAAAGTAAATAAACAGTAATTTAGGAGATATCAAGTTTACAAAGAACCAAAATACATCCTCTTACAAGTGGCTTGATTTTTTTAATAGCTGACCAGAGAAACTTCAGTGAGACAGCACTCTGTATGAGCTCGTAAAGCTAAGCAACAGAACAGCAAAATGGGCTTTCACTTTGAAAAGCTCAAACAGGAAGTGTAACTGCACTGTGTTTATCTTTTCTTAGACATTTTCTAATCATGTGGAGTAATGCCTGCCAAAAGAATTTCAATATAAATCTGTACATAAAATAAATCTTGTACAGTTTGACTGAGAAACACATGTGGCTTGTGGCTCTTGCATAAGATGTGTGTGAGATGTATTGTACACATCATAACACAGGATCAGAGGGACCCATTGACTTCTTTCTTAAGTATAATTAAACAGACACTTAAGGGAACCCTGCAAACCAATATACTTTGTGAGCATGTAGGAAAATGCTTTAAAAAGTGACATTGTTGACAGTTTATCTTTCATTCAATGGTCATCTGGACTGATGTTTTTGTTGATTATTGAGAGGAGACTGGTGTGTATGCACTAGTGCTTAGGTACAGGGTACTCATCAGCATGTAGAGTTGGTGCAGTATGGGCTTGTTTCTTTCTTTGAGCTCCTGTGAAAGTAAGAAGAGGGTCTTTGTTGACCTCTTAGAGAAGTAAAAATATCCATGAAAGCAGCACATTATGTAGAAACATAAACAAGTGGTTATGATTGTTGTTTCACCTTTTCCATCTTTTTTTGCAAAGATGTCAGCTATGTGCACACTGTAATAGAACATGTACATTTCTTATCCGGGGAAAAGGGAAGGGGGGCAATCATGTGAAGGTGTAGTGGTGTAGGAAGGTATCGAGCCTAAGCGTGAATGCCTTAAATTATGGAGGGTAAAAATGACAAAGATGTAGTTATAACTTGTCAGCATTTTTGTCTGAGAACTAGAACTGAACCAAAACACCTGTTAAAATAAAAACTGATTTAAGGTCAAAATGACCTTTGACCATGTGCCTTCAATTCATATTTGGTCATTGTGCAAAGTTTGAAGAAAATCCCACCAATCATTTTGTTATATCACATTATTAAGCATAATGCCCATTGGCAGAGACATCATTCCTGAGGAAATATTCTGTTTATTCTATAAGCAAAAAGATTATATGTGAAAAGTTTGAAGAAAATCCCACCAATCATTTTGTTGTATCACATTAATAAGCATAATGCCCATTGGCAGAGACCTCATTCCTTATAAAATATTCAGTTTATTCTTTAAGCAGAACGGTTATATGTGAAAAGTTTGAAGAAAATCCTTCATTGCATTCTTACGGTATTATTTTAGATGTAATGGACAGACAACACTAAACACAATGCTGCCAGCTCTTCAATAAGAGCATTAAAATGCTACTTGTGGACATAACATACAAAATAAGTGGTGTTTAGAGGATCTCTGCCCAAAGGACAGGCAAAATCAGGCAAAACCTACAATGATTAACAGGTTTAAAATCTTCAGATATTTGTTTGTATGCAGACTTTCTTTCGATATGATTATCAAGTTTTAAAGATGATGTAATTTTATTCATATTCAACTTGAAACACTCAACGTGCCTCCTTTTATTTCATATTGTTTAAAGGACTTGATATGCACATTTCAAAAGAAAATATAAACAGATAAACAGAAAAAATCCTTCTAAAGAGGAAACACCTTTTTAAGTGTGACTCATGTCAATACTGCTGGACTAATTTAAGCTCTTATAAACTCTCCCTGAACATTTTGCCCTTGTTTTCAAACCAACTTTTTACAATCTTCCAAAGTCCTGGATGAATGGATGATGGAGGCAGGGATCCTTGAAGAAGAATACTGGAGCCACAAAAGTGATGGAAAAAGAGATTGATGGATGGATGTGTGGAGGGAATGACTGGATGGTACTGAAAAACCACACAAGCCGTCATGGTGCCACACAAAATGCATTATATGCACCAAGTTGATGACCGTAAAATGAGACATGCAGCAAAAACACGGTAGCCCTCCAAGAGTCATGAGGAATGAAAGCCGCTGCTCTGAGTGAAATGTAATGACCCCTGTGCATTTTACAGCCCTCAGCATGGTGGATATAAGTTATTTTGTGGATGCAAAGCATCTCTGCCAGCATGCAGCTCAAAAACAAACAGATGCATGAGAGAGAAATGGGAGGGAGGTGCAGTGAAGTGGAGCATGAGGTCAAATGGACAGCAGCGAAGCTCAAAATAACCTATATGCACCATGGCAGGATAGAGATGAAGCTTTGTGTGGGACCATAAAATGCAGAGAGATGACAAGGACAACTGAGAGGTGGTGGAGAGTGAACACAACAACCAACCTTGGTGAGATATCGCATCCTTGCTGCATGAAGGCGCCCAGGGAGAACCACAGGCTATTAAAAATCCCAAAGTCGTTTGGAGGGTCTGGGGGGCTCTGAGGGTCTTTGAGCTCATCGTTCTCATCCAGATGCCACTCATACGGGCTGAAGCGGCTCACCAGGAAGAGCACCACACTCACACCAATATAGGCAAAAACTATACACATCCAAATCTCATAGGCCAGAGGGTCCAGGAAGGAAAACACCCCCGGCTTGGACTTTTGAGGCTTCTTTATCATAATGGAGATTCCCAAGCTCATGAAGGGCTTAGAGAAGTCTATCACCTCTTCTCGAACCAGTGTTATCGTTAACGGAGCCACAGCTATGTCAGCTCTCTGTGGAAATGGAAACAGGCACACACACACACACACACACAGTTAGTCTGACAGAGACTCAAACAAACAAAAACAAATCCTTAAATAAAGGTTAATCAGAGACAAGCAGAGGCATTACAATAACATTTTCAAATCTAACATCTGATGATGTATATTTGTATGAAATTATTCAATGATGCTTCCAGTTTGGGGGGAATTGTAATTTAAGACCCCTGCTGTAGCTGACTGCACAAGAAACACTCAAGAATAAGGGAAGGCTACTTGAAGCCCAGTGGCCACATGAGCTAAGTACACGTGACAGGACTTGGGTTTACGGCACAGTCTTGGTTGCAAAGTTGCATTTGGTGTGAATGTTCCTATAGATATTTACAGATCCGTGTACAACCACCTACCAACTCTTTGTTTAAAGCTCAGTATTCCAATCACAATATTTTCCAGTTAAGCTGGCTAGTTGCTGATAGCAAAAATTGTGTTTTGGCGTTTGGACATTTTATTTGCTAACAGAAAACGCTATCAGTTTCTTCTCTGAAGGGGACAACCATCAAATGCTGTGGCTGGATCTCACACAGAGACATGTTTTTAAGGTGGTAATCTTAATCATATAGTGCTGTGGGGAGAACTTCTTTAGCCTTTTTTGTCACTGTAATGTACATAATACATATTTACTTTCCTGAATCACAGTTAGCCAAACTGTCGGGCATTTGCAATTGTTTCAAGTTGGACGTACAGGTCAATGACAAGTTATCTGGTTTGAATTAGTGATAGCACAAGCTTAACGATGGGTCATTTCCTAGCAGGGGCTTGATAAAGTTCAGTGTCTACTCGGGTATGTATTTTTAGACATGGAGAAATCTGCTGACTCTGTTGCTAATTTTGCTCTGTAATAATGTGATCTATCCAAATCTAATAAACATGAACTACATTAATTTTCTTGCAGGTTCCTGTTGGTTTTGATTTACCGCTCAGGGCTAATTATAACATTTTAATTCATATTCAGGCATCAACCATGACTGTACATTTACGTCATGCTGACTTAAAATCACATGGAAACATAGCCAGGCCCTCAGCTACTGGGGAAAGTGAATTCACAGAGTAAACAGATTGGACACGGTAAAAAGCAGCAGCTTGCAGTGTAGTGAATAGCAGACCTGGAGTAAAGCCTGAAAAAGGGAATCTGCCATTTAAAAATGAGTCACTCAGCATTTGTGTTGGCTTAAGTCTTTGTCTCTGTCCAAATCTCCTCCATGAATCAAGAGGAGGGTTGAAAAAGACAGAGGTGGAGGAGCTTATGTAAGCAGTCCATGAAATGTGAATCAGCCTGTTTAAATTCCCCTCCATCAGCTCCTGCAGCACCTGGAAGCCTCATCAGTTATCAGCTCAGTGTGGTGACAGACGTCTGAGGCGAGGGGGGGGGCTGCACTTCAAATGCAAGGCAGTCTTAGTCAACTTTTAGGCCTTAGACACGACACGGTGTCTCCCCTTGTTTTCATTCTTCATTTAGATCATTTAGATTCTAATCTCTGGCAGTTTCTACACAAATGCAGCGTGGACACAAAGAGCAGCGGAGGTCATTTTGCGACTTTGGGGAGGGGTGGGTTATTTTTTTGTCCAACCATTCAATACCTGGGCAGCCTATGAAACAGACTAAGAGGAATCTACGTGTAATAATTGTTAAACCTGAACTGTCCACATGGCAAGTGGTGTTGTATTCTTTCTTGGCCTTGGTCTCACAATATAAAAACCTTCTTGTTAGAGCTCAAGTACAATCGAGCCACAGGATGTGTGATAAAAAAACAGTCCAAATTATTCAGGACTTGAAAAAAGATTTCCAAAGCTCACTCAGCTTTCTTAGACCAATAGTACAAAGTGCAAGTATATCTTCAATGTGTTTTTTTTATTGTTGTTTTGTTGAATTACCATCACACTCAACTTTTACTTATTATTTTCTGTAGATGAAAGTGAATGTTTCTCCCTCTTGGCTGACAACAAGAGACTGAGTGCTTTATTTTCAACTCTGAAACAGTCCTTGTAGTCTTGCATCATGTGTTCTTGGCGTGCTGAGAGTGAGTTTTGTGAAATCTCTTTTTGTCCATAAGGAAGTACATCTTTTATTTATCTGTGGAGAAGGTTTAAATGTTGGAATATGTGGATCAGGGGTGTCCAAACTATAGCCTGTGGGCAAGCTACAGCCCATGTCCCATTTCTTATTGGCCCTCTGTAAAAGTAAAACAAAGCCTGCTTTAGAGGAGGATGCTTGTGCTTGACAGATGAATAAAAACATCAACACTTTTTGTCTGATCGTAAAGATGAACCACAAGCTCCTATCATCTTGCTGTGGCAAAATCAGTGGTAGCAAGGACCCTCTGAGATGTTTTACAATAGTTAATTATTTGCAATGTTAAGCCATTAATGTAGGGCTCTGGTGTAGGGTGTTTTTCCTCAAAGCATATTGAATTGACATACACCGGATTGGATTTAAAAACTTTTTGTCACAAAAGTGACAGTAAGGCAACATTTCTCCTGATAGAACACAAATCACATTTTTTCTTCCTGAGAAAAGGGATTATATTTCTCAGGCACAATTATTTCTTGATCATGCTCAAAGAAAATCACCTGCTGCTGTGAGGTTTCAACAAACAAACCAATAACAATGTGCTGCTATTAAATTTTTAAGTCTTTTGTCATACATTGTCTTTTCATTTTCTTCTTTCTGTTACAACACTTTAAGCAGAAAAGGGATAATTTTATTACCAAGAGGACCACATAAAACCATTTGCAGGGCCTGAGGGCCATACTATTACATACTGTTGGATGCTCTTGTTGAGGAAAAATAAATGAACAAAAATATCAAACATTAGGCTGTCATTCTAATTTTACAAACTGCACAAAATTAAATCAAGCTTCTTTTTAAATGCAAAAAGACAATGAGCATTTACTCCTTTTAAGCAGTAATTGCCATTTGTCTGTGTATAGTCATCACTAACGTTTTATATTATCTTACACTGATTTATAAAGATATTTACGGACACAATTATGAAAAAAATAGTTATTTAATGATATATAAGAAAACAAGACATACACAATCAATATAAGGTCACCAGAAATACTTCTATTCCATATCGTTTTTTGTACATGGTGTTCTGGAAATTCATGGTGGGCCCCATTGAGTGATGTTGAGGGCGGCATGTGGCCAGTTGCCCCAAAATTAGAGTAAATTGACAAAATGCTGTAGAACCATGACTTGATCTACGAGACTCTCTGGTGACTATCCATGGCTTTCAGGTGGGCTGATGGCAGTCCATTGGTATATATTGCTATCAATCCTACAAACTAAGTTGAAGGGGGAGAGGTGTTAATGTCTAGGATCATAATAAATACGTATGTGGCATCATCTTTCAGCACTATGATGACACCAAGGGCCTTGCTTGTAAATTATGACAACTTACGTATCTCATCGGGTTGGAAGCTTCATATGCTGGAATATATCTCTTATTTTCAAAGCTAGTCTAGATTCACTTTAAACATCATCACAGTAAAAATATGCAGAACAAAAATAATATTTCCTTAATTTCTCTGGGTGACTTGCTTGTGTGAACATGCAAAGACTTTCTACACTATGTCAATAATCTGCTTTTTTCCTGCTTGTCGTAATGTGCCATACTCCTGAACACACATGTAGTCCTTTAAGTAACCTTTACTGACACTGTGGCCTTGTACATGAGAAGGAAAATGTCAGAATTAATCAAGTAATAAGGCAGAGTCCTATTGTTTGATAAATGAATAAAATTTTCTTTGTTTTAAATTGCATAAGTGTGACGGATATTGTTGCGGGGAATGTTGCGGAGCAAATATGTGAACATGTGAATATAGCTCATTCCAAATGCATTGGTAAATACAAACGAGCAATCAACATCATTGAAAAATGAGCTTTATGGACATCTAAATGGAACATATCATCCTTACATTATACTGTATTTAAGTCTCAATTGCAAAAATTTGGACACCCCTGATAAAATATCCAAAAATGTCATCCCCTCCCCTTCATAGGCTCCAAAGACACTTGACACTTACCCCATAAACCAGTTCACCAACCATCCCGTTCCACGTCTTGGTCTCGGGGTCTCTGGCTCCGTATTTCCCATCAGGAACTATTGATAGTTTATATTTTATCCCCACATGTTTGGCTATCTCAGAAGCTAAATCGACACAGTAGCCCTCATATCTGTCATTCCCCTCCATCTGCATATAGTTTTTCTTGTACATCACATACGGAGCTTCCTGTTAATTAGACAGAGTTTTGAGTTCATTGCAGAGAAAGCACATATGTACACTTGGCCAGGCCTCGAGGGTCAAACAAGGCCTTGATTTGGTTTCATGCACACATGCTGGGGCTGGACAAACGCCACAGACGTGGGGGACATTTAGAGACAAACAGAGCAGAGGCTACAGGATCTATGCAGCATCAATAACAGGTAATCAGGGAGGCAAAAGAAGCGGGCCGCTGCAGCAGTAAAGAGGACAAAAGGGCCGGCTGAGGAGAAAAGCATCTGAGACACTTAAAAAAAAGAAGGCAAAGCAGGATGTTAGGACTCCCTCATGCTAACCTCATCCACCATCTGATTCAGTGGAAATAGGCAATAAGCGGGGGTGCATGTGCTTTGCATCAGCGCGGCACAAAGAGCAGGACAAGTTGAATGGAGCATTTTTCCAGTTCATGAAGTAAACGTCGGGGAGCACAGGAATCTGTTATTAAACTTATATAAAGCACTGACTTATCAAATATTTCAGAAGAGCAGTTGTATGACCAAGTACAATGTCATACTGATTGTTTACTAATTACTTTAATGTCATTAGCATTGTTTTCTGTTAAACTGCTTCATTATGTTACATTACCAATTTGCTTTGGTTTAAGATGGAACAAAGTTCTGTTTCTCCTCCAAAAGTTATGCACATTAGCTGCAGAAGCTCCTTTGAACAACCTGCTGTCACCTTGGGGGTAGTGTGCTTGGTTATTTTTGATTTTACAAGTGTAAAAATAAAAAAAAATAAAGGTTATGCTGGAAATGCCACTGAGTAAAATTTACCCAAGGCTGCTCTTCAACTGTGTGGAATTTTGAGTATGAAATAACGACCACTGTTTCTTGACACTTTCTAAAAACATATTTTGTGGCACCTGGTATGTTAAAAGCTGCCAACATTTCTTCAAATGGAAAAGAGCTATGCAGGTAAAATTTACCCTGCTGTTAAAGAATAACTGATCACCCAAACAGTTTTCAGATAAAACCAATGGAAATGGAAACTTAGTAGAACTGTTGATTAGTTCTGGTCAATATCTCCACCTCTTATCTCATTACTGTGGCATAAAAGGACAGTAGGTTCTGCAGTTTGTTTTCCAAATTAGGGCAAAAAAATGTTTTTCCTCTGGCAGGGTTACACCTGTGTCATCTTTGGGTCCACATACTTTCCTTTTATCCAGGATTTATGCCTAAAATATTCTGAAAAGTCCATTAAATCCAGTGGAAGCAGTCAAGCATGGATTTAGCTCCACCAATTAGAGATGTCAATGCAACACTTCAGGGATGTGGATAGTGTAGCTCGTGAACTGAGTTTGTAATGGACTTTTTATTTCTTAAACCAGGCTGTTTAAATTCAAACAAGAGCATATGCCATCAGTTTACACCAATGCAGAATGTTGTAAGTCTACACTAGATGCCACAGGATAACCACTGGATGGTTTTAATCCAGTGGTTACTAATCAAATATACAGAAGCAGCATAGACTGTATGTGGCTGATGCATAGGGCATATGGGAATGAGTGGGTTTGTCTTGTCCTCACTCCATCCAAGTTATGTCTATGATGTTAGAAAAGTATCTACATGTCAGATTTGTAGCATTAGTGCTTATTCGGCCAACGTTGGCCAATGAAAATGTTTGTTGCAGGTCCTAGCAAAGTTTTTAACAGTGACATTACTGACCTGAAAGTCAGCTTCAGTAAATCCATCAAGATAGTTCAAGATAGTAATACAAAATAACTTTTTATTATTCAAATGCAGGATGGTCGTATAATTTCTCAACATTTATGGCCCCTCCATGACTCTGAGTCCAAGAACGCTTTAGCTGTTTTCTCCCCTTATGGATGGCCTTACTTCATACTAATGTTTTTTGTAAGTGTACAAAGACTCTACAGTGTTTTAACAAACAAGAATATGGAAAGATAGATAATTACCTCGTCTTTTGAAAATCAATGCAATCAGTGGGTAAATTTTACAGACCGGCAGTTTTAGGTTTGAAGCAACCCCCAACGGTTTAAGTCGCAACAAAGCCAGCAGCAGAGGAGTCTTGTGCAATGCTTTTTGAGAGTATTTTATGGCTTTATTCAGGTAGGATAGTATATAGAGTAGGAAGCTGGAAAGGAAGGGTGGGGAATAACATGCTGGTAAGAGCCATAGACTGGATTTAAACCCAGACCATTACTGTCTAGAGGCACACAGACATAACCACTAGGCTACCTTGCATGATGCCCTTTATTATTTCACTCCTCACGTTTTAATCTAACTCTTCTTAGCCTTCCTTATTCTTTGTTCTTCAATCATGTGTGATGTAAAAAAAGAAAATCATGAAAGAATCTCAGCCCTGTAATAACAGGAGGACCTTTCATTAGAAATGAATACTTGCCATAAAGTTATGGAAATGTAAGTAAAGCAACATGACATTTATGACATGACTGAGACGTGTTTATAACAACCATCATCCTGTTAAAGGAAAGCAATGCAGTGAGAAAACGATATGATGACACTACTCTTCTGTGCTTTTCCTCTCTGCTAACTCATGAGGAAAGTGAGTTTCTAGACATTGAAATGAGAATGTATGACTATCGGATTCTGAATTTGCCTATGATGAAAACATAATAGACAAAGTCAGAAAGAGCAAGAGGCCATGGTTTTAAATGTAAGATAAGGCGTACCTTATCGTACATTTAAAAATGGCTGATGATGACTAGCCACTAATGTCTAACCCTGAGCACTACTTTAGTTACTATTACATTTAAGCATTAGGGTTAAACAGCCGAAGGTTTGGCGACCTTTGGTTGTTTACATCCTCCTGGTGCCGCAGATCATTTCCATCGGCTCCGCTGACAGTTTACTTAATGAGAGGGAAACATGTTTACTTACGTATGCACTCAATGTGAATACGATGGTGCCTATCTTTTATGTTTTTATTACTAAAGCCGTTATTGTGATGTCACTACTACAACAGCCCACTTTATAATAAAAAAACCAAAATGCTTTGGCACCCACACGGATACAGTTGAAACACTCTTCGTGAATCGACTGTTTCAACATGTAGTGAGTGGATGGAAAGCAACGCAAAACAAAATAATTCTACCCTCCCAGGACAGATTGCAACAATGGACACCTTGACCTTGAGTGGCAGAAATTCTCAAAGTGAAACACTTAAAACCTGCTTGAGAGTGTACCATAATAGTAGTGACCACAATTGTTCGGTTTTCCACAGAAGAGGACTCGTTGGTGACCTGCTGATCCATAATATAAACAAACTTTTCGTACTCATTCCAGTAGCCGATCTGAAAACGACACAAAGGTTCACAGTTATTACATGAAGCAGCAGAGAGACATTTTTCATGTACAGTTGAGCCTCCAAGTGGGTGTGAGTTGGTCGGCTCTATCTGTACAGCAGGAGATGGTTCAATCTGATGTGGATCTAATAAAAAAGCTTGTAGTGGTGCTCCTAACTTTACCTGGACTACACTTCAGCAGAGTAGGCGTAAGCTATTCCTGTCTCTGCAAATGTTCTCTTACATAACAAGAAGGCAGCACCAACAGAGCACTCCAAGACGGATAAAATTATAACCAGCAAGACAAATAATAGCCAGAAAGTGCCTTACTGCTGTACTGTGCTATTAATACAAACTACACACAGTAAAAACATGCTATTCTAACACAGAAACAAACATCGGACTGTGTGTACTCAACCCAACATGATTATAAGAGATTCATTGTGTTATAGTCTGATTTATTCAGCCAAGAAGAGAGCATCTCCCACTTCTGATGCACGGTACTCACTCTGTTGTCACAGCGATTGTATCACTCTGTATTTACATGTGCGTGGAGGCTGTCATGTATGTTGCCCTGTGAGCAGATCTATGTGGACAGTATGGGGACACTTCCTTTGGGTGCCCTTCTTTTGTGGGGACCTTGTCAGAGTTCAGGGTCATGGAGCTAGCCAAGCAACAAAGATGCTCCTACATATTTGTGAATATGTTGTGAGTCCATTGCTTTTGTTGTTTCTTATAATGCAGTCCATAACACATAAAGAAGAGGAAAGAGGGATTATGGTGTTACAGCAAATGTTTCTTTTGTAGAGGTATGTTAAAGTCCCTGTAAAGCCATAAAAACAATGCTTTATGGTGTCTTACTGCTGAAATTATGCACAAAAGATCAGACCATTATCAGCTAACAAAAACATTGTAAGTAGATAAAAATGTTATTATTGGCTCTGCTCTAGCAGTATGTGAGTGTGATCATTGGATGTTACACTGCCCACTCACAGGAAAAATGATCCTCTTAAAAAACTTCTATAACATGACAGTAGAGAGTTAGCTCTACACATCTAAACCAGCTAGAACAAGAAGAAAATTCCTGTCATGACAAGTAAATAGTTTTGGGCTAAAAAGTGAACATTTTATTTTGGCACATGTAGACACATGTACAGACCTCCTAAAGCTGTTAGTGTGATTTAAATGTTTACTTTCTGTCTCTAGTATCTGTATTCTTGACTTATGAGGTTGCATTTCTGGACCTTAAGACACTCCAGTTCCCTGTTATTACTCCTTTAAAATAAATGTCTTTTATATACTAGCGTAGAGGACTTAAATTGTTTCAGCAAAAGGTCTTAGCACAAAATTTCTGCTTGCTTCAGGTGTGTCTTTTCAATCTATCTGATTAAAAAAAAGAACACAGATACAAACCTGTGTATCTGTCTGATGCAATTTTTCTCTATTCATTAGAAAATCCCAGTATGAGACAGTATTAAAACAGACTTCTCAAGCACAAAAATATTCTCATTTTGTTGGTCTCCCAAAAAAAAAAAAAAAAAAAGCTCTGTCCTTCCACCTCTCAAAGAGCCGTCTGGGTTCATCAGTATCATAGAGTCATGCACAGCATTGTGCCTCACGCTAAAAAAATGGTTGGAGAGCTTTAATGCATATGTTTAGTTCACTTTTACATGTTTTTGGGGATTTTGAGCACATATATATATATATATTGGTCTTTTTAAGAATGTTTGGTTGTTGAAATGCAAAAAGGGCACATCACTGTGTCTAAAGTGAAGTGTGAATCTGACAGAGAGGTTGAGAGGGAAAAAGAGAAGGGGATGCAGTGGTTTCACTCGTCACAGCCACAGCTTTGCATAGCCAAAAATCCTGCCAAAATGACATGACTCCAAAAACACTGAAAAAAACTGCCAAAAAGTCATCTGTGAGTCAGTATTTCAACATGATTAAAACAACATAAAATGTTATTTATTTCAGAAAGTGCCACATTTCTAGACAAACAAAAAAAGATTTAGTGTGCAAAGGCATTTGGTGTGAAATATAAAGTGTCCATCATCTGGCACACCAGGTTTAGCTCAGCAAGACAGAAATTTATAGCCATAATAAAATTTTTAATTCTGGAGCAAGGTGTTGGGTAAAAATCCTCCTCATTTGGTCAAGATGTTAATCTCTGCTAAATGAATGCTCTAACACATAGCCTATACCATGTGTTCAAAAGTGCAGACAGCAAACATTATTGTTGGTTTAAACGAGAAAGCTGAAAGTGTGGGGGAAAAAAACAAATCACATCAAGTAAGTTGAAGTGACTTGATATCACTGCAGTGCAGGGGGGTGGAATTATTCCATAATGAGCCCAAGTGCGACTTCATACCTAAATACTGTACATTGTGTTTGTGGACAGTTATGCATTTGGCTAAACAGGGACTTTAAAATTAAGATCATCTTAAAATAGAAAAAACATTCTTCATATATATTTATTAATAAGGTGAAAAATAACAACTTGAAGAAGGGGCCGTTAAGCCTCTTCGAAGGCCAGTCGATGCATCTGTTTGTGAGCAGACTTTTCCAGTAAACAGTCTTATATGGATAATGTGCTTAGTGTTTTTGAGAGAGTGGGCCATTTCAGCATCTGAGCTAACAAACATTGACAAGCGCTGCATTGGATGGGATAACTAGCTAAATAAGTTTTCTGTGCCAGTGCACTCCTCTTCATGTTGATGTCTGTTAGCTCACTCATGTAAAAAGCTGGAGAGCAGGACGAGACGTGTGTGGAAAAGCTGAAAGATAAAATGGACACATTGTAGCTTACAGCTAATGCGTGCTGCTTTGACAGTATTAGCAGTTTTCTGTAGGTATGTAAAGCTGATTTGTCTTTAAAAATAACTAGAAAATGCTTCTCTTTAGCCTCTTTAACAAGGAATATAACACCCTCCTCTTTGGAGAAAGTTGAAAAAGTCCTGCATGAGGCAAACACTTCATACATGTTTCAAGTTAAGCAGAAGTTGATCATGTTTTAGGGTCTAATATGTAGAGCCTGCCTCACGCTTTAAACTTACCTTGCAGCTGCATTCATTCAGGTTTTATTGATAGATTTACTGTGATGGAGGTGTCACAGGATTCCTTCAAGTAAAATGCTGAAAACCTTGATCAACATGTTAAGAAAATACACATACACAAAATATCAACTATGCTTCATCTAACAAAGCCAACCTACAGATCACTGAGGCCTGTGGACTGTGAGCATTTTCTTGATGTCTTTCTTCTGATTGACAGTTTGTTGGTTTGTTCGGGGATCAGTATAAACCAAATGAACTCTTTTAATAAGCCCCTTTAATCTGTTACAGCAAAAGTATGATGCAGTTAATAAGCCCTGAAGTGGCAGTACTGCCTGTTAAAGCAGTTTAATCACTTTTAATAATATCACGTGTAAGCTTTAACCTTTTATTATCATAATTAATGCCCCACAGATAGATTTAGCCTCTGCACCACTCAACCCACTCTTGTTGATATTTTCTAAAATTATATCTTATTTTTAGTGGGGGTTCCTTAATGAGGTTGACTTTGCAAGACGACAGCAAGCTTCTCTCCAAATCATTATCAAATCCTACAAGGAGAGAAACTAAACTCAGTTTCCTGGAGTAGCTTGTAACCTGTCTGGATTTACACTAAAGTACTGACATACGCTGCTTATATCTTTATCAAATATTTTCCTGCTTAGACTATTTACTCACACATTGATCATATTATGAAGGCTATATCTGAGGTTCACTTACCCTCCTGGGCCCTCCAGTCTTCATCTCGTACACATCAATAGTGTAATTAGAACGTCGGCCGAACGTGTCAAACTGGATGTTTCCTGTCATACCCTGTACTGCCACCTGCCAGATAACAAGGCAAGGATTATAGCAACTGTATCTGCCATACAAGTCTGCAAAGTTAACATGAACTACTAAACATCATTTGATTTGTTTAAAACATCATCATCATCATCTATCCCTTTAGGGCAGTGGTTCTACAAACTGTTTTTCCTCAGAGGTTGAATTTATGTTAAATCAATGTGAACAGGGTATTCCAATGTGACACATTTCTCCTGGATGGAACTTAATTCATGAGTTTTGATACACACTTTCTTTTTGAGTCTTTTAATAAACAATCAAGAAACAATTAGATGGTATAACCGTGTTGTTTTACTCTTTAGAGGTGGGGTTAAGGTTAGGAAAAACTATAATTGACAGTAGAATTCCATATAATAAGTATTTAATTAGGGTTTATAAATACATCAATACACTTCTGGCTGCTGCCTTTGTAATTCACCGAGGAACAAATCCTTTTGTTCAAACTTTTAACTGAATCTTGACATACTTTCTCTCTTTTAGTGTTCCAAGAAACAAACCTACAAGAATTTAATTGCACTGCATGGTTTTCTGACTTTTTTAGTTCCAAATTTTATTCCGTTACATAATTTTTGAAGAGGTCATATTTTGCTTTAACTTGGACTCATAAATTACATTTTTTGTGACTGCAGGAGCATGTTTACAAATGTGATGCACATTGCTGTAGGACACCGCTAGACAATGCAAAACACCTCAGGCTCTATGAAAATGAGTGTTTCATTGGATTACAAGTGCAAACATGATTCTGAGAGTAAATAAATGAACGACAATAATTGATTTCATTAACAAATAATTGTTTGCAATTGATGACGACTGGTCAGATCTCAAAATAAGCATTGTTTGAAATACAGTTTGACGCAAATTTTTCTCTGTGCTCTGTGGTAAGTGTCTCTGTTATGGTCCAATGAATCACAGTGTAACATGACTTTCAACCGACTGTGCCGATTAATCAGGAAGCTAAAGCACTAGTATAAACAGAGTGTGTGCCTTTTTAAGCACTGAATCAAAACTATTCATCAGTAGTTTACATGAATTAAAATTCAGCCAAAGACAATAAAATAACATAACCCAGAAGAAGTTTACTTTGATGTCAAGTTTAGCGTAAGTCATTGTAGAGCTGGGCGATATTCCTCTCCCAAAAATCTTTGATAAAAAAAAAAAAAACTTGATGTGCACGATATATTTAAAATATACATTTAAAGTGCCTCCAGGTCAAAAAATCAACACAGAAATCAACACAAAGTGCCTGTGTACTGTAGTTTTATACAATTGTTTGAATTAACTATGAAGATAACAAAATGCCTGAGGAAACGCTTGTTGTAAAAAAATAAAAATCTTAATAGAAAACTCAACTCTTGTAAAAACAAAGATGTAAAAGTGTACAAAGTAATGAGGAAAGTGCCTCAAAGTGCGAATGTGAAATGAACGGGTTGAATTTTAAAAACAACTGTTAAACTTGAGTTTCAGGAAAAACGAATTGATTTGACTTGCCAACTCAATTTTTAAATCTTATCTTATCTTATTTTTTATTTTCAGTAGTGAATGGGATTACAGTAACGTAAACAGTAATTATATCACAGAATTAACAAAAGTCATTCATAATTTATAAATAACTTTGGTCCTGGGTGGGCAGTTATCATGATTACATGAGCAGACAGTGGTTAACCCCCCAAAAATCTAAATCTATGTGGAAAATAAGAGAGAAACAGCGAACTGTACTATTTATAACTCACACTATAAGCCTCATTTTTTAGTTTGGCTATGTAAAAATGCAATTAGCATTGTTATTCAAAGTAAAAGTTGCTTTATATCTGTTTTAAATAATTGATTCAAGGAGGGGAAGTAATCATGAAAAAACAGTATTTCACTTGCTTTAGGTGTGTAAAAGGTCTGCAATTTGTTGTTTTGAAAGCAGCAATGGGTAAAAGTAACTTGCTACAAATTTTGAGAAACTTGCTCAACACTGTCACTTACTAATACTCAACGAGGAAATTTATATTAACACTCATTTTGAACACTATTAATTCTGGTCCTTTTATGACTGTTTTGTTTGGTGGGATGTGTGTGTGTGTTGGGGTATTATGACAAAGTTTGAGAACCACTGCTCTTCTTAAGGAGAACTAGTAATTAGCAGCTTGAACATACAAACATAAGTAAGACACAATGACATATAAACAATAACAAACATATGTATGCTAAAATTATTGGACAAGACAAAAATAAGTGGTATAACTAAGAGAGAGATTATGAATTTGTTTACAAAATGACCAAAAGGAATTGAGGGATCAGAGAGGAATAATGTAGGAGAGCAGATTCACAAACAGACACAACAATGTCAAGATGGGAAAAGAGAGAATCCACTGAACACACAGACCAGAGGACTAAAAATATACAGTCAACCTTTTGGAGGATTCACATCAAATCTACCCATTATCTATACCGCTTATTTCTTGCAGAGTCGCAGGGGGGCTGGAGCCAATCCCAGCTGTCATTGGATGAGAGGTGGGGTACACCCTGGACTGGTCGCCAGTCAATCACAGGGCTGACATTTAAAGACAACAAACACCTGGGCACACTTAAATTCAAAACTACTGACAATGTAGAGTCATCTGTCAACCTAACAAGGGTATTTCTGACCTGTGGTAAGACAAGTGCCCTGGGAGAACCCACATATGCACCAGGAGAATATACAAACACCACACATTAACTGGGCATCTAGCTGTGAGACAACAGCACTTAACACTGTCCCATTGTACTGTTTTTATATATTGGAACACATTTAACTTGAAAAAATTACAAGTGAACTGAAACTAAGTCATCTTCTGGTTGAGCCACATAGAAGATTAAATTTGAATAGCAGAATAAGGGCTGGAAACTAAGCAATTTTTTTTACAAAGATGATATTCTAAGTTCGTTAGACCAGTTTATATAGTATATAATAATATGCATGTTAGTGTTTGTTGTCGTGCTGACTATTGTTTTGACAGATTGTTCCTTATAGACAGATAACTGAAGCTAATCTTTGAAACCTGCTGTGTATTGATGTGCAGCAATTACATCAAACATGATTAACTGAAAACTACAGTCTCTAGCCTTAAGCTACTGCCAATAGAAAGTAAAAACAGTGACTTTGAGAGGTGAACTCACTAATAACAAAAGGTAATTCAGTGGTGCGCTGTTATCGCAATGACTAGTATCAGAGATAATAGTAGACCTTCTGCAAGCAGTGTGGAGCCTCTTCAGAAGCAATCATATCAGAGGAGGAAAAGACAACAAGAGAAAACGTGATACATTTCCAAAGGAAAACATAGTTTTTCTTTTTGCAAAGTTTGCTCCTGGACTGAGTTTCTCTCTTTGCATAAAGAAAATAATTTGTTTATTAAAAACAACACGTGTCAGAAAAAAAAAAACACATTGGGATTTTTAGACAAGAAACTTGAGAGATACTTTTGGAACCATCTGGAGAAGTGTAAACTTGTTTTCAAGGAGTAAAATAAGGGACCTTTAAGGTCTTACAGCCCTTGTTCACTATTTATATATTCTGGAGTTTGAGTTTAAAAAAGCACACTTCATTGCCAATTCAACTGTACATGACTCAAGGGGCAAATTTCCAAATCTTAAGATGTGCAAAAGATCAAAATCAAAGGACAAAGTTGACAGTTGTGTTGTTTTTAACAGTAGAAGTTTGGGAATCATGCAGGAAAAGTAAAAGGGTCTGAGACGACGAGAAACGCACTTTTTTTCCTACCATTTTGAGGGCTCGCTCAATATCAATGCCTTGGCTCCAGGGCACTGCAGGGTTGGCGAGGCAGTCCCCTGCGCTCCCTCTCCTTGACACGTCCACCCGCTGCCGCCGAAGATACCGGAAGGCCTCGGCGATCACAAGAATGGCATCATGGGTCAGCGCTGATGTGTACTGAGAAAAAAAGAGGCGACAAGGAACCTCCAGTGATGCACCACTGACTCACACAGACCCACAATGCAATGCTGCCACAGCAAGGTTATGCAGAGAGCAATGCGAAAAATGTAGTAGACTGGAAAATAAAAGACAGACTTTTATTTCTGCAATAGTAAACATGTAGCAGAGTACAGCTGGTGTGTAAATAAGAAAAAAACTCACAATCTGATTGACACAGAAATTGCTCAAGCATGAAAGCTGCATCTATTCAAGGACAAGCAGCAAAGTTATTTTGCTGTGAGCAGATTCAGATTGACGTATTTCCTCTAGTTTCAGCAGTGTTACTACCTCAACACTTGCAAAAAGAAAAAGGGAGAAGGTTTCTTTGAAAAATGAGAAATGAAATGTAACTGCAGCTTCACCGGCTTTGCGTCACTGACCTTCAGCGGAGTGTTTTTGGCTTCTGGAAATTCTCTTTCATCCAGTCGCTCCCAGCGCTGGAGGAACTGCTGGACGATGGGGCTGTCGGGGTTGATGATTTGGAAGCCTGTGATGTTGGCTCCACCAGAAAACACACGGTCCAGGCTCATGTTGGAGAAACCCTGAGAGCAAATGAGAGAAAAATCAGACTGTGTTAATTTTGGCAGGTAATTCAGAATTTGCCTTAGACATGATTTGATGAAGCCAATAATAGAAATCCATATAACTGCATTTTATTTATGTTAATGCACTATTGGCACTTATACAAAACAAACTAATGGGAATTAATTCACTTAACATAGGAACTATCCATTTAATAAATTGCTTTTCTGAACATTTGTTTTTATCACTGTAAATACCCTTATAATTTGATATCATGCAAGTACTTAGATTCCTAATTATTCACATTATGCCTCTAGTGTCCAATGCAGGGAAAACATATCTGAACAGATGGTTAAAACACATCCAAAGCTATTGGGAAGATGCTATTTTTTATTTAAAACTAGATATTAATTTGGATTATTCCCTTGGAGATTTAGGGAACCAACAGAAGCAATACTGCATGGAAACAAGTAACTGGAAATGTTGCCCTGTCAGGGATGTGGCTTGTTTTAAGAAACATTTTACAAAGGCGTGCATGAAAAGTTCACAAGTCATATACCTGCACTCTAGCACCCCATGTTAGCTTACCTGTTTTAGCTATACATGCTGTCTAATCTAAAAATGTAGAGCTGGTAGGACAATCTGACTTTATATATCTAACAGATGAAATAATTTGCACTTCATCTTGAACCAAGACATCTTCAACCAGACTGATGAATACGGTCTAGGTGTTCATAGTTTACAATATGATGCCTCGATAGTCTAAAGCTGGATGAAAAACGTTCTTCTGATCATGTTAACTAGCTCTCCAACCAACATCCGTATCCAAACCAAAATAAATAAACTGTCATGGTTTCCCTGAAATCCACTTGTTTGATTTTTCAGTAACCAACAAATTGGGCAGGAACATTAAGTAGGGGGTCTTGTGGGCAATTTGATTATCACAGAAATTCACCAACAAATCAGGCAGACAATGTTAGCATTCAACTACTTTTGATCGAATACTAGCTCTCTGCTTAAGGTGTAAAAATAATACCACAAGGTGACTGTATGTGAAATATCAGTGCAGCTTTTTCGTAACATAGAGGCTCCAAGTTAAACAGAGTGAATTTAAATCACTTCTCCCTTGTGCCAAGACCAAAATTCTGAGAAAGCATCATCATAATCTATTAGGAATTTCTTCAGTTATCAGCAAAGATGTGGTCAACTGGCCTTTATCACAGTGTTTATAAATCCTTAAATTATCAAGAATCTACATTTGTATTTGGACTAACATTAACATCTGATCACTTCTTGCTTGTGCCAACAATCCCTATAAACTGATTAAAATGTGTTCATAATTTTTCAAGTTATCCTGAGGTAATTAAATCACAATTTAACTCTGGCAGGTTTTAAAAATCCAGTTGGATGTACATTCCTGTCCACAAACATACAACAAGGGAGCCTAAAACCACACACAAAAGGGTCTAAAATCAAAATCAGCTGGCCTCTATTTCTTAGATTGAGTTTAGCTGATTATATCTTTTATTTGTCAAGAAATAAAAGGTAGCCACCTTTTTAATGATTTTACATTGAGTTAACTATGACTGCTAACATCAAAAATGGTTTTATTTCTTAATCATCACAGCTCATCTTGAATTTATCTACAGAAAAGTTTGGCAAATCTACTGAGCATTGCATGTCTCTGCTCTGTGATGCATCACACAGCAGAAGATTTCTGGGGTGTTGTGCAGGAGCGTTTCATACAGCAAGTTCTCACCAGGTTGGCGAGGATGTAGTGGTATCCTCTGGTGTTTTTTCCCGAGGTCACCACCTACAAGACGCAGGAGGAGACGCACAGTGAGTCACACTCTCAGCTCATAATGCAGAAGGAGAGAGAGAGAGAGAGAGAACATTTAGAAATGACAAAGACCTTCAATTTCATCACACAGAGTGCCTGCTGAAGAAAGAAAAGGAGGGACGATTTAGAGCGACATTTGCAAGGGCAAGAGGGGGCGTTTGGGCACATTTGTACTTTCTTGTGTGTTTGTGTAAGACAAAAAGAGAGACAGAGAGAATGAGGGAGAGAGTGATGGCAGGGCTTGTTCCTTTTCATTTGCTTCAACATGTTAAATAAGGTCATAGCTCTGGCAAAGCTTCCTATCTCCCTCTACAGCGTCTACCTCTGCTTCTACAGCAGCTCACACAGTCGTCTGAAGTGACCCTTTGTTGGCTCTGTGATTGGTCAGCTGACTCACCCATCATAGACTCCCCTCTCACAGCAACTGGGGTACTTAAGCTGTGATTTCACCAAGTGGTCCGGTTTGGTTCAGGACAGGTCAGTACGATTTGGAGCTGTCAGCTCTGATCTAGTTTGCATTTTCACCACCAGCTGTACCCTCACTGGGAGGCAGAGACATTAATGGAGGGACAGGGTCGAACCAGCTACGTAACTGCGTGACATCACATCAGTGCAACACAGTGCAGCACTCTAAAGAAGAGCGTGATGGTAACTTAAAAAGTTAACTTCTAGCACTCCAGTACTCTGTGAAGCATTGTTTAATGTGGACATTCTTTACAGCAACAGCAGTGAACAAATTACCCTGAATCCCTACTTGATCATGGCACAGTATGTCTGTTTTAGCCGACATCACATAGGACATGATTATTTTTTTGACCAATCAACAGAAGTCCTTTCAGCCCCATCCTGTATGGTATGTGTGATACACTCAGCACCCCTTCAGAGGGCCAACAAAGCGTGGGACAGCACGGGTTGGTTCTTTTAGTACCTTTTCTCCCCATTTGATGCTGGACATTACTGTAATTTGTACTTTACTGAGCCAACCTGAACAACATTGCTTAGTGATCAGACAAACTTTTGCCCCAGTTCAGTCTTTTCAGTGCATTTCTGTAAAACTGTGATGTTATGTCTGTTATTTCAACATGGCTAAAGTGGATTTGGGATGCCTGCTGGAAATTCTTATGCAAAGAATTGAGTCAAAAATGATGAGAATAAACAGAACTTTTAGGTTTAAAGACAACTCCTTCCATTTATGAAATGAAAAAAGGAGCACCACTAATCACCAAGTTAAGTCTTAACTAGTGTCACAAATCACACTTTTAACCAGTCTACACTTTATTTATTTATTAATAAGAGGACAGTGCACATTAATGAACATTGGCATGCAAATGTGCCAGAAGTCCATAAAGCAACAATAACGGGCAAGATAACGGATAAATATAGCATGAAAATTAAATCAAGTTATAGGACAAACATACAACATCACAAATGATATGCTCAAGACAAACAATAACACAGAGACCCTCAGGGTTAAAGTGTGTAAGCTATGTCACGACACTGTACATGCCAAATTTTATAATAGCTTTTCTGTTTTAGCTCTATTATGAATTCTAGTAAGACAAAATTAGGGGCAAAATTGATATGACTGTAAGGTGTAGATGTCTGTAAGGATGCTTTACAGCCCTGTCAGGCTCCATGAAAGGTTACTTATCAAACAAAATATATATTTTTTGTTTATAGACAAGAATGTGAGGCCATGAACAGTGAGGACACTGAGGACAACAGCTGAAATGTGAAGAACACTAACTCTCTTATCAATGTGCCTCTCATCACAGTTTTCGTCTTCAATGTCCTACAGTCCCTGTGTGTTTTCTGTTTCTTAGATGAATGCTTAGTTTTGTTTGACAGCATGTGAACACAAATTTCCAGCCGGGACAAATACAGCTATCTAAATCAACAGCTGGGTTTGACAGATTTCAAGTCTGTCATCAGGAAGATCAGTCTGGAGAAGCTTCAAGCTAAAATGATTGTTTAAAAAAAAAATTCTATTTAACTTTTATTCACTCAGGAATAGAAACTCATTGAGATTAAAAATATCTTTTCAATAGTGTCCTGGCCAAGATAGGCAGCAGCACAGTTAACAAAGTTACTTACAATAACAAAAGAATACATGCAAATACAGATAACATGTGTAACACTTGAAGTACAATGAAAATCAAACAGTTAACTGACACACTGGACTATGAAAAGAGACCAAATGTCAGTCAAAACATCTCCAGCCAGATGCCTCAGTCTCCAAATCATTTTAATATCCACTTAGAAGTGTCCAATGACGCCAGTTTATTGAATTTGAGGTCTTTTTGAAGCTCATACAGACTAAAGGAAGAAGCTAGTTTAAAGGATTTTTTCCCTGCTTAGCTTGAAACTTCGGATCAGACAACAAGAGGAAATTCAGCATTAGTGGTATCATTCCAGATACACATTATTTCCATTTTAGGAAGAACACTGCAAACTTTTTAATGAAAGAAGCCTCGATCAATCAAGTAATGTTTATTTCTAGAGCCCTTTGCAGTAACCCAAGAGGCCTCCAAAGTGCTTTGCAGCAGTGTCAGAAAATAAATAATAACACTATGGATACAAGCAACATAAAATAATACCATAAGGACAATAGATGAAAGAAAAATGTACATTAAAAAAAATAAGAGTGTTCCTTAAAACCAAAGTGCTAAACCAGTGGGGGTGTCAGGTCTTAGGTTTGGCTGCAATCCAAAGTCTTTTTTGCCTAAAATTATTTCTGCAGGATTTACTATAATTACCCCACTTAGAGGTCAAGGTAAAATTTTAATATAGAGTCATGACAGAGTCCCCAGCGAGCCAAAGAGAGGGTGTTAGACAGAGAGGCTAGGAATAGCCACAGTTCATTCCCGCCCTCATTGCCTCAATCTGCCAGGTCAGAAAGCACATTGGAGATGGGGTAACTCTTTTAACAAGCATGGGATAAGAAAAAAGCCTGGGTCAGTGTGCTGATGATCCGCTGCAGAGTTTTCAGCTCCCTTTGTGCCACCCATTGATGCTGCAAGACGTCACTCGTAAACAGAAAGACTTGGGGAGATGAAGCACTGCTGTGAGCAGAAGAGTAAATTAAGACCAGTTGACTCTGAAACCTCAGATAATTGATTTAAATAGCTGGAAAAAAAAACAAGAAAAAGAGCATGTTCCTTGATCAGGAAGAGGTCTAAAACAGGCAACACCTTGACACTCTGGCTCAGCCAGGCCAAGTGTTTCCCAGGTCCTCTGGATTCACCAGAATCAGCAATGAAGTAAGTCAGACTTTGAGGATGGTCCCATAAGAGTATGAGGACTTGTTTAGTTTGGGACTGTCTGACTTGTCTTTGCTAGATGGCACGACATCCACACTCTTGCAGATTGTAATCCTGGAAATATATCAGGAGGAATTAATGCTAATGTGGCTAATGTTTAGCTCCATATGACATCCTCGTTGGTTGTGAATTCTATCCAACTCCTCTCCTTTAAAATTTGTTACATATAAATTACAGGTCACATCATAATGATGGTCATGATTTTGCCTCAAATCAATAAGTTGGTCCTCCACTACAGTGAGCTTGATTGGCTTTGTCCTATGTAGCAAAACACACAGAAGATTCTTAGATATCCTCAGTGCTCTCGACACACACCAGGATTTCTTACGGAAAATATTACACAAATATAACGTTTGAAATTTAAAGTCAAGGCAGAAACAATTGTAGAGTTTAGAATGATCTTAACACACCTCACGCCACAAGATAATCAGGTTACATCATCTTTAGATTAATTGGACCTTGTTGATTTTGGTTGGAAGCAGGAAGCCAAGCCAAACCTAGGGCCAGTTATCTTGTAGTGTGTGCCCCGCTTCATACACTGTATCTTTGTCTGTACTTGTTCACTGAGGTCAAGTTTGTAGAGGAATCAAATCAATTAAATATAAATAACAAATAGTCAAATCTTTGGGTCTCTGCAGTCATTTCAAATTATCAGTAGCCTGGCAACAAGAGATTTTGTCTAACCTTGTAGCAGTAACCTGGGAAGACAGGGCTTGAATAGGTGAGTTTTGTACCCAAGCCTTTATTCAGAGCCTGTCAGATTTCTCCAAGCTCCTTCTTCTCTAGGTTTATCTCCTCCCTTGTTATATTTTATTCCACTTCCTCTCTCCATATCTCCTTCTGTTCTGAATCTCCACCGCAGAGCATGAAGCTTCAAAAAAGCCGCTGAGGGGGTGGATATTTTTTTTCTCTTTTTTCCTGTCTTTTCACTTTCTACACTCCTACACAGTGTTGATAAGTATACTCAGGCACCAAAACCATCTAAAAGTTAAATGTCCAGAGTGAAAGTGATATCATGTTGGAGGGATTATGTGGAGGATGTGATTGCAGATGAATATTTTACACCTAAACAAGCCTTTGCGTCCTGGCGTTATATTTCAAGAATAATTTGCATATTCTTCTTTTCTTTTTCTGTCCTGTAAGATATAGTTTCCCATGCTTTTATCCACACCTTTCCTCTTTAATCCTCTCTGCCATCCTCCTAATTGTCTCCTGAGAGGGATTGTCCTTGATGCTCCAAGGTTGACCCTCCACCCAGCTTATACACTCTGAGAAATCCCAACTATGAATCCAATTACCTTCCCTGGAAATTCACAAAATGACTCCATTGTGTTTGACATTTTGCAACCTTTACCAGCTAGTCCTTATGCTCTTCATTCTGCATTTTTCCTCATGTAAAAAATAAATTCTGGAGGCTTTTAAGCTTATTGCTGTCTGCTAATGTCTCTGAAAAGCTCTTCAGTTGCTTCCCATCCATGTGAGAGGAAGCCAAAGAGACTAAAGTGTAAGAGCTGAGCAGGAACTTAATGAAGCTGCAGCGCCTGCAGTGACCGGCTGCATCTCCAGTTTGTCGCCAACACACTCAGGCAGGAAGCAAAAGACTTCACACATTGATATCAGCTCAGAAAAGTGACACATCAGCTGCTGTTTGAGACTAAAAACTCATTTAGCTGTTAGAAAATAATCAGCTGTAAACATTTATGGCTTATTGTAGCTCTGAGGCGCAAACAAACAAATAACCAAATAGTGATTCTATTGCACTGCCCTCCTACAGTTGAGGAAATGTTATTTAAATATCTTTTTGCAAGAACTACTTAACAACATAACATGTTTTTTGTTTCATCAAACTCCTGTTTAAGGTTTTGAACAACTTTTTTGCAGTGCTAACTGAAACATTTCAAACATTTAATCCCTGAAATGTAAACTTCATATATAGCAGCGATGTACAGCTAACGCTGTTCATCATCCAAATGCCTTCGAGCCATTCTCTGTTTATTTTATTTACTTTCATGCACATTTCACAGAGAGATTCACCGCTCAGCTTTTGTGTCAGATATTTCCTTTCAAAACAACCTGAAAGTGTTTTAACTTGCATGAAAAGAGAGAAAATCCCCTGGCAGCTGCATCGGTAGTCATCGAGTTGGCAGCGAGCACAGAGGCTGACAACTCTTCTAAAGTTGAGAGATCTGGCTGGTTATTCAGCACAGGGAGGAATCTGTGATGGCTCCGGTCTTTACACAATCGTTCAGTGAACTAACAGCACATGAAGAAATTGTAAGATGTACTGTAGCTGCAGTAGACATACTTAACACATAAATAGAGAAACTATCCAAACTCCTAACAGAGAGACAGACAAACGTTTATATGTCACAATATGTTTAATTTATATTTTATTCATTTCCCTTACTTTGAATTTTAGTTCTAATAATTCAGTTTCAATCATAAAACTCAATCACAGAAAATTGTGGGTCAACATGCAGACCAACAAGACGCACATGGAACACCATAACAAAATAGCTGTCACAATGTCCAGGAACATCTGTAATGAGCATGGACTTTATCTCCCTGGGTTAGAATGAGGTGCAGCTCAAGATGTGGTGGAAAATGACCAAGACAAGCTCCTGTGGGGTTTTCCATGCAGACAGACAGGGAATGGATGACAAATGGGACAATGTGTTGGACAATTATTGGAGGATGGCAGGTAGTAGATTCAGCAATCCCAAGTGACTGCAACATCTGGAAGAAGGAACACAAGATGATAAAGAAAGACCATATTGAAATGGAAAGTAAGGGCAACACAGGACCCAAAGGTATCGAACCATTTTCAGTCTGAAAGTGGGATACACTGTAAATCTGAAAGTGAAGGGTTGCAGCCCGGCTGTGTGTGTCTTTAAGTACAACTCCCACTGCTGCGTCAGCGGTACATAACGTGTTAACTGATGATACAAAAGAACTACTTACAAAACTCTTCGATCAGTGAATACATGTAAGAGTGAATGGATGTGAGTTGTAGGCCTGAGCTGTGGCTAAAAAGTGCTTTGTATGGTTTTATTTTATTTTTTTAGGTATTGTGCGCGTCGCTCCTGATGTGCATGGACAGGCACATCAGAATTTGGCTCTGAATTATTTGCGATTTTGTGCTGTTTATTTTGAGTCGCTATTGGTGTGCAAAGTCCTTAAAAAAAAACAAAAAAAAAAAAAAAAAAAAAAAAAAAAAAAAAAAAAAAAAAAAAAAAAAAAAAAATTAAAAAATTAAATTAAAGGGACTGTGAGGTTCTAAGTAATTACAAAAAAAGTCTCGATTTTAGCTATGCACAATCTAAAAGAAATACACTTGAAGATGAGTTTTATAGCATCAAAATAGGTTATCTAAAAATGCTATTCCTTAGCCTTCCGGTCAGGTCGTACAGGGCTGGACTGGCCTGAATACTCAACTTCAGGAACAAGACAATTAAACCAGAGCAAATTTATATTATTTTATTATTATATTACACGTCTTCGAGCACCGGCCCGTAAGTAGCGATACATAGCCAGCTACAAAACTACGATAATAAGTTTTCCAAAAACTGCTTGTTGTCAGATATGAAAAATACCGCTACGTAACTAGAAAGAGATACATTATCTCTTCGCTTTGCATCCTGTAAGTTGTTGAATAAGAAGTTGTAAAGCAATGCAGAGTTCTGAGTAAGGTCCTAGCGGCATTTTTATTAGCATCCCAACACACAAACACACGATTTGGCTCGTGGTGCATTCAAGTTGTAGGCAGAAGTAGGAATATCCGAGTTCCGAGTGGGAAAACGCAACTGAAATGTCCCCCGAGGTCTGAATTTCCTACTGGGAACTCGGTGAAACCTCGCCACCCCCGAGTTGACAATCAAAGATGGATGCCCCCAGTGTGAACAGTTATTTAGATCCTGTAATAATAATTTATTTGCACTTCTGACTGGGGTGTGTCGCTCTAGATCAGCTGTATACATAGTATTGTTAGACTTATATTTACAAAAATGCTCCCATAGTGATAATCACATTCTTCATGTGATATTTGTGAACAACAACACAGGCATGCTAACAACAGCTAACAATAGCCTGGTAGATCGGCATGTTTTCCGACTTTGTAACTGGAACGCTGATAACTCTGAGATGATGTCACTCCCAGTTCCGAGGTTACTGGAACGCAGCATTATGACAGTCGCCGCGCGGGCTCATGGGTAGCAGAGTCTTTTACGTTGCCGGTAATAGATTCTCCTCACAGTCCCTTTAAAGGCCTTCGGAACTTACCTTAATATTTTAAAAATAATTTTAATACAATATCAAAATCGATAATAAAACATGTGGCCTTGTATGTGGCCCAATGATTGGATGGCAATAGTTTCAGGGTTTACCTTGCCATTTGCCCAATTGGACGAATGACCCCAAAAAGAGATAAACAGCACAGATAATGGATGGATTCTATTAATGTGAATTGTAACATGAGTTTGAAGTGACAATCAAACAGGTATTTTTTGCGTAGGTTTTAAACAAAATTTATTAGCCTGACATAAAAGTTTGATGCTTGGTGGTGGTGCATTCAAAGTTGGTCATCCTATAGTAGCCTGATATTAGCTTTTTGCTCTTGTCTATTTCATTTAAACTTAATAAAAACTGAACGTGCTAAAATAAAATACAAAAATATAATGACCAAAATGTCACAGTTTTGGAAACTGTTTTTAGCCACATACCTTTTTTTTTTAAAGTAAATCCAAAAATGTACTTAACATGCAAACTTTTTTCTGCAAAAAAAGCCCAAAAGTCCATCCTACCCTTCAGATAATCTTTCAAAATGTATGCCATCCCTGCAACACACAATAAGTTCCAAATGATAGAAACTTAGCATATTTTACCTGTTTATCTCAAGTAACAAAGCATTGAATTTAGACCTTTACAGTAGCTAATTCTCATATGTCCAGTTCACCATTTGAAAAGGAACAATTTGATGTCCTTTGAAAATGTACGAAGGCCATTTCTAGGAGCTATTTTTCTGCTGTTCACTTCTCAAGGGGAAGATGCCTCAAAAAGGTCTTTTGACAGCTGTGCTCCCGAGGGATCCTTGTTCTTTTTTGACAAGGTAATCTTAAGACAAGAGCCTGAGGCGACTATAATGAGATGTCATAAGCGCCTCTAGATACTAGGACTTGGGTTTAACAGGAGTTAAAGAAGTGATGTTAAAAATAATATGAGCTACTTGTTTAGTAACTGTTGTAACTTGTTCTTGTCTTTGTTTATAAAGGCAGTTTTATTTTTCTTTAGTGTCTTCAAATGCTCTTCCTCAACACCACCTTTTTGGCTTGCTGTGGGATTTGCTCCTTCACTCTGTTAGCTGAGCTGGTCTGAAAAAAGTATCTGGGCATAACAAATATTTTTAGGATCCTGATGCTCCAGTTTCACGCTCCCCTGGGATAATCGCTTTTTGTGAGCATGTGAGACCAGCAGGAACCAGGAAGAGGTCAGGCACTGCTGTCACAGAGAGAGAAGACACTTAAACAGGCTTCATCTACTCCACTCTGTGCAAGAAAACATTCTGAAGAAAAAAAGCCACAACGGGGAGAAAAATGACATTCAGCCAGTGTAGATAAAAAACATCATAAAAAAATATAACATAATGAATAGTTAACGCTCATTTGGTTTTAGAGGACAATCAAGTGGCATGACCTGTCCCTTAATTTCTGTGGGATATTTTCTCATTTGATAATCATCCTGATGGTTTAGTCATGTGACATGTGGTCTTAGCCATAATGGGTGATTGGTTATTCTGCTGTATTACATTATGTTCTAGGACAAGTATTCTTAAGTTATGCTGTATGACTTTAAAGGGACATTATGATATGCTGCTTTACATTTCGTACCATCATACTTTTAGTATTTAAGCATACATGTCTGACTTAAAGGTGCAGTGTGTAGAAATTGGCATTTCAGCAACATCTAGAGTTCAGATTTTGGTGCCATCATTACATAGTGCTGTGGGAGACCAATGAACTACTTACAGAGCAGGCGAACAGCCAGAGTCATCATTTACAACAGTTACAAGGTGAAAGTTTTTTCTGTTTATATTTGTAACTATTATTTTATAGATTATAGTCCAGTTAAGATGCCACATGCCTTCTTGGTAGATCTCAGGAGCGGCGGTCAGACTTGTATTCAAAAATTGTGTTTCGATATGTCGGGATCGTTATATCCCGTTGTAATGTAAATTTTTAAAGCTTTTTCTAGCTAAATAAAACAAATGTTGTATGGTGATGACTGTACTCCCATTTTGCTTTACTTACAAATAGAAAACATTATATCCTATATTCACCATTTCTGTTCGGCGAACCAAATTCTACATACTGCACCTTTAACAATTCATATCAAATACAATTTTTAATGATTTTAACCCTTGAAATACCAGGTTTTTGTCAAGATACCAACATGTTTTCAAATGGAAAAAAAAAACTACAAAGGAATTAATTTAAATATACTGCATGCAAAGTATTTTTAACTGGGATGAGTTAACATAGCCTGGGATATGTCTTTGGTTCACAGCAACATTGACATTTATGCAGTGTCATTTTTTCAATACTCATTTTCAAATAGTTAAAATTGATCAATTTCAATGCAAACAGCCACACTGACACCCCTATGTTAAAATATACATGTATGATGATTTAATAGAAGTAAGATTAAAAACTGTAGTTTGACAGTGTTCAATGGCACATAACTGGTTGATATGTTTGTATCTGTGTCTGAAACTGAAACAATTTTGCCCAAATTCAGCCATATGCATGAATGGAGCCATATTATGAAAAAAATGAAGGTTGAAAGTTCACATAATAGTCCCGAAGGGCTTTAAGAGAGCTGTTTCTTGAGTGTTTGATTTTGAAAACTAATCTCAGTAATGGTAACCGACGAGGTTTTTAAAAACACAACCAGTTTAGTCTACAACAGAGGACATCACAATATCTTCTGCCACTTTGTGCTAATCTGATCTTAGAGAACTGCTTCACTGTTGTGGCCTCATATATTTCTCACAGATCCTGCATGACACAAACTCTCTACTTGTTGTCTGTAAAATGTTTAGATGCCAATTTCCGATCTCTGAGGGAAATAGTTACCTAATCCTGAGGTTGTGGTGTTTCTGAGTGATGCATACTCTGTGGTTAAAAATAAAACACAGCACTTCATCTTCCACCCCTCTCCGGTTCAACACAATCAAATGAATCATAGACAAATAAACCCAGCACACAGACTCATGTTACAGAGCGGCATTAATATTCACCTTTCTTTGGAGGAAAAATCAGAAATGTGGGGGCGTCTTTTAGTGCTGTGGAGGAGATGAACTACGACAGAGCAGGGCGAACAGCTAGAGTCACATAAAGCTCATGTGTTTTTATCCATTTATCCTTGAGGCTCCTCCCGCCCGCCTGTCTGGCTGCTCAGGTTTTGTGCTTTAGTGTCTGAAGCCGGCCTGAGCTGCAGGACGATCAGCCCAAATCTTCCTGAGGGGATCGACTCTAATTAAGCAGACTGGAGCCACAGTCCTGTGCAGAGCTGGATGTCTGCCCAAGTGCCTTCAAGAGTATTTGACTCTCTATCTGCTGATGGATGCGTTTCTTTGTTACACTGATTTGTCATCTGTCTCGCTTAGAGGCAGAACGGACATCCTAAGGTTGATAACTGTCCCCTTTCACCAGTCAACTCATTATTTTTTGCACAGTGTGAAAGGGGGATAAATGTGAACAGGGGCTAAACTGTCACAGAGGAGCATTAAAAAAGAAAATGTAGCAGATGAGCATGGCTGTATATCATTCAAATAATGCGCCAAATAACCATTTTTAACCATCTCTATTTCATGAACAGAAAGATATAATTGTATTCAACTTTGTGAATCCTATGAAATTATTTAAAATCTTAAGTATCTCGTTTCCTATATATTCTACAGATTAAATATGGAGTATCATTCAAACTCAATATTTAATGTTTTTCTTTATTAGGTAAATTATTAGAATACAGACACGTTTCAGTAATCAATTCAATTAAATATATTTTGTGACTCATTATTTAATCTTTTTGTTTAAATCTTATCTTGGCCTTAAATTCCCATCATTCTAACACAAGTGGAATGTTCATAGTTCAGACACAGATGCTACTATTTTGACAGTAAGTGTTCAATAACTGTATTGAATTTCCATTTACTTTTTGATCTGAGAGAGGGGTTGCTGCATTTAGTTACCCTTTTATCTGAACATATGGACATAATTCTGATACATCTGATAATTACGATAGTATCCCTACATCCTGGATTGAATTTTCTACAAATCAAATCAGATACAGTCAATTTTCTCTTTTCAGTTTGCATTCTGCTGCTTCAAGAACCTCTTTCTTCCACTGTGTGCAACAGCCATCAGCTTTACAAAACATATTTAGACAGACTTCCTGCTGAATGCCAGTTTTAACAAAGTAAAATGTGTATGCAGCTGTAATGTACCTTGTATTTCTGTCTCAGTTGGGCTTTTGCTAACCCTCTTGTTTTTGATGTTTTTCATTTTAAGTTGGATTTAACTGACTCTTCTCCAGGGTCTCCATTGGATGCACAGCTACAAAGAAATCTGTTCAGAATAGGTCCTTTTTAGCGATGGTTGTTCTCATTTTCTGAAAAGCCATTTCCTGCTCTGTTTATGTTTACTTTCTTTCTGAAGGAAATGAAGGTAGAGGCTTTTTGGTTTGTTTGTGTTTATTTTTAGGGGGCATTTAAAGGTGTAGTCTGCGATATGGGAGAAAACGAGTGGAGATGTTGTTGATAAATGAATTTAGACCCGCCTCTTCCTTCATACCTCACCCCTGGCTCCACCCCCGAAAGCTTATGGACATGCACTGTCATGGAAACAGCCTTAGAAACTGCGTAGCTGACCAGCGTAGCTAAGGTAACCCTGACTCATCAGACAACTCGACTGCCGTTATTGATAACATCACGACAACAGCACATTTTGGCAGATTAGACAATAAGATGAATGCCCGACGGCTGTTACTGTTATGTGAAGCACCACAAAGTTAATGTTGCTTACCGATCCAGCAGAAAGACGGTGACATCCACGTCCGTTTTCAGGTCTTTCAATTCTGGAGTTCCCTCCACCATCGGAAAGCAACACCAATGTTGACCCGGGTCTTCGCTCTTTCATGGTCATAGCCCTTCTTTTTCACTTTTCACCCCTCTGAATTTTTTCTTTTGGGCTGTTTTTCAGCCATTGCTACTGCACGTATTGCAACTCTCTCTTATGCCAACTGCGCACGCTACGCAACCTACGACTCCCCCTCTCCCTTCAGTCTGATCTGCGCATGAGTATGATTGCCCCCTGGATGTTGAGGGGTGTACCCTGTTTTGGTGGCTCGGCCCGAGCCACAGTATTTACCTGCTGAAATTCAGAGCCAAGGCTGTGTATTGAAACCGGACTTTTTTTCAACATGCTGTCAGTGGTGACATCTTGTGGATGGAGAGGAGAAATACAGTGATTTTGACAAATAGTGCATTAGATTTGAAGATTAGAAGATCGCTGACTACACCTTTAAGTTCGGTATAGTATTACATGTTAGTACCAATAAAAGTTTTTTTTCTTTGTCATAAACACACACACTGTGTGGAACAGTCTCACCATCCATATAAGAGCCTCCCAGACCATAGAGATTTTTAAATCTTCCTTAAAGACCCACTTTTTCTCCCTGGAGTTTCATCAATGAGCTCATACAAATCACAGGCACTTTAGCTTTTATACTTTTACTGTTTTATTACAATGTTTTTTTCTATTTTTATTGTTTTTATTGTTATATTTATTTATTTCTATGTATTTGTGTATAGCACTTTGATCGACTGCTGTCTTCTTGAAGGTGCTCTATAAATAAACTTGACTTGACTTGACCTGACACACACATTAAAACACATTATTTGCTCACTTCTTGGTTACACCTGTTGTAACAAAACATGTAAACAAATATATGGCCCACTTGACGGCCACAGTTTCCTATCCCTAAACCAAAATGTTAGCCAGTGTCTGCTCCACTTATTTGATGCACAACCCTTATGACACATTATTGAATAATGTCGGGGGTGTTGGTAGTGCAGTCTGACCCAATATAACACCACCATGTGACTCTGTACTGTTTCCCATTCACTGCAGTCTGTATAAAAGTACATCAGGTCGTCACTATGATCAAAACTCCATTATCACCCTTGTGCTAGTGCTGGTCGAACATCATGTAGACTGAACACACCATTTGGCTCTTGCTCACAGAGCACAGGTCATGCAAAAACATAAAGTGACCTAACATTTTAGCATTTCCGGTGCAGATGATTCCCCGGAATTCATCTAAGAGAATCCTTTTTAAGGCCAATGAGCTTCAGAGGTCTGCGTCCTTACTTGCTATGCTGGTCTGTTTTAAGTGTTAGTTGGCACTTGGCATGTAGTGACTTGACTCATTTTGGTACAGACGCTGATGCAGACTGCATGTGTGAGAAACCCTGTGAAAGTTTCTTCACAACTTAAGGGATATTGGAAAAAAGAGTACATGATTTTCTTACAGAGACGACCATATGTTCAGTTTGTATATATTTATATTGGTTATTTGAGGTATTGTTTAGCATTTACTATCCTTTTTTTCTGAGGATGTTTTCTGAAAATTAGTGTATTCATGCAAGAAGCCCGTGGACACGGCTAAGGCTGCCAAATGAAAAAATGTCTCCAAGATAATATTGATTGATGCATCTTTAGTTTTAAGTAACAAAGGCTAAGTGAAGCCCACTACTGTAGCAGACCTTAACACATGGATTTGATCATTGTATACTGCTGCCATGTGGTTCATGTAGACAAGCCTTGTGCAGCTGTTAGCATTTGATGTTTTTTGTTTGATCCAGAGACTGTATAAGATAGACAGACATCATTTGAAGAAAACATTAAAAGTTCTCTCCAATGGTTGCCACAGTGCTAGATGTAGGCTGACAGGGTAACCATCTTAATTATCGCTATAAGCGAGTGCCCCACATTAAAAACTTTTAAAACACGTTAAGCAGTGGCTGAAAGCAAACCAGACCTACAACCATTAACATCCAGGGTTTTAGAAATGAACTGTGTTGTGTTGTGCTCTCATTATGATCTATTGTCCTTTTCTATGTTCTGCTTTTGTGTGTGTGGTGTCTTTGCCATAATGTTTATGCGTTACCTGCCTAGGGACTACGGATGTAAATTAGCATTGATGCTATAATACAGCATATTTGCATCTATTGTTCTTTGAATAGATGTTCATTAATGTGCACTATCCCTATTAAATAAATAAATAAATAAAATAATAAGTAAATAAATAAATTAGACTGAGACAAAGGCCAAACATTACAAACTTTACAGAGCTCATATTGTGCATTTAGAGGAATAAACACATCTCCTGTGTGATAGAGTGCTTCAATGCATGAGAAAAAAGTATGCAGTATCAGAACATCTCCTAGTCTTGCAGTGCAGATGGATCTGCCTGGTTCATCATCTGAAATCAAGCAGATCCATCTTGCCAAGCTCCAATCTCCTATGACTTCATGGCCAAAGGTCGGAAGGAGGAGAGGCGGAAATGTAGGACGTGAAGACTGCATGTTTGAAAACAATGAGGGCTTCTGAAGCAGTCTCTGTGGATGCGGCGCAATCTGAGTTTTTTTTTAAAAGAAATAGACTTGTTTAAAAAAGGAGCAAAGAATGTCGCTTAAAACTTTTCTTATGGGAAATCATGTTTTTTTTTGTTTTGGAACAAATCAGAGAAACCGGGGTTCAATACCGGGAAAATGAGAGAGATGAGAAAGTCCTCTGCAGACAGTGCTGGTTAGTCTACGGTAGCCGCCCTCTTAACAAACAGCTTTTTCTAATCTTTTTAAATGTGTTTAAAGGGAAAAGTGAATTATTATCTACTGAATAAACCTCAGGTGGCATGTTGGTTCAGCAGGTAGTGCATGTGCTTTTCAGCAAGAAGGTTGCTGGTTTGATCCCTGGTTCAGGCAGCAGCTTTCTATGTGAAGTTTGCATGTTCTTCTCATGCATGCATAGGTTCTCTGCGGGCACTCAGGCTTCCTCCCACAGACCAAAAACATGCTCATTGGGTTGACTAGTGATCTAAATTACCCTTAGGTATGAGTGTGAGCAGGGTCAAGTCTCTCTTTGTGGCGCTGCAATCAGCTGGTGACCGGTTCAGGATGTGCACCTCTAATCCAATGACAGCTTGGATAGGCTTTCTACACCAAAGGATAAGTGGTATAGAAAATAAATGGATGAATGAATGAATAAACCTCATAGTATACACATTCATGACACTGGCTTGATAGGCAGAATCAATAACGACACTCGTATCAGTAACATCTTCTGGATACCCATTCCTAATGTTGACAGCCCCTACCTCATTGTACGCATTAAGCTAATCAATGTCAAATCTGCAGTGCACATGAAGGTGTGCTCTCATCTGGTGTTACAGATATCCACTTTGTATCCAATCAGCCAACAGGGCTGTTATTGCAAAATGTAAACAGCAAGTTAATTAAAAACATGAGTCATAATATTAGATAAGAATCATTCTCTCTTTGAATTGCAAATCAAACCAATGCAATGCAAAAAACTCCATTGTAATACAACTCCTGTTCAGGGTATAATAGCCTTTATACTGATGTAATCTCATACTGATCCAGCATCTTGTTTTACTTGGCTCTTTGCACAGAGTGGAATTCCAGAGCACCTCTGGGTGTTCAGCTCTTCTCATATTTCCCTCCACAGTACGAGCCGGGCAGACTCACACTACATGGCTCAATTCCCACAAGCCCTCAGCTTTTCAAACCTCTCTCTTCTCTCTCTGCGTCTGTCCACTGAGCAAGGCGAGGCTGGAGGTGACTGATCCTCTGGCAGCGATTATAAATCCACTGTGCTTCTATTATTGATGAAAAGCCTCAAAGGTGTTTATCTCTCTGTCTTTATTTAAGTGAAGGGATGAGCTGGCCGATACTTTCCGAGGTGGTTAGAGAGCCAGCAGGGGAGAGAGAGAAAACCCACAGCACATTTATCAACAAATAAAAGCCTTGTTACAAGTGGAAGTACCTTGGTAATGAAATAATTAGCAGAAAATGAATGACAGGTGCATGTCTACTCTTCTTGTATAAAGCACTGTCTGCGGATAGCAGCCTAACTTGATAGTGATTCAAATGGCTGTGGTGCCCGTGTGCTCAGATTGTGCACACTGGTTAAATATTAAGTCATGTCAGGAGTGGTTGCATCCTGATGCCTGAGTGATTGCTTGTGTTTGCTCACTCGTGCCTTTGTGCGAGATCTTCCCTCGGGCTAGAAGGGTAGGCTATTTATAGTAGGCTCATTGTTGTTGCTGTTATGGGACAGTGTGTCCTACTTACACTGGGAGCTGATATTACATTAAAGCAAGTGTTGATGTCACAGCTCGTATAAGGATGCGCTCCCGAGAGTTGAAGGCGCATTCTGCCGCTCTCGAAGCATCTGGGGAGACACTTCTCTGACAGATGCTGCTCTCACTGCCCCCATTCACATCAATCCACCATGGTAACGAGATTATAATCGAGTCTACCTGACGTGACACCAAGTGACCACCATTATCTGATTGGATAACTGGAATCTAATACTGAAGCAATTTGTGCATATTTGAGAAAAGCATGTGCATCGATGTGAAGGGCAGAGAAAAGCAACTTTCCGGTGACTAATTGAAATGTTCCGTGATGTCACTGAAAATATTCCCGTGTCAGAAAAAATTAAGACAGATCCGGGATGAAGGTCAGAGAAAAACTCGTGAGGCCGGCATTAATGAAGATCATTACGCAGGGAGCAGGCGCCCTGCACAAATATGCCAGCAAAGGACAGAAGGTCAAGATGTGCAGGGGATGAAAGGTTCAAACACACAAACACAGAATGTATACAATATTTGTGAAATTAACGGTTGTTTTGGCACTTTTGTGAGCTTAGCAGCTGAGAGATGCACTATCCCAGACTGAAAGGACCCACACAAGTCAGCTGTCAAATAGTTACATTGTATCTGCCAACAAGTCCTCATACATAAACAACAACAGATGATATTTGTTAGTAACCACATTATAATCACCGAAATAAAGAAGACAGTTCAGATCACTAAACCATTGTTCAGGTTAGTCACAGACCTGGTGTCTCCAAGTATTTTGCACTCCAGGAAGATGTGTCAAACCCAATACAAAAACCTTGAATCATCACAGTATCTGTAACTTATGGTAACAAGCCGTGGATCATTTGGTACAAGGCTTTACAGGAAAAAATCATTTTTCTTTGCCTTTTTTCCCTCATGCAGTCTACAGGTTAAGCCTGGGCAATATACCAATAAAAACTACCAATTTGCAGTTTTTGTGCCTAATGATTTAAATAAAAATCCTTCAACTTGACTGAGACCTTTATTCATCCTCGGATTCCAGAGTTTAAGTTCTCCTCTCTTACAAAATAACTTGCAAGCTGTGGCAGTGTTTTAAGAAGAAAATATTGAAAAATGTTCACTGTCCTTCAAGACTGTGATTTTTTGCTCCAGCATATTTAAGGCTTGTGCTTGTTTTCATGAAATAAAACTCTAAAGAGAGAATTCCATCTTAATGTTTTGTGGAAGTAGTGCAGATTCAATCATTAAAAGTCTCTATGTCTAAGCTGCATTGCATACCTTTGATAATAAAATTACAGCATGCTGTCATTTTCGTCTTTAGAAATACAGGTGAAATAAGGACAGCATTTTATTCTCTTAAAATGATCACTTTTTATGTAGACATTAAGTGAAAACAAGGTATAAAACAAAGGAACAGTCATACATTATGCAGACATTTAAGTTTTGATAAGGGACATATATGATACTTGAACTATATCGGCTGAAAATCTCACATCTGCAGACCTCATATTGAGCTTATAAAGCTATTATCTGCTGATATCGATGTCTTATTGATAATATTGTGTATCCCTACTAATAGGCAAAACTCCATTATGCAAGTTTTAAAAATGGCCACATTTACTCTTCTAACCTATCACCTGAACACTCATAGAGCCATATAACACACAGGGAAGTTATTCTGTTTGATGACCAGAAAGCTGCATGAAAGCTTCTTCTTTCTTTTTACTTACAGGGATTTATAAGTCCCACTGAATTAATGAGAAGTTAGCATCTTCCCCAGAGGCATTACTAAAAGTCAGAGGTTGATAGATGGTGAATTCAGGGACTGAGGATAAGAGGTCATAGGCATACTAATATGGTTTTGTGCTTTTATGCAAGACAAAAAAGTTGAATCAATACTTTAAACAACACAGCACTCATACAAACTACTCACATATCCTCTGTAAAAACTGCTTCGACTGTGAAGAAGCAGTTTTTACTTGCTAGAAGGAAAGCAAGGTCAAGTAAAACAACACATCTGCTAAACTGCATGAACCATAGAAAAACTCATTTCCTGAGCAAACTGTGATCACATGTGCAGCACAGCTTCTTACTGCCAAAATGAACACTGATGATCTTCGGAGTAAATACACAAATTGTCATTAACCCGTAATTTAATTCCTTCTGGAGCCTAAAGATGTCTCTATAGTGGAGTCACGGAGTACTCTTCGTGCTTTAGCAAATCACTGAAGCTGAATCTGGGCTTGTGGGAGACGAGTGTCTGAGTATCACCTAGGAAACAAGGATGAGGAGGCTGTTTAATTCCTCCACGTGAATTAAGCCCAGGTGACCCTAGTCAACGTGCACACAAACACTCAAATAACAAATAACAAGCCCTTAAAATCGAATGTAGCTGTCTCACCAGCTACATCATTCCAACATGAGAATAAAAAGATCTGAGGCAAACACGGTGCTCTCAATGTGTGGAGTAATAACGAAAAAATGAAAAGAAAGGATCAGAAGAAGCATGGAGAGCACCTTATTTCTCTAAATGTGTAAGTGGAAATGCTGTTCAAGGCTGAAGGGAAGAAGAGGAGAATTCGCTTGCTTTAAGGCTGAACACAGGATTTTTTTTCTCAAACAAACTGGAGTGAATTAGATTTATGTTTCTGGCTCAATACCTGCTCCAGTATGGCGTTGATCCTGTCCACCTCACAGTCAATGAGGAACCGCTTCTCCTGCCGGCGATCCATCTCCTCGATGATACGTCTGTACTCTGTGGGGTCCACAATGTTCCCAACTGAGCGAGCTGTCACTTGCCAGTTATTGGCTACGGCTGACTCCATGATGGCCTGGAGGATGGCAAAACCTGGAGAAGATGGAGGAAAACATAAAATAACAATTTCTTTATTTTCAGGGGATACCTGCAGGATGATATCGAGCAAAGACCTTAAAACCTGCAGAGAAACGCTGCAATGTTATCACGCCTTTATATGATGGTAAACAATTTGTTCATTGTCTGAGAGACTTTATTGCAGCTATAAACAAGCACATAATGCATTCAAGTGTTTATCAGGACAGTAAATGTTCTCCTATACTCTAACCTGCTGACATGAGGGATTATCCAAGAAATACAAAGAAAGAAACATCTACAGATTGTTAAGAAGATGCCTAAGTAAGTAAGTATGATGGAACAGTTGAAGGAATTTTACCCAAACTATTACACAAACATCTGACAATTTGTTTTTCTTTAATTAAATGTATTACATTATTTCAGCACATGAAGCCAATGTTTTGCCTCAACTTGGGTTCATATGTTGATTTTTGATGACAGCTAGTGTATGTTCACAATCACTAATATCCAACAAACAAAGCATTCCTGATCCATTCTCAGTAGTGCTGAATATACATACTATAGACTATTGATACATCTTGCCAGAGCTCATCCCCCTTTAAGGCTCTCTTCCCCACATGGGCTTGGTCTGCTCTGATTGACTGACAGGTCTTCTCTATAACAATTGCTCAGTTCAGCTTGCTGGGTGCCATGTTGTCAATGGCTCTGTATTTATTCTCTCACTGCTCTGTACTGGGATCACCATCTTGAGCCAATGGGCTTAAACTGCTGACCAAGTAATGGCAAATCTATTTGGGAGGGCAAAGAGAATGAGACATGTAAGGCCATAAAGAAGAAAAGGGCACTCAAAAGGGAACATCAAACTTGAACAGAAAGCATAAAATGAGCTCTTACAAACAGTAAATAAAAGTACAATTCCATTCATTTTAATCAATTCAAATTTTATTCATCCCAAAGCCAAATCAAAGTAATACATATTCTATATATCAGTAAATAAGACAAACCTTAAAAGAAATTTCCCCACTCGAAGTTTACTGACTCATTCAGACAAATTTATTCAGAAAAAACTAAGACAGCGGACACAGATTTCAAGTTCGAAATTGTTACAAGCGACAAAAAATGCCACTCTACAAGGATATAAAATAAGACACTTTCTTCAAATAAGGTCAAAATAATCAAGAAAGTATAACTTTAATGCAAATTGTGTTACTTTACTGGTTATTTTACATACTGCCATTGTTTCATTTTGTAGCAAGTCTGCCTTGTGACCCTAAGGGCATTGAAAGGTGTCTAAAAATAAAATACATCTCCTAAAAACATTTTTTCCCTCATTTTCCAAAACACAGGGGCACGATGCTTCTTGGCTGCCCTTTTAACCAAGTAAGGGTCTTTATTCTCAGAGCAGACCTCCCTCAGGATCTGCTGTTAAAAGGTTTTATTCTGAGCTACTTTAAATCCTATTACTGACACACACTTCTGTTGTTATTTGGCCATCAGGGAGTCTGGCATTACTGTCCTGTAATAAGAACTGTGGTGGCAGCTGGTGATTAAAGAACATTGTTATTCTTTGTGTGTAGTTTGTATGAGACCCATTTGAAACTTGGGTCAGAGTTTACAGAACAGCCATCTGCAAGGTTACATTCACTCCGGAGGGGGTAATGATTTAAGTCTAATCACTATAACACTGGACATGTGAGGGGGTTTGTGATTAAAAATCACTTCTTTCTCTGATCGAGGCACCAGACATTAAATATAAAAATAATCTTTGGTGTGGTAGTCTTAAAGTCTGATTCTGACACATGCTGTTTATCCTCTTACTATTTTTTATGGCAATTAGAAAAACAGTCAAAACTCAGCATTGTTCATTTACTGGATTACAAAATCAGCAGGTAAACAATGTGAAGTTGGTTTGAAAAGCTAAGTATGGCTTAAGCATTGCTGGCCTTCCTCCTTTTTTAGTTTATCTTTCATCTATCTGAACTGTGGTCACTTTTTTCTTCAGTCAAGTGTTTGTATGTATCAAGGTCCAATCTGAATCAGCCTATTTACAACATGATCTCCATTTTTTGGATTAAACTACCGACAAACCATTACAAGACACCTCTGATGTCATGCATTTGTTTAATTGCATAAACACAGCCCTTTGTTTATCTCTGTGTTTGAGGGATTTTTCAGCAGTGAGGATTAAGCCGAGAGTGGACATTAAACAAAATAAAAGTAATAACAATCACTGAGGACAACATTCTGAATAAAACTTTGTATCTATATCAATTAAGAAAATAGATATCTAATTTGATCAACTTGTAAACTGGGGAGTGCTGCAGTGTTATCAAATCATTCAACATCCTTTGTTAACATCTGGATTGAAGTGAATTTCAGTAGCAAAGAAGCAGTCACTAAATAGAGATAAAGTGTTTCCTAATGACCAGTAGCTATGCTACAGTCTAGACAGAGCGTTTGACTGGGATTGTGGGTCTGTATTCTTGGAAAGCATTAAAAATCTGTGCAATCAACATTTAACTCAGTTGCTAGCAACCAAGTTATCTAATCTTAGCTGTTTAGTTGGACATTGCAACTTATCATGAGACACCTGCCCTGCTATGATGGTGGCAGGCATATAAATGACTATATCAATGTTCCTCTGATCTTTGGTTTTTTTTTTTTAAACATACAAATTTATTTTTATTTTACAAGAACCGAAAAAAGAACTTCATGCAGGAGATTTGAATGGTTTACGATGGCCTGAGTAGTGCCATGATGGTTGCCATGATAGTTGTGTTTGGGCCATTTGTTGATCTATTGATTGTGGAGTTTGGCCCCATCTGGAGGCAGGGTCTTGTTAAGTGTTACTGCTGCTTTTCATTTGTTTCAGAGCAGGTGAGGCATACCTGGAAGACACCTCCTGATTGACTGATTGCTAAGCGGCTGCAGCTGACTGAAAGGCATAAAGGTCATGCTGGCTCACTGCTCGGTCTCTATTTACCCCTCTGGACTGCAAGAGCTACAGAAAACTGCATTTGTGTTTTTGGTTTCTGAATCAAAAGTTGTTTAAAATGTAAAAAAAAAAAAATACAAATAGTTACCATATCTGCCGGAAGAACATTAAGCATAGCATTATTTTCTATAGAAAAAAAGCTGTATTGGATTTCAATATCTTTCATGAGCCTGTCAAAATGTAGTTAAAATGAACAAAATACTTTAATGACCAATAAAAACTCACTTGAAATGAAAATTAGCTGAATCTTGCCTGTTTTTTTTGTTTGTTTTGTTTCTCATTAAAATTAGCAGAACCATACCATTTTGGGTCTAAATAGATACATTTTGATATAATGCCTCCTTTCCTTTGTATCTCTTGTTAAATTATGAGTAACTAGTTACAAAGGTTGCCCTCATGGTAACTGGAGTTGGTCATCCCTGATCTTGACATGAATTTATCTTAATGAGGGAGAAAAGCTGTTTAAAAGTGGCTTCCTGGTTGATGCTGTAAATGATCCTAGAACGTTTTGAGTAGCTTTAAACTAGGAAGCCCATTTCCGCTTTGGCAGCTTTTCTACCTCCTTAACTAAAAGTCATCAACAAAATGGGTATGGGCGTTGATTTTTCAAGGGAATATACCCCTTGTATTGTAGTTTTAATTGAATTAAGTTCTCAGTTCAAACAAAAAGAAGAGCAAATGGGGGTAGGAATGAGTGTGGTTCTCTACACAACATCTGTAATTACTTGATTGAGAACTAATGGTAGTTAGATTTACATACAGTGTCTTCAATATGAATATCAACAGCTGCTGGAGGAGATTGATCAGAGGAAATCATTTTTTATCTATTCAGACAAATCTTGGAAAAGTCAGGCTTTTTTCCCCCTCATTATACATGAATAAAACATGATCCTCAAGCTCCTGGAGTTAATTCATCACAATGGGTATATGTATGTGTTACTGCTGTCAGGTACATGATTAATGAATCTCTATTTTAAACTTAAAACAATAGAAAATAAACATCGGACAAAGCAGACACCATGATGAACAAGAGTCCCCACAGGAGTTAAACAACGGTATATTCATTAAAGAGCACTGTAGCATACGTGAAATAGATAGTGGGTCACAGAGCATAAATAACCACGTATAAAGATGGAAATGACTTAGAGTCCCTTGCTGCCTCAGCAATGTACCACACCAGGTTGCCTCAGTCACCTCCTCAGCCTCACCAAGAAATAAAAGTGAGTTGACACAAGTACAGAGCAAACAATTCGAAAGCATGCAGCACATATTTGAGCTCATGTGGTGAAATGGAGTGCTAAAAAAGCAGCTCAGGGAGCACAATTGGCACCACGCAGAGCTCTGTGCCACGGGAGAAGAATGTAGTTGAGGTTTATTTAAAGAGAAGCTGAGCTAACAGTAACCTGCCTGAACAGCGTTGCTTGATTTTTACAGTAAACCAGCAGAAACTTATATTTCACAATGAAACCAATGGGGGGTAAATGGTCAGCAGTTATGGTCCTTAATACTGAGGACAGACATCACTGTATGTTTACATGCACAGTTAGGTTAATTTACAGCAACAGCTCAATTTGGCAGATTTGTGGGCTGCTGCTCTAGTTCCAGTAATTGTCTGTAAATGATAAGGTTGTTATCAACAGGAACTAACGCACCAAGGATATAGTGCACAAAAAGTTTCAAGTCTTTGGGCCACATTGTCCTGGAACAAAGGTGTCTTTATTTTTTTTATTTGAGGCATTTGTCATTTTTAATGCTCAGCAACCACACTGTTTAAAAAGAATCAGTCCTGTGCTGCTGTTTGCACCCAGAGGTTTGTCTAATATGAGAAGCAGTCTGGTACAAAGCTGGTGTTTTAATACTGTTATGATGCAGAAACTGGGCCTAAAACCACCTAGAACCTGGTCTAAAGTCTTAAGTCTAGGGCCAGAGTGTTTCTGCTATTTTGAGGATGCATAATCATGACAGACCAACATCTGATGGAAAGGCTTTAGAAGCCATTAGACATTGGATGTATGGGAAAAAAAGTTCCTGCATTAACATAAAAAGCCCAATGCAGCCAGTGTTATCAGGAGTTTTATTAAATAAGGAGATTTAACATTTACACTCACACTGAAGTGTCTGACTTGTCTTTTTATTCTCTTTTTTTTTTGGCTTGGGAATGCTAAAAAAAAAACAAGCATCAACATGTGCCCTGTGTGAGGTCTTTAGATTTAGTGGAAAACAAGGAAATGAGGAATCCTATGAACAACACACCATCAACATCATAATTTACAGTTCTACAATGATTTATTTATTATGCTAAAAAAATATTTGGAGACTGATTCAAACAAGAACTACAGCTTTTGTATTCACTGACCTGATGTTGTTAGAGAACTATCAGTGATATTAACTGCCTGGGGGGCATCACTAAGCCTTGATAAATAGTTTTCAGAATCAAGTGAAGGTGAACTGTCTCATTACTGGGATTGTTACAGGAAGACGAAACCTCCTGCTGAGCTGTTTGAAGGTTTCATGGAGCTGATTCAACAAAACATCTGTTATGTGAGGACAAAGCAGTGACACACTCAGAAACTGTTACACATACACACACACACACACACTGTCCTGTGAGCTCAGTATCCCATGGATTACGACAAAAGGACACAGTTGACGCACTTGTTTAACACTTTATCATGTTCTTTCTGTGCAATAGTAAAACTCAAACTGATAAACTAGTAATAAAGAAAAATAAATCTGTGCTAACATCTAAATGTAAGAGTAACTGAACTTGTGTCACTGCTGGAGACATGCTGTGTGCCAGAGTGCCAAAATAGCAAAAGCAATTCTGTACATAAAGCCCATTTAATGGTGGTGCAGCAGGAGGTGCGTGTGCCTGGTTTGCAGGTTTGAACCCCAGGTCAGTCAGGACCTTTCTCTGTGAAGAGTTTGCATGTTCTGAGTGGGTTCTAACTGAGCACTCCAGCTTCCTCCCACAGACCAAAAACAAGCTTATTAGCTTGGTTGGAGACTCTAAATTGGCCTGAGGTATGAGCATGAGCATGAATATATGTCAGGCAGTGACCCTCAAAAGGCAACATGCTATCATGTTGAAAAAAATATTCACACAATAAAAATACAGCAGTGTTTAAAAACAGCTGCTGAGAGGGATAATGACAACCCATGACAGAAATTTGCATGTTTCCATTATCTGTGTAGCGGAGCACAGGATACTGAGTAGAGCTTAAATTGCTCATCACATACCGTATTGGTCATAACAAACATAAACAGAAAGACAAAATTTACCACAGACAAAACACATGACAGCTGATAGACAAGATAAACAAAAAGCAGCATAACACCGCTTTTCTCTGAGGGAGGCTAAATCTGCACTTCATGTTAAATGAATTGTTCGAGATGGTGAAAAAGATGTTACATGTGTTTATGTAAATACAGATGCAGAGCCTCACTAAAATTGGCATTACACTAGTTTAATGAAAACCTGTTCACCTTGTGTAATAAACTGAGTCAATGCACCATATCACTGCAGAAAATATCAGGCTTCTCTTGATAATGATGTCTACCCAAGCTAGCTACCTGCTACATTTATGTTTTATAATGTAGAATTAGGGAGTGCTCATCCATACTTAAGAGGGTCAGCTGGGTCACTCATGTATTATTTGTTAGAGGTATAAGTATAATGAAGCTTCAAGAAGGCCTTTTAAATGTTGAACATATTACTTTAATATTTAAGTCCCTCCTGTTTGAATTATTGAATCTTTGCTGCTATCAAACCTTGTTTTTCTTTCAGCTGTAACTAATGGGGAGAGTATGAGGCCTTGGCCACTTGTAGGTTATTTTAAAACAGCTTTGTCTGAATGTTTTGGTCTCTGTATGCACACAAAGGGCAGTTTGGGTCACACATTTTTGGTAACACTTGCGGGGCAAAACCCTCCATTGACTTACATTAATGTGAAAACGGGATATGTTTTTCTCAAGCTTGTAATGTCTCTGGTTCGTCTGGTTGTCCTTGATGTGACATCAACATGCAGATTTATCCTTTTTGTGTACATGATAGTCTTGACAGATGGTAGATGTTAAACTTTAGTGGGTTTCAACAGCAACTTTCATTTATGCAAAAGCACAACAATGAATCTCCGCCTTCATTACTCATTGATCATGTCAGTGAGTTGGACATGATACTGATGTAAGTTCAGTGTGGAATGGTTTTGGGAGAGAGAGAGAGGGAACGGGGTCTCTTAACAATATATCCCCTTTAGTACGACCTCTTAAAAATGGTGGGTCTTCACACCCCATTTCATCTCTGCATACTCATAGTGTCATAGTGTAGCTGAAACATGCATACAGATACACTCACAGTTGCTCTCTCACTAAAACAACACCCTGAAAATACTTCCCCCACCAAGGTATTGGATGAGACCTGGTGTTACTGTTTAATTAGTGACCATGCTAACTGGTGACCTTTAGCTGTCCGTGTCTGTTGTTGCTGTAGTTGAGATAAATATTGACATTTGGAGGAGTGCTTAAATCTGCTTAAATGATACTTATTTCTATTTATTCATATTTTTCAAATTCATTATTTTTCAAATCAGCAGAAGCTCATCAGATGAATTGGGTTGAAAACTAAATGTCCTCATCTATGCATTTAATTAATGAAAACAAAACTAGAAAAAAAGTTGGCAAACTAAATTATCAACTTCTCCAGAGAATACAGCAAAAGGAGCATTGCTTGCCCACCAAGAGATGCTCCATAGAGTGTTAAATTAAATGAAATAATTTAATTTGGCAATCTGTTTTTATAAATATAAATGTTAGCATTTTTATGCTCCAGGAACTACCCAGTGCCAGATCCACCCAGCTTACTTGATGTCCATCTCTGGCCCATGAATGCGAAACACCAGAACATCTTGATCATCAAAGAAAGTTCCAAGAGCACTATCGTTCCCTCTTCTCATATGTCCACTCATATTGCGTGCTGTGTTTTCCAGTTGTTGGCATAAACATGTATATGTTTATATGTCTATGGTTGTTGCTATGTTTCTTCTTCTTTGTTTTTATTAGATAATGTTCGATCACTTGTGATTTCTGGCTGGGAGGACTGAATTCTAGATTGGTAGTGGGACAGAATTGTTATGAATGCAGTGTGCTGTGTTGAGGTAGCCGGAGCACACCACACACAGTACGGTCAAAACTGTTCAATGCCTGATTTTTTATTGTCATTCGAGAGGTCTCTAACAGATGAAAAATCTCTTCAGATTTAGAAAATCCTTGTGTGTGCGACCACACTAAAGTGAAGGATAAGTTCTTTAGAAAAGAGATCCACAGTTAGCTTCTCAGCAAGTCAACTATAAAACTAGCTGTATCATTGGTCAAAAGTCAGGGCCCTTTAAGTCCAAGTAAATCTATAGCTGACCTCTAAGTTCAACAAAATAGAATGTTGTTGGGGAGCTGACATTTGACATTGAACACATTTATGCAAAACAAACATTTTACCAAGCTGAGATTGAAGATGTCATTTTTAACCCTATGCCTCATCATTTAGTTATCTAAATGACAACATCAACAAAAGGTTCAACACTAGATTATGTTTTAAACTGTGACGTTAAAAGTTGCTTAGAGTTTGAAGAAAGTTTGAGAAGGAGGCTGTCTGTCCTACACCAGTAGCCAACATAAGCAACAATAGTAGCCAGCACCATATATTTATATTTAAAAAAAAAAGATTCAAAAGATATTAAATTTCATCTGGAACAAAGGTTGGCCTACAAACAGTTTCAGTCATTTTCCATTAACCAAATCAGAGCTCAACAATTTCTTTTTATCAACACAATCACCATAATGCTTGATGTGCTTGTTGAGACCCCTATCAGTAATTAGAGATTTGAATACCGTACATGCAGAGTCTGTGTGTCATCTGCAAACACATTCAGACTACAGGTTACAATGTTGCTGACATATGATATGTGAGGCAGACATACAGTTATATAAGGATGATCTTCAGTGAGATCTTCCTGCTATTGGCAGCACCTCATTCTTGTGTTAATCAATGCTATGACCAAATGCGCAGTCTGTTCATGGCACAGACATGCCACTGTGTTCACTCTATTGGCCCTTTTCCATTAGCCCTACTCTACTCTACTCGAGACTACCCAGCTCTACTCTACTCGCCTTGTGCTGTTTTTCCAACAGCCCTGCCCAAAGGGGTGCAGTGTCGCTGTAAACAGCTGAGCCGCACTGCGGTCATGTCATTTTGAGCGCGACACAACAATTTGTAGCTTTTTGTCACAATCCGAGTAAAAAAGGAAAGCAGAAGAAGGCTGCAGCTGGCAAGAAGATATAACCTTTGAGAAGCACAGAAGAGTTTTGGAAGCTATACAACAGAATGAAGCCGAGGATGAGAGCAATCGAGCTGCAAAGAAAAGACGTATGAGGGTAAGCTAATGGTAGCTACCGCTAGCATGCTAGGTCATCACGCTTATGACTCATTGATAACAGCACTGTCTGACCAATCAGTTGCCGGCAGTCTGTGACATCATCTTTCAGTATCGACTCAGCTCGCTTGGAACCAGAGCGGAGTAGGTACTAAAACTAGCTTGTTTTAGGAGGTACCAGGCCAGTGGAAACAGACTGCAAATCGAGTAGGGCCGAGTAGAGTAGGGCCAAGGCGTGCTAGTGGAAAAGGGCCATAAGTTCACTAGTGAAGTTTGTCCCATGCCAAATTAAATAACAATAATAACAATAAGACACGGCTAATGATGTTGCAATTATCTAAGAAAACACGTGTAACTTCATTTTTCCTCTTTTGTCACTTTTCCCCTCCTACTCTGTGTGTTGTTGTCAATAACCTGCATTCAGGAGGTTTAAATTTCAAAAGTTAAAATAAACAAATAATATATTGTTGAATAGTAATAAAACAGTTTGTATGAAAAGATGAGTTCATTTATCTGCCTTTAGAATAATATATGAAAATATTCCCAGTATACATCAGAAAGAAAAGTAAACCCTCAATGTCCGTTTTTTCTAGTATCGATCAATCGGAGGCCAAACTACCATTAGTGTGATATAAGATCTCCTTCAAAGGGGGAAATCTTTACAACAGCACAAAAATGTATGTGTGAAATTAGATAATTTGTTTCACGCCATTCATATACCCTACTGATGTATTTAAATGACAAGTCTGAAAACAGATGTTAGCATAGCATTAGCCTTAAGGAGCACTAACAAGACCCTCAGAATAATCTTCAGCATCCATGTGTAAATAATTGAGACTAAAAAGATGACACTCTGGTGTCAGGCAGCAGTGACCCGTACTTCTAACAAATGTGCATATTTTAATCCCAAATGCTTTAAAAAATCATCCACCCGGAATAAAAGAACCAGCTGTTCTGAAGGGTCTGAAGCCGTCTCTGGTGAGCGTTACTTGAGTATTCAGAGCACAGAGACTCGGCTGACACGTCTGCCCTCGGCTCCTCTGCTGCCGACCTTCACAGTGAAGCGCTCAGCAGACAGCTCTCAGATCAGGTATGGCCTTTGAGGAGAAGTGGCTCTCGCCAGGCGCCACCACATCGGCCACTCAGGGGTCTAAAAAGGACGAATACGTGTCCGTGTGTCTGAGACACAGAGGTGGAGGAATTCAAAAGAAGACGCTGCTGTCCGAGTGCATTATGAAGAGCGTGGTCATAGATAAGAAGCCGCTGAGCTAACCTCGGTTTTTGTCGTCAGTAGGACATTATCAGGTCAAACACGCACACACACGTTTTTTTTATCAGCTGGAGGATATCAAAACAAGACTCCAGCACAGTGAGTCTCTGGTGACAGAGGGTAAATGAAAAAGTAGCAGCTGAGTGTCAGTGTCTCTCCTCTGTATCCTGACACATAATACCAAACATCATAAGAGGGGATATGCATGACATTCACAGACGTGTTAACTGCTGCTTAAGAAAAAGGATTTTGGGGGATTTACACATACTTCCCTTGAGTTTTATTTTCATGCCTTTACTGTCACTAAACTAAGCTGGATATCAGGGATTTAGACCTTTTTATGGGCTCTTCAATGTCAAACTATTCAATATGCTTACATTTTCAGATATTATAAGAATAAAAAAGGAAAGCAATCTGAAAGCCCTTAACTGAAGGAATTATCTCAATGTGACATTAAGTGTACTTTAACATCAGTAACATAAGAGAACGTACGGTCTGAACGTCAAATATTGTTCACCATCTCTTTGTGAATATTAGCAATTGTGTAATTTATCAGTCAGAGAACACACGACAATGTCTTTTGGTCTAAAACTTTTGGTTGACTTTGTAAACAGATGGTGAGTTTTGCAATAGCCAGCAGGCAGGACAAGCATCAAGGGCATTTTACAGAGTCAATTATTCAGCACTGTCATGAAAAAATAATTCATATTTAAATTCAGGAGCATATGGCTATAAATGTTTGGCAGGAAAAAATGGTTCTTCTAGATTTAGTCAATTGAAAAGAATTTAAGGGATTTTCACAAAGCAGAGCTGCAGAAGTGCTATGTAATGAGATAAAGTTTCACTTCTACAGTAAATAAAACAAAATTCAACTTAACTTAATAATGACATGCAAAAAATATATCAACCCATCCATCATCTACACCGCTCATCTCTTTCAGGGTTGTAGGGGCTAGAGACTGTCCCAGCTGACATTGGACAACCATTCACACTCACACTCAATTTAAAGTCACCAGTTAACCTAGAAAACATGTTTTTGGTCTGTGGAAAACGAGAATGCCCATGCAAACAAGCACATAGAAAGGTCCTGGTCAACATAGTTGAACCAGCAACTATGAAGCACACACACAAACTACTGCACCACCGTTCCACCGCATGCAAGTAATTCTTAATTCAAAAGCAACTAATGTAATGTTCGATTACTTTCATACATTGTTTCAAACATTTCCAAATGTTTCCAAAGTCAGAGAAGTCCTGCATTTGTATCAGTTCACATTGGACCACCATGACAGACACAACAGGTTGACAACTGCCAAACACTTTTCTTCAGAGCTCTTCACTAGTCTCACATTTCCATTCACGTATGATTACACAATGTAACTAGAAAAGCACTTGGAAAGCGCAGACCTCAGCCAAGAAGCACAGTTCCCAGACGCTGATCCGGATCAACACCAAAATTGAATCACTTCTTCCTTTTCCCATGCTGAATATTTCCTTAAAATTTCATCAAAATCCATCCATAACTTTTTGAGTTATTTTGTTCACAGACGGACAGACAGACAAACTCTTCCGAAAACATAACCTCCTTGGCGGAGGTAATAATGCAACAGCAGACAATGCAGAGAGTAGTATCCTTGATTTTCCATATTACTTCACCAGGCTACTTTTAACATTAAAAATACAAGTAGTCAGATAAATATGAACTCTGTTTATTAATGAGAAATGACTTTTGAGATCAACCGCCTCAAAAATGTTTTTCATTGTAAACCACAATAAATAAATCAAATTTAAGTAATGCATATTTAAACAGGTAATTTTTGCAAAATGTTAAAAATATCCCAATAACCAAAGACGAGTGCAGGAATATTTTGGTTAACAATGTTTTTGTGGCAGATTTTGTCATTTTTCTTCATGTTGATAACTTACTGATATTTATAATAAACTTGAATGGGAATTAGGGTCACATATGGACCCCAGGCTACACCTGTCATTGCTGTATCAAATGGTCTTAGATTGTCTTTGACTCAAACAGAAATCAGTAACCCTCACAGTATTATGATTTCCTAAAATTTGTGGTAAATCAAAAATACAAATTTGGTTTCATTATAATGTGTTGCATATAACTTAAACATCAATTTATTTATACAATTATCAAAATTCTGGGTTTTTTTTGGATAGAAATCCAAAATAATTATGTAAGAGTGTAACATTCAACAATTACTCCTTTTGCCCCTCTCTCAAGTAGTGTCTGCCAAAGCTCAATTATTGGACATGTTGTCTTTCTTTATATGTGAGACTTTAATTTGCACTTTGAATTTAGTTTCTAGTGCTTGTCTTCCTTTGTTTCCCAAATTTTGTTTTGTTACTTTGTTAGAGTTTTTGGTTTTTAATTCCTTTATTGTTAGTTTATAATAAAGCTATTTCTTTTCATCTGCATTTGGGTCCATGTCCTTTTTCTTTGTTAGTTTATTTTTCCACCAACCTGACAGTCAGATATCTTTCTAGTAAATATGAGGCTCCTGAAAAAAATGTTACTCGAGACATTATCATGAGAATCAAAGGGAATCGTGGCCGCTGTTCTCAGTTTTCCCTCCATTCTGATAAAGTGAATAATGTTTACTTTAGGTGTACTCTTCTGTTTAAGATCGAATGTGCTCAGTGAGTAACTGTTGGGTAGTTTTTGTTTTGAAGTGGAGATGGTGCTGCCCCCTTCACATCATTTAGTTCAGACTGACGTGACTTCTCCGCTTTTCTTTTGCCTGTGTCACCAAAATGATGCAGATGTGCAAACCTGATGTGACTAAAGTTTGAAGGCTTTCTGCATCACTTAATTCTTCAGTTCTCCATCTGCTTCAGGCTGTCAGCCATCCCTGCCAAAATTATTTATGGGCCTCTAGGTAGGCGTTGTCCCATTCAGAGTTGAGCTTGCATAATGCGTGCTAGGATTTTCAGCTGTTTTTGTTCTGTCAGTGCAAGTGGGTCACCAAGGTAGACAAAAACACCTCAGATTCATGGGCTGGTTTTATATTTACTTCAAATTAGTGCTGTCAGACGATTAAAAAAAATTATTCTAATTAATTACCGGATTTATAATTGATTAATCTAATTAATTGCATTTTAATCTCATATCTGCTTAAAGTACAGAAATAAAGAATTTGAATTCTAGGATATTATAAAATTGTAGTGCATGACTAATCAAATGAATACACTAAGAAGTGAAGATTTGTAAATCCACATTTGTATTGGTGACTAAATAAAACCAAAGTCAGGGCAACTTGCCCAGAAAATTCTAAGCTCAATCAGGCAACTCAAATTAAGCTTTAAGTGTGTTTCATAAATCAAATTCAAAATAAGAAAAAGGTCGAGGACATCCAGCAAAACAATTAGGCCTGATGCATTATTAAAGAATGTAGAACAAATATGGATAAATAAATTCAAAAATAAAATAAGACTAAGTCTTAAATATGCCATTCCTGTTGTCACCTGGGCTTTGTTTGGTTTGACTGGAGACGCATGTGTGAAGTGACGTGCCACTGCCATGTACGGGTCCTTCAGCTGGCCAATATCAAAATGTTTGTGTGCTATGATTAATCTTGCGATTAATTTTTATAACATATTAATTTGCGGTGTATTTAATTAATCTAATTAATGCACTAAAGTGACAGCCTTACTTCAAATATTTTTGTGTTTCAACTTGTTTTGTATACTTGTTTTGATGATGAGGCCATTTCAAACCCAAATTTGACTTTTCTTCAAGGTATAAAGTTTGCAGGACAAGAACACTGAGGGGCTCGTGTAAAAAAATGTCGCTGAGCTTCTAGATTACTTATTGTGTACAAATTTACCTGTTGTATTTGCCTGTACATGCATAATGTGCATATTTCTGGTGAATGATGAACTGAACATATTTTCCACCCATGGACACAACATGAGCATAGTTCAGGAGTTTAGAGAACTGTGTTTGACAGCTTGACATGAGCTGATATATTGGTCTGCAATATGTTATGGGATGAAATGCTGAAATGGAAATAAACTTTTCAAAGTAAAAGTTCTGCTGTCATGACTCTATGGTTGGACTACTGACATTTTCATATAAAGCTATTTTGTCAAATAGGCTTATACATATTAAACTTTATTTACAAACCCACCGAAAAGAATCACAAGCAGTTTGGACCTAGGTCAATCATTTTCAAGCATCAGACTACAAGAAATGTTACTAACCTCCACCAAGGAGGTTATGTAATTATCGGCGTCTGTTTGTTTGTTTGTTTCTCTGTTAGCAACATAACTCAAAAAGTTATGGACAAATTTCAATGAAATTTTCAGGAACTGTCCGGATTGGGAAAAGGAATAAATGATTAGATTTTGGGGGCGATCCGAATCACCAGCTGGATCCAGTAACTTTTTTTTTTAAATTATTCTTTAACATTGCGAGATAGGACCATTTTCGGCATTTGTGCATATTCATATGTTTTCATGGTCAAGGCATCTAAATATTTAGCTGAAATAAAGGACTGTGGTGCTGCCGGAGGTCAGCGCTCTCCAAGTGGTTTTCTAGTTCTTTGAAACTTCTTGTTTCTGAATGCCTCACTGACTGTCTCTGCATGCTGTGATACTTTTGTCTGGCATTTTGAAAAGCACAAGTATTTAACGGGAATAATAGGTTATTGTTAATCGAAGCTGAAACCTGTGAAATAAATAAACCACATCTGCTGAATACAAACAGCCTGCATAATAAAGAGTGATTAGTTTGTATTTTCATTGACTTGAAGAATTAATAACTGAGGTAAAACACAGGGCATCACTGTTTTTCCATTTAAATAAATCCTTATCAATTAAACTATTAACCTTTTTGAGTAAATTAAATAAAAATAGCTTAGTGCGGAAAAAAAGGTAAAAGTTATTTTTTTGGAAAGTCAACTATGTGGGCCTTTTGGACTAAAAGAAGGAAATTAGTCTGTCTTGTTTTTTATGACTTGTTTTTTTTGTGATTGGTGTTTTAATATTAAATGTAAAAACAACATGAGTAGGTCTCAGTAATTTAATATCAGGTCAAAATGTTCATCTTCATTCATAGCATTACTTATTTATATGGTCAAATTCTGTTTGATTACGCAAAACTGTGACTCACAAAAAAATAATTATCATCGTTGTTAAAATGTAATTTCATATACATCAGGAAATTGTTACTCTGTAATTATTTTGTTTGGGTCAAGTGATTATATCATACAGTTCTATTAAAAAAGCCTCTTTGACTCACCAGACTCCTGCTGTTGTCACTGAAAAGTTTTTGCTCTATTGTAAAGTGCATTGAGATAACACTTGTTATGAATTGGCGCTGTACAAATAAAGATCGATTGATTGATTTAAACATAATCCGGAAAAGTGTCCACAAAATACTCAGCCCTGTGAGTACATTTCACATCAAATACTTTTTGCTTTTACTTAAGTGGGTTTATAGAAATCCACTGTGGTTTGTACTTGAGTAAAGTTTTATCAAGGGCAATGTAATTTTACTGTGGTACAATGTTTGTGTCCTCTTTCCACTCCTGCTTTTAGGCCATTAAGTAACTCGTGCACTCGCTGAATCAAGACTCTCCACACAAACACCTCAAAATTTGAACATGCTTCAGTGTCTTCCTTTATGCGTGACAATCCTGTGGGCTAATAAAGAATGTAAAGAGTAGATTTCCAACACAGGGCAACCTCAGGCTAAAACTTGCGTCGGTGGCACAGTGGGATAGTGCGCTTGGTCAGTGATCAGGATGTTGCAGGTTCAAGCCCAGCTCAAGGCGACACATGTCGATGTGTCCTTGAGCAAGACACTTAACCCCAAGTTGCTCCCACTGTGGCGTGTAAATGGGCATGAAAAGGGTGTGAATGTGTTAGAGAAACTGATGGAAAATGAACTCAGTGCCATCAGTGAGTGAATGGGTGTGAAGGGTAGGTGAGGCCTGCGACGTAAAGCAGCTTTGAGCAGTCAAAGACTAGAAAAGCACTTTATAAGCTCAAGTCCATTTAACATATGCTTGAGGTAAAATCAGGTTGCAGGTCCAAAAAAGTGTTAAGGATGTTTTTTTTTTTCAGAATCATGGCTTCCATGAAAGCAATGCTCTTTAGAATCTAAAAATCTTATTATACAGTGCATCTTACCTTTGGTTGAAAGAAGTTAACCAACGCAGATACCCTTGATCACATCTTCTTCTGATAAAGTACCTTTGTGAGGCCATTGTAAAATCAGGCTCTAGCTTTGCTTCTTCTTTATAAGCAGGTTTTTGTTATTTTGTCTAGATGTGTTTTCTTACCTGCTTTGCCTTGTACTATCTACAAAGCAGTTCTAAGAAAAAATGAATCTGGTCCTCTTAGAAATACTGAAGCCAGAAGAAGCTATTCATTGCTGCTGGTGGAGTGCTGATTTGACTAAAAGTGAGGATACATTTTTATCTTGATAGCAGTATGGACTGACTGGTTTTGTGGTAGCGCGAGAGGTGAAAAGTCCTAATAACAAGGGGTAAACATGAGGAATATCAAGGGGTAAACATGAGGAAACCTGACCTTGGTTTGTATCTTTTAAAACTCATTCAATTTATCCTTGAGTTACAATGGACTCAAGTGTAAAGTCTGAAGAAAATGTGTCAAAGCCTACTTTAGGTATCAATTTGACAAACAAGGGAGTATCATAAGACCCACAGCTCTTCAAACAGTAACCATAAAAGTCTGATCAGGTCATTCTTGAGTCAGAGAGGTCATGTGAGGAAACTTTGCAGTGAACCCCAAGGGGCCTGATCACACTGCTTCCACACACGTGCAAAACCAAGTTAACTTGTTTAAACAAACATAACGTTTCTGCACTGCTCACACACACTGTGCTTGGAGTGTGTTGCCAATCACCAGTTTAAGTCAAGGATTCTTTTCTCCCATCTCCATTTTCAGACAGAACTATTCATCATCCTTCCAACGAAAGACAACAGCTAGCTCATTGAGGGCAACAATAATCGCCCACACCTGTCTCTTTGCCTGTTTTCATTTTCATTTGTGTCTGCTTCGGCTGACAGTGACAGAATTGAGTGCTGTGACTTTGTGTCTTCAGCAGAGAAGTTGAAAATGTTTAATTCTTATGCAAGGAAAAACCGCATCCCACACCAGCAGGGAAAAACGCCTCGCAGGAGTGCACCCATTAAAGTGTTGTGAAGATGTTGCATCGACTGTCAAGGGATGGACTTGAAGATCACCTTGAATTCTGACCTCCAAACTATAAGTAATCATTCTTGTGTCAGGATGGACATCAGTGCAAATACTGTAGAAACTTTTTTAAAGTGTACTTGTGGAGTAACAGTTCCACATTTCAAACAGATGATGTGTTGTGTTGATGTCTGTGATGTCCCACATTCTGCTGTGAGCGACGGAGCTGTGGACAGACACAAGAGGGGTCAGCAGGATGTGGGATTTCTTGTGTTCTTGTTTCTTGTTCTACGCTCCTAGTTATTGCAGAGTGCGCGTTCCTTTGGTTTGGTCAGCCGCGGCTCCCGTAGTCACCCGTAAGTGTATCATAGAAATGCCAAGTAGTACTGTTTAGGCTATAAACATGTGCTAAATGATGTCGTTTTGAGTAAATGGTGGACGTTACCCGCTCAGGACACTTGGATTACAGCGCACGAGCAGTATGGAGGAATATTGCCGACTTTTTGTGGACTTTTAAGGACACTGTTTGTTCGGGCTCTGACCGAAGTCATGATATCAATATCAGTGGACAGCGAGGATCCCCCCAGATCTCCGGCTGCATCCTAGATGTTCCAAAACTACTCCACAGTGTTGTTCAGCATGAGGGTGAGTAGAAAATGAGGCCAAATCGTTGTTTGGGTGTAGTATTCCTTTAAGCTGTTTTCATCCAGGCAGGATTTTTTAAAGGTGTTATGAGGAGAATCCAATACCGGCGAAATAAAGACTCTGCTACCCATGAGCACGCGCGCCGACTGTCATAATGTTGTGTTCCAGTAACCTCGGAAATGGGGGCGATATCATCTCCCACTTATTGGCGTTCCAGTTGAAGTCAGAAAAAAACATGTCGATCTACCAGGCTATTGTTAGCTGTTGTTAGCACGCCCTGCGTTATTGTATGAAGAATGTGATTATCACTATGGCAGCAATTTTGTTAATACAAGTCTAGCAATACTATGTATACAGCTGATCTAGAGCGACACACCCCAGTCAGAAGTGCAAATAAATTGATTATTACAGGAGCTAAATAACTGTTCACACTGGGGGCATCCATCTTCGATTGTAAACTCGGGGGTGGCGAGTTCCCAGTAGGAAATTCCAACTTAGGAGACGTTCCAGTTTCAGTTTCCTACACGGAAACCAGAAATTCCTACTTCTGACTACAACTGGAATGCACCAAAAGACGTGACTGAAGCCAAAGCGTGTGTGTTGTGATTAATGCAGCTCGGACCTTCCCTCAGAACTCTGCATTGCTTTACAACTTCTTTTTTCAACAACTTACAGGATGCAAAGCGACGAGGTATTGTATCTCTTTCTCGTTACGTAGCGGCAGGTTTTGATGTGTGACAACAAGCTATTTTTGGAAAACGTATTATCGTAGTTGTAGCTGGCTATATATCGCTACTTACAGCCCGGTGCTCTAAGACGTGTCTGAATAATTTAAATTTGCTGTAGTTTTAATTGTCTTGTTCCTGAAGCTGAGTATCCAAGCCAGTCTAATTCTGTCCGACCCGACCAGAAGGCTAAGGAATAGCACTAATAGATAACCTATTTTGATGATATAAAACTCATCTTAAAGTGTGTATTTCCATCAGGCACATATATAAAAGTGAGACTTTTTTGTAATTACTTAAAAACTCCTCGCAGTCTCTTTAAATGGAGAAAGAAATCTCTGTTTAAAAAAATAAAAAAACTCCACCTATGTGTGGGCATCACTCAAGCCACATATCTGGGGGTGGTCCACATATAATTTTATTCTATTTTGTTTTAGAGAGGAAACAAATGACACACTCATTTAATCAACCATTTGATCAAATTTCTTGTCTCTCCTCTAAAGACCTTAAATATCAAGATGTAGATTTAATATCTCGTACGACATATCAAGGATCTGCAAGGACCCTGACTGACAAACAAAAAACCCTGAAATACTACAAAGCAGAATAAATTCAGAGGGCTCACAGGACTTTAAAAATTTGATGTTTAGAACGATACTAATCCAAACAAGGTTGAATGAAGTGAGGCACGCACGTTCATGCAGGAAAAAACACCCATATCTGTTGAGTAAATGAACAAAAGGGGAGAAAAATGCTTTGAGTTCTGCAGCATCTGATTCCTCTGCAGTTTATTCTGCACCAGCTCTCAACCAGACAGCTTGCCCTTTCATCAGCTCACAACTGAAATCAGATTTGGTGGACGCGTCTCAAAGAGGAGGAACAGAGGACAACATGTCTCCTGAAGAGATGAGTGCTGACATGGAGCAGACCTGTGACATGCTGACAATAGATGAGTGGTTTTTAAATCATGCACGAGCCAGTCAGGAGGAGAGAGGCAGTGTCTGTCTGAGATGTAAAAGGAGGTGGACAAAATGTCTCCTCCTCTAGCACCGATACTATGTTTTAAAGCACTCTGCTCCACCAACACAGTGCTTTTAAAACACTTTGCTTTGAAGTTTGTCCACAAAATGCACCCAAAGAAATGCCTTAAGACGACGACAATCACTGGAGTGATCCACACAAAGCAGAGTGTTGCTGCATGTGGGATTCTCTTCAATATATGAGCTCAGCAGCCCACACAGCGCTGCCCAGCAGATCAGCATGTACTCCTCTGTTACACTGCTCTCTAGCATTGGTTTTATAAAACAGAGATTACTCACAGTCTAAGCCACCATCTTCACAAGGCAGCCATTTCCCTTTGACGTAACACTACTGCAAGGACGCAGAAATGCTGTCATGATTTTGTAATACTGTGCTACAAACATCTTCAAATCCGACAAATTTTATTTCACCACCTTTTAATTTTCAGTACTGCAGACTGGTGACATTTTGGGGAAAAATCCGGCCATATTCAAAACTTTAAATGCATATTTTACAACTAGTGGAGCTTTAAGCAGAATTTCAGGAGGAGGACCACACATCAACCACGCCTCTTCCTGTGTTCCTATAAATTCTAACCGACCATTCCCTCTTTTGTTTTCCCAAACCGTTATCTGCTTCACGTACCTACTATGTTGCTTGTTATCCACTGTACCCAATAAATAATTGTCAAATTCATCCTGTTCATGGTGTGGTCCTTGCTAGTGAAATTGTCTAGTTGGTGACAAACAATGTTTTCAAATTCAATGCAACGTAGAGTTACATAGAGGGATAAATAATACTGAACTATGCTGACATCTGACATGCAGATATTTCCAAACTTACTGACAAAAACACATTTTTCTATAGTGCCAAGTTTCCTGTTTTCCACCAAATGCCATTGTTATTGTATCCCTCCCATGCTCTTTTAAAGGCAAATGAACATGTGCTTATACGTGTGCCCAGAGGTGCACTGGTGCTAACATAAAGAGGGGTCAAGTACAAAACTTTTCTATTTCATTCTTCAGGGTTAAGAAATAACCATAATTATATCAGGACATTTGTTAATACATTCATTTTGAGTTGTTAATGGGACAGAGGGCTGCAATACAGCCCTATGTTCAAGGAGGTTGCATCTTGTAGCTTAGACTGGGCATGCATTTTTCTGAGACTGAGGGGGAATAAGCTATGGGGATAATCATAAACTACATTTGTAATTAGCATAAAAACCTTTTAGGCTATATTGAGTACACACATAGTAAGGCTTCAACATTTTCCTTCTGGTGTGCACGCTTGCTCACTTGCGTTTTGTCTTTAACTCGTATCAGCTTCCTGCACCATCTGCACAACAGGTCACCGAACAGCGCACAGACTGTCCAGGACACTTCAGAGGGCCCAAAAAGAAAACTTTATCTGAAAATTTAACTCATTCCAGTGCAGCTGACAGTCAAGATGTGGAGCAACTTTAGCTTGTTTTGCTATTTAACAGTTAACTCCATTATTCAGGCCTGATCTGAATGAATTACTACGATCAAGTATTTGGTAAATTGCAATTACAAGCCTTAACTATTGAAGTTAGAATACTGAAAACTGTCAAGTTCGAATCAGACTCCGATCTATACATATAGCTAAGGGAAGGGGATGGCTGGGCTCAGTCAGAATGTTCATGGGCCTGGGTGAGGTCAGGCTTGATTTTTTGGTCCAGACCTAAAGACTTCTCCAAGCTCTCAAGATTTAGCTCCCCTTCCTTTTCCCATGGAAACTACTGGTATTTGTCGATACACCAAGCAACACTAAATTATATTCAAAAGCTCTCCTGCATTGGGGAGTTCAATTTTTTTAACTTTACACGGGTGCTGCCAACAGTCATGCCCAAAGACAGATTTATTAAATACTGTTTAATCCTTGTTGTGGTTTTAATAATCAAGTTGTCCTGCTTCATATACAGAGTACTGTCTGTTTCGTGGCAAAGAAAAAGAAGGGAGATATTTAATGATTTGGATACAGGTCAGACAAAACAATGAAACCTACTTAGAAATTTACAAGAGGCCAACTTACTGGCATGTACCGTAACAAAGAAAATGAGAATGGACACTCTGATTAGTTTGACCCAAGTATAGTCCTTTGACTTTGCAGTGCGATAATTCACCCTCTAGAACAAAAATTAGGACCAACAAATCCCAAACTGTTGTATATTACTTGCTTTTGAACAACACGCTTTTAAAAAAGGTCCTAAAATAGCACCCCTACCCATTTTATTTATGTCAGTGTATTGCTTAAATGATTGTATACAGAAGCACAGCGTTTCAGAAACAAAAGGAAACAGTTTGTTTCTTAAACTTGTTGGCTTTTATTTTTTTAGTGTTGACATGAAGCTAGTTTCCGTGTCTGGGGCTTCGTGATACTGTTCTGTTTCGATCAAATATTTTCACATCAGATTTTGTCTTTTTCCCCACTTCAGGTTTACAGTTTGTTAATACCTGAAATGAACTTGTGTGCTGCATGTGGCCCTTGGGCCTTTTCCTGGCTTACAGCCTTGTACATTAGCATTAGTTTATTTAGATGACAAATTAAAAGCTTTAAGTTGCAATTGTGCCATGTAACATTATCAAACATTAAGGTTAGGCTGTAGTTAAAATGTTAACATTTGCTTTGCCTTAGCTAACAGGGTTTCATTTTATATTCAGTACTTACAAATATGGCCTCAAGTTCCTAAAAAAATGTCTATATGGCTTATCAAATCATAGATATTTGGACAGGCATTTATATACTACATAGGCCTGTCACGATAACAAAGTTTGCTGGACGATAATTGTCCAAAAAATTATTGACGATAATCAATATTATTGTCATTATTATTTTTTTTTTTCATTGATGTAATTGTAATATATCTCATAATAAAGTGAGTACCCCATATCATAAGCAAGAAACTTTAATTTCTTATGAGTATTTAACTGTATTTGGAAGGTCAAGAGCTTTTACATGAAATAAATTAAACAAACAATATAAAACAAAAAAGAAAAAAACAATAAAAATGAAAAGGACTCTCTTTTGGGAAAATTGCATGTAAATAAAAATAATTATAATAATCAAAAACAATAAAAAATAGACCCTGTCTCTGTAAAGAAAAAATGAAACTCCAATAAAAACACACACAAAAATAAAAACAATAAATAAAAGGGAGTTTATACAGTTCCTGAATTGTTTGTGACATGTACTTTCTCCCAGTCAATTCTTACTGTCTGTCAAATGTTTGTAACATTGCTGGCTTTGCAACCATATTGAAGGGCTGAATTTTTTTTGCAATGCAGCAATCAACACTGTCCGTGAGCACGCACCATTTTGCACTTTTATTTGTATTTACTTTGCAGACCAAATGCCTCAGTAAGCGCTGACAGTCAGGACAGAGGCTCCGCCGCACCCTCCCTTCTTCTTCTTCTTCGCCACTACTTTCAAACAAATGCGACTTATCAGCTCGTCAGTGTTCATGAGCTCACACCTTCTTTATTCCGTTTAAAACCAAAAAATTCCCACACTGGGGCTGTGCAACCAGCTTAAGAGCCGTATCTTTTGTGCCTTTATTTATAATAGTGTTTGTTTCCTCGTTACTCCTCTCGCTCACTTCAGGACTCTCCGTGTGTACGCACGAGCGGCCCCACCTCCCCCACAAAGATTGCATGTCTGACAGATGCTCACTCCACTATAAATCCACTATAGAACCGATGCACCCCTGTGTTAAGAAAGATGGACGGAGTGAGCCATCTTCTCAGTCAGCCTCTTTGGTAGAAAAAGGGGAGGACAACAAACATACATGCATGTGTCAGTTTATCGAGGCCGGCAAACTTACCGAGGACGTTTTTATTTATCGTTCGGTTAATTGATTTATTGATTATCGTGACAGGCCTAATACTATACTATACATAGCTGAACATATTTAGTAATGTTTATCAGATTCCTACAGAGATGTAAAGAATCCTAAAATTTGCACTTCCATCATTAACAATTAAGATTTCAGAGAAAAATGGCTGCCATTTGTATTGTGAATGGGCTAAATAGGAGTTAATAGTTCTCATTTCATTAAGATTTTATTTATTTCTGGAAGGAATTAGTGTTATATATGCTAAGACAAAGTTGCTAGTGTTGTTTTAAACAGTTCTTGATAAAATGCAGAACAGTGCATTTACAGGTTGATTTGGAACTAAGACGCTGGCTGAGGTTTTGCTGGCATCTGGCCCTGTGCATCTTCTTCTCTGTCTTGGGCAGCAGCTCACATGACGACCGAGCGTGGTGTGCAGTCTCAACTGTGACTCAGTCGTCCCTCCCCCCCTCCTCGGAGAAGGTGACCTCTTTAAAATTCTCTCGCAGGCATCTGAGGCACACCGTTGTCATGGGATGCCCGAGGCTGAGAGCAACACTAAAGGAGGCTCAGACAGACAAAGAAGAGACTTCAGAGAAATCTTTTAAAAAATCAACTATGTGGATCTACGAGACAGTTTTCAGTGGGCAAAGCTTCCAGAGACAGGGAAATAAAAAGGATTAAAGCTGCCAAATGACAGCAAAAGGACACTTTGAGTACAATTAGCTGAACAACGCCTACTCCTGGTGCAGACCAATGCAGATAACAGCTCACTGCTCCAAATAAGCTGAACTGAAAAGAGCCCTGCACCCCCACACCTCCCACTCCTGCCAAATCCCTGATCAGCCAATCAAACAGATTATTTCTTATCTAATGACAGCTCAAAGTTGTAAACAGATTGATAAGCATTAATCTTCATGTTTCCTCTTGAACGTTTATCAGTGACAGTGACAACATCCATGGCATTTTGTTGCTTTCAAAGACAATTCAGACTCTGGAGATATTAACCTTGGAGATGTAAACATGTTCATAAATGTGACTTTTTTAGTCAGTAAGGTTTAGCTCACTTGGCATGCTGGCTGCTTTGCAAATTCATGGGATGTATTCTGCTAGGTCATCCTGACAGCACCAGGCTGAAAGTGTTTGAGGAGGGCTTCACCTTTCAAAAACAATACTCAAATATAGCTCTGTCAGTAACAGCCATTTCAGGCTTATCAAGTGATGTAGTTTGCTGTGCTGCTACCAGAGAGTAAAGTGTGCAACAAAAATCAAAACTGCTGAAAACTGTCAGGAAAAGGGCAAAAATATCTTATCATGAGGAACTCTTTTAATGTTGTCTTTGCTCCTCTTAATGGAAAAAGTTGTAAAGCTCTGATAAATAGCAGCTAAAGGCTTGCGGTGGATGAAGCCAGGCATATACTTTGCATTTTAACAACACTAATTTTGAGTCTCATTACTGGCTGTAGAGACAAGGCGGATTTCAGTCTGTTGTTTACACAGAGACCCAATGGCGTGTCACAGCCAGACCGACTACTTCTGACTGGTCAGATGGATCCTGACATGTTTGATATTCTGTTTGTTTGACTGCATTTACTCACTGCATGCTCATGTGATGTATCCGCTCCTCGTGTCAGGAATATACATGAGAAGCTGCAGCTGACAGGGAATGTTTGAAATTATTTAGCAGCTGGTTGTGTTTCTCGGTAGTGTCAAATCTGTGTCTGTGCATGCCAATGTTTAGTGTCTGTTTGTTCATATGAGCAATGCAGAAGATACTAACTGCATGAAATGAAACTCTTTGAGATTTGTATTTTATTTGTACAGCGATAGCACTCAGGTCCAGTCTGATAATCAGGTCAGTACAGGGTGAACATATAGGTATTTCACATTGTTTGTGTTTTGTAAACACTTTACTCACATGGTTGTACGCTGACATTCCACCACAACTGATGAACTACTTTGAAAATAAATAATTTGTACCTGGATTTACCTGTGGGCAAATTTTCCTCCAGACACATTAGTCCTTGGAGGCTTGTAAGTTCACTTGGCAAGTTCTTTATAAAATTCAGAGGCCTATACAAATACCAATAAATATTACAAGGGACTAATTTCAGCTTTGAGCTATTATTGTTGACCCTTTTTTGAACATTGCAACACCAAGAGCACACTCAAAAAACATGCATTTTATTTACTGACATCTCATGTTTGCATAAAACCAGTCCTCACATGTTGAGCGACCCTGCATGATACGTCAGCCACAGGAGTCTATTGGCTTGAGGGGCTAGCAGTGCTCTCTAATAGCTTTTCTCTTTCATTTTTTTCACAAAATTTACAACAAAGTTAAAAAAGTATTTCGCAATGTGTTGTTGTAAACATACCAGTTTAAGGAGCTGTACTGAGTGAATGACATAGCTGGCCTCCTTTTGAAAAACAGATTCACATCGTCTTGTTTGTTGTTAATTAAAAAGACATACAAAATGAAGCGCCCAATAAAGTTCTTTTAGAGAGCTTAAGGCCTGCTCTTCTTACTGAGCTAATCGAAGACGATTAGTATCTTTAAGATAGGCCAATGGTGAAACAATGGTGGGACATAACAGTGGTAGGATTAATCAGAGGAGGCCATCAGAACAAAGCATTTCAGGCAGCTACTGGCACTGTAAACAGAGGGAGGAGGAGAAGTCTATGTGTCTTTCACAAATGATGGATTATTTATGACAATCAATCATTTGGCTTATTTTGGCATAGGTAGTCTGCAGGACTGAGTAAAATGTGACAATGATAATCATTTATTTGTAAAAAGTGCAACTAAAATATTCGGATCATACCTGCTGTGTGCAGGAAGAGTTTAGTGATCACTTCCCTCTGCTACTTTGATTGACATTTGCAGCGTTTTGCCTCCCTGCACCCCCACCTGAACTTTACACTTCACCAGTATCATGTCTGACAGCAACCCATCGGTGGGATGGTGTTTTAATGGGTATTAATCCATGTTAATGTTGTTAAATTATAAACCTGGTTAAACTCTCGTACAGCCTGTTATCCTGTGGCGATGATTCATTTTTGCCTCCAGTGGTGTGATGTTTTGCCTCCAGTTACTGCCATAGCATCACAGAGACATAGGTCACACAGGGTCCAGTAGCTGCAGAATTATTAAAAATGACAGTTTCAAAATGTCTGCCAAAATAGTATTTAAACCATAGCTTAGCACAAAGAACAGGAGCAGGTGGGCTCTTTCCCAGTACTCCCTTGGCTTTTTCAAACACACACACCCTCTCCTGAGCAAATAAAACTGGCGTTTTCTCTTGGGCATGCAGGAGAGCACACATCACATAAATCTCTTTCATAATGCAAAAAGACTGCTGCTGTAATGGCCTTTTGTTATCCTGAAAGCAAGTGTCCTGAAATAGATGAGAGACATTTGAGCAACACATACACAAACAGAGCTGGGTCGGTGAAGCAGACGGCTGCCCTGTAAGGCACCTTGTTTCTTACTCGGCCATGTAAAGTGGTAAGGTTAGAGAAGATTAGAAAGGACACGCTAGATGTAGAAGAAAACAGGAGGGGGGTGTTAGGGGGTCTAAATTTGTGGAGTAAAAAACATTTGGTGCATCTGACAGCATGTCTGACAGAGCCTGGCCCTCTGTGCCGTTTGCTGTTTGTGACGCAGGAGAGACACAAAGGCTTTGCTGACTCCTCTGTTCCTCTCCCTGCTCCTCGTCTCTGTACAGCTTCATTTACGCTGCTATTTACTCCAGGATTTGGCCGTTTCTCCCTCTGTGAGCAGGAGAGACGACAATTCTGAGCTGTGGGGGAAATCTGTACTGAGGCCTGAGTTAACCTCTCACTTTAGTCTCCTTGAGCCGACAGAAGTAGAAAGATATTTAATATCAGAGCAGAATAAATGGACTCAACATGGTAGTCATGATTGGATAATCAATGATTTAAATTACCTTGTGTCATGACTTCTATTTGTCAAAGTGACAGTATTATGAGCGTAGAGGCAGTGGATAAAGTATTGATTGTTGTTAATGTGCTCATGCTATCAGTACTGGTTATTGCCAGCTGATATTACCTTTTCAAAAGGAACGCAGATTTAATGTTCTCGTGTCGAATACTTATAATTGTCACAACATACAGTCAGTAAGAGATTTATAAAGGCTTAGACTGATTCAGCCCTCAGCTGAGGTCACGAATGGTAAAAGAAGAGCACTTTAACTCAAGGCAATAATGCCCAAGGCAAAACCCTTTAAACTACAATGTATTAAAACAAATGTTATTTTACAGAAATAATGTTATTTTTCTTCAACCCCAGCTAAAAGATGTTTGGCAGAGGTTTGATACCAGTCTCATGGTATGCTCCATTTTAGACAGATATTTTAATAGGCATACATGAGAGAAGACACGTAAATTTTAAAAGCATTTTTAAGCAGATGGAGCTACTTTCACCATTACCCTTGACTAATTCTTGTTGAAACTGTGTTTGTGCCTTTATGTATGCTTGCGCTCCGTGCATTAATCTCCCCTGCAAAGCAAACTGCACTTGTGGGACACCAAACAAAACTAAACTGATCTGAACAGTCTTGACTGGTCTATGACTGGACTGGGACTTGCCCACTATAATGATTTTAGCAAGATGTACCACAAAGGAGTGATCAGTACATAGTGACTGGTTAACTCTATCACTGCTCTAGTCAAGGCAAAGGCTGATTTGTCTTTTAAAGTGTATACTTCTTTTTAGAATACTCTCAGACTGTGAAGAAGGGCTGGGTATCCCAGGATAGCAATACCATATGTGACACATAGCCCACAGTATTAGCAATATCATATTGTTACTAAAATGCTGATAAATATAAAATGGGTTAAATGGGCAAGTTGATAAGCTGTAATACCCTAGCTTTACCAATGGAAGTGTACAAAAATATCCATACACCAGTATATTGCAATATCTTATGCACAATGTCGACATGCACTGTTACTGTTATTTGGGTGGTTCATCCTCCTGAGGCGTCCTCAATATAGCAATATAGCAAGATCACTATGGGCCACAGGCTTTATATTAGGTTTTAGGTGGTTTAAAGCCCACTTGTCTTCTGCATCCTGAAGTCGAAATATACCAGCTTTGCACCTAATCTTTTCTCATTATCAGACAAACACACCTGTAGGCATAAACAGGAGTGCATGATCGTTTGCTATCGAAACACTAGAGTGATGGGTGCAGAAATGAGAGAGGCGTCAAGAAGCCCTTGGAATTAAATAACAATATAAACACGACAGTCCGCATGTAGACATGCTCACTCAAACAAAACAAGACATCTCTCATTTATGGGCCTGTATCAACAGGAGGCTTATTTCTACTGGCTGTGCCTGTTTTCAGTTCAAAGCCAAAGCAGTCCAGCTTTCTCACTTCTCAGCTCCAAGGGTCAAAAAACATCATTAGCATCAGCTAATTTGTGTCCCAGTGCTTGTCAGTGATCTTTCTTCCTCAGTGATCATTCAAAATAAGAAATAGGCAGGACTTTTGTGATTCACTTTATAAACAACAATGGAAGTGGTGACCATGAAATCCCTCCCATGCCCTGGTCTTCAGTTTCTATCAGTGGTGGGACATGATTTCTTGACTCTGTGTTCATGTATTTTGGATCATATTTCGATGGATTTAAGAGATTCCATGCCCACAGAACATTTTCAAAAGGCCATATAGGTGTTATTGAGACAGAGGACATCAACTCTTGTTACCTGGCAACATTGAGCTCCGGCAAGAAGCGTTTGAAACTGTAGCTGAGAGCGCTTTCAATAGGAAAAACACTCCCTGTAGACACAAGCAATTGTGCTGCTTTTGATTCTAGGATATTGACTACAAACAAAAATATTGTAACCTCTATAATCCATCATTTGGCTCCGCAGTGAAGTCTGTAGGGCTCAGTAAAATCAACTCAAGTCAGTTAAATGGGTCAGCCTGTGTGAGAAACAACTCTTCCTTTGAGTTTAAAATATCATCTATTTTACTTGAAATTTTCTGACCATGCTTGCTGTGTGCAAAATATTTTCTGTGCTGTTCTTGCTTATTCAGTTACTTCCTGTTCAAAAGCCAAAATGAGTCCAAACATTTGTGTGTGGCAGAGGCTGGAGGTCTTATCTGCTGGGTTTCAGCCATTCTTCTGTACAGCACATAAGCTCACAGGTCACCTGAGGCTTGTGGTCTTCTCTCCGTCTCCAACAGTATGAAGGAGAGGGGAGTCAAATGGCTGCATGCCTGCTGGAGAAAGATGCTTCAATACAATAAAATAGCACATTTTATATAAATCATTAACTTGTAAGACATTAATACGGTATCATGAAGAATCATAACAGTCTCAAATCATTAAATATTCATATACTGTATAATGCATTGGCATTTTCTAAAACCCATCCATATGAGCAAGGATGCTGATTGGACTGTGCCGCTTTGGGCAGCTCACGGTCAATATATATTGAAGCTTGGCAAGATGGATCTTTATAATTACAGATTGAATCAAGCAGATCCAGCTGCTGTGCAAGTTTAACCTAGAAATGACTGTAAACAAGAACACTGTGGGATTTTTTTTATTTTTTTATTTATTTTAATGTATTTTTTGGGCATTTTGTGCCTTTATTGATTTACTGGTCACAGGCTGGATTTGAACCTGGACCGGCAGAAGCATGTACATGGGATGTGCCTGGTTGCTAACCACTCCACCAAACCAGCAACCTAAATAAAATTTAGGGTTGCACATGTGAAAGTGTTCAATCTTCTATCACCAGCCATTCATTTGGTACATTTAGACATTACTCTAGCTGACAGCCATGTATCAGTGCAGCTGGTACTCGGGCTGTAGATGTTGTTACTTGTCTCACTCCCATTTCTTGAGTCTGAACTTGCACCTGAAAATAGTGAATTATCCTCTTCATAGCCAAAAATCTCTTAAGTTATTTTCTTGGTTGTCAAGGATTGTGGAAGGATTTCAAGGATAAAATGAAACATATTTTTTATGTGCTTGTTAAGGATAAGTGCTGTAAAATACACAATACTATTCTGCAACAAAGGGTTGACAAAAGACAAAATATTTTAATAAAATATTGTGAGGCTCAGTCTAAGGTTCCTTTATTTGTCAGGTGTTTTCTAGTTAATAAATATACCAGTTTACCAGTTAATAAATAAACCATCATCTCTGCCTCTGCTTTCTGTGACGGACAGCAGTGTTACTTCACAGCTAGAGGGTCACACTTGTAGTGTCTAATGTCATTTCCTATACACCTCACTGTCATTGGCTCATTCACAGCTGTGTGTCTGGTAATCATCTTGTCATATTCATGCAGGTGTGCAGTGCAGATGATACGAGCTGACACTATTTACTATGGCTCTGGATGTACACCACTACACTCAGCATCAACATATGCTCCTTCAGATCTACTGATGTAATGATGTGACTTTCAGGGTCAGTTCATAGCTGTGCATTATTTCTTTTAGTTTGTAAATTATTTTCTTTATCAGTTTTTGTGTTTACATCAAAATAAAAGGGAAAGTGTGATACCTTCAAATCTTTTATTTACAGTGTGGCAACTTTTTATTTTACTTTCTGTTCTTATGGTCCATCTGTAAAAGTCAAGATTTGATGTTCCTGCAAAGTACAGCTTGTCTTGGTATATTAGTTTTTAAATTATTGTTGCTTTTAAACTTTGCACTTCATCTTTGGAGCACTTCCTCCTGTCTTTCATTATTAATGGATGCAACAAGTAGGGTTGGTGGACTGATGCTTATTTTTTGTGCCATGGCTAAACTTATCCCTGTAAAAGCATAGTCAGCGTCCAAACAATTCCTGGACCAACATTCCTAAGAAAAAAATAGCATTAATGTCTACTCTTGTTAAACTGAAAAGCTGTTTTTCCCTGTAGTACCTGCTTCCGCAGCTTTGAGGGCAACATCAGAAAGTTACCTCAGCAAAGACAGAAAGAGGGATTTAGCATTTAGGCTCTGAATTTAGAAGAATTTTACCTGAATAAAGCCCCTAAATCTGTGCTGTGTCAGTACTGCTTTGTGTTGGCAATGGCCCCACATTAGTTTAATACCCATTCAGTCACAAGAGGTTGCAAATGCTGCCAATGAGCAACATGTTGATGTACTGATGATATACTTCTACTGTCTCTGATACTCATGTCTGCTGTTCTTCTACAAACATCTCTGGGATTTACTGCCAAAACTGGTAAACAGCTGCTTTAGCCAAGTACCTGACTGAGAACTTTCCATTTATCCAATCATTTCATTCTACTTCAGGATAACGGAGTCCTGGTGACAGCGGGCTAAGCAAGTTGAAGGCAATATTTCTCTCCCCAGTGTTGTCTTCTTCTCTAGAGGCATTCTCGGGCCAAGAGGGATAGTTTATCCCTTCATTGAGATCTGCATCAGTCTCAGGATCTCCTGCCCATTAGAAATGCCCAGAAGGCTTCCAAAATAAGATATCAGGGGAGCATCCAGCACAGATGTCTTAATCTTGTCTGTCCTATCAGGAGGAGCAACAGCCCTGCTCAAAGCCTCCTCCAGATGACAGGCAGGTTACTGCCGGACATATTTTGGTTAAACTTTAACACCCTCTTCAGACATTTGAGGAATCTGCAATATCTTTAATTTCCAACTAGTTGCTTCAGCAGTGCGGTTTTATACAAGTTTGATGTTGGTATAACTTCATTATTGTTTGGAAAAAAGCAGAAGTTAAACTGGTTCAATAAGTAACTCAGTGCAAGGTTTATTTTGTCAGACAACAAGAAAGTAGAAACCAGCTCTTATACAACACAAGAGAAATGAATGCAGACCTTGAAATGCTTAACTCTTTTCCACTGACAGTCTGAAAATGTTAGCAGGGTCTGTGCAAACATTCTCCTCTGCACAAGCTTCAACAGAACAAGCCTTTGCTGAGGGAAGGTAAATATGGCCCTCTGCTTTATTACGTTCCTGTACATTCTGGCCAAGGCATGCATGCAGCTCTTATTAAAAAGTAGGGAGCCTCCTATTTTTATGATTTTTGGCAAGAGAAATGGTCGACACTTGCTAGCCAGGCAGGCTCTCTGAACGCTTCTGATGTGATAACAAGACCAATAAAATGCAACCTGCCACTCCAGAGGAATTACACGGGAAAAATGCACACATTGCGAGACATTTGTAAGACTAAGCCTTTTCCAAAAAAACTCAGCAGCCTGTATCCACAATCTCACTTTTGAGGTCACTACTCACAGCTGATGACCATATGTGAGGTAAGAATTTAGACAGTAAATTGAAAATCTCGATTTGTCAGTCTGATCTTCTGTTTGTTTGAGATCAAACAAACTGGTGCAGCGTCTGCAGTACTGTAAGAATTTTGTCTGTCTGCCCTGATGATTGAAAATGAAAGGAATTAAAACAAACTTTCCGAAAGATAACCATAGAATAACTATGTGATGGTAGGGTTGTAAAGGAAGTGTTGAGCAAAGCAGCTCAATATTTCCAAAACACTGAGATGAGTTAAAACAGGTTGAAATCTGCAGATCAGTGGAGGACAAATATGCATGACTCTCTAATGCATGCTTATCAAACTGTAGACTGCTTTGGTGATGGTTTCTTACAGTTTTCTAGGAAACAGTGGGGAAGGTTACAGAGTAAAAGACACAAAATCTCACAGTGTGAAGAAAAGAGTTTTCAGCGGTGACAGAGCTGTCCAAGGTCCTGAAATAATCAACACACCAAGACTCTTTTTCTCAAGCCCTTAGTTACATTAAATGGTTGTGGCTTCATCATGTGCATTGATACTAAAATAAAATTCTATAAATACACATTTTTGGTGCATTGGAAGCCCTACATGCCTACATTCCAGAGTAATGACTCTGTCTCCACACTAATCCTGCTCTGCAGAGATGCCCAGGGTACAGACTGTCTGTAATGAGGCCAAACGCTGCAGCTCGCCTTTAAAAGCACAGAACAAAGATTTACAAAGTGATGCAACTGTTGAAAGTTATGTAATGTCTCTCTGAAGGCTGCTATAGCTTTAGCAGTGCTACACACTGTGCAGTGCAAGCCTGCCAGCCAATCTGCTTGACAGAGAAGACATGTCTCATGTTTCTAAGGAAAAAGGACACAAATAGGGCTTGTTGTCATTCAATCTGGGGTCAGCAGTCGATCAAATAACAATGATCCAGGCTGAGAATGACCTCTGTCCCTGGCATTGACAAGCTATTTCACTGACCCAAGCTTCAGACAAAAATCAAAACAACCAGAGTGCAAGCTCATATTCCCTTTAAAATAATCTCTGTTTACAGTATTCCCATGTGATCAGCCCCAAACTACCTTTGCTTGAAACATTATCCTTCAACATCACAGTGTGACATTATTGTTTCTGCTAACATGAGCATTGTGCTATGGCCAAAGCTGCTCAACTTCTGTGTTTTTTTACATCGTAAACTGTACTTTTTACATGCTTAAAACACATTCATAGTTGTGTTTTAAGCACTATGTCCAAACAGCATCTGAGGACTAAAAATCCTCTGGGTGTCTCTATCTTAGAAATAACCTTGTAAGCTGAGGACCTGCAGCTACTGAGTCTGTGGTTGTAGATACACACATATGTAATGTTTACAACAGATGTTGAGACCCAAAAGATTTTTTATGAGTGCTTATTAGTAGAAAATACTCAATTTTTGCCTTCATCCAATATCCAAATAATTCCGAACACATTATTGCCAAACTAATACTAATGTAGACATTTTGTTTGTTAAGAGCACAAAGTCACTTCTAAACTAAAACTGATGTTGTCCTTATATTGTGACAGTCTGTTATTTTGTTGAATGTTTTATTTACAAGACTGCACTGTAACTATTTTGTTTTAGCTTCTTCATTTTTTCTCTTTCGGTAATTGTTTTACTTTCTTTATTTTATCTGTTTTATTTTGATGTGTTTTTCTTTTTTTGTCACAGTGTTCTGATGCATTATGGGAATCACTTTCCTGAAAAGTGCTATACAAGACATTATGGTACATTTATACTACCTGTGGATCCTACAGCTGATACAAGGGATACAAGTAAAAGCTGATATTTTAATATCTCCTCATATTGATGATTAATGCTCCAAGACATCATCTGCCAATACCAACATCTTGACAACAGCATCCTACATATCAGTTCATTGTTGCTGTTGTTTTATATAAGAATATCTGATTTAGCGTATCTGAAGGTCTCAGACTGAAATCCAAACTATGCATCAGGGCCCTTTGTGTTTGCCAGTTAACATTTGGAGTGGATATTTCATTAATAATGCCTTATATTTCTTGTTTTGTATGCTTGATTTTGTGGCCATCAGCTTCAACTTGAATAATTAATATGTGGGTTGAGACCCCCGCCCACCAGACAAGTCAGGGGAAAAACTATCTGAAGATTTTAATAAAATGTGTGTACTTATGGCATCAACATTGGGAACATTGTTGATTAACACCGAGGATGCACTCATAGACTTTTTAAATGACCAACCAATCAGAGAAACCCTGATCACTGCAGCCACTGTCAGGTGACATAGTCAAACACTTTCTGTGTAGGCAGAGACTTTATCATTCAGGTTACATTTTTAATTGTTTTGAAAGATTCCAAAAGATTTTGATTTTTGTCTTTATGCATCCTAGTCTTGTCTTTGCTCCTCTACTTGGGCAAGATTTTAAAAAATCAAATGAATTAAATATTAACTAGAAAAGCACTCGGAGAGCGCAGACCTCTGCCAGCACCAAAGTCCTCTATTATATTGTGATTATTACCATAAATATTAGTCCTACCTTTATTTCATCTAAATATTTAGATTCCTTGACCATGAAAACATACCATTAGCAATTGGATTCATGATTATATCAATTTTAGTTCAGCAGTTATTCACAAAAATCACATTTTTCGTCATGGTAGCCAGGTGGTGATCCGGATCAACACCAAAATTGAATCAGTTCTTCCTTTTCCCATGCTGAACATTTCCTGGAAATTTCATCAGAATCCATCCATAACTTTTTGAGTTATTTTGTTCACAGACGGACGGACGGACAGACAGACAGACTCTCTCAAAAACATAGCTTCCTTGGCGGAGGTAATTAAAGCTGATTTAAAGTAAGTTATTCTGAATTGCTTCGAATGAGAGAGAGGGCAGTAGCAACAGATATTGTCTAGCTTAGTAACAGTAACCACGAAGGGCCAGGCTTAGCAGAATATCACTTTCTGGAAAAAGGGTAGCTTTACAAAGGGCCATTTTTCAGCTGGGAAAAGTCTGAACCAGTCTGCACTATGTGGGCAAAGTCGGCATGGCTTGTTGGCACCAAAATCTGTTAACGTGAGAGGAATAGACCTGACCTGACCTCAGCTGCAGTCAAATAAGCATGTTTGAATTTTCTAAGCTGATCTGGACAAAATTAGGTAATGGGAACTGACTGCTGATCCAACTGCAAACATCCACTGAACAAGTAAGGGTGAGACACAGGAAATAGCATACCATGACAACAGGAAGTAGCGGGAATATCCAAACAAACAGTGGTAAGCATAAGAGTTTGATGCCATCAGCTGGCTTTAGTTGGTTTGACAAAGCATGGAGTCTGTGATCCCTCATCAGCTGTTGTAAGCAAGTGTGTGATGAGCAGTCTTTCAGTCGTCATACAAACATCTGCTCAAACCAGACTGTTAGTGTGAAATTCTAGTCTTTTCAAAATCTGTGAATACTGTGAAATGTGTGTAGTGTAATGTGTCCCAGCTTAAGATGTTTTAGTATGAAAACTTAAGTTCTCAGTTAATTCATTAATCATTCTTCATTGTTTAGAAATAAGACAAAATAGGAGCGACTGAGTGCACTTAATTTGAATAGTAATGCTGGAGCTGTTGGTGAACCAGCTAGAAGAAAAATGCTACAAAAACTTTAAAAAATATTTATATATTGTGCAAAAAAAGCAGGATTTCTGTTTGTACACTAGGCCGGTCTCTGCAGTGCAAAGCTAAACTTAACACATTTCAGCTGCACTGCCTCTGCATGCGTGGATGTGCACAGATCAGTTGGTGCCATTTTGAGCGCCTGGCAGAGCCAAGCGGGCGCCTCATAACAGAGGAGGTACAGTTCATGCAGAAAAACTCAGAGACAGCTCACGCCTCAGCTGAATCTTCTCACTGAATGCGCAGTCTTTTGTAGTTTTCACCAATGAAATCAGCCCGCCGCACACACATTTCCAAACACACCATACCCAGCTGTAAATCTAAAGGCAATCACAATCCCACTGAGGATCTGAAATTCATTCAACACAAAGTCAGAGCGGATTCCTCAGGAACAAAAAGACGAATGCACACAAAAAGCAGAGGAGAGAAAAAAGGCGCTGCTTGGTTTTAAAGTTTAATAAATTTGACAAAGTCCTGTCTAACCTTGGAGATTTTTATTCCAAATGGCAGCTCTGTGCTCTCTCATCTGCATCTCTATGTGTTTGAGAATCCTTTGAAAGGCGTCGAACAGAAAAGCACCTTTCAGTCCCTACTTTGTGATTCTGTTACATGTGAATCCCAGTCACGCTCTCCCCTGCTCCCTTTATGTTCTCTGTGAGGCATAATGGGGTCCTTGAACAGCCTGGAAAACAGCTCTGAAGAAGAACGGCTGATTGATAAATGTCGGCCCTAAGTCGCTGTATGAGCTTGGAAGGAAAACATTGTTTACACACAGAGGGAGGGTCAAGGCCTTTTGAAACCTGTCCATCTGTGAGTGAAGGTGCAGTCAGGTGTTCACAGGGTGGAACAGCTGCTTTATGCTCCACTCTCTGTCTGTCTCTCTCTCTCTTTACCACTCTCTGTTAATGAGCCAGTGTGCCTGTCTGCTGAGAGCAGCTCTTTAGCAGCGTGCAATTAATCAGACGTTTCCTCGCGGAGACGAAAGCAACCAGACATTCAGCAGCAGGGCAGTTTGATTGCACGCTGAATGCAAATCCTCCAGCGTCCTGACCATCCTCATTAGTCAGGGAAGAGGAACATAGGAAAATGTGAAGTTTGAGGTGGTCAGATTGTAGTCCTTCATTTTGACTACAACGAAAAGTAATTAAGTACAAGTTTGCATTCTGTAGAGCTCATGAATCAAGAGGACATGAGATAAGAATAACTGCTCGACACAGCAGAATCTGACAGATCACTAAACTTCCTTTTACACGATACCTATGCCCCAGAGTTTTGGATAAACTGCACAAGTGGATGGTGGTTGGTGCCCACCCACACCTTTCCCCTTGAGATATACAATTGACTTTGTCACATATGCAACTGAAAAGTAGAACAGCAGTTTAATCATTAAGTGATGTTTATTTTGTTCAGCACTTTGATATTTGCCAAAATTACAAAGCTTGTCAATAGTGACTTTGATACACTATAATTAAGAAACCTGTGACCAATATTAGAAATATCATCATCAAATTCTACTGAGAACACTAGATTCCATTAAGAAATTAGGGATGTCCCGATCAGATATTGATATCAGATATCGGTCAAAAAAACAAATATCAGATTATATCTGCCTCCATCCAAAATCTCATTCTAATTCATTCTAATATATTTATTTTTTATTCTATTCAATTTTTGTTTTTGTTTGATTTATTGAGGTTACTTTTCAGGGTCTTCTATTAATTATTTTTATTCATTTCATTTTAATTGTAGTATATTCTTATGTATAAGATTACAATTTATTTAACCTATTGGTTAATAACAAATCGGTCAGTTTTTCTCATACTTACTATTGCTGACAACAGTTCTCTGTTGGAGTAATCTCACCTGATCAAGCCTTTTCTTACAGTCCGTACTACAAAATAGGTAATAAAAGTCTGTATGATTCCTGCTGATATCGTATCAGATCGATATTGGTATCGGCCAAGGCTGCATATTCTATCGGAGGTGAAATAGTTGTATCGGGACACCCCGATAAGAAATGTCCAACAGTGTTGGTGTAAAGGCAAAAATTAAAAGCACGATTATGTTTGGAAATATTCAGATCACAATTATGAAACATGATTACCCACTGGCTACAGAGCACACACCACAATATAATAAACACACACATCCATGCATGTGTTTGTTTTATGTTTGTATCTATGCATATATGTGTGTCCATAAATTGAAGAGTTTGTCTTCAATCTGCTCTATTGTAAAGTGTCTTGAGATAACACTTGTTATGAATTGGCACAACACAAATGAAGATTGATTGACGACTTTTTAAAGGAACACTACACCCAAACAACGATTTGGCCTCATTTTCTACTCACCCTCATGCTGAACAACACTGTGGAGTAGTTTTGGAACATCTAGGATGCAGCCGGAGATCTCGGGGGATACTCGCTGTCCACTGACATTGATATGATGACTTAGATAAGAGCCCGAACAAACAGTGTCCTTAAAAGTCCACAAAAAGTCCACAAAAAGTCGGCAATATTCCTCCATACTGCTCGTGCGCTGTAATCCAAGTGTCCTGAGCGGGTAACGTCCACCATTTACTCCAAAACGACATCATTTAGGACATGTTAATAGCCTAAACAGTACTACTTGGCATTTCTATGATACACTTACGGGTGACTACGGGAGCCGCGGCTGACCAAACCAAACGAATGCGCACTCTGCAATAACTAGGAGCGTAGAACAAGAAATCCCACATTCTGCTGTGAGCGACGGAGCCGTGGACAGACACAAGAGGGGTCAGCAGAATGTGGGATTTCTTGGGTTCTTGTTTCTTGTTCTACGCTCCTAGTTATTGCAGAGTGCGATTCGCTTGTTTATCAGCCACGGCTCTCGTGAGGGCACCCGTAAGTGTATCATAGAAATGCCAAGTAGTACTGTTTAGGCTATAAACATGTACTAAATGATGTCGTTTCGAGTAAATGGTGGACGTTACCCGCTCAGGACACTTGGATTACGGCGCACGAGCAGTATGGAGGAATATTGCTGACTTTTTGTGGACTTTTAAGGACACTGTTTGTTCGGGCTCTTATCTAATTCATCATATCAATGTCAGTGGACAGCGAGTATCCCCCGAGATCTCCGGCTGCATCCTAGATGTTCCAAAACTACTCCACAGTGTTGTTCAGCATGAGGGTGAGTAGAAAATGAGGCCAAATCGTTGTTTGGGTGTAGTGTTCCTTTAAGTTCTCAAATCAACAAAGACACTACCAAACGCCAGCAAACCTCCTTGTCGGAAGTAAAGAAAAAAGCAATTTAGACTGCGTCATTGCTTGAATACCTCTACTTAGATGAGAAAAAAAAACAATTTTAATTTTAACAAAATGGCAAAAATTATATTTAACTCTTTACTGCCCTATAATTGCAGTTAGAACCTTATATATCACTTTTTAAATACAATTAAGAATAAATGACTGATACGAGATCTGCATTACAAATATAACAATGAGCACTCGTGCTTAAACATAGCAACTTCTTAACATCAAATATTCTAGCCACCAAGGGGTTAGAGAGAGATGCTGTCTACTGTTCAGCTCATATTTAAGATTTATTATCCATGACATGCAAAATAATCTCAACGCACCTCAGCGGAGACCTGACAGTGGACTTCTCTCTTACTGCTCACCTTCAGAGGCTGTATCAGACATTTCTACCATGCTAAATAAATGAAGGTAAAGCCAGGAGAAAGAGTTTTTTTCCATATGGTTTAACTAATGCAGTAAAGAAATAGTTTGAAATATCAAAAGTGGTTGCCATTTAAAGCTGTACAGTACTACTTGGAGTGCTTTAAGTCTAAATTATAAAATTATCACTGTTTCTTGCATTCATGCTCACTGGGCTAAAATTCAGGTGCTACAAAGCTGAATGCCTCAAGCACACAGGAAGTCAAAACAAAAACCTCCTTTGTTGGGGTATCTTTGCTCTCATTGGCAAGCCTTGGTCATCCTTTAAAGGAGACATATCATGCTGATGCATGATTTAATACTTACATATAATATAATAAATTTGAAAACAAGACCTTACACCCCCTTAATTTTCAGAAAATGAGATATTGTATTTTTTCTGATATCCTAGAACGAGATTTGATGCCTCTGAAAATAGGCCATTGCGAGATGTCCGCGAGATTTCAAAAGTCGTGACGACACGAGGTACCTTTCTTTTTATTGGAGTAATCTGATAAAACACTTCCTCCTCTGTGATGTCCGTTAGCCACAAAACCGTCACCGAGGAACACATCCACCAGCAGGGGTATATAGATCCCTAGCTCACTCATTACCTGCTCTGGCCTGTAGGGGGACTCAATACGCGGTTGCTGCATTGAGCCTACCGGAAAATACAGTAGAAGAAGAAGGACAGGCTGGCTCAGCCCCCGATAGAATTGACCAATCAGACCACAAAGGGCTGTGACCTTGCGACGTAACTTTAGGTCATCCTCAGATCCGAGTGTTTCAACGAGGGCTTCATAATGGCTTAAAATGAGGATTTTGAGAACGCTATTGTGGGGCAATGAAGGAACTAAATGACTTGTACTGAGGGCAGAAATGCTTTACAGGCATCCTAGTCTGGCATAGTGAAAAGGAGAAACAAGCATGATATGTCCTCTTTAAGTTAATTGCATCATGTAGGTTAAATCATCCATGTTTTGGGCTTACTAGCCTTAGAGCTTTGTTATATTTTTGGGGCTGACAATATAGAAGAGTAACTCCCTCTCAGAAGCAATTTCTTGTGAAAAATATACATCATTATTTTACCAGTTCCTTTCCTTGTTTACCCGCATTGTGACACTACTGTGGCTGTAAGAGAACCTGAGCGCTTCCTCTCTACATTAAATGCCAAAAATAAATACAAATGACATTGCCTGGAGCACAACATCAGCAAACTGATGAATAACGCTCTGTTACAGTCTTAGTCAGATGACCGACAGTAGAGGTCATGGCGAAGGAGAGGACGAGGACAGAGGACTGTAATTAAATACAAATGTGTCCTTAAGTATCAAATAGAGAACAAACTGCACCTCATTCAATACATTTATAATGAAACTGAAATTTCCAATACCCACAGAGATGACATGAGAAGGAGCTCTATTATTGTTGTGACCCTGAAGTGTTGTAGTAATATTAATGTTCTAATATTTTTAGTACTCCCTCTTTAAACTAGTGCAATCATTTGTTTAATGGTGGGCAGTGAGGCCTAAAACTTGATTTTTGTGATACCAATGAGGTTTGATAATTAGCAAAGCCCTGTCTGGTTTTGTTCTGTACATTGCTGTCAAATGAATGGCTAAATAATGACTTAACACACATTGCTTTTTTACACCACAATTTTTTTTTGTTTAATACAGTAAAGACATCTGCCTAAACACTGATGCAGGCAAAGTCTCAGTTTTAGTGCTGTCAGATTTGAGTGCTGCTTTTGACACTGTCGATCATGAGACCCTCTTAAGCTGCGTTCACACCGCAAGCAACTCTGTGATCAAAATCGCGTTGACCACTGAAGTATCATCGCCTGTCCATTAATACCTCATTTTGGTCACCGTTGCCGTCACTCGTCGATGTCACATCCGAGTTTCACCTCAATCATATCATATATCATATAATAGGATGTATAAGCAGACATTATTCCAACTGTATCTTTTTCACTCACTTATCAAACACAAAACACTGCAGCTGATGTCCTGCAGCAGCATCATTTGTGAGTTTTCTGCGGTCCGTCTTGGCGGAACCAATGTACACACTGACTAATATTTCCCACATGGACATAAATTTTTCCTCTGTAGCCTGTCTGTCACGGGCACCGTCACACATGCACACACCGCTGATTGGCTGTTACTGCACAGCCACACACAGCATTGCCTGAAAAGATCAACTTTTTTTTAACTTTGACTTGTACGCAGTAGGAGTGGGAGAAAAAATCGATACACCTAAGTATCGCGATTTTTTGTCTGCCGATTTTAAAATCGATATTTTTATTCAAAAATCGATATCCCCCCCTACACACACACACACACACTCACACTCTATAGGCGCTAAAGTCGCCAAACTGAGGCAAGAGACATTGCTGGATAAAATAGGCCATAGCTGTTAAAATAGTGCTGAGTAGATTTACTACTTTTCACCAGCAGATAGTGGGCAGGTGACAGGTTTCTATTCAAAGTTTTGGCGTATATTTATTTTAAAACACACACACTGGACCGAGGGACGCGAGTGTGGCTGCAGAGGCTGTGGAGCGGAGCAGAGAGAGAGACACAGAGTGATAGAGAGTACTCACGATGCCGAGAGTACTTTGTCAAGTACTGTCTGACTCTGAATCTGAGGAATATTTTCTCTCTGAGGATGACGGTCAGTCGTCCAGTGAGGAAGAAACTGGCAGCGTACGCTATGGAGCGTTCGGCGCCATTACAGTCCCGGAGCAGTACATACCGAGAGCTTTTCCTCTCTGGCCGGGCGACTACCAAGAGGGTACATAGTCTGGGATGCAGGGAAGCTCAAAACACCGCGAAAAGTGACGGTGTTAAGCGGAGAATGAGACCGCAGAGCTCTGGTCAAACGAGGGAGAAGCCGGGGTAAACAGTGCAGGCAGCAGAGGCGTTCATGCTCGCCCAGAATTACAGTGATGACGATGGCTGGGAAAACCAACCACTTTGAAACTATAGCCTTTTTAAATCTTGATAGCAAAACTGAACATTTCTTGAAAAAACTCTGTTGCCTGAAGGGATAATAAGCTACTTTTTATATGCAATCCAGGTTTTTGAAGAGAGGGAGCATAACCAGCTGGTTAAAATATATTGCTGAATAAATCCTAAAAACAGACTCACATGTGATGTGTATTTTTCCTGATAAAGTCTGTAGGCATCATCATTGTTCATCTTTTTCACTGGTTTTAAAAAAGCTAACTAAAGATTGCAAAAATCGGCAATATCGTAGAATCGCAATTTAAATCGTATCGGCACCTAAAAAAATCGCAATAAATCGTATCGGGAGAAAAGTGAATCGTCCCAGCCCTAGTACGCAGCAAACGCATCGCAAGACGGTAAGCCCCGCCCCATCGCAGCTGTACATTGACTTTGCATGGAGAGTGATCACCGAGGTATTACAAGTAGTGTCCGGTGTGTAAGCACCTTTACAGAGACTAGAGGACTGGGTGGGCATTTCTGCCCTAAATTGGTTGAAGTCCTATCTAGAAGACAGGTGAAATTGGTAACTGTGTCTCAGACCACATGGCCATGACCTGTGGGGTGCCCCAAGGGTCAATCCTAGGACCTCTTATGTACACTCTTCTCTTTTAAAGTTAATTTTATTATGTTGATTTTTTGTTCTTGTATTGTTTTGTGATTTAAATACATTTTTCTTGCCCTGTAAAGCACTTTAAATTAGGTGCGTAAGAATTGTGCAATACAAATAAACTTTCCTTGCCTATTGTAAGAAAGGACTCTGCTACTCCTCAGAATTCCCCATTACAGTTAAAAGAAAATCACAGTTCATTGTAGAACTAATAGGTAATCTGCACCATGTGATATTGGGAATTACGCCTTTGTACTTTTCTCTAGAGGTATCTTCATTTACTTTAAGGTCTGTTGTGAGATGTTTTCCCTGTGGTCAAACTTATATCACTACTTACCAGAAATTCTGTTTTTCACTTTAAAATGAAAGCAAGTTTTTTTATCCAGACATTGTCTAATTACAGAGTAATTTGCTATAAATTAGAAAAATATAAATAAAAGCTGATGTGGTCCCATGCTCTGTTGCCAGCTGTTAATGCCCAGATGTTCCCTAGTTCAGGAGTCCTCTCTGCCAGCAGCCATTAGCCTGTTTAATGAGGACATTTCATAACAGAGCATCCAGGATAAATAGGTGATGGTGCTCTGCTGCAGATAAGAATTTTCTGATAATGGTGTCAAGTCTGTTTTTTTGTCTTTAATGTGGCCCTCTTGTTTCCATGTTTAGTTCATTTTTTCCCTGTTGTATTGGTTATGTTTCACAAATAATCGACTTTTTGATGGGAAGTGAGCTGCTAGAAACAGTAACACACTAAAGCTCTGTGAAAAATGCTGCTGCAGAATCAAAGGCCTACTGGTTACATTATAATGATTATGGATATGTCAGCTCGAACAGCTTAAATTAGTACAAAACTTCTGTCAGAGGAAGCATCTCCAACATCAAAGTGAGCTTCACCTATTTGATGTTACTATCTCCAATTGAAGTACACTTTGAAAATTAGGTGTGCAGTTCATGCAGAGGTACATTAGCTGGAATCTCTGAGCGTTTTTATTCTATTACAATCAAAATCTCATCATACAGGGACAGATTCATGATAGTTGTGCCTTCAGGTGATAACAAAAAAACATCTGTTACAGCTTGTGATGAGAGGAAATTCAGAATCCACTCCAGATCATCAGCGGGGGTTTCATAGTTTCACAGTTTCATGTAGTAGTGTTTCCAGTTTCCAGCCGACTTTAAAATGTCTTTGCTATTGTTGGATAAACCGGTCAGCTCACATTTGGCATGTGTCTCATGGCAGTCATTGTGAAGTGCCTCAGCAGCATATTACCATCATATCAACAGTCAGTGACACAGTTGTCTCCTGAATGAGCCCCCTGTGAGTCCCTCTGCGCACAGAAATCAAGCCCTCCTCCCATAATGAAGATTAAAGTGACGTTTGGATGAGAGTTGGCTCTGCTGCTCTGGAGTCCTGACACACAGAGAAGCGGGCTGCGACTGGCAGCCAAAAAAAAAAAAAAACGGACGACTAACTATCCTCTCAGCAAACACAAGCTGTGCAGCATGTGGGAATCCATCCTAAACTACAGTGTTTACACTGTGTCACACAGCAGAGGATTACAGATGGTGGATCATCAGACTTCACACAGCAGGTGAAAGAGGCACACAAAGTCAAGCAGAGTTCTAAGGGCTACCTCAGGACACTCTTTGGAGAAGGCTGATTGCTCCCAGGAGGAGCTATAAACTCCTTCATCATTTTGTCTAAAACATGCCAGCAAAATAATGATCAGCCGCAGCAATCTGCCGCCAGATCACAGAGACACAGCAACACACTCCAACTCTACAGTTTATGATATCCTCAACGTTACACACGTCACTAAGCTAAGAAACCAAGAATACCACACCAACAGTGATTATCAATGGAAAATGTTATTTTATATTTTCAACTCAAGCTTGTTTAAAGAAATCAACAATCTTACTCCAAAGTAAGGACAGAAGCTGAGAGCCAGCTCTATATTCCTTTTTTGTAAACAATTCTCTGATCAATTTCTGCCACTTAGTTCAGGGATCATATGACATCTCACTCTTGTAAAATGTAGTCCTCATGAATGACAGCAAGGATTAGGGGGTGAGCATGGGGGACAGGAGACAGATGGATGTCCAAAGTATGGTTTAATTTAACACTAAACGATGCAAACAGTGCAGTTAACAACGTGGCTGTGTAAGTTTATACCATGGTGGAAATACTAGCAACATACTACAGCAATTGTTCACACAGAATGGTAGTCAGTATTAGAGGTGCACTGTGTGTGATGTTCTCGACACAGAAAATCTACATAAACCAACTTTTCTAAAGTGGAAATCCACAAGAATCTGTCATGTAATCATTGGACTAATAAGCAGAACCTTTAATGGCACGTGTATCAACAAAATCTTATCAATTCACATGAAAGTCGTATCAGACCAAACAGGCATCTCAACACAGACAGGGTCTGCACTTACCTTAGCTCACACTCTTGTTCTATTGATGGTAATATCACTTATATTCACCTCTAACACCATTATCATAATTACATTTCATTGACTAATTCTGTACATTGTTAAAGCCACAAAATCCCAGTAAAATACACCATCCGTTGTGGCCAGTTTGCAAAGTGTATCCCCCTACTTTCTTGCCCCCTTTCACAGGCCTATCCACTGTCTCTCCCCAGTCAATAAAGGCACAAAATGCCCAAAAAATACACTAAAAATTAAAAAAATACCCCATCTGTAGTGTAACACGGTGGCCTGCCACTTGTGATCTCTTGCTTTTGAAATGCCCTCAAACTTCTAAATTGAGGCTCTGGATGGCCAAATTAAGCACAGAGCACTTGACTTTACAGACTAGGCTAATGGTGGTGGCACTGCTGACATTAGGATTGCAACACTTCACTCTAAAAACTAACTTCACCCCCTGATACTATGATACTAAAAAGTGCTCACCTTTTCTAAGTGCATTATTAAATTAAGACTGCTGTTAGTATTTAAAGTTTAATTCAACTTAGTGGCATATGAAATGATCTGCCTGAGAACATCCCTATTTAGTTTTTTTTAAAAAACATTATTTTTGTTGGCATTTTGTGCCTTTTATTGATAGAAAAAAGGGTGACAGTGAAAGAGGGGTGAGAGAGAGTAGGGGAAGACACTCTGCAAACTGACCACAGGCTGGATTCAAACCCGGGCGGGCACAAGTATGTATATGGGTCGTGCCTGGTTGCTAACCACTCTGCCAAACCAGCGCCCAGAACATCCCTATTTTTGAAGGTAATTTCACACCTACTGTGACTATTTTTAAATGTCCTGGATACCCTGCTATCACATTACCTCTCAATCCAATAAACATGCTCACTGTAATACAAAAGTGTTCTTGTTTTTTTTGTGGAACAAAGCTTCAACCAGCACCTCTTTTGTGTCAGTCATGCATATTTTTTTCAAAGCAACCAAAAAAGGCTTTTTGGTGAATTTTCAAAATGCACAAAATGGCTCCGTGAGGTGCTGTTGTACGAGCAAGCAGCAGCTCACACACCCACCTTAAGTGGAAATGCATAAAGTGAGGCGGGGGAAGTAGAAGGAGTGCACTTGTCCTAGAAATGCTCCATGTCAGTTTAAAAATACTTGGAAAACACAGTTCTGATCCATTTGGAACATTTAACAGCTGCAAATACACTCAGGAAATCTTTTGAAACTAAAGAAGAGGCCTCAAAAAAACTGAAATGAAAGCACATCATATGGTTTATCTTTGCTTTGTGTCTGTCTTAATGCATCTCGCTCCAGATGTTGACCCTCAGAGGACTACAAGGCCCAGGTCTGTAAATAGCTGGCCTACATGAGGGGAACAGGAGGCCAGGAAGCAGATGAAGAAGTTTCAGCATGTTGTGTTCTGTTTTGATATAATCCAATTAGGGCTAAAAGATAATCAGAGAGTGGCAAGGATTAGAGGCTCAGGCGGCTGGAGTCGTAGTACAGCGTCGGATCAGCAGCACCTGTGAATGAGTCATTCCTCTATTGACTGTCGCTGCGAGCTGCATTCAGGCACATAGTGAAGCAATTTAGGATCATTACCGGCATAGATTAAAATGTATCAGGGCACTTAGAATGAGGATTGGGGATAAGGGATTTACATATTAAAGGCTGATCATCTACTTTTTGCGGCACACGATTTTCTGCACTCCTCATCTTTATTCTACGGAAATCTTGTGGCATTTCTGCCGGTATGTACGTGGGTGTGTGTTCTCATTTCTCACCTCTGTCTGTGTCATAAAGGTAGACAAACTTCTCCCACTTATAATGGGCGAGCAGACTGAGAACAGCACCCCGTAGTCCAGGCCTCATCTGGATGACAAATTGCACATCAGCATCGATGGGAAAGCTGGGTGTAATGAAGGAGGTGTGCAGCGCCCCGCAGAAGGAGGTCAGCGTGTTCATGGACTTCCTGTCGTAGAAGCCGAAGATGGCGTAGACTCCTCTGGAGAACTGGGAGCAGACTGGTGACAGGGGGCAGAGAGCAGATTCAGGTCAGGGACAAGCACAGAATCAAAATAGTTAAAATCAGCTGTTTCTTCAGTCAGGACGAGTGCTAGAGAAAGAGCAGCAACTGGACTTTCAAACTGGGGCGTGACCAGAATTATAGCACTGGTGGGGCTCGGAAGAGTGCAGTTGATGCATGAGTATGTTTTCACACAAAGAAAGTCATTAGATGTACTTTAAGACTGATACTAAGGGGTATACAGATTCTTATGCTCAAGTAAACAAGCTATACAGTGATAGACCTCAATATATTAACATATCAGTTTAATTTACTGGTTTTAAAGATGTGTCTAAAAGTTAATCCAGTGTTTCACTGAATGGAAAATGATCACTTTGGCAAAATTTAGTCACCTTCAACCACCTTGGTTATCTACCTGGTGTCTGGGCCCACAAGATAGTCAAAGTTGACTGAAGAATGATAACAGATTTAGAATTTACTCTCCTTTCCAGTCTTGCAGTAGTTGGTAGACCTATTTTATCTTGGCCAATATGACAACTGCATTAAAAAAACTAGAAAAGCACTCGGAGAGCGCAGACCTCTGCCAGCACCACAGTCCTCTCCCATATTGTGATTTTTACCATAAATATTAGTCCTACCTTTATTTCATGTAAATATTTAGATTCCTTGACCATGAAAACATACAAATTGGTTTCATAATGATATCTATTTTAGTTCATTAGTTATTCACGAAAATCACATTTTTCGTCATGGCGTCATGACGGTGATCTGGATCAACACCAAAATTGAATCAGTTCTTCCTTTTTCCATGCTCAACATTTCCTGAAAATTTCATCAAATCCATCCATAACTTTTTGAGTTATTTGTTCACAGACAGACAAACTGTCCCGAAAACATAACGTCCTTGGCGGAGGTAAAAATCCATACCAATTACAGTAACAGTCCTATTACAAACCATCCATCCATCCATCCATCCATCCATCCATCCATCATCTACACCATGCATGCCTTTCAGTGTCGCAAGAGGCTAGAGTCTATCCAAGCTGAAACTGGGTAAGGGCTAAGGTACATCCTGAACCAGTCATCAGCCAATCACAGAGCCACATACAGAGACAGACAACCATCACTCTCACTCTTAATGATCTTTTGAGTATGTTTTTGATCCATGAGAGGAAGCTAGAGTGCCGGAGACCCACACATGCATGGGAAGAACATTCAAACTTCACACAGAAAGGCCCTAGCTGACCTGGGAATTGAACCAGTGACCTTTTTGCTGTGTGGCACATGCACTACCTGCTGTGTCACCCTGTGCCCTATTACAGATCATTTATAGCATATTTCACGGAATCATGAGCTGAGTTTTTCCAAGATCACAATGGCACTGAGCCGTCATTCCCAAACTTGAAATTTGAAGCCCTTTTTAAAACTTTTTTTCGCTATACTAATTTGTATAGAAAAAAACATAAATGAAAAAGCAAGCTGATTTTTAGATTAACATGACATTTACAGAACATTCATGCTCTGTTCTTTTAAGACTGACAGGAGGAAGCACAAAAAAGCAACAGTAAAAAGTAGGGACGAAATAAATTTTAAAACAGTGTTATACTGAAAGCTTTATTTCACTAAACCCACAAGAAGCTTTATTTCAATACAACCCACAAGTTTATATAAACTTAAGTCCCAGAGCAGAAGGCGATAATGGTTAAGTATTCTGAGGTTGAAGCTGCTCTAGTCAATCCCGTCACAGGGGGGTGTACCACCAAAAGCAACCAGCCAGACACACAGCTGCTTTGAAATACAGTTCAGCTGAATTTCATGGGGATTTTGATCAAAAAAGGGAAAATAACACCACATCATTTAGTGAGAGGTGGAGATGTGAGCAGAACATGATGGCATTAATCTTTAGAATGAATCAGTGATCCATCTGAATAAACGGGTGCCATGAGAAATGTCTGCTCCCCATGGCCATGCACGGCTGCCCTGTGCCCTTCACCTCCTCTTGCTCTAAATGCAACCGCTCGGGTAATCAACTAGAAATAATGGGGAAATCAGTGCACCGGCCCCGGCTCTTTATGGACAAATACCCTGAAACATGAGCATGCAAATGTGCAGGCGGCGGGCTGTGCTGCAGTATAAAAGATTTATAACAAGGCCTGTGTGCTGCCATCTGTAGGACTATGGAGACGAGCTCCAGCCATAAACGCTCGGTGCATCACACACTCAGTCTTACAAGATGTAATCTACTGGGTTTTATTTGTACATAGTAAAAGGTTTTAATAACATAGAACAGCATAGATCCAGAGATATGTTACAGCTAAAGTAAATGTGGTTGAGTCCAGAAGAGCTGCTTTTTGTGACCATCAGCTCACTGCAGATTAAAACCTGTTCACTGAAGCTGCTCAGTCTCTCCAATCAATGTTTAATCACATCATTATCCAACTCATTGGTTTTAATGGGAAGTCTTTTTGAGAAACTGTAGGTTAAAATCCTATGTCTCTGAAAAAAGGCTGTTATGGGACCTGTATTCTGTTTTTGAGGATATAATCACACTTTATACTAATGGCACAAACCACATGCTGCATATTTTGGATTCAATGTTAACTTAATATTAAAGTTAAAGGTGCAGAACCAGAATTATATAGACTTTTCAACAGCAGCGTCATGTAAGATTAATTTCCCACAACACAAACACTAGACACAGTGTTGTGGACAACTTTCAAACTTTGTCACTGTTATATCATAGTGAGATTTTTTATACCAGCTTTGTCAGCAAGAATGGGCATAGGCTAAACTGATCTGACTTGCCTTGTCAAGAGAACAGTTTCCAGGTCCACAGCTGCTTCTAGTGCTACAGCATGAATCCTTTCATTTGTTTTCAGTGTTTTCTGGATGATATTTTCTCAAATTAAGCGTAAATTTTATTTACTAAGATATACAAAACAACCTTCCTTCTACTTTCAAGCAAAGTATAAAAAACTCTTGTATTAACAAGCAACAGCTCTGAACATCTTTAAGGACACTTCACATCCCAGCTCCCAGCTGTTTAACCTGTTGCCCTCTGGCAGGCGCTACAGGTCTATCAAAGCAAGGACAAACACTTCTTCCTGGGAGCCAACACCGCCCTGAATTCTCACATGCAACAACCCCAGCCATCAATAAAATGTGCTATATTTTTTATCACTGTCACTGCTGCTGCTGCTTTAAATACTACCTCAATATTTACTCATCCCATGCAATTACATCGTCTGTAGGTACTTCTCATCATTTGTACTATAAGTATACAGTATATATTAAGCTGTCCTGTGCAATACTTTTCTATATCTAATGAAATACATGTCTATGTAAGAATAGAAATGTTTCCTTTATTCTTTATATTAATCCAATCTATCTCATATTTGCAAATACAGTTTTAATTGCACTGTCCAGTAGGACTTTATCTTGTGTATACTTGAACATACACTTCTTACAACTACTTTATACTTGTAACTACTTTTTTCCTGGTGCTATTAGGCACTGACTGTGGACACAAGCACATAAGAGAAATTAGTTAAGGCAGAGACAAAACAATACTCTGATATGGTTTGATTCACATTGTTGAGCTGTAGTGTAGGCCACCTAATATTTTGCCTATTTGCTGTAAGTCTGTTCTAAATTAAAACACAAGGCTGGGGGCCAGTTGATCAGCAGCTCTTCAAGAACAGAAAGTTGCAAATAATTTGTTGTACTTTCAAAGAGTGAAGTTCTGCTAACTCTAAGATCATAATTACTGAATTAGAAATGAGTTCCTTCAAGTCGTGACAAAATGTTTTTCTCGGAATAACACTGACATCATCACCTCAAAGTTAAATCATAATCTGCTCTGTACCATCTGAACTCTTAAGAAGAAAACCTAATCTTGCAGTGAAGATGGATCTGCCAGATTCAACGACTGTACTCAGAAAGATCCATCTTGTCAATCTTTAATCTACCGCAATAGTGAGCGGCCCAAGACTGCATGGCCCAATCAGCTTCCATTGGAGCAGGAGGAGGTGGGAGCTAAGAGTGAGACGACAGCAGGAAGTAACACATAGAGATTAGCATTAATGCCTACAGCTTCAGTAATAGTTTTATCAGATTTGGACCCATTTCTTTTTGAATGATAACAAATAACACTCCAAACCTCTTGAAAGTAGTGGCTTACATTCTGTCCTTTTCCCTGCAGCCATCGAGCCCACCTACTACATTATCATATTGGCCCATACTGACTGTGACTGACAGTATGATCACAGAATCTTTTGAAGGGTTCTTTCTCAGTCGGTTTGAGTGAACTACGTTGAACAGTGGATGGTCAGGTTAAAGAAAGCCTCCAGCTAAAGCAGTTAGTTAACATCACTCCAATAAAGGTAACAAGTTAAAAACACAAAAGTGGCCCTATCCATTAAGGAAAAAATCTGTAACATCCTGTAGTTCTTTTGTCCTTTGTAGCTAGTTTTGAATAAGTAAAAATGTCTGAGGAAAGAAATGTAGAAAATTCGAGGACCAAACTTCCTACAAATGCACTTAGGATGAAAAAAAGGAACACGCCCACTCCTTTGCTTTCGTGCCTGTGAAAGCAGTACAATCATTTCACAGCTGTGTGAGCTCTCCATGTTAAGTTGCAGTTTAATGATGTGTGTCTTACAAACTTTCTACTGCTCAGCTTTCCATTAAAATGATTGTTCAGTCATCCACATATTTTGGTTGCTTGGTTCCGTCATTCTTCCCACAGTTTTTAGTTTTCCTCCATCCCTCCATTTGTAGAATTGTTTCCCTTATAATACGCAACACAGTGGACTCAAGTATTCACAGAAATTAAAGCTGCATCTTTGTGTTACAGGTTGTAAAAGACTCATCTGTGCATTTTGTCTTTACTCTGTCTGTTTCATAAGCAGCTCTGTTCATTTTCTGGAAGCTTGTGTACACAGATGTAAGGTGGAGGGGTCAGAAATATATACATACACAAGCAGAGCAGCTGGGCAGAGATAAGACATGGGCTGAATATTACTGTAGCTGAACATCAGTAATGAACTGAAGGTGTGGATTATTTTTCTTTTCTACTCAATCCAAGCAGATGAGCATGAACATACAGATAGTGAGGGTTGTATTATGAGCGTGCAGATCTGTTTTCATGCATAAAGGAGGAGTATGAGAGCCTTTACCTAATGGTCCCATAATGAGTCCTAAAATCTAGAGTGTGTTAGTTTTGTAGCACTTTGTTTCCTTCATCTTAATGTTTATGTTTTTTTTTGAATATATGAATTTATATATTTTTCTAAAACATAAAATACAACTGGAATGGTGAGTTATAAAGCATGATTGAGTCTGTATGCGCTACTACTTATTACAAGACACGTCCACTTGGTTTTAATAAGCAATGTTACATAAAAAATTAGAACAGCCATGAGCACCAACTTGATCAGGTCACACTAAGACAATATTCTCTTAAAAACTCGAATGAGGCAGTCCACAGTTAGCATGAGGGCTGAACGATAGGAGTGAGTAACAATATGAAATCATCAATGCATCGCTAATATTCCCCTTTCAATTCAATATCTATCAGAAATCAGCTGAATCAGTTCACCTCCTGACCAGTAGGGGGTGCTGCACACTTCCTCAGTGTTTATCCAGCTATAGAAGAAGACATGCTTGCAGAGTGATAGGATTGAGAGCCAGACACATGAGTGCTATAGTAGTGGTTTATCAGTAGTGTAAACAATAGCATAAGTATCATTCTGAAGTGTTTTCTTTCCGTTCTTTTGCAGTATTCTCTATGTGGTTTTTGTCATATTTCCAACATATTTTCCTGTTTTACTGTATTTTTTCTCATTGATTTGCACACTGCAGTAGTCTGTCAGCAGCTGTGACAAACACACATCGTGACACAGAGGGAGAGGATAGAAACACATTTCATCATAAACTGTGCAAATGCAATTGTGGCTTGCAAAAGGGTTATACTAAAAGTTATAAGGTATAAAAAACCCGGCTTTTAGGTTGAGCTATTGAACTCTGGGCATATACTCAGCTGAGGGTCTCAGAAACTCACTGATGAGTTGAACAATTGAACTCTGGTCTTATGCACATCTCAAGAACTCAATGATAAGCAACAGAGATGTATTGCTGTTCACCTGTGAGTATCTGAATAAATCATTGGTACAAGCAACTGAGCCCTTTGTATTATGCTCCAAGAAAGAGTGACGAGAAAAGTCTGCAACACATCACTATCGGTCACACTGCATAAAAAGCTTGTGCTATTCTCAAATAAACTGAGAGAACCAACTGATCCATGCACTGTTTTGTCGTCTTGTTCTTCTCTCCCTTAGGCCAAAGATGGACCTACACAGATGTGGGCTAGGTCTATCAGACTATTATTCCACAAATGTCTCAATGTTTGGATAGTTTTTTGAGGCACTTTTGTGTATCTTGTAATCATTTTAAAACAAGGCCAATGAAAATTTAAAAAATCATCTAAAGGTATTATTTTGAGTTGTGACTGACATCGCACATCCTGCAGTCTGACTCTTGCACAAGCACACCTAGCAACTGCAATGTAAAAACTATAAATTGTTCAGCCCTTGTTAGCACAGTAACATATTGAACTATACAACATGACAATGATTAAGTGTTCTGGCCAACAGTCATGAGCTGCCTAAGCTTATCTTACATTAATATTGACTGTTGTTTATTGGGGGGGTAGATTTGATCACAGAATGCACATAACTGTTGTCACATCTGTAGATATCAAGTAGTTGCATATGGCCTTGGCTCTCTCGTGTGCACCCCAGGGGTATCCTGCTAAACCACACATGACTTACAGACAAGCATATATTTAGTTACTCTCAAAAAGCCACCAGATGCAAACAGCAGGAGAAACAGTGAAAACAGCTTCAGCTTAAGTTTGCTGAAGGCTGATGTTTCTGTACATTTAAGGAATATTTCCAGCTTTATCTGAAGGACTTGATGAGCTTTTCGGAAACACTCTAATAAATCTCAACCTTCAGGAATAGTAAAATGTCAGAGCAGATGATCCCGACTCTGTTTGGGATTCAGAATGCCTCGTAGCTGATAACATTATTCAACCTGACACAGATCTCTCGCAAATAACTGATTCACACATCCCTCCTGCAACAGAAATATCCATCTGATTTTATCCGAGAAGAATAGAGGGCAGCCATTAAATTAGCACTTCCTGGCTTGTCCAATATAATCCAATTCTATTCTCAAAATGGCAGCAGTAGCTTTTTGTTTGTCAAGGTTAAACAGCCTGCCTGTTCTCCTAAAGGAGTAATGAAATCATATATTTGGACTCATGAAGCAATAAACACTCATTCACTGCAGTAAATCCCTCTGATTGTGGTCAGCAATGAGGACACGCATCATTTACTTTATTGCATCGGGAGGACAGGGATTTTTTTCACTGCAGCCTTTTTAGCATGCATGATCTGACTAGAAAAAGTCCACCTCTGTTTGACTTCTTCCCTCTAAAAAAGCACCCACATCTCCCTGTCATTACTGCTGCTTTCTCTTTTCCCCTTCCTCACTCCTTCTCCTCCAGACTTCGTCAAACTGAACAGGTAGATGCAGCAGCTCTGAAACCACCCCACGCTGTCTTAAAACCTCCAGATAAATCTCAGGGCTTTTCAGTTTTAAGGGCCCTCCTGTAGACAGCTGAGGGATCTAGTTTGAGTTGATCTTTAGACTGGTGTGGGGATGGGCCAGTTGTGTAAGTGCGGAGTCTGCAGAGTGAATCCTTCAAGAGAGCAGGAAGAGGGAGGATGCTACTGTCCTTGAAAATCACACTTTGGGCCCACAAGGCAGAGTGAATACAGAAAAGGATGAAAGGGTACACTTTCAGACAGTGAGGAATTGGACTGGCTTCAGCATTTGGGCAAAATGAGGACAAACTGCTTTACTTTTTGTGACTATAACAACAATTTCTTAATTCATGTGTTGCTGCCTGCTGTGGGGTTATTTTTCTACTGCTGTCTGAGGAAAGTGCCTGCAGCCATTCTAGAGGTCAAGAGAGGGAGGACTTTAGTTTGTTTTCCTCTGGGGGGAACAGTGTATGGTGGCCTTGGCCACATGGGAGCACCTGTCCTGTGAAGGTAAAGGACAAAGCACAAACATATGATGAATGGGGTCACAGAATAGGAACGAGGTTGGGTGGTGTTTCTTTTAAAGTCGCTGGTTGCTCTATCCGAACACTGCTGTGGGAAAATGGTCTTAAGCGTTATTTCATCTTAACCTGAAAAAAGTAGCATGTTGCTCTGTGTTAGCATGTTCCAGATGAAGGTTACAGATCTTCTGTTTATTGTGTTAACTTTGAGATTGCCCTACGGTCTATTATCTTGACTTTTATATGACAACATCTGACAAGTAGGACAGGTATCTCAATACAGAGGGGATGATACAGTATATCAGGACATATTCACTATGGTAAGCAGGGCGATACATCATGATCTATTTTTTAACAAAATAATACATTCATATATTGTAAATAGTATTAAGGGCCCACAATGTTGTATGCAGTGACTCTGTCACTGCTGTGATGAAAAAAAAAGTACACATTGAAATGAACTCATGGTTAAACCATGGGCGTATGCACTCTTCCATCTGTGCTCTGGACAGAGTTGTAAATATATTTGACTCTGCATAATCAATAGAAACATTACATCAGCTCAGACTGATGTCTGAAAAATGAAACACAAACCATAGGCTTTATATGCACTCTGTTTTCACAGTACTTTCTACCACGATTGAAATGTGTAGTTGTTTAACTAATTACCATGTCAACTAGTGACTTCTAAAAAACTTCAGCAGCTGATAAAAATGTGGCAAGTGCTTGTAAACGTCTCTTTAAATGAGGTGGAGAAACAAGCCCATGGCTCTCTCTGATGCTGCATTAGGCTGATTCATACTTTCCAAAATGTGTTTGTGTCTTAGTCACCATCGTGTTTTGTCACCCCACCACCTCTGTCCCTACCCCTCAGTACAAAAAAATGGAGCAGTGGTATAAAAAAGCAATACAAAACAAATGCCCTCTATATTACCTGACAAAGTATTAATTTTGTGCAACAACACATCCATATTTTTTGTGTCACAAAAACAAAATACCTTTCACTAACAATGTTTGCATTTTCTTTTTGAAAGTTTTTTTTGGAGGGGTGGAGGGTAGGGGTGATTATACCTTAACTACAGAAACATGACACCAGATAGTCAAAAAAATAGAGAGAGTGGGGAATGAAACACGAAAGAAACCTCTGATCAGATTTGAACCTGGCTGCCCATTTAAAGGGCAGCAGTTTCAGTGCACGGGCACTCTATCATACTTGTTGTGCATGAAAGTAGTCAGACCTATACCTTTAAACAGCAGTGTCATGTTTGCCTCTTACACATAATTTCACAATTGCACTTTTAAATATCTCTTAAAGAACTGAATTAGTACCAATCTCTTGCATGCTCAGCTGTTTTTCTTTCATGTCATTCTGCACATGCTCCTGTCTCACTCGTGCTACTCTCACTCTGCTGTAGACATCAGCTGTGAGCATCAGCTGGTCACATCCTTACAGTAGAATTAAAACACACACTGTGTTTCTCTGTCATGCAGCAGATTTTCATTTTGCTTTTCTCTGTCTCTGATTCATTAATGTAGGCCACATTAAGTATGTCCACCATGAGTGTTTAGATGATATACAGTATATCATGCTGCTGGTTGGGCAGATGTCCTTCAATTACAGTATCTTCCTGCATAGTAATAGCACTTAAGGCAATTTAAAACATCAGCTGTCATTAAGAATGCATATTTAGCCTTCATTCAGTAGTGTTCATTAATCCATTCAGTAAAGAACAACTGAACTGATTTGTACCCCTGTTGTTACAGGACAAAAGAAAGGGAACAGCTAAAGCATGGGTCAGCAAATAGCAGCCTCTGAGCCAAGCCTAGCCCTGCCAGTAATAAATTCTGGCCCTTGCCATGATCTAGAAAATAACTTTTATAAATGTATTTACTCTTTTTCTTACCAGACAAAACTTTGCTGATAATTAACAGATAAATGTAAATGCCTCAGGCACAGCATCGCCGCAGACAGCTGACACCTCCCGCTGCTGTAGCAGTCCAAGTCTCCACACCAGAGTAATGTCACCGAGCGAGACAGACCTTTATTTCTGCACATTAAAGATCACTTTTTTAAGGGTTCATTCATTTTCCTGAAATTTTCCCTTTTCCTAGGCCTATAACACAGAACCTGATGCTACAGCAGCTCACTTTGAGTGAGACCTTTTTAAAATAATTATGGGTACATTTTATTTTTTATGAACCTAAAGGTAGACACTTTTTTTCTGTCGATCCTATGGATGAGAAATTGCTGCAGAAGAGAAAAAAAATAGCAACAACCACAGTGTATGGAGTGAAATATAGTGCACAGAACAGAAACATGGGAGTGCGCAAATGAGCACAGATTAGATGGACAGCAGTGGATGATGAGTGATCTGTTTATTATAAAAAGCCTAGGAACATGTATATAAACCATCACTTTAAACTGTTTGTCTTTTTTATGGAAAGCTGATTAAAGCCTCTTTTAGCACAAGTTTTCCTCAATATTCCAATAAATCAATAAAATGTTTCTTTTCGTGTCTTGAGAACTCTTATTTCTGCCTGATAAATCCCGTTATAGTTGTCCTGTTGGTGCAGTGTTACTAAAATAAGTTTAACAGATATTATAATACAAACAGTGTAAAGGCATATGATCCATGTTTTTTGTCTCATATTCTGAACATGATGGAGACCATTTCTCCTCACTCTCACTTTTTCATTCTTCCAAATACATCATTAAATGCTTGTAGACGCAACATCAACAAAAACTCTTTATGTTAGGAAAGCCAGGGTAGCAGTTATTAATTATCATCTCTATATATTAACCTTGGATTATGTTCCAGCCAAACATAAAATGACTGGCCAAACTTAATTGCCGACCCCTGAGCTAAAGCAACAGAATTATTCTCTTAACCTCATAAAAGACTGTACATACAGTTGTTGGCACTTACCTACAGAGATCACTGTCAGGAGGTCCAGACAATAAATGACTGGACTATATTACACAGACAGTCATTGTAAAGTTTGTATTTAATGGTGATATTAGCAGAACATAAAGACGCCAAAATCTGAAACCAAATCAAACTCAAAACCTTCAGGGTAGAAGTGAATAAATCCCCTACACTGGGTATCATGTTCACTGGATGATCCATGAGGTTAATCTGTCGGCTCAAGAGGTGTGTGATGCTTAACTGTTATGACAGCACAGGTAACCAGTGCATTATGGTAAGCAGAGCTATCAAAGCATGAAGGAAACACCAAATGCAGAGAAGTTCAGAGGTATTTTATGCAACAAAAAAATCTCTGAATCATTGCAACATCTGGAATGATAAAGAATTTACAAGACCACTGATGGTTTGAAATTATGGAAATTTGGACCCACATTATAGTTTTTAGTCATGTAAATAGTTTTAAAAGTGTTCTGCCAGACCTCCAACCTCAGCAAGAATATAGGAGAACATAAACAATTAAATTTAAATACGTAAAAGCTTTGGGCAGCAATAACTTGAAGGACATGTCAACACACCAAATGTGCAGAGGATGTTGTCTTCATTGAAGGAGACGGTTCAAATGTTTCTTTTCAACATTAGTTTAAACATATCTTCCCTTCTCTCTATCCCCAAATTTTAAGTCCATCCACTGTCCGGAACTCTCATACAAAGCGCATAAACCAATTAAAGAAAAAGAATCAGTTAAAAGATGAACTTCAGCCCAGATGTCTGGAGCTTTGAAATTTCAGCATATAGCTGTGTAACTGTTTCCAACTAAAAACTTGCTGATCATATGAACAACAGTTAACTGAATAAGCAGTTGAGTTCTCTTAGTTTCCTATGACACGCGGTTATTGATATTTCTTCTGTCAAATAGTAGTAAAGGAACCAAAACAACCTTCCCATCCCCATCCCACTGTGTGGATGGGGTGCCTATCACACCAATCCAACTCTATAGTTTGGAGCTATACACACTGTTTTAAGGTCAAAAGGGTCTTTACTTTAAGTTTGAAAGCAGCTATAAAAGACAAATGAAAATCACGTTGTGGTCAAATATCCTGTTTTATTTTTGTTGCTAATAATGTCAACACATAACAATGCCCCATGGACGACCTCAGATGTGAAGACCGTTATAAAGTATTGCTTCTATTTGAGTTTCGAGTGTAAAAATTGGTTTTAAAACTGCAAAACCCTGAAGGAGAAGTACAAGTCACTCTTTTTCTATCATTTTCTTATTCAAGGCTTTTATCCCTTATCAAACTAGAAAAGCACTCTGAGAGCGCAGACCTCTGCCAGCACCACAGTCTTCACCCATTTTGTGATTTTCACCATAAATATTAGTCCTACTTTTATTTCATCTAAATATTTAGATTCTTTGACCATGAAAACATACCATTAGAGAGAAAGAAACTAGGGAAGCTCAGGACAAGAGCTACAGGCTGGACTTGAACACAGGACATGAGGGTGCACAGACATAACTTAGCCACAAGCAACCTCACAAATCATGATTCAATGAAACACTACCTGCTCTTGTTCTGGTCCGTGTTGCCCTGATTTTTAATCTCTGCTGACTTTCTTTTTCATACTGTACATTAATCAAGATGTCAAACTCTTACTGTACTGATTTGTGTGATGTAGGTGTATTTATCATGCTGCTGATGTGGACCTCACTCAGTGTGAGTGCCGTTCTTACATCAGGTTTTATGCACAACACCCTCTCCATTAATCCCTGATGTCATGTGTGAGGTTATATAACCTCTGTCTGCATGATTTACAGCCAAGGGAAGAACTGAGAACTATATATCAAGGTGATCCATCTTCCCATCATCAAACACAGATTGTCCCAACTAAAGCCAATTTACTCTCTCTGGCTAACCAGCAATTCAGATGTCCTCATTAGTACAAGTGGATCAGAAAATGTGACAAATGATGAGTCAAACAGACTTTGAGGTAAGAAAATAAGGGCTGTAATCTACTGAGGCACCAAAATTAAAGCACTTAGGATCCTTTTTCACTGTTTTAAGACACTTCTATAATAGCGAAATCATTACTAGATGCACAGTGGATGCCAAAAACTCTTGTAAAAGTGCTGACTGACAGGCACTCAGCACATTCAGTGTTTCTTCTTGAAATTAAGCTGGGCAGCCAAACTGTGCCATCCTCTGCATGAATGATGAGCAGGGTCAGAGCACACAGCCAACATCCCTTCCCTGCTATTCCAGGTAACATGCTTCCTCTCCATGTTTGCATCCTGCCAGCTGCTGTACTGTGTGTCAGCTGGACAGGATATACAGGGGCATTGTGGGAATTTTACAGGAGCGGATGCCTGCACCTGAGCAACGGTTCATTCCTCACATAAATACAGTATTAGAGATTTACTGGAAACTTACACCAAACCCAGAATATATGACTTTAACCTGAGAATATCTTATTACACTTTGCATACACTTGCTGATTTCTTGACTATGTTTTGATATAAGGTATTAAATCTGTATAAAAAAGTATAATATTTTATAGTTTTAACCAATGACAAGAAGTCAGGATTTAATATTTGCACAGCATATGATGCTTTTAAAATAGTGTTTGTTTTTTTCTAAAATGGCCAGGTAAATGAGGGTTAAATTAGAGTAGCATTATGAGACATTTTTAACAAGCAATTAGACAAATACACTTGCTAAGTTTTATTTTGTAACACTGTTGCAAAGTGCTTAGTGAAATAAACCAAAAAAGTCTTATCCAACAGGGGTGTATGTTGACAATAATCTGGCGGTTCATTACCTATTATGATACGGGGGGGGGGGGATATGATAAATAACAATATATGCAGATCTATAAGCAGGGCCTTAATCATACTTTTTTAAAACCAAAGATTGAGAGAGATTGAGATCCTGCAGTATATCTTTGTAAAATAAACTTTATGAGTTCTGAAAAGATTTTGATGTAACTTTCATGCAATGCCGACATGGCACAAGTCTGTATTGAACCATGAATTCTATTTAGTATTTATGTGACTCTCCAGGTCACATGAATAACTTCATTAAAATGCCTCCATTCACCTCTATGTAAATCCATCTTCTTAATAATAATAAATAATGAACTTTGTTTGTATAGCACCTTTAAAAACATTAGTTTACAAAGTGCTTTGACAGCAGTCAGGAACATAAGATAACAAAGCACAAGAGTTTTAACACAAGGAAAAAAGAACAACCGAAAAAGGTTCATTAAAATAAAAAAGAACAGTCAGGACATACACAAATAGCAAAATGAAGCTGAGAAAGTTCCACAACACATAAATCAGTTTAACCCCAAAAGAACGCACAATGATCCAGGCCCCGTCACTAAACACGGACACAGAGGAGGCCCCGACCCCATGGGGCCGGAGACACAACACACCAGGATACGGCAACACACAAGAAGCTGAAGACTCAAGTGTAAACTGCACCCTGATGGTTCTATCTAACATGCACAAGTGCCATGTCCAGTGACTCCAGCCCCATGATTCAAAGGCCCCCTCCATGTGTCATAGGAACCCAGACAATACAGGAACACTGCGACTAAAATGTGACCATGAGGACCAAATAAAAATCAAAGCAACATAAAAAGACAATATAAAATAGTAGAGATGAAACAAGCATAGAACAATCACACAGTGACCTTAAAATCTTCTTGTTGGGTTAATCGGTTCAGGCCAAAGTGGCAATAACTGACAGACGGATGAATCTAATACTAGAGCTTATCTACTAAAATGTCTAATAAAAAAGGGTAACCAAACACATCAGTATTTTCTCAATAATTGCACCTGGGCTTTTAAACAGTGACTGTGCACACAGCTTGCCTGGTTTGAGTAGAAAAAGCTTCATTTTTCCTGCTGAAAGGCCTGTAATTACCTGCCACTTTAGTATCAATACAAATATTTGTTTTCAGATAAAATGGGACTGGAGGAAGCACAGCTTCAGGGACCTGTGTGTTATAACATACAAGCGTTTAATTTCTTTATGCGCATACAGTCTGCATTGTTGTGCAATTCGTCAGTTGACCAACCACGGAGGCAGTGGAGGGCACACAGGGACTAAAGCCTGAGTAGGTGTTTCTCCTCAGGCGCTGAGGGTACATGTTGGCTGGAATTCCCTCCTCTCTGCCGATTAAAGCTTTGTTAAAGCAAACATGTCTTTCTTCCACTGGGCAACCCCAGTAGATACACATTATTCGCTAAAGAGCTGGGTAACACTGGTTGGATTAGCCCTAATCTGAGAAATACAACTGGATCCAGCCCACATACTGAAGAACATGACAGAAGGAAATCAGCAGAAATACAGACACAGCCTGTGGCTATTGAAGTGTTGTATGAAAGAATACACTTCAATATTTCTCTGCACCGCTGTTAAAGCAGCTCTAACACTCCACCTACACAAGCTCTGCATATACTGCTGCAACACCATCCAAGGACCACTTTTATAAGAGACAAAGAAACACAACACTCTGTTTAAAGGAAATAAAAAGCTGCAGAGGAAACTGGGATACTGAATACTGATACTGAGTATGTCTCATATAAGCTGTAACATAATAAAGATGTGCAAATGCATCCTAATGCTCTTCTTTGCAAGGTTGTCTAAAACGCTTTTATTTCTTTGATCATTTCATGAAGAGGAAATCATTTCATGAATTTCATTAATTAATATTTACTATTTAAAACATCAACAACTAAGTTCACAGAAGGAAGGTAAACAAAAAATGTGATTTATTGTTTATTAGAGAAGGGGTAAAAAAATGACAAAAAGGAAAAAGTGTAGTACAGAGGTTGACAGAGCTGAGCAGCACGTCTTTCTCATTTTAGAAAATGTGTTGTTGGGTCTCATTGTAACAGGGTTTATAGGATGGAGTAAACCATCATAAATGGATCTTTTCTGCAATAAAAAGCATATATGTTAATTTTAAAACGAAGAAATGTCAGCACAAATAAATTCACATATTTTTATTATGTTAGTTTAGTAAAGAAGATTACTGCGTTATTTTGCGCTTTAAAAACATCAAACCTTATAAAACCTCTCTGTATCAAAGCAGGCTCTCTGAATAATTCACAGGCTCCATGATATCTCAGGAGTACCTCTGCTCGGCACTGTGTCTCCATGTCTTGTCTAAAATAATAATCTCAGGTAACACTTAGCAAATAACTGCAGAACATTCAGAAGCAGCATGGCTGAAGGTTGTTGTGTTACACAGCCACAAACTGCTGCAGCATCACTGTAGCTTGTCAGCAGTGATCACCGTCGGTGCGTTCCAGCGCTGACATGTGAGCACGTTCTGATGCACAGGATGAAAGACTAACTGCACATCTCCGGTGGCGTGCCTCTCCGAACCTATTCACTGCTATTCAGTCTCATTTGGAGCATTGTAACCTGCAGGGGTGAAACCAAGAGACAAGACACTTTGCTTGAAAAGTATGTGCCTGTTCAAAGAGGAGCTAAATCCCTGCGGTTCAGCCAAGGTGCATCTACCCTGGAATTTCAAAAAGTTCCCTTAAAAGATCATGAACAAGACTGCAGGGGCAGAGGTGGGCATCAGCTACGTCCCCATTAGTAACACCATACAGTCTGTATTTTGCAGACTTGCTGATGAGCCACAATGTCTTAACCACCAGAGATAGACATATACAAATTACCTAAAAGTAGAGGTATAACAATATTAAATCATTAGGGATTATAACGTGGGGATGATCTCATAAAGCAGAAAGATCGTCAGATCCTCTGTGTGGGCGCAGAGACTTTGACGCGCACCCGACTAACAAATCGTAGCACAGTGCATGGTGGGATCTCCTGTTTGGTTATGTAGCATGAAGCCATGGAGGAAAAAGAAAAGAGAAAAAAGCTTAAAGATGTCTGAACAAAACTCTGTTCTAAAGCAGCTGTATTATTCACTCAGGTTATTGACATTGCAGTTAGATAACATTTGTTCTAAATTGTTGCACTTTAAGAGATAATGTTGATATTGTTGTTCATTACCTTTCATGTTTACATTTATTGCACATTTTTATGAAAACTGCACTATTTAAATTAAAACCTGTTCAGAAAGTTTCTTTGGTTTTAATTGTCATTTTTTTTCTTTTAGGGTTTTACATGTTTTATATGTTAAACATAGGGAAAAAATGGTCAAATATGCAAATTAGTCTAGAAAAATCAACGTTAAAAAAAATCGCGATAAAATCGGGATCGTAATTTTATTTTTAAAAAATCATGATTTGATAGTTTTGCCATATCACCCACCCCTACCTAAAAGTTTAAAAACTGTCTAGAAATCTGTTTATCAATCTTCTTTCCAAAAAGTAAATCTTTTATTGCAGTTGTAGGAAACTGAACAACTCAACGCACAATCAAAGAATTTCACAGCAATGCCTCTGATATCCACGGACTCGAGCAATTTGCTTCCAATATTGCATTCAGATGAGAAAATGACATCAAACTCAGTTGATGACTCAACTGTACACATAATTAAACACAGTTCAAGAAGGATTTGATTAATTAGTGTCTGGCATGCTAGAACATTGTCTCCAATTGGTGGAGCCAAAGCTGTCACCTGCTAGTTGTGGTTATGCACTTTTTTTAGCTGCTATCACTTAAAAATAGGTGTGGAAGCTGGCCTCACATACATCACATGTCACCAGATCAGCCAATAGAAAGAGTTAACTGCAGTAACCAGATGTCAACCCCAGAGAGCAATCAAAAACACTTCCAACACTGTCTGTAGAATTTATCACATTGCATCAATATGTATAGGTATGGATCCTGAGTCTGTCCTGAGACAACCTCCCCACCCTGAAACACAACGAAGACACACATAAGCATTAAAGAAGGTGTGACAAATGTCACATCCAATTACTAAGCCAAATAATCCCCAATGTTTGGTCTTACGATCATTTACTGCTCCTAACTGGATAAGACATTCAACATCCATGTTTGATATTCATGACACCAGGTCAGACTGCCCACAAAAGAAACAGAAAGCAGGCAGACAGGAAGCAACACCAGCTGCATATTATATAGTTTTACAAGTCTCGAACAAGCAAGTCAGGTCAGAGAACCAAAGTTAGTTGACTGTTCAACTTCATTCGATTGCAGAAAAATGTTTTGCAAAGTGGTGGTATAGAGCTATTTCACTGCTTTGGAAAAGAAAAAGGGGAAAAAAAGAGCATATGATCCATTTCTGCAGCTTTTCTTCAATTGATGTGTCCCACAAGAATATTAACCTTTGGTACCCTAATCATTAATCCTCAGTTATTTTCCCCTTTGAGCGTCATGTTGACGTCTCAGAAGTTTCTGAGTCCCCGCGTCAGTAATTAAATGTCTAACTGTCCTCCTGTTTGTGGTCTTTGACATATTAAGAAAACTGATCAAGATCTGAAAATCATCTGGTGTGATGTGGGTGTTCCTAATTAAAAAGTTTCAAACAAAGCTGAACACGAATTCATCAGGCATTCAACCCTAAAAAATGGGACAACATCAGCAGGGAAACCATCTGGGGTTGGTTTGTGTGAAGAGTGAATAATGTTAGGTGTGCTAGCAACACATTTTTAGTTACATCTATGCTTTAGAAAACAATGGTTATTTTTACTCAAGCCAAGCTGATTTATGTTCACATAAACTTGACACATACAATTTAATCTCCATTTCCTATATTGAATCTTCCAAAGCTATGGGGCTATGTTGACAGCATGGCATTACTCTTTGGTTTTTAAGTGTTAGTTCAGCATCCTTTGTGTTTATGTAGCCTGGAGGGCATTGAGGCTGCAAGGCAACAACAGCTGAGAGAAGCCATAGCAACTGATTATCAAAAAATGTAAAGAATTCTTGAACCATTTTGTAAGTCTTGTATCAACAATTTGCTCATCTGACTTAAATCATTTAACAAGAAAGCCATGCATCCCAACTGTGACGTCCCAGTAGTTCAGGCAGACAAGTTTAGTTGTGTCGATTGCACACTTTTATATGCCATTACTTGAACATCTGCCAAACATCCTACCACTTAGATGCCTACATAAGCTGCAAATTAGTAGTCTGTTTTCTCTATTTTCCTCTGCCAGCTCTGCACTGCATCAGTACCAAGCTCTTGCTTTTGACATTTTAATCACCCCAGTAACAACCTGCAGGCTCAACTTTTTTCCACCCCTAAGATTTGAGGTTGTTTGCTTGATATCAAAACTAATCTTTCTTGACTGAAATACCCATATACACGAGGTTTAATTCCAAAAAAAGTGGCTGTAAGGTTACTCTTACGTAACCCACTAATAGGTTTATGATATTATAAAGCCTGTTGCAGTTGTGTTTCTTCAGCACCAGCCATGCCTTTGTTCAAATAAAGCTAACACATTAATGCTGCTTGACAGCTCCTGAGTGTTGTCTTGCCCCACAGCAATCGCCCTGAAAGCTCTTGTTGAACTAAGGGTCAAACAAAGTATGAACGTCAGCAAACGCCTCAGCTAGAAAACAGCTATACCTGCTGCTAAAATCAGTCTTTAGCTTGATTATGAAATTAATCCAATGATTCTTGAAGCTTTTATATTCAATCATATTCCCTGATGAGAACAGCATGACAAATCTAAAGAAGAGGACTTGTCAGTTTAGAGCCGGTCATTCAATCTGACAGGACACTGTGTGCAGTAGCAGTAACTCGGATATTTTTATCACTGCATCGTGATAAAAGGACATGCTTTTGGGTAAGTGTCTCATCTGTTCAAGGGCTACAGAATCAGGAGGATCCATTTAAATCTTGCAAATGAGGCAAAAGCTTACACACTCTTCAAGTAAAGGAGGTGAGCATGGGCTGTACAATTATAAACGTATGCATGTGCAGTGTAGCTTCAAAGCAAACAGTAGACGTGTTTTTTTCTCTCATTATCAGTGACCTCCCTTTCTCTGATGCTCCCGTATAACAAAAAGGGGTTTAACAACGATTCCACTCTGTTTACATATTTATAACCGTGGCCAGAGAGTGTGGATTAAGACAGAAACTATCATGCAGAACGCTCTCCCTCAGGCCAAACAATTTGACAACCTCGTCTTTGGTGCTCATGCATCATGCATGACTTGTCATTTTAAGTGAGTTCTCAGACTTATGACACATCCAATGTTGTTACATATTAATGAAATGAAAGGTTGTTTTATTGATAAATCAAGCATGTCTGTTTATAATACAGAGAAAAGATTACAAAATATGTAAAGCTTTGACAAAGTGGAATTTAATCTTTGTACTGAACAGATTTAAAGAGTAGGGCTGGGTATCGATTCAGATTTTCTGGATCGATTCGATTCGATATTACCAGGTCTCAAATCGATTCGATTCACAATACAATAAGATATTTATTCAGTCTGGGATATCTCAGTTAAAATAATACTGTAAACTTAAAAAGTGACTTTTGACCTGATGTATTATTAAAATTGTTTTTACCTTAAGAAATGAACCCAAAGCACTTACATTAATCTTATATTAATTATATACATTAATGCGTATTCTGCATATTACTTGTTTTTTTTCCAACTCCTCTTTTCCTTCGTACTTGTAAAAATCCTAAATACGTCCATATGTCAGCCTTTAAACTCGCCGGTGGTGCCCATATAGTGCTATTTGCTTCTGCCATGTTTGTTTGATTACGTACAGTAACATCGCACAAGCTAAACGCAGATCACACAATACTAGCTGGGTTGATACCACAGGCTGCTTCTCTGCACGTCCAATGAAGGAAAAGCTACCCAAGTTAAAAGATCGATCTTTGGATTTTATGGATCGATTATGAACCATTTAAAGGGAAATCGATTTAATAGATTTTTCAAACCCAGCCCTATTAAAGAGAATTTCCTTTTTCCTTTTCTCTCTTTGCCGTACTTTCTTTTTACAGAAACCTTATATCCTTCTTAATAAATGCTTTGTGTTAGTTGTCTAGATGAGGAACACTTTCATCTTGGAAAACGTGCAAAATATTAAATTAACAATCAGCAGATATTAGCCTAAAAAGGTAACTATTGGCATGCCAAGTATGAACATCTTTGCAGAAATTGACAGAAGATATTTTGGACATAAATATAAGCAGATTTTACTAAATGTTTACCTCACTATCACTTAAAGTCCAACATTTTTAATCAGAAGAATTATCTATTAAAAGGCAAAATGCTGTCTTCCTTGCTTTGTCGTGAAAAGTCAAATGTTGTAGATAATGTTGCTATATCGTCTAGTTTAGCCAACATAGTTTAACCTAAAAGTGGTTTAATTACAAGGCTTTTGGTGGCACTACTGTCCGTCCCCTGATCTCTCCCCCAGTGAAAAAGCTTGCAAGTTCCTTTACTGGCACTCATGTTTAGCTGTGTCATGGGCCTGTATCAACCCCACAATAAATCTCACTCGGTAAACAAAAATAATTTGACACAGCATTATCAATATAGCAGCCCCACAGATCAGCCTCTGAAGCCCCCTTTAGAACCCAAACAGCTGACATCACTCAGACTGAGTACTATTTTCAATAGTCCTTACTTGATTTTGCATTTGTGGTATTGGCCAAACTCAGCCTAGTTTACTATGTTTTGGTGCTTTGGTTTCCATCACACTATTTACTTGGATAATACCTATCAATGCAACAAGGGTCCTCATAGCGTGGGTGGGTGAAACTGCTGTGACCCAACAACCAAGGAGGAAATAGAGTTGATGGTGTAGCTAGCACTCAGCTTTTGACTTTTGGTCAAAACAAGAAAATAAGTTTATTTCCAGAGATGCCTGCAAGTAGTCAGACAGTATAATAAAGCCAAAAACAGGAGGCCTTACATTTCTATGTTGGACATCACTCCAACTTGACCTACCTCCTCTTTAAAAAGGTGGACATCCATATTTCATTATATGGCTTCAACTGAGACAAAACAAGTGGGGACGGATTTCTGGTCTGGGCGTCAATGAGTTTGTCACCACCATAAATTCTTACTTTCAGTTACCTTTGTCTTTGCTCTGGAGGGATTCATGATTGGCGATATGGATTCATGTTGGGTGTTGGATGTATGTGTTTGAATATATATGTGTATATACACTCAACAAAAATATAAACGCAACACTTTTGTTTTTGCTCCCATTTTTCATGAGATGGACTCAAAGATCTAAAATTCATTCCAGATAAACAATATAACCATTTCATTCAAATGTTGTTCACAAATCTGTCTAAATGTTTGATAGTGAGCACTTCTGCTTTACTGAGATAATCCATCCCACCTCACAGGTGTGCCACATCAAGATGCTGATCTGACATCATGATTAGTGCACAGGTGTACCTTATACTGCCCACAATAAAAGGCCACTCTGAAATGTGCAGTTTTGTCTCACAGCAAAATGCCACAGATGTTGCAAGCATTGAGGGAGCGTGCAATTGGCATGCTGACAGCAGGAATGTCACCCAGATCTGTTGCTCGTGCATTGATTGTTCATTTCTCCACCATAAGCCATCTCCAAAGGCGTTTCAGATAATATGGCAGTACATCCAACCGGCCTCACAACCGCAGACCACATGTAACCACACCAGCCCAGGACCTCCACATCCAGCAGGTTCACCTCCAAGATCGTCTGAGACCAGCCACTCAGACAGCTGCTGAAACAATTGGTTTGCATAACCAAAGAATTTCTGCACAAACTGTCAGAAACCATCTCAGGGAAGCTCAACTGCATGCTCATCGTCCTCATCGGGGTCTTAACCTGACTCCAGATCGTCTTCGTAACAGACTTGAGTGGGCAAATGCTCACGCACGACAGCGTGTACCAGTTCCCAATAATATCCAGCAACTTCGCACAGCCATTGAAGAGGAGTGGACCAACATTCCACAGGCCACAATTGACAATCTGATAAACTCTATGCGAAGAAGATGTGTTGCACTGCATGAGGCAAATGGTGGTCACACCAGATACTGACTGGTTCTGAGTCCCCAGACTCCCAATAAAGCAAAAAAAATGCACATTTCAGGGTGGCCTTTTATTGTGGACAGTCTAAGGTACACCTGTGCACTAATCATGGTGTCTGATGAGCATCTTGATGTGGCACACCTGTGAGGTGGGATGGATTATCCCAGCAAAGCAGAAGTGCTCACTATCACACATTTAGACAGATTTGTGAATAATGTTTGAGAGAAATGGTAATATTGTGTATCTGGAATGAATTTTAGATCTTTAAGTCCATCTCATGAAAAATGAGAGCAAAAACAAAAGTGTTGCGTTTATATTTTTGTTGAGTATATATGCACCCATAAAATGAAGAGTTTATTGCTCTATTAAAAAAAGTGTTGAGAAAACACTTATGAATTTGTGCTACAGAAAGTTGCACAAACTGATTGATATTTGTAGCAGTCTTTCATTATTAGCAGAACTAAACATTCGTAGTGTTCCATTGTCCAGTTCTGCATCTTGGGAAACACTTTTCCAGACTGCTGGTATGATTTCCAACTTCTATTTGGGCCTGCGGTGTACAGTCAGTCCCCTACCCAGGCCTTCAGATAAATTTGGAGGCAAACACTGCATAGTAAACCATATTCTATTTGAAGATGCTATCAGACAAAACCTGTGAAATAATGAGCTTTGTGGGGACTGTTTTTTTTCTAGGCAAGTGCCAGGTTAGCTTCATCCAATATGCTCACTGTGGTCCAGTGACACACTTAGACTTGCCAATCTGTTATCTGACTGTTATCAAATCAAATAAAAAGCACGATTTCCAAAATTTCAAACTACTAATTAAATATTGTATTACTTGTAACACAAGGAGCATATGATCCACTTTAAAAGGCAGTCTATGAACAATGCCATTGTCAGGTCAAGCGACCTGATCTCATCACTTTTCCACACATCTCTTATGCTTAACAAATAAATCGACATTCGGATAAATTATACTTTTCATTGAGTTGGGTGTGTAGTTGTGTTTCTCTGTTCCCTGCCTGCATTTTCCCCACCTCATACCACTACAGCAGGACTGCTTCAGCTCATACTACCACTGTTATAAGTATACTTTTATGCAAATGTGCATAAAAGCCCTGGAAATGCTTAATGTCCTTATTTGGACACAGCCTATGAGTCAACAAAGTCACAGTAGCCTCAATAATGCAAAAAGAAGAAGTAGAACAAGTGGAGGGGGAGGATGAGGAGGAGGCGGCGATCTGGCTACATAAACTGCTGCATTAGTGGGACTGTCCATTGCCTACACGTTGAAGTGCTCTAACATTAGCCTCTGTCTGAGCCGCACCACACTGTTGAGTCATAGCAGAGGAAGGATAGGTGGCTATAATAAACACTTTAGGGAGGACGTACTGTCACTTTGATTTTAAAGTTCTTTTCTGGAAAACTCTGCTATTGAAGATTCAATAAGAGGAAACTTTGCACTGAAATGTCCACATTGATTTAATTATACATTGATTTACATATATATACATACCTTTTGGTGCTGATCTGAATCCAAATCTAGATCCAGAGTTCTTTTTGAAAGATTTGGTACAATTATAAGACAGGGCAGGTCTGTACTCTCTGAGCCTCATAGTTTATTGTTTTGACTAACTAGCCACTACCTGGTGATATAATACGCAAGCAGTGCTTTTAAGGCCTGATAATGATATTTTTTGGCTGTATTACTTTGCCAATAAAAATAAATCCTAAGCAGGAAAGGGGCAGCTTTGGTTACCCAGAGAGCCACATCAGATCTTCATACACTGTCAAGTGACCACCTTTTATAAATAACGGGATAATGGACAATTATACAACCCTTTAAGTGAGAGAAGCTTCAAGTACTTGACAAGAGAGACAAATAAAAAGCTTTCATCCAAATTCGTTATGTCAACATTAATATTTCAAACCCAAATGTAAAAAGCGATGGTTCACATCATGAGCAGAAAACAAATTTAACCTCCTGATGCCCTTTCTGTACATTTTGCTTTTCCGACATAACTGTTATCAAGTCTGCAGAACTCAGACCAGTTTGCCTGATTCACTGACACACTGTATAGCACCTTGTGGTACAAAATATTTCAATCATTAGAGCACTTCAAATGGCTGCTGCCATTCTCTCCAGGATGCTTGAATGCCAGACAGAAAACTTACTCTGGTGCAAATCCAACAAAGAAGTAATGATTGAAACCAACTGATCTACCACTATTAATAAATATTGCTTAAAGAGACATTCAGTTTTCCCAGATGTATCAATGACGTGAAGATATAAATATCATTAGACATCCATATGAGGGCATTGTGACTTCAGCATTTGTTAGAGGTGTTAGATATACTGATCCAGAATGACTTCCCCAATACCTGACATTCTTAATAAGACTAAACTTTTACAAGAGTTAAAGAGTTAGTTCTTTGGGAGATATACCTGTATATACTATTTTCAAAGATATTTTGGGGGAAAATTTTGAAATTTTTAGGACATGGAAAGGGACTTTTATTGTGTGTACATGAGATGGTTTCAAGGAAAGTTGAAACTTTGAGACAACTATATCATATCCATAAGAATTAAACCATACTCTACAACACAGGGGTGCCATTACTAAGTTATACAAGGCCTGGACAATTAATCAAACGACATTTAGACCCTATAATCGAAGTAAATTTACTCATGACAATTATTTTGATTATTTTCCCTGAGTCAGTCACGTGGCCGCGCCCCCCTCCATATAGTCTACATTCACTTTTGCCAAGAACGAAGGACGTGCTGCCAACATGGAGGAGACCATCTATCAGAGGCCCTAGTAGCCAAGAAAAATACCGTCTCCATTGTTCGGGCACATTTTGGATTCTGTGCAGAGGACATCAAGGAAAACCGTGTTGACAACAGTTGCTATCACTATGAATTTGTTCCAGGATAACATAAAATGATTGTACATTAATCCTAATCGAGGTAAGAGCTTCCATTAACCGTGATATTGAGATTAGGTAATACTGCCCAGCCCGAAGTCATACTGCACAATAAGATAAAAAATATAATCATCAGAGCTGGCAAGACTTCATTCAAAATAGGTTAAAGAAATTAAACTGGCCCTAAGTGGATTGTGGCAGCCTGTTGTCCATGACAGATCTACACAAAACGAACTGAAAACGTACAAAAGAGAAGTGACACACATTTAAGTTGTGAGTAATGTCACACATTGCTATAACAAATAGAATAAATGCTCTGGTGACAAAGATATAAAGTGAACTGTCTGTACTGTCTGATCTGTCACCAAATCTAAAAGGCCACAATCCCACTTGCATTGCATTGAATTCCACCCATTTGTGCAGCCAGGGCCAGCAGGCACCGTCTCCGCTGTCACTTCCTGCCCTGACCTCGGTTTTAATGGATGTAACCTTCCCGTTTCTGCATTTATGCACACAAGCTGTCCTAGCCTGGGGCACTGTGTCACATCAATACATCCTGATCCTGCAGCTGAACTCACACTAACACATGAATCGGTGAATTATAATAAGCATGGACAGCATGGGGAGGCACTCCTCATCAGAATCGCTTCAATCAGGTGGCAAAGACTAGAAACTGTTCACCTTGGTGTTTCACTGGCTGTTCATGTTGCCTGTTTTGTTTGTTTCTAAACTTTCAGAGCTGCAGAGCAAGCATCAACCTGCAGAATCAGAGTCTCCAGCCAAGCCCAGTTGGAGAACAGCCATATATTAGTAAAGAGGGACTGAGATAGAGAAAATGAAAGCTTGGTGAGAATTGATTTTTCCATACTGGAGCACAAACTGGAGCCACACACACACAGAGAGATGCACTACTACTGGACTACAGCCTTCCACCTATTGATCCATACTGCCAATAACACAGTCATTTGCCATCAGGGATTTCTAACAATCATTATATACTGACCCAGCTGGAGGACAGCGCTGTTGTCCTGCTTTATTTCATTCATGAGCCGCACAACAAACGAGCTCTCAACAGAAAGTTACTCCTCTTAATTCATACAAAAGAAGGACGAAGATCAATGTTGAAAATCTCAGTCTTCCTAACACTTTCTAATATTATCAAAACCAATGAAATGATAGGGAAAGCACAGCAGTGACTAACATGTAACTCCTGCCAGGACAGAAATGTGTCAAATCATAATCATCACATTGGTTTGCTACATCAACACCTGCCAGGCGATCGGGGCATTATGCAACCCAGACTGCTATAATAAGAATTGTGGAGTTTGGTGCATTTTCAAGCCTTAGTCATAAACTGGCCTTGTCAACGTTCATAATGAGCCGCCCAGTGATTTTTTTTTCAAGGCTTGCGTCAGCTTATCTCACTCAAATTAATCCTCCTGATTATCTTGTTTAATTCTCTTCTTACCGTCAGGAAGAAAAGCTTAAGTGCCTCTCAGAAACAATGGATTCAGGTTTACTCAGAGTGAAATAGGCAATGGTCTGAATCTTCAATTGATGTCTCATGCAAATATAAACAAGGATTGTTTGATTTGTTATTCAAAATGGCTTTTGATTTCATATTCTAACAGCATATGTGGGGGAACATTTTTTTTTAACCTGGCACAAAACTTAAGGGGAAAATCTGATGACAATTTGTGAAAATATGTTTCATGAGTAGGGGCGTAAATCCCAGTGTAACTTATAATATAATATGATACAATAGGATACAATAGTATACGATAAAACACAACAGTATTGTGAAATACAATGCAAAACAATACCATACAATGTGACACATTCTGGTACAGCTAGAATATAATGTAGCCGTGGTTTACAATTCTTTTCTTATACCACCGTAGTTCAGTAAGAATCTTGAATACACAATTAGACACATAATAAACATAGCTGTATGTATCAGTGTTTTTTAAACCAGAAATCAAAAGCTTTACTTTGCCTTTTTCCAAATTCTTATTACCTCCGCCAAGGAGGTTATGTTTTCGGGAGAGTTTGTCCGTCCGTCCGTCCGTCTGTCCGTGAACAAAATAACTCAAAAAGTTATGGATGGATTTGGATGAAATTTTCAGGAAATGTTCAGCATGGGAAAAAGGAAGAACTGACTTGATTTTGGTGTTGATCCGGATTAGCATCTGGCCGCCATGGCAAAAAATGTAACTTCTGTGAATAACTACTGAACTAAATAGATATCATGATGAATCCAGTTGTTCATTGTATGTTTTCATGGTCAAGGAATCTAAATATTTAGATGAAATAAAGGTAGGACTAATATTTATGGTCAAAATGACAATATGGCTGTGGACTGTGGCGCTGGCGGAGGTCTGCGCTCTCCGAGTGCTTTCTAGTTATAATTCTGTTGTTCTATAAATCTCACTTCTAATTTAATACTACCATTTTTACCGTTTGTTCTCTAATCTGAACCCTAACACAACAGTGTAGCGACATTTTAATTTTCTGAGCTCAATACTTCATAGACATAAGGAGAGGGTTTTTGTCTAAAGTTAAGATTTAAAGTTATACCAAAACACATTTTCAAAGTGAAAATAAAAGAAAGATATCTGGACTGTAAGAAGTGAGCCAACATTTTTTTCTAACACTGATGTCACCTTTGACAAGGCCCAAAGCCAATCATACTTTAAGAATGGCCAAATAGGTGGCCACGCCCCCGACACAACATAATAAGGTTAAAAAAATCAGACTCAGTACAACATGAGACAATCAAAATGATGAATAGAACAGATGGTACACCATGTTATTAACACCATGCAGTGATTATGGCATGTTGTGATATAATAAATACATTAATTTACATTAACATGATACTGCTGTATGTATGATGTCACGCAATATGACACAATACTGATTAGGAAAGGATCTATACATATACATAGAGAGATAGAGATATTCATGTGTGCGTGTGTGTGTGTCTATAACATGAAGAGTATGGCTTCAGTCTGCACTCTTGTAAAGTGTGTTGAGTAACGCTTGTTATGAATTGAAGTTATTCAAATAATGATTGAATGAAATGATTGATAATTGACTTCTGCTCAGTGTTGCTCCTGTTACGATACAATATGACACAATATGATAGAAAAACTATGTTGCATTATATTTTATATTGTAGGTGGTCAGGAGGACATCAGTGGCTTCATCACATAACTCAATACAATACAGGACGTGTTGCAATACGATATGTTACACTGCAAAGTAAAAACATTAAATATGCTACAATGTAATCAGTGGTCATTTATGTGGTTGTATCAATGGCAATATTACACAATACAAAACAATATCTCACACTATCATTCAATATATGATACAATAAGATACAGCAAAATATTATGTCAGATAAATTCTAATTAGTGTTGCATGCGTAAAGTATCATTAGGATACAGCATTTTTGCAAAAAATAAATTAATATTGCAATATTGCATTGAAATCAATACTTTATATGCTTCAATTATGATTGAGTAAAACCTAGGGGTGGGAAAAAAAATTGACCCCCATAAGTATCAGGATTTTTTGGACGATTTTTTTTTTCCTTCAAAAATGGCTTTTTTTTCCAAATTTCAATGCTTCATTTTAGTCTGTGTTAATAAGTCACTTTTAAATGCAATCCAGGCTTTTGAAGAGAGAGTATAAACAGCTGGTTAAAATATATTGCTGAATAAATCCTAAAAACAGACTCATATGTGATGTGTATTTTTGCTGATATAGTCTGTAGGCATCATCATTGTTCATGTTTTTCGCTGGTGTTAAAAAAGCTAACCAAAGATTGCAAAAATCGGCAAAATTGTAGAATCGCAATTTAAATCGAATCGGAACCTAAAAAATTGCGAAAAATCAAATCTAGACAACGGCTCAACATCACAGCCCTAGTAAAACCTTTCAAATGCTCACAAAAGATGCAATGCATGATACATGTACTTAATCTCTTAAGTTCGACAAAACTTTATATCTTTTTTGTTTTTCTTAACTGAATCTGTTGATTTTGATTAATCAGACTGTCAGCTTCTATTGGCAATACCGTTGAATCAAATCTGCAGTAAAATCTGTTTAAATGTCATATTTATATCCAAACCAATACTATATTTGGCAATGGTAGTTAGCTAGTTGCATTGCACTAGTCCAGGTGATTACTTTGTATTTTGTTTTATAGTGTGCAAAAATAAAGATCATTTGTTCAGATTATTCGAGGTTTCACTCAGCAGAATGAACGTGTTTTAATGTGCACTGATATCCTATGTAATTAAAATGTGGTCATAACAACATCCTATAGGTTAAAGATGACTTCAGGAAAAATAGCTCATTGATGCTCACGAGAAAATGTTTTTACTGGATGAGTAATTTTTTTACATAATGGCTCCCTTTTGACCTCACTGACATGAAAAACAGGCCCAAGTAAGAGTGCGCTAACCCTGATGGGGACAAGCCAAGCGTGTAATATTTAACTCTTCTCCTGTGATGACTGCTGAAGTGCCCTTAAGCTGAGCGCTGACCCCACAGGCACCCATAATCCCACAATGCACCGCTGTGGTCCAGTGAGCAGCATCAAACAAGGTGTGAGTGTCTCAAACAGCATTTTCCTGCAAGTCACCACTGCATCATCTGGACATCATATTGCATGTTTATTCAAATGCATGAGGTACAACTGTGTTCACTTCATCTCTTAGTTTATGTTTTTTTTCTGGCTCTATCTCTCACTCCATTAGGTCACACAGCCGTCTCTGCTGCAGCTGACAGAGTTGGGAGAGCTGCAGCTGATCCCAAAGCGTGAAGTGTGAAGTGCAGTTGGTGGGAAGACGGATAGCAAATTAATTCGCCAGACAGAACTTGGTGCCCTACATGGCAGAGAAGTGACTGGTAGACCAATTATGAAGTCATCCCACACGCCACAGTCCTTCCTATCAAATCCATCATGTTTGTGCAGTTCACTACATGGATTCTGGTGGGTTACAGTTGATACAGTGTATTATTTATGCAGCAAAAGTGTATTCAGGCACACTAATGACACTGTGCTGCAGAGCTAGAAAGTGTAACACAGTGTAATGTTTAAGCTCTTTATCAATGGGACTGACAGCAAAATGGCTGAAATGAAATAAATAACAGAGGAGATGTGTAAAGCTTCTATTTGGCATCGTATTCTTTGCTTAAACTATTCAAAAAAGCTGAAATGTTTGCATAGGCCTCTTATTCAATAGGAGGAGGATAATATCAAATGCAGCAACTTACATGTTTAAATAGGGCTAGGTAATAAAGTGATTCTATAAGACCCATTTACGATGCCAGTCCAAGGTTTAATATTTACGTCCCTGTTATGCTTTGAATCCACTGTGAACATGGCACAGTAGATGATGAGGGGAACGATTTGACCCCTCTTTGGACCGTCTCCAGAGGTAGTAACAGAACCGTAATTATAGAGAGGGGGAAGTAGGCAGACATGTGTGGGAAGGACAAATTTATGGTCTGCGCGTCCATAATTAAGTCACTACATAAATTCCTATTTTCAGTCCTTTGTCTCTGCATCATTCAACGTCAGTCATCTCTACCTTATAATCATTATGGATGTTAATGTAAATATAAGATTAGAATTCTTTTCATGATCATTACTGATTATACTTCTATACTTCCATAACCCTTCTAAAAACGAGATGCTACATCTCAAAGGACTAACCTATGATGAATTTGTGTTCAGCAGAGACAAATTTGATGAAAATATGTCTATAATGGCTCATGGGTCTGTCTCCAGTTCTTATTGTAGTCCACTTGCCTTAACCCAACCCCCTTCCTTTACCCACACACCCAACACAGCATAGTATCAATGGCTGTTAATCATGAGGCTGGGATCCACATTCAAGATTTTCTACTACTACTGAACAGGGTTTTTTTTCTTGCTGCCATGATGAATTCATGTTGGGTTTTATGTAGGGGTGTGCGATATGACGATATTAAATCGTTAAGGAAGTGCATGGTAGTATCACCTGTTTGGTTATGTAGCGTGAAGCCATGGCGGAAAGAGAAAAGGAGATAAAAGCTTGAAGATGTCTGAACAAAAATCTGTTCTAAAGCAGCTGTATTATTCACTCAGACTACAGACATTGCAGTTAGATAACATTTGTTTTAAATTGTTGCACTTTAAGAGATAATGTTGATATTGTTGTTCATTACCTTTCATGTTTACATTTATTTCACATTTTTATAGAAACTGCACTATTTAAATCAAAACCTGTTCAGAAATTTCCTTGCCTTGAATTGTCCTCTTTTTTCTTTTAGGGTTTTACATGTTTTACATGTTAAACATAGGGAAAACATGGTCAAACATGCAAATTAGTCTAGAAAAATCATAGTACAAAAGAATCGTGATAAAATCGTGATCGTGATTTTATTTTTAAAAAATCGTGATATGATATTTTTGCCATATCGCCCACCCCTAGTTTTATGTATGTATGCATGCACGTGTATCAATAAATTGAAGAGTTTGTCTTCAGCCTGCTCTTTTGTAAAGTGTCTTGAGATAACATTTATTATGAATTAGCACTATACAGATAAAGATTGATTGATTGATTGATTGATTGATTGGCTGAGGAGATAGAAGTGCTAAAAGTGAAAGTCTACCAACTTGCATTGTGTAGTATACTAAACTCTATATTCTGGTCATGGCAGTCAAGTGTAACATTTTTTATCCCATTATTAGTTGTTTAAGACAAGTAATTCAATCAACATGCTGGGTGTGATTTATAATACAACATAATTAACTACACATATCTTTAAAAAACACAGGGTGCATTGTGCTGTTTTAGCAATTTTTATGGAAAATAAACATGTTTTTATCTCTACTTTTATTTTACAGCATGCTAGAGTCTGGACCTGCCTACCTGAACCCCTGCCTTGAAAATTTTAACAAAGCAGTAGCACAGCTAATGGCTAACACAGCTACAGTAAAATATTCATTTATGGTCTGAATAAAGTTTACAAGAGATTCCTGAAGATTTTCATTAGTTTTGTAATAACTTGTGTGATATGAAAACAGCATTTGATTTGCATCACCAAGCTGTAAATGCAACAATTATAGCATCATTGTTCATGCATCATTATGTAAAGGTTTGTACTGTTAAAACAGTGTTACAGACAAATAAACATCCAAGTATTAAAAATGAGCCTTCTCTGAGATATAGCTTAGCTTTTGCTTATAGCTTACAAGCTCACTGCTCCTGACATCCCATTTCTGATACAGTATGTCAATTACAACGTAAACTGCATAGGCACGACATTGTCCTTAAAAAATTGTTTGTTAGTTTTTCTGTTTGTGAATAGGATAACTCAAAAAGTTGAATGAATGGAATTTAATGAATTACTGATGCAGATCCAGAATTTAAGGATTAACATTACGAGACAGGGCAGTTTTCCACATTTTCGTTAATTATTCAATATGTTTTGAATGGATTTTGAGATATTTATCTGTAATGTTGGTCATGGCACAAGGAAGAAGTGATTAGATGTTGGTGGTGATCTGGACTTCTAGCTCATCCAGGATTAGTTTCAACTGAAAGACATGTTTTTTCATTTTTTTTTCTTTTTGACATTTACTTGACAGACAATGTTAAAGATGCAGTGGCTGGGTTTGTGCTCTCAGAGGATATCCAGCTTCTAATTAATACTTCTAATTTTCTTTAAATATTGCTGAGCTTGTTTTAACTGTGTAAATTAAAATGCTTTAAAAGTTCAAAGTAAGTAGTAGTAAAGTAAATTAATGTAAATGTGGGTTCCCAGCACAAGGCTGATATGAAGGTGGCCCACCAAAACATAATTAAGGCCCCTCATTTGTTTCTTCTGCCTTTATTTCCAGCTGGTATATTTTGCCAATAAACATGGCATATTACACCATTATATCAGCAGAATGCACAGATGAACCAGGAACTTTCATCTATTTTAGTGAATGTCTTAATTTGAAAATCTATACTGTATAATTTGTAAATTAACCAAATGTTTTAATTTCATCATATCGGTTTCTAATCCAAAAAAACACTTCTTATGCTGTGCAGAAAACTTACAGAATAAAGCACGATGGTTCAACCCCACCTCTCTCCCTACCCCATAAGTACACTACCACCAAAGTACTGAGCATTTCTGGCAAAACACTGACTCATAATAGTTTTTTCTGCCACATCACCCTGCCCTGTGTCACCTCCGTTATGAATGAATAAAACCACCACAGCATGCACAACCTGCCACCATCCTCCAAAACCTTTATCTGAATTCATAGCCAGACACCACAGCATCAGGAACAGTGCTGTTTGTTTATCCTAACTGTCAAGTGTACAGTCATCTAAGAGCCACACATCAGCTTCTCTGAAATTACTGAATTACTCACTTTACTAAATCACAGTGTTCGTCCAATTACAGGCCATCAGGCTCCATCATCCAGCTGGAGAATTTTGGATTGCAGGACTGAGGTGTGAGTGAGGCCAGACTCTTAGCAGGTGTCTGCATGCGATCCAAGCATTTTATTCAAACTGCAATTTCAGCTCATAAACATCTGTGTCACTTTTGGCTTACTCTGCAAAGCCATGAAGAGGGCTTTGGTTTTCACACTTTTCACTATAATGTTTAGCTCATGATCTGTCCGTTTAACAGCAATTGTTTCTAAAATCAGAAAAAAACTTGCAGTCTTGCAGTGAAACATATTTCCCCCTCTCTCCAGTCTCAACAGGTTTGTATTAAACATCAAATACATCTGACCTTACGGATGACCAGACTGATTTAAAGGTTTGTTGGTACAGTTTCTGGGGTTGGTTTAACTCATACCTCATAGCAGCTCATGTTCATATATTTAAACCCGGCCCATTAATTTATATCCTTTATAGTGGACATTATATTCACCTGTATCTTCCTTAAGTAGTTGTGTGACCCTATCAAGCCCTATAGTACTTTGTAGAGTAGGGATGGGAATCAAAAACCAATCCAGTTGATATTCGTTGACAGCTCCATGAGAGAATCGATATCATGAGTCTTTTTGCTAAATCAATTCCCTTATCAATTCCTTCCACTGCCAGGGTTCAGAATTGTGGCTTATTTTTTTTACAAAAGGTGCCAACTGCACAACCACAAGTGAGTGGAAACACCAGCAACTTGCAGAAGCAGTTATCAATGCTGTGACATGTGTCTGACATTGTTGCCACTGCAAATCTACAGACCAACATTTGCCCACATGGAAAATTGCAGGAATCAATAAGGGAATCTTTAAAGAATTGGATCAATTAGCTTGATTGTTAACAGCACTGATATCGATAAAGTCTTATCAATTCCTATCCCTACTGTAGAGAACATCCTGGGCTTTCCAGTGATGTGTCTGTGATGGGTTTGCATGCTGGGAACTTTACTTCTTTCCTCTATCAAGGATGGCCTACCAAATAACCATAATTTAATGAATGTCAGCTGTAGTGGACACCAGGACCATCTTAATGTATTCAATGACTGCACATTGTTGAAGCAGAAAAAGTGAAGCAGAGAGGATTCTATACTGGATAAAAGAGGGACATTCATATTTGGAGCTGCCAGATGAAGAAAAGGATGAGAGGGATATCTGCATGGAAGATGGTGATGCAGAGGGAGAGTATGGAAACCTGTTCGAGTGTAAATATGATATTGGTGGGATCAAGGTTTGGCTCTACTAGTACCTAAATCTGGAGTACATGTACTCAATTTTAGGGAGAAAATGGTCGAAAACAGCTTTTTCATTGTGTCTGTGCCCTCTGTGTACACAATGGTGCCCAGAGTTCCTGAATCTGCAAACTTCTTTTTAAAACCATTGGGGAAAATGGTGATGCGAGGCATATGTGCAGAATTCATTCAGATAAAGGTTGCACACAAACCTAGGAACAACAACAACAGCTACAGAGCAACATGGGCTGCTAACTGCTCCAACAAAATGTGAATTTGCTGCAGCAATACTCTGGCCAGTAGAGACACATTTGTTACGTAACTGTGTGTAAAATCGAATGTGCTCTTGGCTTAATGTCACTCTAAAGATATTATCTAATTTGTTTTCATTTTCTAAATTGAGTTCTATTTTCACACAGAAATTGTTGACATCTTCAGTAAACATGATATAAAATCAGATTAAATATTTATTTAAAACATTTTAGGGTGCCCTTTTTAAGCCTAAATATAAGAAAATTACCAAAAAGAATTTGTATTTTTTGTTTCTTTGGTTTTCAGGAGGATATGATTAAAGTCAATGGTAACAGCAGAACAGTCTGTGTCTGGCTTTACGGTTTTGACCCCATTACACCTTACAGATAAGAATTTTGAGTCTTAAAACACAAAAGTGTTGCGAGAGACTTGGCATGTGATAACTTTTTAGAAACAATTAACCTAACCCACCAGGTGGACCATTCACTATGTCACTGGTCTGTGTGGGCAAGTGTTTGGGAATAGGCAGATCCGTTCAACAGCATGTCTTGCAGGTGGATGATTGTTCTTGCAATTACATTCATTACAAGCCAATCAGATCATGTAGTTTTACAAAACATGTCACTGTGTAGAACAAACTCTTATCATAACATGTTGAAAGTGAAGTAAAAATAGCCTTTCTGTTAACTAAAAGGTTTTCAGTGTTATTTTTTCATTTACTAAAGAAACATGCTCCAGATCTGATAAAAAATGCTTATGAAGATGTTAGCATTGATGCTAATCTCTGTGTAACTCCCTGCTGTCATCTTGTTCATAGCTCCTGCTTAAAGGACCCTGACTGAGCAGTGCTGCTTTGGGCAAAATTGTTCTTGATTTGAGCTTGGCAAGTTGGATCCATCTGATTACAGACATTTTAATCAGGTGGATCCAAATACACTGCAAATACAAAATTTCACCAAACTGTTTTCCCACAAAGAGACAAGGGGTATAAATAAATGAATTAATGAATGATGAAACAGAGCCCTCTGGTTTGGTCATTATAGGCAGAGTGGCAACCAACCTATCAGACAAATAACCCCAGTCTCCCCTACCCCAGACAATGTTTAAAAGCATAATTCACAGTTCAGAAGTTTAGAGAATACAAGATTGTATGTTTACTAGCATTATGCCACTCTTATTTTTTGAAATGTCCTGTTCTCACAGAGTGTCAGTACTCACAGGCATGTGTAACAGAGAAGCTGTTGGAGGACTCCAGGTTGTCCACATTATAGTTGAGGTGGAAAGGTTTCTCCGTCACATTCTGGTTGGTATTGTAGAGCTGGACAGCGAACCTGAAAGCGCTGTGCTCCTGCACTGTGGAGCGCATGAAGAGTCCACCTACAGAGCACAAAGGCTCATTAGATCATTTTGTCAGTTTACATAAAATATACATTTTACATGTGTTCTCTTTATGTTAGGACTTCCTTTTTAAAACAAAAATAAGTTTATAAGGTTAAGTAGCTTTATATAAACAACAAAAGATAGCAAAATTGTTAGAAAATTAAGTATGAAATACGCTGTATTTGAAAAACTATTCAATTTGACATATTTTACTCTCATGTTTTTCAAAACTATTTTCAAGTCAGCCAATGTTATAAAAAATTCGACCTCGCCAAATAATGATTATTTTAACAAGGTTTGTGCCACATTAGCTTTTCACTCCACAGTGCTTCTCCACGCTTACTAAAGTTATTAAGGTCAATCACTTTATCAATTTTTAAGTAAACAGCAAATTTTGGACTAATTTAGCTGAAATTCGATGTGCTTAGCAATAGACTCAAGAAGTTGCTAACAAAATGTAAAAACATTTGGATGTTAAGAAGGATCTGGTGAAGAATGATAGATAGATAGATAGATAGATAGATAGATAGATAGATAGATAGATAGATAGATAGATAGATAGATAGATAGATAGATAGATAGATAGATAGATAGATCATTATTTTTTATCATAATTGTGACAATTCATTTTATACTTGGACTTTCCATTTTGGTAAGGAACAACTGTAAAACAAGAAAAACAACAGTTAACTCCTGAAACTCTCAATTTTTAAATGATCCCATTCAGTGATGAAAAGATGCTGCAATACAGTATATTGTGTATTTTTTGATTGGAATTGGTTTTGAAGTTTAATGTTTAAGGCCAATATCAGGCAATACCAATAAAGGACTCATAATGTTATGCACCTGTATTGTGTTTTTAAATACTCTTATCTTCAATGACAAAGTAAGTAGAGTATATTTTATAATTTTGATATTTTATCCCAGGAAAGTTATTCTACTGACCTGTTTTTTTTTAATCTTTCATGTTAACTAGTGTTTTTCTCACACTTCTTACTCTTTTTCTCAGATAAGTCTCCCTCTCCACCTATTTATCTATTAATTTTTCTCTCTCGTTTTGCATACCCATCCATTTGTCTGTTTGATCATCTGTCTGACTTTCCATATGTCTGAGCTTCTATCATCTGTCCACCATCCATCTGAAATATGTCCAGTTATCTATAAATTCAACAGACAATCCATAAGTCTGTCTTTTTATTTATCCCTCTGTTGATACATCCATCTATAGCTAAATATGTCCATCTATTGGTCCATCCATTTATCTGTCTTTCTGTCAATTTAATCATAATCCATCTTCTTTATCTATCTATCTATCTATCTATCTATCTATCTATCTAAAGTAGTATATTTTAAAATTTTGATATTTTATCCCAGGAAAGTTTATTTCACTGACCTGTTTTTTTTTTTTAATCTTAAATATGAACTGCTGTTTTCCTCACACTTCTTACTCTTTTTCTCAGATACAGATGTGATAGTTCATTATTTTTCTTACTCCTCATAATGACCCTTATCACCTAAATTTGACTTTCTGACATTTTATCACATAACTTCTAATCTGAGTTCATAATTACGGCCTAGAATCTTACATATGAAAGCCTTTCTTGTATAAATGCTGTGCTCTTTTCTTTTTTAGTGGCCTGAATGGGCTTGTTAGTCAGGTAAAGAAAAAAAAGCCCCACTGCTGAGGGTTCAAAACTATTCTTTCATTGTACACAATACTACATACTCAACATGGTAACTGACAAAGAAAATTAAGACATCAACAAAGTTTGACCTAACTTGTGAATTCTGGTGGGATATGAGCCCCTTTTATGTCGGGGTTGTGCTGACATGTCATGTCGAGGTACCTCAGCTCACCTTTAAAGGGTCTAAAATCACCCGAGTTACAGAGTGACGGCAGTGACGTAACACTACGCATAGTGCACAGATAATTTAATCAGTTAAATTGGATAAATGGGGATAATTGTCCTACCCCTCTCAAAGAGAGAAGGCACTGCGGATGCTAAAATCGCCTTTGTTCTAAGAATTTGGATCAACTCTATTTTTACCAGACCGCCTACAAAGACGAGCAGCATCCCACAATCCTCCTGTCTTTACGAGAAGTGAACTTGGTCATGAATTATGCACAAAAGCGACTTTAAAACGTTTCCTGCTCAGACAACATGGACAAAGACATGCAGTCAGAGTATCCCACTGAACTTACCTATGTTGATTTGGTTAGGAAAGCCTGCCAGAGAGTCCTCCCAAAAATACAACAAAATAAGCGCTGTCGCTATTGTGCGGTGCCACATTTTTCTCCGAGAAGTGAGATCAACTCCTGGCGTGGATGTGACACAGCTGAAGCAGGGAGAACCATGTACACGGGCTTGTAGGCGCAAAAGAAATCCACAAGATGCTGCGGGTCGCTCTCACTCTCTGTGTGTGTGCACCCACGTTGAATGGGAGCCAGCGGGACTGCAGCGCCAGACCTCTGCTGCTGCGGCTGCTGGAGGAGACCTACAGGCAGAGCTTCAGCGAGGAAGATGGTGGTGGTGGTGGTGGTGGTGGAGGAGGAGGAGGAGAGGAGAGGAGGAAGCAGAGTCCCTCACTGTGAGTAAGGGGCACTGAAATGGGCCAGAGAGAGAAAGAGAGGAGAGGGGAGAGAAAGACAGAGGCGAGGGAGAGATGGGGGGGCGTTTATCAAACTTGGTCTGACGTTGAATTAAAATAAGAGCAGCCCCCAGTCCTCCTCCTCACGTCACTGCAGAGTTTGTGTGTGTGTGTGTGTGTGTGTGTGTGTGTGTGTGGTGCAACGAGGAGATACACACCAGCATCCACTGAGTGTGGGCAAATATTATATTAGTGTATGTATGTAGGCTAATGTTTGTATATAGGCCATGTCAGTCTATCTATCTATCTATCTATCTATCTATCTATCTATCTATCTATCTATCTATCTATCTATCTATCTATCTATCTATCCTTCCATCCACCAGCTCACTCTTTATCAATCAGTCTGTCTATTTATCTAACTGCCTATCTATCTATTTACCTTTTTTATCTATCTATCTATCTATCTATCTATCTATCTATCTATCTATCTATCTATCTATCTATCTATCTATCTATCTATCTATTAGTCCATCTGTTTGTCCATCAGTCATCTATCTTTCTATTTGTCCACCCTTCATCAGTTTCCCTCTCCACTTGTCTCTCATTTACTTACCTAACTATTTATCTATTAATTTTTCTCTCTCGTTTTGCATACCCATCCATTTGTCTGTTTGATCATCTGTCTGACTTTCCATATGTCTGAGCTTCTATCATCTGTCCACCATCCATCTGAAATATGTCCAGTTATCTATAAATTCAACAGACCATCCATAAGTCTGTCTTTTTATTTATCCCTCTGTTGATACATCCATCTATAGCTAAATATGTCCATCTATTGGTCCATCTATCTATCTGTCTTTCTGTCAATTTAATCATAATCCATCTTCTTTTTGCGCTATCTATCTATCTATCTATCTATCTATCTATCTATCTATCTATCTATCTATCTATCTATCTATCTATCTATCTATCTATCTATCTATCTATCTATCTGGCCGTCTGTTGTACCATTGACCATCCATCCATCCATTTGTTGTGTGGCTCTCCTCTCAGTAGTGCTTAGCGGTGTAATATCAGACTGTCCCCTGCAGGTGTTCCAGTGCCGAGGGTTTATAGTATAGATGTGGAGGCTAATTTATCACTATTTAATCACTGCTTGCCAAGTGGCCTAACTAATGCTAAATATTAGCATCCTAATTGACTTACTGCTGATAGTCATTTTAAATCACATTCATTTTTCCCCCAACAACATTAATAAACCTGGTGCAGGGAGAGCAGCAGCGGTGGTGCAGTGTAGTGGTGCCTTGAATATGAGCAGAGATTGACCTGAATGATGTGGAGCAGTAAAGACAAACAAATGAGGCATAACTGCTATGTGCTGCAGATGAAGTTATGAGTTCTACCTTTAAATACACCAGAGTTTAAAAAGAAGTATTTTCCCATGATCATCATGAAAAGGTCTGTGCTTTCTGAAACCTACATATAAAATGTCGTGAATTGTCTTGAACTTTTAACTTCCTAATAACTGTGTAACTGTTAAACTGTATGTGTTTGTTAAAAATTAAATCCCCCTCCCTAAGGGCAGGAGGCAACAGACAACCATAACAGAAAAATCACATGAAAACACTGAAAGACCTTTTGACTATAAAGTATGACAAACTCATGCACATAAATGGTCCATATTTATCCCTTTTTTTAAACAAATTAACACTAGTCGCCACTAGTTAGACGTCCCCAAAAACATGTCTTAGGAGTCATACCCCAAACCCCACACAGACATTGGATTTTGGCATGTATATAAACCCCTCTGTTTCAGCCCAACTCAAAACAGGTTGCTTTGGTGTAAATACTCATTAGTTGTGCCTGGCTTTGTCACTCTCAAAAGTGAATATGGCCTTGGCTTTCCAGCACTGTGCTCTAATGTTTATAATGATAATGTTTACTATGGGAATTAAAAGACTTTCCTAAATATGTTTCTGCCGCTGTCGTCAGTTGTGGTCTGAACAAACAACTGGCTCGGCGTGTTTCACATCACTTCATCATTAATGGACTGTTAAGTATGCTTCCTCCAGGCCATGGACATACGCTACTGTATAAAACCATAACAAAATAATGTGGCCTTTTTCACTGACATACAGCATGTAGGCTGTAGTCTAGAGTTAAGAATAATTTCTCTTACTGAAAATATTTATCACTGCTGGTGTAACAGGTTTTAGATGGCACCTCCACAAAGTTAGAAGATTTTCTGTAAAATCTCAGAGAGCAGACTAGGCTAGCTGTTGTTAAAATTCTTTATCCTTATTCCTGACTATAAACATATAAATGTTTACTTTACCACTTTCCCATAGAAGTTTGATGTTGATCTGAATCTAGATTCAGGAAGGTTATGTTTTTGCTGGTGTTTGTTGGTCAGTTTGTTAACAGGATAACTCCAAAAGTTATCAATGAAATTTGATCACATTTTCAGGATGGGTCAAGAAAAGGACCGTGGGACAATCGATTAGATTTTGGTGATAGTCTAAATCCAGATGTGGATCCACCAGTTTTATAAAGGATTCCCTAACATTAGAAGAATAGAACAATTAAATCAACAAGTTCTCGACAAATTTTGATGACATTTTTAGGGGATTTATCAGCTGAGCAATATAAAGTGTTTTCCCACATTTTTGACAATAACTTGCCCTGCAGTGCTTAAAATGCCTTTGGTTGAGGTTTGTGCTGTCAGAGAACTTCTAGTTTGAAGGATTTGTGAACGCCATAGAAGGACAGTTTTTATATTATCGCTGATATCTTGGATAAGAATGTCAGAAATGCCTTGGTGGAGGGTTGTGCTCTATGCTCTTAAGCTTTCTGACGTAGAAACCCGATCATAAACCAATGATCAACATAGCTGGGACTGTTGGGACTGTTACACTGGAGCAGCTGTATTGTCAGCCAACTAAAATCTAGAGAGATGACTCTGAAAGTTAGCAATTATTAGTTAGGAGAGAAACTAGTTAATCATTTTGTCAAAGTAATAGTAGAAAATGTTACAAAAACAAGTACAGAGAATCCTTACAAGTCCCACCAAACTAATGTTGCCACACTGACTTACCTGTAAAAAAAAAGACAACAGACAGAATCGGCTGTAGCTGTTAGCCTCCTACTAGCTTCTGCCAGACTGGAGCAGCAGAGAGCACAACACAAACCACATCCGGAGGGTGCAACCAAGAAGATACTGGCCTCATGAGATGTGTTAAGGAATCTGACCTCATAGCCCTGAAAAAATCGTCTTTTCACAATTTTTGTTTACAGGTATATCTCAAAAAATTAGAATATCATGAAAAAGTTCCATATTTTCATCACTCATTTCAGAATGTGAAACCCATATAGATTCATTACAGATAGAGTGAAACATTTCAAACAATTATTGCTTGAAATTTTGGTAATTCTGAAATGAGTTAAAAAAAAATATTGAACTTTTTCATGATATTCTAATTTTTTGAGATGTACCTGTAAGTAATTTTTTCCACTTGCATTTACGTGTCCTTCCTGGGGCAAAGTTGTACCAAAACAAAGTGTCACACTGCTGCTTTCACTTTGTTTTTGCCTATTGGTCACCAAATCACTCCTAGAATTTGGACCTGATAGCAGCAATGTACAGCCAAATCTCATTGAAGAAAAAAGAAAGACTGCACTTCTCAAGTTTGTTGCCAAGTAGCATTTCAACAAATCATTGAGGGTGGTTAGAAATGGCCATACTCATTTCTTTTACAAACACGAATATACATATTTAAGCATCATCTAAAGCTGTTAACAACCAAAATATGCCATTAGCAGCAGAACCAAATACAACAAACTAAGATGAGATATTGGAAGTCATTACACTTTTAGTTTAGCAGTTTTTCATCTCTTGAAATGGCCTCATCAAACTGACAGCAGAGAGCCTTTAATAGTGAAATCACTGCAAACGGGACCGTGAGCCTGCTACTTCAAGTCATTGAAGTTTAACATAGTCCATCCAATTACACCACCATCAATACGGCATAGAAGTTGTGTTCTGCCTGGAAATAAGACTCCTGCACCAGAGCAGGAATCACAGACATCATTACTGTGTGTCCAGTGAGGCATGCAGACTACATCATGATGATTGCTGGGTAATCTACAGCTGTTCAACTTAATGCTGTCAGCAAACCTGCAGATAAACACAAAAACATGCCACTAATTAATGGAAGTTTATTAATAGATGTAGATCTACAAAATCAGGGTTATGTTGTTTCACTCTTTTCTTTTTTCTCCTGTTTAGATCAATAGTCTAATCATGTCTGCAGTCTGTGCTAAGTGCAACTTCACAGGCAGAGTTTACAGGTGAGTCTTGGTCATTTGAAATGTCTTTTTTAAAAAGCATTTAAAGTGTATTTTGTTCTCTATAGTGAATCACTGAATTTTTCTTATAGGAATAAAGTCATAAAACTCCCTTTTTAAGGATGAACATTTATCTGCCTGAACTTTAACCTCTTTAATCATTTCTGTATTACGAGGCTTTAAAATTAAATTAAATTCATTCAGTCTAGTACTGCTTACTCGCTGCAGGAAACTTTTACACTCCATTAGATTAACTCAGCAATACAATATCAATTAGCTTGTAGTGTTATTTGTGGGAGCAGCAGTGTATATGTGTGGGTTTAATATACTCACGTACAGTATATGGAGGGTAGAAATCATTACAGCCTCCTAGTTAGACTGCAGCAGAACCAGCACAGCAGAACACGCCACAGATTCGCTGCTTATTGATCTGGATGTGATTTAATGCTTGGCACACAACTCTAATCTCTCACAGGACACTGCAAGCTGAACAACTGCACCATAATTAAGTTGAGGTTCACGTGCAAAAATAATGCTATGACCTTTTCATAGGCACACACCACTGTTAGCATGTTGTTTGTAAATGTGAGACACTGCTACATGAAAAATAAGCATATTAGCTTCGGTTAATTGAAACACTAACTCAGATAGTTAAGATGAAATTCGTACAAATCCATGCACAACTAGATATTAAATAATACTTTTCAAGTACAGCTTGGAGTGCCCCAGTTTAATTTCAACGTGCAGTTCAACCATAAAGAACTGAGTGGAAATTATGATGGCGATAAAGGCCCTGGGTTTATGCCTAACTTACAAAACAATTCTTCACATTTATTTGTCTTGAAGCTCTCTTTTTCTCAGGAAAAATCAGCACACTCCTTGAAAAATGTATGAACATTAGAATACTCTTTAAGCATTGATAGGTGACATCTGGATTAAAATCATCGCTTTTCATTGCATGTTGTAACCCGGAATCATCTTCCTGTGACTTATGTTCAGGATGTTGCTAGGATTTCTGTGCCCTGTAAAAACTTATCATTGGCCACCCTCAGCCTCAGTTAACCCTGCTCTGATTACACCTTTCAGCCACGTTAGAAGTGCATTGGGCTAAAGGAGTGTCATCTGGCATTTACCCCTGCATGAAGCTGCAGCACAGCCTTTATAATTTGCATTTTCATTGAATGACACAAGTTTAAATCCTGTTAAACCTTAGAAAATGTCCAGTGTTATGCACTTTACAGCCCCAGGAACATTATTTATATCACTTACATGAACCAAGTCTGTACCAGGCTTTCAGTTCAGGTGTGTTTACAATGGTATGACAGAAAGGTGCCACAAAATGTGAATTAATACAGATAGTCCTGATGAGCATATAAAACTTTAAAAAAGGATATCTTTGGCTTTTTAAAGTCCACAGATGGCCTTTCAAGGTCAAGATGACCCTGAACACTAAAAACAATGACCGAAATAAATTAGACATACCGTAATCGCACATTTATACTGTCAGAAAAACAAAAAATAAAGTCTTGATCTTTGACGTTGGCAGTCATTTCAGATTGGGCCACAATGCTACTTGTGATGGAATTGCAAGTAAGCGCCTTCTTCATTTTTTATGTCTAGGGAGCCATGGACTAAGTTCAAGTGAAAAATTTCCTCAACACCAAATTTCTAATGGTGTACAGGCCAGATCCATTACTAAATTATTCTCAATATGTCTTTTAGTAACATTTACTTCATGTAATATCAGAGAACCATTCCCCATACACTATTGTTTGGATGAAAATCTACTATTTTATGGGCAGATCCATTGCTAAATTTATTCTCAATATGTCTATTAGACACAATATTTACATTGTGTAATATCAGAGAATCTGTGAGGACTGTCACTAGTCCTCCAGTTTTTCGCTTCTCTCTCCCTCCCCTCTCAGGTTGTCTCCTCTCTCCTTTCCCTGCACTTCACCTGGGTACCTGATGTTGGTGGCGCTGTGGGCCTACTCTCCCTTTTCCACATCTCCGGGGCAACAGGAAGGGGCGGCGACTGGGAGCCGCTCTCGTCTGGATCCGCACCTGCTCCTGATTACCCTGATGATCTTCACTCCTTTATAAGCCGGTGGCTTCTTCTCCTTGGCGCCGGCTGATTGCATAGTTTGTGGTTCGTACACAGTTGCTCTGGCCGTAAGCCTCTCTTCCTCACACGGAGGAATTATCTCTTTGGTGCTGTTTGGATTAATGTCTCGTTTTTACCTGAGAACTAACCAGAATCTCTCCTCTGTTTTTTCCAGGTCTCCACGAGCTCCCGCCACCACCTTTGTTCATTTTTTCACTTGTGTTGCTCCTTGTAAATAAAACCTGGGTTTTTTGCACCTTGAACTGATCTCAGCCTTTGCTCTGGGTCCATCTCTACACCAACACCTAACAGAATCATTCCCCATAAATCACTGCTTGGATGAAAATCTACTATTATATAGGCAGTTTTATGTATTTTCTCATATCCTGTCCCCTGTAAGAACATGGTGGGACTGAGTTATCCTTTGTTTTTCACTGCCCCCTCTGCTAATTAGAGAATATTGTGAGCATGTGAGGAGTTATTTGCTATCACTGCGTGTTGGAGTGAACTCAGCAGTTGCTTGACCTCCACTTGTTATCTTTTCTTGGACACTGTTTGTCCCTAATTCTAATGTTTTGGAGATTTTTTTAATGTTGGAGACAGTAACATGACTTTAACATCTGTGCTCAAGATTTTTAACCCTTTAAGGCCCAAGACCATAAGTTATAGCCAGAAAATTCTAAATTTTTGGAGCAGAAATGTTTGTTTCACTTTCTGCTAAAACCCTAAAAATATCAAAATGTCCATAAACTTCAACATGTAGATTTTTTGTATCTCATTTGATACATTAGGTGTTTTTGGCAACTGATGATCCATTTGAGGACATTTTTATCATTTATCTGATTGTATTCAAATGTTTTTTTGTAATTTGTTGATCATACTGAGTAGATAGAGGTATTATAAAAGTGTGTATCAAATATGATACAGTTGGCTTTATAGGGTTAACTTAGACAAAAGCTGGCAGAGCTACAAGCTAGCATGGCTGTAAGCTAGCAATGTAAACACACATTTTAAGACAGAAGTTGTATTTTTCAAAAGTGCCTATTTTAACTTGTTCCTTTTGACAAATCAAACAATTTTATTTTTGTTTAAGTTTTACTAAATGTGATTATTCGATAACTGACAGTTGCACCAAGAACATTTCGGAGGATCATGGCTGTTAGCTCACAGTCTAGCTTTGAATATCAGAAACTCCTTACAGTGTATCTAAGCTCAATAAAACTGTACCATTTACTCATAAACAGATATAAAAGAGGACTGAATCCATCCAAAACTGGAGCCAAACTCACGTTAACGTTTAATGGTACCAGAGTATTAATGGTGTCAGTTTGCTTTACATCTCTAGTCAATAAAAAGGTATCTGTGTAGCTTGCTTTTTTGTTTCTGATAAACATTTTATGATAAGTTCTCCCTTAATAAAGATCTTCTTTGCTGCACAAATCAAACAACACACTACAGTGAATGTCTCTCAAATGAGAGACATTCACTGAGAATCATCACTTCTGTTCACAAAGCCTCCTGAGAACAAAATCTTTTTCTAAAGACTTCCCCTTTAAGGGTTGGACCTGGTTCTTGTAAAGATGAAACTTACTTGAAATGATCAAAGGCCTGATCGAGCTCCTGAGGTGCTTTTAGGGGCAGTGAGGGAACTTTCAAGAGGCTTCGGAGTAGCAGAGGAGAAAATTGAGAAATTCTGACCAAACAGTAATAGATGAGTTTTCTTGTAAAATAAGCTAAACAGACCATAACATATTCATGCAGACATTTTAGCCCATTTTGGACCTTCTTTTGATGCAAAGTAGGACTGCATTTTTTTGTTGTTGATATTGTTGTTCAGTCTTCATGAGCATTTACTCACTGATACAATGGAAATACTATGAACACGCCAAACATGTGGTACAGTAGGAAAAGACAACATGATGTTATGCAATAAAAATATAATATGATTGTCATAATAAATGATAAAATATTGTGTTACATCATGGTACAATTTCAAACAAAATATAATTCTTGTAAAGGGGTGAAGAGCGTCCTGTTAAGGTGGACACCATAACTAAAACACTGTAGGTGACATTGTGATGCAATCTAAAAGACAAGATACAAAATAAGAAGATACAATAAGACATGGTACAACACAACACAATACAATGCTACAAGATTCATATAGGTATGCTATAGGTTGCATTTATCTTGCGAATCACAGTTCTTTTGTGTATTTCTTTGAAGCTTCATTGACTCTTATTTTCTAAGGTTGTATCTTACAACTCTCAGGCTTATCTTTTGTGTATGCATTTGGAGCTTTATAGACTCAGATGTTCTGATCTCTAGCTAAAACTCTACTTTTTACAATACACAAATTGCAGTTGTTTTCCTGCCTATTTTCCATCAAACTGATTGAAAGTTTAACATCAAACTGATCACAAAGATATTGGGCAATGCTCAATATGCTTTACGAAGAAAGAAAAAACAAGGAAGTCCACAAACTTAAGTATCATTAACAGACCTTATCAAAGTCCATCATGTTATACAGTATGTGTTTTCTTATATCAGACATATTAAATAACAATATGAAACAAATAATGTAATAAAAACAACACACAAAAAGTGTGATGAAATATTGTTAAAAGGTATGACTGTAACAACAACAAATAACATGAGATTAAATAAAAGCACACAGATAATGTTCAAATGCTTTTGCAGTAAGACAGAATATGACCTTGTGGAACACCAGACAAAATATTTTTTCTGCCATTCGAAAGTTTCGAATTGAAACATGAAACTTTCCAGTAATAATCTCAGTACAATGACAACCAAGTGAGACCAGAACCAGACTAGAACATTGTTGTTTTGTAATGGTCCCTGCACAAAAAATGAAGGCAAAGACAGGTAGATAGAGATGTGGAGAGGGGGATAGCTAATTAAACATGACCACTATTGTTTCACATCGTTTAAACAGGGTGTACATGAGCTTTATGATTTAAAACTCATGTTTTGTTGTGAAGTGAGCTTAGAAGAGACAACGGGAAAGTGCTTAACAGCTTTCTAAGTCACATCAATAACAGAATAACAAGCCTGGAAAGACATTTCACATGAAAGCATCATGTTAAAACATGGTTAGTCCCATCATTGATAAAACAGATCGGACTTTTACTTTGAAACACCTGAAGTCACACTAGCAGCTTTAAGACTTCCTGTTGTATATTGAAGCCCTGCTTCTCTTTTATGATCGAACAGTTCTATCTACTGTTCATCAAAAATATGAGCATGTTTATTCAGGACTACTTTTTAGCTCTGTAACACTTCTATTTATGCCTTTTTTATAACCCCTTTTATAGTATTATATATGCCAGAGTAACTTTGCAGCCTGCACAGCTGTAAACTGACTTTCTGGGTTCAATAGATCCTGTGGAGAAAAGTTTTCTCTGCAGTAAAATCTGGGAGCAACTATCTGACTGCACTTCTATAAAAGTCCATGAGTGAACATTCAGGTTAGGTCTGCACTGCCTCTTCTGCACACCTCAGGCATGCTTCCCACTCTCCATTGTGGCAATTGAGCTCGGCTTGGGGAATCTGCCTGAAACAAAACCTCTTCAGCAAGATTCAGCTGAGTGGAAATGTCAGCAGGTCTTTCTTCTTCTATAGAGTTTAAGTAAAAATGGCATTTATGAAGCGTAGACCATATGGTGGGTAAGATTAATGGCATGATGCTCCTCTGGCATTGCTCCAAGAGAATAACATATGCATGTGATATTAGACCGCAAACACAAGCAAATAAGACAGAGAGCAGAAAAACATGACATGAAATTAAATGAAAAATACTTTATTAATCCCAGAAGATAAATTTAAATAACAACAAATTGGAATAAGAGTGTAAAATGTGCTGACACAGAACACACAAAAACAGTGACGCTGAAAAACAGCCATTGATACATTGCAGAGTGCTCACTCATTTGCCAATACCAATCTATAACTGTCTGTGAACTTAACCTTGTTTTATACAAAGTCAGTGCTTGTTTTAACCCACAGAATTATGCACACAAGTTGTAAGCCTGAGGGAGTCGAGTGGCCTAAATACAGGCACATCCACTGTTAGGCGTAGCACTGTTCGCAGGGAGCACACAGTCACAGACATGTATAATGAAGTCATCAGAAAAAGCAACTGTTTTCTTCTCAGTCATGATCTTTCTCCATTATTTAATGTCAACATTTATGAAGAATTAAAACATAGATGCTGATAAGAAATAAATTCCAACCAGGCTTTCAGGCTGGCACTGTGAGAGTGTGGATTGTTTTATCATAAACAAAGGGAGCCTGGGGTGTTTTATGAGATAATGATTGCACCCTCCTCAGGAGAAAAATAAACTCTTTACATCTTTAGTGCGTTGATTTTAACAGTTCATTAAATTTTCATTATTACTTTTAGGTTTAAATATTTTCATGATGGCCTGAGTTAGGTTACACCACGATAAGAGGCCTCATGTCACAAACCAGATTGCCCAGAATCAAGTTTAGCCCATGGCTCCATTACTGCAAAAAATTCCTCTTTCCTCTCCTATATTCTGCCCAATAAAGGCTAAAAAGTCCTTACTCCAAAAGATTTAGAGGGGTTCAATACTGTTTAGAAGCCACTTGCCAGGTGGTAATGTCTGCACATTTCATGTGGAGAGGCTGTGGTGCTCAAGATAGATAGATATATACAAGGCTGGCTGGCTGGCTGGCTGGCTGGATGGATGGCTGGATAGATAGATTTTATTGATTCCAAGCTGGGAAATTGTGGATGATAAATAAATATTATTTATAATCGTGGATAATACATAAATAATATTATCAATACAATCTGCAATGTATATATAAACCAAACTCATTCCTTTCTGTGTCTACAGGTTTCATGTTGTCTCTTCTTAAGTTGTTGCCACTCTAAGGGTGGACAAACCAAAGGGTTCATTATTCAGCTCAATCTGTTTACTCAAAATGTCATCCTTGTTAGCGGTATTTTGAACTCATACCTCACAAGATTTATCAATGATGAGAACAAATTTGTAACTGAAGTCAAAGGACTGGTCTGGAAAAAGCCTGTAAAGATTTAATATGCAGTTTTTAATAATGTAAAATGATAAAATACAATCACCAAAAATGTTAACCCTTTTTTACCCTATTCTATTCTACCATCTGCAACCCCTGTAACATGTTTTGGCATCACTCTGGTTGTCAGGACCCCCACTTTCAAAAAAGCAGGTTTGGACCATGCAGAAAGTCATGAAAAGTAATGCTAAGAAATGGTTCAAGATTATCTTTAAGCTCCTGTGGGAAACTAATCTGGTGCTGAATTGGCACCTCAAGTGGACATCGTACCTGCCAGATGGTTCAATGTACAGTATTTCAGTAGTCCGTCTGGGCAACAGCCCATAGAAAGTGTTTGGGAATGTGCAGAACCTCCTTAGCTTTCTGTGGTCCATGTTCAGTGTGGTACACACCACGATACCAAACAGCACAGTGACCACTTTTCACTCTTTAAATAGGCAGAATGACTGATGACAAGTTTGAAGACACCTGTGATGCTAATTACAGGACACACCTTAGTTAAACATGTCCCAATGGTCATATCATTTTCAATCATCATTTTTGTCCAGGCCAGTTACATTATTTTGTAATTTTAAAATTATTCTGCTGAACCACAATTCAAAAGCAGAGTCTGATTTTCATTAGTTATTTTCTGTAATTTTTTTATATATTCACATTTTTATCAGTTTCTAATTATTTCAGTGACCACTGTGGGTTCTTCTTTCTTTAATGGACGGGTACCAACAATTTTGCCTACATCTGTATGTGGCAGGTGATTGGACAATCATTCCACCAATCACAGTCATTACCGGCCAGTCAGATAATGTAGTAGACGGGTGCTTCTGCGGCAGTGTGATAGAGTGTGAGCCACTTCATAAAACAGACTCTCGACAAAACATGTCGGAAGTGAAGCAAAAATATCCTCTCTAAAGAGGTGTATTGTTGAGGTTTTTTTATTAATAGAGAAGTGTAGTCCAGATCTGGTAAAACTTATACTTAAACTGTTAGCATCCATGCTAATCTCTCTACCAGCAGTCATTCCCTGCTGTCATCATGCTTGTAGCTCTTACTGCTCCAAAGGACGCTGACTGGACTGTGCTGCTTTGGGCTGCTCGCAATCGTTTGGCAAGATGGGTCTGCCTTATTACAGACATAAAATCAGCCAGATCCATCTGCAGGGTTAACTGACTCAGTGGTTCATGAGATTTCTTGTCTCTTATTTAATCCTGCTGCATAGCTGTCAAAAAATTAAGAACTGTTTGTGTATCATGCTGTGAATTACTTTGTCCGACACCTAACCCACGGCAGCACCAACACTCAAAATAAGTATAAGTAGGTTGTCATTTTGTCCTTGTATTTTTATAAGGTCACAGTGGCATTTATTAAGTTTAATCTGATTTACAAGAGCTGAAAACTCCTCAGAGGAACTTTAAAAAGGTTACATAGCAGAGTGGTGATCGAGGTGTTGGCCTTGGGCTGATCAACTTTACATAACAATTGGCAGCTGCCAGCAGCTGAACCAAATGGACCGTACTGGAGTTCAACATAGGACAGTTACATAAAGAAACAATTACATACAGTCACACAGCCAAGACTTCTATAAGATAAATTAAGTTTGATTTGTTCTAATAAATAATTAAGATGTATCTACAAACTCTGCATGATTTTCACTCATTACAAGCAATGAAAGTTGATGTTTATTTGCTTCTCATTACTTGAAATGAGATGTTTGTCTGAGTTTTTGGATGAATTTGTCTTGTATTACTTTTGATGAGCTGAGAAGATCCCAATCCTGAACTGTTTGTTTTAAAGGTCCCATATTTTGCTCCTTTTTTAAAAGTTTTCACCAAACCCAGATGTCCCCAGAATGTATTGCTAAAGTTTCTTACCTAAAAATCAAAGTTTTGGACTGTTGCATGCCTATTAACCCCTCTGTTTTATCTCTGCTCTGAACAGGTTGTTTCAATGTCTGTCGCTTTAAATCCTCATGAATCCCTACTTGGAAGTCAGTGTGGCTTTGGATTTCCAGCACTTTGCTCTAATGTTTATGGTAGTCACATAAAAAAAAAAAAAAATTAAGTCATTCTTTCATTTTTCTAGATCATTTAATGTAGGGAGTATAAGTAGATCCTAATGTTTGTTTTTGCAGCCAAAAACAGATCATCAGGCATGTTTTGCTTGTAACTGCATTTCCCCGCTATAGGAGACAACTTTTTTAAGGCTTTTGCACAATGAGTTTATTTTATTTGTCCTATATTGTTATAGCTTAACAGAAAAAAATGATTATGTGTGCTCATTAACTTTCATTTTTCATAATTTTTTGGAGTGTGTTTAATTTTCTACATTATTCCATATCTCTCCAAATCAGTTTAGACAAATGGTTGACTATTTTTGCTGCAGCTGTGACTAGAGTTGTTCTGATACCAGTATCAGAAATTGCTCCGATACTGCCGAAAATGCTGGTATTGGTATCAGTATCTGCGAATACTGGAGTCCAGGCACCATCCGATACCGCGTTATTTTTTAAATTAGTAATTCATTTACTGTTAAACTCTGACACAGTTCTTCTTCATCGCTCTTAAAACAGTAGTGCTTAACTGCAACCTGCAGGGACTGGGAGGAATTGATCACGTGTCACTGACACAACAGACACACGTGTGTCAGAGCCAGTTGAGGCGAGGCTTGAAGCTAACCTAACTAGCACGATCATGCTGCATCATTGCTGTATTTATTCATGTTTTACAAAGGGTTTAACCTGAGCTAGGCCTTGCCACAATTATAGTCATATCACAGTCACACAGGCGTAGTATGATACTTTTTTTGTAACATACTGGTGTCGGATCTGTACTCGGTATCGCCTGATACCCACCGCAAAAGTATCGGTTTTAGGACTGAGAAATCATGGTATCAGAACTCTCGCTGTGACGAGGGCAGTTGTTGCAGCTTCCCGTCTCTCTCCCATGTACCAAAACTTCACTTTAAACACTGCAGTGTGTGTTTTTTCCTAAAATTTCAAGCATAGAATATGATGTTAAAATAAATGACAATGATTGTGCTCACAAGTGGTATGTTTTTTCCTTGACTTCACCAGGAAAAGATCTTAAAAATGACTGTTCAAGCTCACATTTTCCAGAAGGTGTTGCCAGCAACAGAGATAAACTAGGTATTTGTCTCATGATAGAGAGGTTTATAGACAGGCCTGGAAACATACTGAATATTTGTTTGAAAAACCATTAAAAGTTTATTTTGCGTAATATGTGACATTTAATCCCAGCAGTCAAGCTCTTACCTAGCATGCTGATTAAACTGAACACCTCTTTTCTTCTCTGATGTTGAATAGTCTGTACTCTTGTTCCCACTCAGTGCTCCTCACAGGTGGTTGATTTTCTCTGATAATTAATGCAGGTAAACTCATAAAGAGAATAAAAATGTCAGGTTTCACTCATGTGAACTTCAAATTTACATCATATCATGGGCAAAATCTTACAGAGCTACTTTATTCACTATCAAAGCCAGGTACTGATAGACAGATACTCTGTCACTATCTTCATTTCACCCAGGACACATCTGGAGAGACCGCTTCTCTGTTTAAGTGATTTTGCCAGTTTACACAAAGCTTGGCATTTTTTTCACCTTTTGTTGAAGGTTCAATAATAATGAAATTAATGCTTTTGGGATCGGAACTCACTTGTTTATTTAACCAAAGTCGATGTTTTAGTGTCATTACTCTAAGCAGGAACCTGTGAAATTAAATGTGGATCTTCACCGCCTAGTGCACAGCTTTGCTCTCCGCATTTACTATGACTTCAGGGGGCAAAGCCTGCTGGGAGAAGTGAAAAGTACACAGCAGAAGCGCTTTGATGCAGACGCAGCCTCATTTTCCCTGGACAGATAACGTAAATGAGGGTTGGCACTGGATAATTAAAGATGAGAAATTGAGTTATCAACAATGTCTTCAAAACCAAACAGGAGAAATGTGTACCGGGAGTCATTATTTATTCCTGGTCAGGGATCAAGAGCAGATACAGTCTAACAAACCGTGAGAAAGTGTTGCTCCTTTGGACTCTGCTGATCCGACTGCAGCAAATAATTTTTAAAAATCACAGCTTTAATTAAGCTACTGCTAATGAAATCCACAAGATAATAAGGGATTAATAATGAATGAGCCAAAACAAAAACACAGTACAGTCCCTGCTGAGGCTTTTACATGTAACTTAGTAATATAGGTGAAGCCTGTAAAGTTCTGGGAATGAAACAGTGACATAGTTTGGTATGTAATACCCAAGGTAAGGGTAAGTGGTCTGTAGCTTCACAATATGGTCAGGGGATAAAAAAGGCTTGCTAAGTGCTAAGAAATTTCTCAATAAAACCTTTTATGGTTCAAGTCTCCCAAGGCCTCCTGTAAAATGGCATTTATAACACAGAATTGAGCATTTGCTTCTGCAAGGGCTCAGAAAAAAAACAGCTTGCAACATCATACAGCTCTGGTTTTGTTGCTTTGCACCAGTTTATTTTCACCAGATTGTCCGTTTTATTGCCAGATCTTAATCCATTTGATGTTGTCCTGATTTAATCATTTAGGAAGGTTATATTTATTCATTTGTTTCCTGATTAGAGTGTATCAGGAGGCTCTAAATCAAGGCAGTAAAAAGTGATGCTGTGTAGCTCAGAGGTGTGCATGGATTGCTAACTAAGAAATTATTTTTGTGTAACAATATAGTCATCAACAGTTTAAAAATTTGGGGAAATTAATCCTTCATATATGTTTTTTGTATCAATATAGTTCAACAAGAACAGTCAAATACTCCATCCAAACTGTAACACAGCTGTCCGCCACTATTAGTGCATTTCCACCAAGCAGTCCAGGTGTGATTGGCTCAGTATGGTACACAGTTACAGGTGTTTCCATAGTCAGATAAGGAGAAAGGTACCTAAATAGCTGACAGCACGAATTTTAAGTCAGGTATCATTATTAAAGTCATGGAACAATTCATGTATCTTTATTTGATTATGGACTTATCCTATCAAATAAATGATTTTAGTTTGCTATGCATGCACCCACGTATAGTTACCCACATACAGATGCTGAGCTGAAGCTGAGTACAGGTGAACACCACACAAAGAGTCTGGCAATCATCCAAATATAGCCTGATACACAGCAACTTAGCTATGTTAGGAATGTCAAGCTTATATATGCAGTAGCTTTGACATTCTTCTTCAGTGAGAGAGCAAACATGAAGAGAAAGACAGACAGACTGTAACACACAGCATCCAATTGCATCTATGTCTATTTGTACCGACCACACAATAATGATAATCCACAGTCTGGTATCAAGAATCCGACATTCAAACATCTCACTATCAAATGGCGCTGGGATGGCAGGAGATGGCATCGTGATATCAATAACTCATGGCTTGTATTGCTGGCAGTGAAAATGCAAGTGAGATCAAGGCTTACTTTTCCAAATGACACTGAACTGAACAGATTCAAACAAGACTTTGGTGAAAATGTACCTCTATGTAATGACCTGCTTTGCTCCCACAATTCCGTCTGACACAGATCTAAATAAAGGAGAGTGATGAACGCTGGATAGCACTAATAGCATGCAGACAAGCATGGATTTGCAGTATTTTAAATGGCACTTAAATTGTCTCAAGTTGTGTCATTTCATACTCCCATAAAACCACTTGACCAAAGGGACGATTTCTGTAACAACACTCAACACAGAATTATGGATGCAACACAAATGGGAGGACTGAAGGCTATGTGCTAGCACCCGTAACATTAGCATTAGCCACTCTCCACTCTGTTAAACTTCCTGTTGTTTACGTGCTGATGCTGTGAGTCTGTGATAAATAAAGATGATGATGACTGTTTTGGAGTTCTTTATTTACTTTATGCTAGTGGTTTGATTTTTATTTTTAGGCTACTTGTGTTCCAACTGATTTGAAATTATCATCCAGGGAACTCCTTTGTGTTGATATGGTCAGCTTTTAAAGAAGTGACTTTATAGAGTGGTGCAGGAGTGAATCCAAAAAACATAGAAGTAAGTTAGCATTTAGCACTTCCTGGTTCAAAAGGCTGAAAGAATATGTCATTTAAAGGTGCTATGAGGGGAATCCATTACCAGCGACATTAAGACTCTGCTACCCATGAGCACGTGTGGCGACTGTCGTAATGCTGCGTTCCAGTAACCTCGGAACTGGAAGTGATATCATCTCTGACTTATTGGCGTTCCAGTTGAAGTCGGAAAAAAACATGCCGATCAACCAGGCTATTGTTAGCTATTGTTAGCTCGGGGGTGGCGAGGTTTCACCAAGTTCCCAGTAGGAAACTCTGTCTTCGGGGGACGTTCCAGTTGCAGTTTCCTACTCGGAACCCGGAAATTCCTATTTCTGACTACAACTGGAACACACCAAAAGACGTGACCCAAGCCAAAGCATATGTTTGTTGTGATGCTAATAAAGCATGCAGCTCGGACCTTCCTCAGAACTCTGCATTGCTTTACAGCTTCTTTTTCCAACAACCTCCATGATGCAAAGCGACAAGGTAATCTCTTTCTAGTTACGTGGCGGTAGTTTTTTATATGTGACAACAAGCAATTTTTGGAAAACAGTATCGTAGTTTTGTAGCTGGCTATATATTGCTACTTACAGCCCGGTGCTCTAAGACGTGTCCGAATAATATTAATTTGCTCTAGTTTTAATTGTCTTGTTCCTGAAGTTGAGTATCCAGGCCAGTCCAGCCCTGTCCGACCCAACGAAGCTAACGAATAGCATTTATAGATAACCTATTTTGATGTTATAAAACTCATCTTAAAGTGTGTATTTCGATCAGGCATATATCTAAAAGTGAGACTTTTTTGTAATTTAAAACTCCTCACAGTCCCTTTAAGAATCCAAATATAAAATCTGATAAGACCTGCATTTGAATATTAAAGTGTTGTTGAGTGAAGCTAGCTAGCAAACTTCTAAGGACTACAGAAAATGGCTGGGCACCCTATTGCAAGTATTTCTGCACTCTATACAATGTATTTAAAAAATGATGAACTAGTTTAGCTTAATTGATTTCACATGATATCTTTGGCAGAGCTTTTCAAATATTGGGGCTCAACCTACAAGACCTGTGCGGCAACATACAAACATAAAATATATCAGAGAGAGAGGAAAAAACAAGGGTAGCCTATACTGTTTAAATCACAATAACATAAATAGGCCTTTTAGAGAGAGGAGTTTTATTAATCTAAAATAATTCTTGGATAATGAAAAGAAGTGTGCTGAAGAGGTGCAGACAAGCAGTAGGCTACACTCGTTCTTGACTTGGAAATGTTTAGTTGCATACTGTGAAACCTGATGATGCTTCTTTGTCAAAGCTATGCTGTACATCCATGTAGCTCTGACCTGATTAAAAAAAGCCTACACATATACTGGCAAATACCTTGTGTAGCCTAACATGTGATCTGGAGTTAAAATGATGCTCATCACAAGCCCTGCAGTTGGTGCACTGCACTGAATGACTGCTAATCTCTGGAATGTATCAGGTATTTTTTTTTATATTTTTTAGAAAGCCATAATGTGATATAATGGCTGCAGAGGATGAAAAGACTCATCAAATGTACTGTAATATAATAAAAGTTCATCTATTCATTTCTGTCTAATTCATTGGCTTAATAAATTCCAAATAAACTCCATTCTTTGCCACAATTGATTCAGCAGCTCTAAATTCCATTTCCTTCAGTGTCTGTTTTTTATAATAATTGCATTAAAAAAAAGTGCTGGTTATCATTTACTAGGTTTATATTATGACATAATATACTCTGTTTCCATCTCCATGGTTTCTTGTAAACAAACAGACAGAGAACATGTCAGGACCAGAACAGAAATTATTCTGCCATCAAGCATTTCCACAGTATTGCTGAACAACATAAGCACACCAGTGCTAAAGTATAAATGCACATAACTAACATTTGATGCACTACAGCATTGGTATGGCTCATACAGTATGTAATGAATAGACAGCTGATAAAAAATAAATACGTTCCTGATCTCCTTTGTATCGGTCTTTGATGTAACATCTGGTGTTTCCACAGCAATGATAAAACATGTCTTGTCAAGATGTCTCTGGCATGACGTGGACCATCACAACTTAAAAATTAAGATTTTTGTGCCCTTGCAAACAGTTGTAAATTAGACAAGATAAATAATTTGTGGATTTTCAGCTAAGAGAGATGGTGCAAAAATTTACCAGTCATTGTTTTCGATGTTTAAAATAGGGGCTTTGTGCTTCAGTGATTTTGATAAAAAAAAATATTTCTGCCAAGCAGCTGAGTGGACAAATGTAGGGTGCAGATGTGTCCTTCCATGACACCAGTTTTAGTTCATTTTTAGCTGACAGCTCAGTCAGTGTACAGACACAACACAGCATGTCTGTGGTTGACCTGCAGGCAAAATCTACCTAACCCTCTGAAAGATGGGCTCTTAAAAAACTCACTGATGTGGAAAAAAATGACAATTTTTGCCTTTTTTTTAATGTTTACTTCTATTTAAGACTGAAATTCTGGATGTTGTAGCATATTACCCTCACCTCCTTTAAAAGTAACCAGAAGATTGTTGTAAGTCAAAAAATTATATGAGCTTTTCAACAGTATTTTCCCACATGTGTTGGTCAGCATTTTTAGAAATTTATATCACTCTGCTTTCTAATGGAAACCAGCACTTTCTGTGTGTCAGACCTGCAAAAAGATTTGAAAATGTACAGGAATGTTTGACTCTTGTAAACACAAACAGCTAAATTTAACCAATCTCTTTTGTGCCAAGCAATTTTTCCCATGAAGTTGAAATGAGCTGATGTGCGAGCATAGCAGGAAATATTTGAGAAAATGCAACCCCTGAGTGGGTAGTTTATTACATGGCCAGTGAGCAATTGTAATTTTCTTGCATGAAGGGAAAACATCAATCAGCTACACATTTCATGCTGCCTTTTAGCCAGACAAAAACTCTCAATCATTTCCTGGTTACCTCTGCAATTGGTATATTCCCAGTCCATCCATCTGTCCTCTTTGAGCTGCGCGAAAGTGTTGTATGTATGTTTGAAGAGTGTTTCATACTTTACAAATTTGTTTTCAGAAAAGCTAAGTTTCATTTTTGTATTGTTTTGCTAATGTAATTTTGTGCTCCATAATGTTATGTTTTTTAAGATTGGTAAAATGGTTTAATCATTATCGGAAGCTTTTTGAAGGGGACATGGTTGCAACACAAGAGTCACTTTTGAAGTTAAAACTTTGCCATCAATCAAAGATGTTTTAGGTCTCTCATCCTACAGCAAAAAGTTTCTAAAGTAAGCTAAAACTGCCTTTGACTCAGTTTTTAACTTTTTGCACGGGCTGTTTAATGCATTAAATACTGGACACACAGTAATTATCATAATGTTTAAGGACCACATGGAGAAACTTAATCGTACACTTGCCACCTGGTAGATTTACTGCCTGGATAATAACTGAGTTGTGTGCATTACTGTTCAGTGATAAAGTAGGAAGGTAAATGATGGCTTCATGGAGATTGAATTAATTTAAATGTTAATCTGTGTAAAAATAAGTTTGGGGCTTTGCAGGAAAAGCTATTTAATAAATATGATTTTAAATCAGTGTGAAATGTGCAGATAAACAGTGTAAACAGGCTTCAACAGAACAAACATGAGTAAGAAGACTGTGCTGGGAGCCCAGCGGCAGAGTTTCAGACCAACTGAAGATGAGTTAAGGATGACTGTGTTATGCAAGAACAAAATGCTGCACAATAATTTCAACAAGAAGTGACACATGCATAAACAGATGTTTAGAATGAAAACATTCTGGAGCTCATCAGTCCCTTCAATTCCAGTCTTATAAGCTGAAGAGGATCTGAAACATAACAGAACAATATAAGGAAGAAACTGACTGACTAGAGTCTGCAATCATAGCTGCTGTAAAATAGGCTTCAGATCTGAAAAAGACCGGAAGTTTTTCATAAAAAAGTTGCATGTTATTGTCACATGTTGTTACATTCTCCGAGAATGTAAAAGGGGATGAAGGAAATGGCAATTTTAAAAAAAGGGAATTAAAGAGGGAGCCAAGAATAACATACATACAATAACACACATTTCAATGAGTATTTGATTCTCATTATTAGTCCTGGGTCAGTGACTGGCAGCAATATTGATTTTGATGCAATCCTAATGTTTTGCAGTTTCAGATTTATAATTTAAAATGATCTCTCATGATCCTAAGGGCAAAAACTGCCATCTCCTTAAAGGGGACTTTTAATGCAAAAAACAAACAAACACTTATAAGGCTTTTGAACACATTTTTTGTGTGAATGTGATAGTAGACAACAAAACCTGTATTTAGCAGGCTGCATGGATGTAAATTCATGACAATCAGTGAGCTGTTGAGTCTGAGGATATACTGTTATGCAAAAGTATATTTTTATTTTCATACCAAACCTCATTGGTCTACCTGAGTAACCCACTCCCCCCTTACTGGGGAGATTTTCTATGTGCAGAGCAGCCATGTTGTTTATATTCTTAGCGACTGATTGGTGTTCAGTACGTCTAAGCTCAGAAGCTGTCACTGCTTGGTTGTAGGCTGTAAAAAGCCTCATATATCTTCACATATAGGCTACCAGCCTCAGAGGACCAAAGGACTCATTTGAACTCTCATTGATGCATATTGGGATTGGAAACAAATAATGTATACAACAGTATCCTGACGATGTCGGGTGCAAAAGCAAAGCCAACAGGAAAAACTCCGGCTTTGGAGGCTTTGCAAGATGAATCTGTCTGATTGGAGGCATGAACTCTCTGTGTGCAGAGCAGCCATGTTGTTTATATTCTTAGTGACTGATTGGTGTTCAGCACATCTAAGCTCAGAAGCTGTCACTGCTTGGTTGTAGGCTGTAAAAAGCCACATATATCTTCACATATAGGCTACCAGCCTCAGAGGACCAAAGGACTCATTTGAACTCTCATTGATGCATATTGGGATTGGAAACAAATAATGTATACAACAGTATCCTGACGATGTCGGGTGCAAAAGCAAAGCCAACAGGAAAAACTCCGGCTTTGGAGGCTTTGCAAGATGAATCTGTCTGATTGGAGGCATGAACTCTCTGTGTGCAGAGCAGCCATGTTGTTTATATTCTTAGCGACTGATTGGTGTTCAGCACATCTAAGCTCAGAAGCTGTCACTGCTTGGTTGTAGGCTGTAAAAAGCCTCATATATCTTCACATATAGGCTACCAGCCTCAGAGGACCAAAGGACTCATTTGAACTCTCATTGACGCATATTGGGATTGGAAACAAATAATGTATACAACATTATCCTGACAATGGCGGTTGCAAAAGCAAAGCCAACAGGAAAAACCCTGGCTTTGGAGGCTTTGCAAGATGAATCTGTCTGATTAGAGGCATGAAATCTGGGAAACCCAGCTGCTTAGTAATGTTACAAATGTCCACGATATGATAGCTACATTTATTTGATTTTTTGTGTCAAAGTTCACCGCAATCTCACACTACAAAAACCTTTCTCTTAAAGGATAAGTTCGGTTTCTACAGCTTTCACATTGTTTATAGAATGAAGTAGAACAATATACTCACCCAGAAGCTTTTCCTGATCCAAACAATGCTTCAGGAGATATTTAGATCAAAAATCGAGCGGCGGACATCGGTATGATGGTAGCACATGGGGCATGTATAGCGTCGCTCCTAAAACTGCATTAATCATCCAAAAACTCAATAGTTTCACCAATATTTCATCATGGTCTGCTCGCGCTACTCCTCCAAGACAGTCTGGGGTCGCTCCACCCATGTTTTCGTGACTGTGCTGACCTCTGAACTGAAAACTTTCTTATATTGCCGTGCATGCGCAGTACGGCTCATTGTTTCAGGGGCGACCGCCGGCTACTCGACAACTTTCTTCTTCCAGTTTTGTGCAAAATGGAGGAATATCTATCGGATGAAGATGTTGTGGACGAGAACTTTGATTATGATGGTTTCGAGCCAGAGTTTACAGATGAGGAGCTCATCAAAAGGAGGACGCTGAGGCAAAGAGAAGAACAGCTGGCCAGAGAGCAGTCTTCAGTTCAGAGGTCAGCACAGTCACGAAAACATGGGTGGAGCGACCCCGGACTGTCTTGGAGGAGTAGCGCGAGCGGACCATGATAAAATATTGGTGAAACTAATGAGTTTTTGGACGATTAATGCAGTTTTAGGAGTGGCGCTATACATGCCCCGTGTGCTACCATTATACAGATGTCCGCCACTCGATTTTGGATCTAAATATCTCCCAAAACACTGTTTGGATCAGGAAAGCCTTCTGGGTGAGTATATTGTTCTACTTCATTCTATAAACAATGTGAAAGCTGTAGAAACCAAACTTATCCTTTAATCCAGCGCTGTACTTTCACAGGGAGTGATCTAGCTAATCTAACATCATGCATGAGATTTCCTTTCATTCATGAAATAGAACGTTAGTAAATGGACTTTAAATGAGCTTATCTTGTTACCAATATCATTTACCCTCCTAGACATTAGCATGTGTTGAAAGACGGAAGCCTGGGGTTGTGATTAATAAGGAGGGATGAATCTGAGCGCCCTGTAATGACTTAGCTTTTTTCTTTAAGTCAGAAGCTGAGAGGTATATTTATTGTTTTCAGATGGCAGGATTGCCTGAGCATACCAATATTCTTTTTCTTTTGATATGATGGAAAAACTGTGATAATATATAATTGAAAAGAGAAGATTCCAGTGGGAGGCAAAGTCCACTTGTCCATTATTGTACTGAGAATGTAATTAAACTGTCACACAATGATCTGCAAGAACAAAAATGTCTGAGACAGAAAGAGCAGAGACCGGATCAAACTACACTTTGTGAAACAGATTGTTCACAAAAAAGAGGAAATGAAATGAAAATAAAAAAATGTGGAAATTAGCAAGGTGTTTGAACAGCAGGCAGTAACCAGGGGAGCTAAGGTGCAGCAGCTAGGATGAATATTAATGGAAATCTGATTAAACATTCCCATGTCTTAAACTGCATATCCCACAGGCAAAGAGCTCTCAGAACAAAACAAATTAGCCAGAAAATTTTAATCATCGATGCTCTGTTTTCTTTCATTCCCCGCCTGTTTCTCCTACCCGGTGAGACCTTGACAGCAGATGTTTTTGAGGACAAAACAAACATCAGACTTTGTGCCCTTTGGCTGACTTTACATTGATATTCTCTGAGGTTTGTTTTGTCTTCAGTGGGATGATTTCATGTGCTGTTTCAACATTTTAGTGTGATATTAAATATTCTTATTCATAAAACAAACAGTGTACATAGCTTAGATAGCACTGCAGGTTTTAGCACCTACTCATGCAAGTGCTGCCATTAAAACCAGAGCCCAGACTAAATGGCACACAATCCAACCACAAAGCACCTTTGAATATTTACTACCAACATCTCACCGTGATACAAACACAACAGGAACAGGGGAGCACTGATGTTTTTTAAAGCATATTATTACCTTTGGAAGTGAAACACATGTAAAGAGGCTGTTCAAATGCTTTTTCAGGAGGTGCCTGAAGTGGAGATATCAGGATACTTGTGCTTGATGAATTAGGACAGAATATGATGCTGCATTGCTGCACAGATTCAAATGACTTTATATTTACACGGAGATATCTACACTATTTTGCTTACATAAGATAACCTGAGGTCTGAAAACAGGTGGGCTGTAGGTTTGTGAGAGAAAGCAGGTAAGATTGATGTTGTTGTCTTAGATGTCACTCAGTCTGGGAGGGGGTGGGGGCAGGGGGGTGGTTTTCACAGCTTGAGGGTAGAATCTGTTTTTTAGTGTGAAAAAGAGATCAGTGCTTTTATGTCTCTTTAAAAAATGCAGCTCCAGGAGCTTTTATTTGCCTGCAACACAACTCAGAGTAACACATTTTTAGAGGAATCACAGAGTCCGCATTGGTATAGCAGCTGACTCTTTGTGGATGAATATGTGGATTGTGATTTGCCTTTGCATGTTTGATTCAAAATATGCTCAAACATATTTGGCATTTTGATCTTTCTTGTTGAAATCTAACCTGACTAATCAGATGGACTGTTCAATGCATTTCACTAGTCCATCAGGGAAAGATCCCATAGAAAGTGTTTGGGAATGGGCAGAATCTAACAAAAGCATTTCTGGCAGGTGATTGGATGAATGGTTCATCAATCACATTTTTCATCATCAATCACAATTAGGGATGAGATTTAAAAAACAATTCCAGTTGAGAATTTCTGATTGCCATGTAGTGGAAGTGATTGACAGAGTGATCATCCAATCACCTGCCAGATATGCTTTTGAAAGGTTCGGCCCATTCCCAGATGGACTTGTAAAATATGTTGAACAATCCATCCAGTGTGTCAGGTTAGTTTAAGAGCATTATGCTGCGTTCACACCTCAAGCGACCCAGCTACCAAAATCGCGTCGCCCACTGACGTAGCGTGGCGCGTCCATAAATACCTAATTTTGGTCACCGTTGCCATCGGCCGTCTCTTGGTGACGTCATGTTCACTCGAGTTTCACCGCGATCATATCATATATCATATAATAGGATGTATAAGCGGACATAATTCCAGCTGTATCCTTTTCACTCACATATCAACCACAAAACACTGCAGCTGATGCCCTGCAGCAGCATCATCTGTGAGTTTACCGCGGTCCGTCTCAGGCGGAACTGATGTCCTCACTGACTAATGTTTCCCACACGGACATAGATTGTTACTCTGTAGTCCGGATGAATAACTGTCTGTCTAGGGTACCGTCACACGTGCACACACCTGCTGATTGATCAACCTTTTTTTACTTTCACATCGCGCAACAAGCTATGTGGTAGTGTGAAAAGCGGCTGTTGCATCGCAGAAGGGTTAGCCCCGCCCCATCGCGGCTGTACATTGACTTTGCATGGAGAGTGATCGCCGAGGTAGTACAAGTAGCGTCCGGTGTGAACGCAGCATTAGGGTGCAAACCTTCTACCCTGAAGCTCCGGAGTCTAGGCACACCAACCCCTCTCAGCTGCCATAATCATTTTCAAGTGCTTTTTTGAATTAACAAAAAAGTCTATTAATGCATCTTTAATCATTTCAACACAAATATCATTCTGTGTGAACATCAATATGGCCCTTTTACAACAAGAGCCACACTGCATTAGAAAAGAATGAGTTTGTAAGTGTTTTTTTGCTGGATCTATTGAAAGCATTTGATGCTGTAAATCCTGACTTTTTATTTGCTAAATTGTTTGAGTATGGATTTTATGGCAATGTCTTAAAAAGACTTCATAAAATGAGGTTATGAGTTGTATTCTTCGTGTTTGTTTATGTATGTGTACCTTTCAATGATGTACTGTCTGTGTAGGCTAAATTGATGAATACTAAGTAAACAATACAGCACTGTCATGATTGGCAATCAGTTTTAATACTCCTAATTGGTTTAACACTTGTAAAACCCATTCACAGATGTGAGGACTGACCCAAAGCATTAACTATCAAAGCTTTAATGATGTTCTCCAGCTTCTTGTCCTAATGTTTATACTGTAGTTTACAGAGCATGTAAAACATGCACAGCCATAAATGTGTCTCATTTCGGAGGTAAAAGGTGAGACTTATGCTTTATAACACATGTTCCTTCATTTAGGCATCTGGTAAACACCACACTAACACTCCTCAGCCGCTCTGTCCTAAATTGCACTGATCAGCCCAAAGGCGACAAGCAATTACAGACCTAAATAAGGTGAGTGATTGGCACAGGTGGAGACTCCATCACACGTGGATAAAAACATGTTTACCAGAGCTGTTTCAATAAGGAGGCCATATGTCGGATATTACTCCCAAACATCTTCAGTTAAACAGATCGGGCCCCGAGCTATTGCTGTTTTATTGATTGGAGATGGTGAAATAAATTGAAATGTTGGTGAAAACTCGCTGTGGTAATTGCAGCACACATGAGAAACAGAGTCCTGCTTGAGGTAGATTTGCTCGGATCTGAAAATTAAGACTTTTTTCCTCCAAAAAAGCATTTGTTGGCCTGTAAAACAATTTTGTGCAGCTGTAATTAATCACTGCAGTTAAGCTTAATTAAGATATATTACAGAGTTAATTGAATCATTAAAATGTTTCCATGTCAAAGCAAACTCTTGTGGTGTTTTTCTAAATGGGCTATCAGTTCTACTTGGCTTCACTCTACACAGTTGAATATGAATATATTGTCATGAATGAACTCTTTTGATTTTCCCTGTATTTTAATTTGTTTTGCACATTTCAACAGTTTACAGCAGTCAGACCACAAATACTGTTCAGCTCAATAACTGTTACCTGTTATCAGAGGTATGTGTATCTGTGACAAAATGACAAAGATATTTCAGATGTTTAGAGGAAGAATGTTTGACATGTTGTGAGACTCACCCTCCTGCAGCTCATCTTCTACAGCTTAAAGCAGGGATGGGCAACTTTGGTTATAAAGAGGGCCATGTTGGTGTTATACTCAGTCCCCAAGGGCCAAATTCTAACAAATATGGACTTTTTGTTTTACCTTACAAGCTCAAATACAACCTGTAAGGCTAAATTTAATGAACTAGGAATTCAACAAGTCCAAAGCTCTTTTGCTAAGCAAAAAACTAGTATGTACTGCTTTGTTTATTACATGCGCCAGGAGGTTATGTTTTTGACAGAGTCTGTTTGTCCGTCTGTGAACAAAATAACTCAAAAAGTTATGGATGGATTTTGATGAAATTTTCAGGAAATGTTCAGCATGGGAAAGGGAAGAAGTGATTAAATTTTGGTGTTGATCCGAATCACCATCTGGATCCGCCATGACGAAAAATGTGATTGTGGTGAATAACTACTGAACTAAAATAGATATCATTATGAAACCAATTGCTAATGGTATGTTTTCATGGTCAAGGAATCTAAATATTTAGATGAAATAAAGGCAGGACTAATATTTATGGTCAAAATCACAATATGGGAGAGGACTGTGGTGCTGGCAGAGGTCTGTGCTCTCCGAGTGCTTTTCTAGTAGTTAAGTTATTCTACCAGTGGGTCCCAGTGAGAATAATACAAAAAATCTTTTACAGAAGTAACCTGGCCAAGGTAGCAAGTCTTGATTGTTGATTCTGAATTATGTTCATTTGACTATTTTGCCCAAATGTACTAATGAGTTATAAAAGACCTTTACAGAATCCATAAGCCAATTAAATCTACCTGTAAAAGTAAATCAAAACCATTTTTAAAGACCATCATGAAAATGTTTTAATTTGCTTTACATTGTAATGTATTCTGCCTGTGTTCACAGTGTCATAGTGGCAATCAGACTAAAATACCTTATGGCTGATTTTTCAAATTTATTGATTGATTTTTTTTGTAATGGTTGCAATTAATGGAAATTTGAATTTGACTGTCAGGCTACATTAGGTAAGGGTGAGAGCTGCCCACCCCTTATCCAAAGGAATGATCTGTATTTTTGGAATGGGGTTGTTTGACATACATACACAGAGCTCTTGGCCCCCACGGTTATGCATAGTCAAATCTCTGAGTTGGTTCTCTCCTTACATGGGGAGAGGTGAGCAGAATCACTGTTGATAATGCACCATTAACATTAACCTCAAACCTTATTTTAAAAGATACAGAGCAATCCCTTCAACAAATGTGATTTTTAAGAGCATATTACACAGTGAATACAGCTATTAAGATAAATGCTTATGTTGTAAATTAATTCAAGTTTTATTAATAACATTAATACTGAAAGCCCTAATTTTTTAATGACTTTAATAAGCTCTGAGTTTTGTGTCCTGATAAATCTGAAAAGTTCACTCTTGTAGTTGTCTTATAAAATCTGCATCAGTTACATCTTCACAGTAATGCCTTAGTTTGAAGACTGGACGGATTAGCTCTCAGTAACCCCCTAAAACATGCCCTACATTGCCTGCATCTATAAATAGGGGAACTTGGCTGCCTTTTCTCACATTGCTCCCCCCAGTAGCATGGCCTGCCACCGCAGCACGCGGTCGTTCAGCAGGCTCTGATACAGCATGAAGTGCTGGTGGTCGACACCCCTGACTCACTGGATCACATCAGCCTCATGCTCTTCCTTAAATTTGCTATGACCTCCAGCCTAAAAATTTTTTTGCAAAAATGCTGACGTAACAGGGCGAGGCTTTGATAGACATGTTTATTTGACATTGCTTTTTTAATCTAAATCCCAATGTTATGTTCATCCCAGGACCAGGGATGTGATGTTGCTTGTAGCATGTAACCCCCAAATCTAATCTGAAAATAAATGTACAGGACAGGAAATTTTACACACTGAGTATTTTTTACACACTGAGTATTTTTGCATTTGCATTTTAGATTTTGAGAGTATATGCCCTTCAGTGTCTGTACCTGTATTTACAAGACAACACAGACCATGGCACTGAACTTCTCAGAACTTCTCCCTCTCTTCCCTTTGCTGCCTGAAATGGCTGATCCCTCCTGCTAAACAGACCCACCAGCTTCATGTTCTACCACTGTGACGTCAGCAGTTCAGACCCATAGGGCACAGGTGGAAAGGCCAGTGCAGAACAGAGAAAGTACCAAGATGTAGAGCTATTGGAAATGACACTGAACTTACTACCTACGTCAGTGAAAACTAGGGCTGTCACTTTATATTCCATGTTCGAATAATCATTCGAATATGGGGATACATATCCAAAATTGTCCACTCCTTCACTCACTCACTATCCCCTATGGGCAATGACCAAATGACATTTCGGACACTACACTGAAGTTTTCTAAACGTCATAGCGTCAGTAGATGAGCCTGTGATGGAAGTGGACGCGCCAAAAATCATGTAAAGAAAGTGGGCACTGAGGAGGATAAGTAGCAAATTTTGAAGCTGTTTACAGCCGCTAAAAGACATAAAAGAACAAAGCTACGAACGTGTTAAAGACACTTTAATATATTTTTTTTACATTTATAAATGAAAGCAGCACCTAACAGCTTTCTTTCTCTTCTTCTTCTATGGAAAAACACGACCGTATTGCATTGTGGTACACGGGAGTACAATATAGGGTACATTGTATGTACACTCACTTTAGCTGTGCATTGTGGGTATTTTGTAGTGCACTATATAGTGAATGAAATTAACTGCTGAGAATTCGAATAACACTACAAAATGGCGAACACACAATATAGTAGGATATATCTGCGACAGGGAACGATTTCAAACACAGCTGCAGAGTTTACACTGCAAGCGGACATTAACAGCTCCGAATCATCCGAGGAGAGCTGTGTGGAAGTATTTTTGGTTCTACACCGTTGATGGCAAACTTAAAATCAAAAACTAGGCTGTGTGTCATGTGAAATGCAGTTCACTCACTCGTCCTCCACATCAAATTTGCGGGCTCAGCCGTCGGTTTGTCATCCAAGCTTTACGGCCGAGTGCAGCGGCGCTTCGTCAAGTGTTTAACCCCATGTGACTGTGTCTTTACTGAAGGGTCAGATAAGTCTCCATCCCTTATTGGGAGGGAAATTAATCAAATATCTTCGATTATTTGGGTGTATGTTCGAAAACCATTAGACTTTGATTTATAGGAAAAGTGACAGCTTTAGTAAAAACCAATCAGAAAAAACAAGATCCATTTGGAGAAGCCAGTGTTAAAGTGACAGGAGCGTCTCAGGATAACTGGGAATAAAGCTGGATCAAAGGTTCTCAGTGTGTGAAAAATGGATCATATTTTCGAACACAAGTGAATGTGAACATACTCCAGCAGTCATCAAAATTGAATACATCAGAGTTGTGCAAAATATGTCAAAAAATCAAAAAAATGGAGATACAGAATATTCTTTTTTTGTCAATATTGCAAATGCAGATACTTGAAAACGTAACCTGCTCCAATAATGACACTGATATGTGTTACATGCAACATTTATTTTTTAACTGTAGCAATACCAGGCTTCAAATGAGAACCTGCTGATGGAAATTTTCACTCACATGCTGATGACACACAACTTTACGTTTCACTGTCCCCCGATAACCTCAATCCTGTCAATAACCTTACAAAACCAAGCTGTAGGGCTAAATTTAATGACCTCGGAATTCAAACCAGTCAATGGCTCTTTTGCAAAGCAATAAACTAGTATGTACTGCTTTGTTTATTAGATTACTTAGTGGGTACCAGTGGAACATGTCAGAAACCTTACCGCATCATTGACTCAAATTTAAACTTCCAAAATCACATCACAGCAGTTAAAAAAATCAGCTTTTTACTACATCAGAAACATCTCAGACTTAAAGATGTGAAGAAAAGAAGATGTTTCATGTCACAATGGGACTCAAAAAAACTGGTCCGTGCCTTTATCTCCAGTAGACTTAATTATTATAATTATCATCTCTTTGCAGGACCACCAAAAAGTAAAATACAGACTCCAGCTGATACAAAATGCTGCAGCCAGAGTGCAAACAAGAAAAACAGAACACGGTTCACAACACGCCAACATTAAAAAAATCTTCATAGGCTCCCTGTTAAGCATTGAACTTTTTTAAATGTGTTATGTCTTGTTTTTAAAGTTTTGAATGGTATGGCACCTCAATATCTCTCTGTTCTGTTCACTGTTCAGTCAGATCCCTCCATTCTTCAGGGCTTCCTGAATGGACCTAAAATTAAAGCCAATTAAGGTGAAGGTGCCTACCTTGGAACTAAGGATTCTAAGATTATTGTACTTAAATAAAACGTGCCAAGGTCTAAATGCAGTATCTTCCAAACAATAGTTTGTCGCTCTCCCAGGAAAGAGGCACACAGACATGAGAGAGTGCATGCATTCATGTAGACAACCAACTTTTTATATGTACTGTAATAAATGTTTTTAAGGATACTTAACCAGCTCTGAAAATAATAGCAGATTTGTAAAAGAAAGTCTTGATCAGTGTGCTGTCAAAAAATAAGCCTTCCTCATAGACAAAAAACAAACACTTTAAGAATTTCAACCCTGTTTGACCCTTCAGAAAGAACGTGTTTAGGTTTTGGACGTTCAGTTTATTAAAGTCTTAAACCGAACCTTGATGCAGACAGCTGATGACAGGCGGGGACGACGACAGCAGATGTTCTCATTTGACACGCTGCGCTCTGACAGCATATCGGTCACTTTGGCACATCGGAATCAGAGAGGAGGGAAATACACAACAAGACTTTAAAAATCATTAATAAAAGGGGGGGTCAGTGAAGGTAGCACAGGCCTGCACATGTGAGCCTGCAAACTGTTACATGGAAGCTGTGAGGTGATTTTTAATTTCACTCTGCAGTGTTTTAGGATTACATTATCAGAGAAAACAACAGGATGGAGCCCAAAACGCATATCCTGCTGGAGTACTCGACTTCAAACTCAAGACCTACCTTTTAAATCTGGCTTTTAGCTGATTGTGTTTAGTATTATTTTACGTTATATTTTAACTTATTTTAACCCTTTTATCCTGTTTTATCTCTACATTTCAGTTCAGATCATCCTATTTTAGCTTATTTTAGAATGCACCTGATGTTACACTTTCTCATTCTACCATATTTATCTAACTTTTATTTTATATTGTTATATTATTTTATTTATGTATGTACACATTTACTTTTCTTACCCTCTAGTAATTTTCAAGTATTTTTAACTTTTATTTTATTTTTATCCCCTGTGTTTCCTCATTTTTATTCAAGATAGCATTTCCTCAGTCCTCTTATTTTGTTTTCTGCCAGAATTTCCTTTTTTATGTCTTTGTGTGTTTAAGTAAGTGAGGGTGTATATTGAATGTGGTTTGGAGGGGGGTTGCGGGGGTCTTGTGTTGTCATTTTATGCAATTTTCTGCTTTTTATTTCACTTATTGTAATTTCATTTTATCTTTATTCCTCATGTAAATCACTTTGTATTATAAAGTATGAAGTCCTATATGAAAAGTGCTATACAAATAAAGTTTGATTGATTGATTGATCTTACCTCATAATTAATTCATTTGATTTGATTGTATGAGTGAATAAAAACTTTAGCAGTGTTATTTTTTTTGTCATTGTTTTCTTCGACAAGCTTTTTTCCCCTGACGAAAACTAGGCAGTAACTAATAAAAACAAGTGCACATGGACAAAAACTAAAACCAAATTAACTGACATTTTCCTCAACAAATAAATCTACACAAAAATATTTGACAGAGACTTAATCCAATCAGACCAAATTTGATTAAGTAGAAAGTAGGGGTAAGTTAGGAATACTGTATATCCAGTCATAGCTAATTTGGTTGTGTGGGAGGTAGGCCTGTGCTCAAAATATCGATACGGCAAAATATCGTATCGCACTCCTTTGGGATACGTGTACTCGATACGGATTCTACAGAATCGATACAGCCTAAATATTTGGACATTTGTTGTAAATACACTTTGGATAATGTTAACAGTGGCACAGTTCAAGGTAGAAGACGAGCTACATAATGAAGCATTTGTTCTAAATTTGATCTTAGGTCTACCATCGTAGAGGATCTTAATTTATGTCTCTCAAGTTGTAGAACCACTTAAAACTCAACCTTGTTCTTTTTCTTCTTATAAGAAAAAACTAAACTTGTCAAGAATTTTGCTTAAAGCATAGTCAATGTTCACAATTTACGTGTATCGGGACACGTATCGTATTGTGGCCTTAGTATCGGGATACGTGTCGTATCGTGAAGTTGCTGGAAATACCCAGCCCTAGTGGGAGGTTGGATGAGTTAAGAGGGACATCCGATCACAATTGCCTTAGCTTCTTGGTGGTGGGAAAGTTGAGCAGCTACTCGCTTTATGAATTGATATATTCATGTAGAGCATGTTCACTGTTTGTTGTCAATCCTGGTGTTGTAACTGAGATGCTCTCTCAGGTAGACTAAATAAATGTGACTGTATTTCACACAAAAGTTCAAATTGTTTCTGTTAATTCATACATTCAAATTTTACCAGCCTGCATTAAAAGGTGATTGGATGTTTCATTTTATCCAAGTGGAAAACATGACTTCAGGAGTTCAAAGAAACACAAAAAATGCTGTACACTTTACACTTCATATTTTAGTCGACTAAATTTACAGTTGATTTTGTTAACTAAAATGTTATGAAATTTCATTAGCTAATACTAGACTAAAATTAAAGCAATTTAGATTACTAGATTAAGACTTAAACAGGCATTTTAGGCAAAAAACTGTGAAAAAGTGCCGTCAAAATTAACACTGAATTTTAGCGTCAGTGACTTTTAAGTGATTTGCCTAAAGCCCCGCTGTTGTTCTTTTTGTTTGACATGTTAGTTGTTTGCACAAACTGCTGATTCCATCTGCCACTATTTGTGACTGGTTGATAAATTTTAGCCAGAAGCCTTTGGCTGGTGTTTTGTTGCCTGATTTATTTCACTTCATGTCTGGATTGTAATGCAGAACTAAATTATTCATCGGTTAACCTCGGTGATGTCTGCCTGCAGTGCAGTTCCCCCTCAACACTGCAGAGAGAATAAAAATGCAGAGGCTCTTTATTAAAGCTGTGTGTCATAAAAATCTTATTTTCAGAATAAGAGGAGAATGTACACTTTCAGCATCATGTTGAGATTTTTTCGTCTGACTCATGCTCATCTGCTTTCACTTTCAAGGTTCCAACACGCAGTTAAATATCAAATTTAAGACTTTTTCAGACCTGAACTGTGATAATTGAGATTTGTATGGATAGAAAGCCATGGGTGGGTACTAAAAAACAACTGACAGTCTGATATGAAGCTACATATCTTCAGAAAATGTTTCCTTTTTTCATGTATATGAACAGAAAACTTTCAGAGGCTATGAGAAGTTTCTAAGTAGTTACAAAAAGGTTTCACTTTTAGATATATGCCTTATTAAAATACTCACTTTAAGATAAGTTTTATAGCATCAAAAAAGTTTATCTATAAATGCTATTCCTTAGCTTCGTGGTTGGGTCGGTCAGCCGGCTACAAAACTACGATAAGTTTTCCAAAAATTGCTTGACGTCACACATCAAAAACTACCGCTACGTAACTAGGAAGAGATACATTACCTCGTCGCTTTGCATCCTGTAAGTTGTTGAAAAAAGAAGTTGTAAAGCAATGCAGAGTTCTGAGGAAGGTCCGAGCTGCATTTTTATTAGTATCCCAACAAGCACACGCTTTGGCTTGGGTCACGTCTTGTGGTGCGTTCCAGTTGTAGTCAGAAGTAGGAATTTCCGGGTTCCGAGTAGGAAACTGCAACTGGAACGTCCCCCAAAGTCATAATGTCCCACTGGGAACTCAGTGAAACCTCGCCACCCCCAAGTTGACAATCGAAGATGGATGCCCCCAGTGTGAACAGTTATTTAGCTCCTGTAATAATCAACTTATTTGCACTTCTGACTGGGGTGTGTTGCTCTAGATCAGCTGTATACATAGTATTGTTAGACTTATATTTATAAAAATGCTGCCATAGTGATAATCACATTCTTCATGTGATATTTGTGAACAACAACGCAGAGCGTGCTAACAACAGCTAACAATAGACAGGTAGATCGGCATGTTTTTTCCGACCTCAACTGGAACGCCGATAAGTCGGAGATGATGTCACTCCCTGTTCCGAGGTTACTGGAACGCAGCATTACGACAGTCGCTGCACGTGCTCATGGGTAGCAGAGTCTTTATGTCTTCAGAAATAGATTCTCCTCATGGCACCTTTAATGGTTACTATGCACCACCATCGGTCTCAGTGTTTTATAAAGCAGCCCTTAAACTGAACAAAACAGATAATATTTTCTTTATCATCTAAAATGTTAAGAATTCCCACAACTAAAAAAAAGTGTAAGGGCTTAAATTTCAGAAATCAAATGTATATCTTAACTTTTCAGTCTGTTTCAGGATGACCAGGAACCTGCTTACTGTGATGAAACAGACAAAGAGTGACATCAAATGTGACTGATATTTCTTCTTTAAACTCATTTGGAAATGTCTTTATGTGCTTAATGAGAGTTTATTCTTTAACTACAAGTTTAAAGACAATGCACCAGTTGTTTTCATGATGGACTGGGATTTACTGGTATGCCTTCAGGCAAGTCTGGTATGCCAAGGGAATTTGCACTACCATCCTTCTCTCAAGGGAACGATGGCTTCATACAGCATATACTGGTGGGTGGAAGGCATTACGACTTTTTTCAATGTGTAATTTAGATGTTGGTGTTTATGGACTTGATCTATCAGTTTTCTTCTAAACTTGGCGTTACACTTGTTTCTGCTGCAGTATTGACATATATCTTCTGCCTCTACACTGATCCTACCTATCATCACGTGTAGACTGCAACCCCCATCTGTGCTGCGTTAATTCTGGATGACATGCACAACCAACGTGTTGAATCGACACCTGGTCGCCATTGAGCATCTGCATCTGAAACAGCAAGTATATCTCCAGCCTGAAGAGCATGAAGAGGCTGGAGTTCCCACAGAGGGCCCATGCAGGCACGGGGGAAACATGTGGGCTCCACACAGGTATGGTAACCTGTGAGGTAACCCGCTAAGTGCTGGTCATTTGCCTTTGTGCTCGTCTAATCTATAATCAACGCTCACTTACTAGGTCACCTATTTTTATGTCCGACAAGGAGGTTATGTTTTTGCTAGGGTCTGTCTTTCTGTTTGACTGTTAGTAAGATTACATAAAAACTACTGGATGGATTTACATGAAAAATGTACCAGAGGTGTGGTTTGGTCTAAGGGTGTTTTCACACCAACCACATTTAGTGTGCACCAAAGAAGTTTTGGCCCAGGGTTGGTACGTTAGTGTCAATGTGAATGCAACCACCGCACTTTGGTGCGCACCAAATCAGCCGGTCTGAGACCTCCATGAAGGGGTGGTCTCGATCCGCTCCATCTCCCGACATTTGGTGCGGTTTCACTGGTGTAAATCAAAGTGGTCTGAACCGATCTACTTTTGATGCATTATTTCCTGTTAATCCCGCAGTTGAATCTTTTGCTTCCTCAATTTGTCGATTTGTTTATTCTAGTTGAGGATAATGATGATTTACGAGGGTCCAGAAGGTCGTTGATGCCATCTCAAACACATCAACGGTTTTCAAGCCTATGTACAGTACAGGCCAAAAGTTTGGACACACCTTCTCATTCGATGTGTTTTCTTTATTTTCATCACTATTTACATTGTAGATTCTCACTGAAGGAATCAAAACTAATAATCAACATGTGTGGAATTATGTACTTAAAAAAAAGTGTGAAATAAATGAAAAGATATCTTATATTCTACTTTCTTCGAAGTAGTCACCCTTTGCTCTGATTACTGCTTTTCAGGCTCTTGGCATTCTCTTTATGAGCTTCAAGAGGTACCCAGGTGAAAAAAAGTATACTTTAGCACACTAAATTTAAGTATATTTAGTATTTAAGTATTTCTTAATGTACTCAAAGTGTGTTACTTTCGAGTACTAAAAAGTATACTTAGTGTACTCATGATATATCATTAGTGTGACTTGAAATATACTAAAATACAACTTAGTGTACTTTAGTGTACTATTTTGAGACACCATTAAATTCAACTTCAATGTACTCAAGTACAACTATTTGATAGTTGGAAAAAAGTATACTTTAGCACACTAAATGTAAGTACATTTAGTATATATATATTTTTTTTTTTATGACATGCAGGCTGAACACATCTACAACTTTTTGATAGTTGGAAAAAGTATACTTTAGCACACTAAATGTAAGTACATTTAGTATATTTCACATGTGCATACTTAGTGTACTCAAAGTGTGTTTATCTCATGTACGAAAAATATATTTAGTATAATATGTCATAGTGCAACTTAAAATATACTAAAATACAACTGAGTGTTAAGTATACTACTTTGAGACACCATTAAATTAAATTTAAATACACTTAAGTACAACCTTCGAAGGTTTAAAAAGTAAACTTTAAAATACTAAATTTAAGTAGATTTAGTATATTTCACATGCACATACTTTGTGTACTAAAGTGTGTTATTCTCAAGTACTAAAAAATATACTTAGTATACTAACGATATACCATTAGTGCTACTCAAAAAATATTAAAATACAACTTAGTTTACTTAAGTATACTATTTTGAGACACCATTAAATTCAACTTAAATATACTTAAGTACAACTGTCTCTACTGATATACATATTTAAAATTCAACTGATTGTAAATGGAGCGCAGCATTCTCCACATGGACAGACATGAGCAGAGACTCGGCCGTCCAATCAGAGAGGAAAAGCCACTGCAGTAACTGAGCTGCTTGGCGGAGGTCTGTGCTCTCTGAGTGCTTTTCTTTTTAAATACTGTGACTTGTTAAGTCACTTTTTGACAAAATAAGTAAAACAGACAGACTCTAGCAAAAACATACATACAATACATTGCTATTCAAATACTAATTGAGTTTGTTTATAATATCTGATGAAAAAGAAGAAAGTTTCAGGCCAAGTACAACTATGAGTACTCCTCAATACAGAGGATGAATACTTAATGAAAATTCTACCTGATCAAGACTTCCCCTCCCTCTTATAGCTTAGCAGAGCATAATTTGTTAACTCTTCTTGTTATGGTACGGCTAGTTCTGTTTCATTTCTATGCTTTTTCCTTGTGTTTCGTGTTTAGACCTCTTGTGTTTCCTGTTTACTGTCATAATCTTGTTCATGGTCTTAGTTAGGTTACCCATTTTGTGTTCATGTTTTGTGTCCTATCATGTGTTTCCTGTTTTACTTTGACATCCCTGCGCTCCTTGTGGTGTTTTCCTACCCTCTCTTCTGTGTGCCTCTGATTGTAATTCTCTACACCTGTGTGGTCACTAACCTTCCAAGGTCCACCATGTCTTCAGTGTTTTTCCAGTGTTCCTCCAGTTTTGTAGGTAGTTTTGTTTTTTTGTTGAATTTTCTCATTGACTTTGATTAGTACTTTGTATTTAATTTCTGCCATTTTCTTTCCTTGACCAGTGCTTAATTTCATACTTTGTAAGAGATATTGTTTTGTATCTTTAACTGTTTGTGGAAGATTACTTTTTGGACTTTTGATCCCTTTTTGTTTGTAGTAGAGCATTTTCTTTCTATCTGCATTTGGGCCTTTACCTTGTTTTTTAGTTTATTTTTTTCCACCAAACCTGACAGTTGTACTTATATCATTGTAGTTTATGCAATATCAAAATTTCAAATATTTACAGAAATACTGACAAGCTTAGAACCCTGTAAGACCCACCGTTGTAATAATACAACATCATGTTTTGGTACCTCAAAATACAACAGCATTTTCTTTCTTCAAAAGACCACATTTACATAATCCAGTGAGTTCTATTGTTTAACCCTGCATTTCCGTTGGATGGTAAATATGTTTATAGGTCCAGCCTTTAGGCTGCAAACTCACACACTTTGCAAGCTATTCTCCGGACTCACCTCTTCATTTTACTGGACTGGATTAAAGATTCAAGTAAGTAAAATGCTTTTGCCCAAATACTGGCTTGTTGTATTGCCATGGGTAAAAATGCTTCTGAATGTTTTTCGGGGGATTCTTGTTGCATCGTTCAGGCACAAGTGAATAGTCAGGAATGTGGGGATGAGAGGTGTTCCCTTTTATTATAAGTAGAGAGGTTAGATAGGCTATCCAGACACGATGGTGTGAATTTGGTTGAAGGTTTAAGTTAGATTAAAATATATTTGAATTTAAACTATGTAGCCTGGAGAATGTATGCTCATATTGTACTTGCATATTTATTTGATTTACTTTTTCCATTTCAGAATGCCACCAGCAAAGCTAGGTGTTCTATACACTGCGCAGGATGTGATCGATGCCATCACAAATGGAGATGGTGACTTTAAAATCTACTTGGACACCGATTCAAGTGATGAGGAGACAGATGTAGATGCCCTTGAAGCTCAAAAAGAAAATCTACTGTCCACTGACAGTGCAGCTCATGACTATGTGGACAATACCCTATGCAGCAAGTCTAACCTTCGTCTTTGCTTTTCAGATAAACTGTTTCTGGGGCTATCATTGAAAATGAAAATGGCAGAACATTGGACACTATGACTGAATGCTTGGGAGGATTTTTTTTTTTTAATTCTGACTTTAATAGTTTTTTTCATTAATAAATGACTGTGGGGAAAAAAAATGAAGGTTCTGTGATTATTCATGGCGTTGACGGTTGTTTGGCAACATACGTAGTGTTCAACCCTGCAAATGACCCCTTAGTTGTTGTCTGTATCTGTCCAGACAGTGGGAGTATTAACACTGAAATTCTGTTACCAGCAAGGCTCAACGTTGCAATATTACAACATATTCCTAAAACCTTACTAAAACAAAGATTTAAAAAACCCTTTAATTTCTGCTTCAGATGCCCCTACAAAAACATCTGAGAGGTGAAAAAATGTTTTTTCTATATTTGGGTTTTCCAGGGTTAGAGTTAAGCGTAACTAAGTACAGAACTGTCAGTCCTTTGAAAGAACAGGTTTGTGCGCTTGGTATTGGTACCAAATGATGCAGTTTTTTGCTGAATCTTAAGGCCTTGGTGATACAAAATTACATACTGATTAGAAACTTCTTCACATTTAAGAGGCTTTTTGAATGGAAATAGTGCTCTGAGATCTTGTCTTGATGACTACACTACAGTGTTTAAATTGAAGCATAAGACAACATTGACCTAAAACTGATCTCAAATGTTCAGATGTGGTGGGATTTAGAGAAGCACATGTCAAAGCTACAGCTAATGGAAATCTACTACCAGGAAAAGGTCAAAAATTTCAACGAAAGAAGGCTAAAATTATAGAGAAAATGTCATTTCAAATCCCTGAGTGTGTGCATAAGGATAATGTGTTTTTCTGAGGTGAAACTATGGAACAGTGAAAAACAAAAATTTAAGATGCATACAGAAATGTTTTTTCACATGTACAGGAATAAGAATGGTGTTTCACAATCACAATGTGTTTCTTTTTTATTTCTGTCCTTATGTGTCTGTTTCGTTGACCCACAGTGATATTGTATTTGACTGTTCAGGCTAAATTGTTCTTTGGCCTGTAAATGTGAGCACCTGAAGAGCCATGATGAAGCAAATTATAATGGAAGAAGTCTTTAACTATTGTGCAGCTTTACATTGATAAGGAAGCAGAATGATTGATGAAGCCGGGGTGGGATAAATAGGTTTGCATTTCTGTCCTCTCCTGTTGGGATATGAAACTTACAGAATCAGACACTTAAGTTGTGAGAAAGGCAAGCTGTGAAATATAACTCATGATTTTGGATTCAATATTTTAAGTACCTTTAAAAGCCATAATCTCAGTTAAACTAGTCTATCAGAGTCTAATACTTTTTGAGCCTGTAAATACCCACATAAGAAGAGCTCTAAATTAACTTTCTTGAACTCAGCACTTTCAAATTGTCATCTTTCCGACAAGTTTCTCAAATATCTGCCTCATAGAATCTGCCCCTTTCAACTTCAAGTGCTATTTTTGTGAAGTGGAAGTGCCTCGAAGGAACAGCTGATTTGCACACAAACACAGAGTGTTTGTTCACATAGCATGTTAAAGAAGCCCATGAACTGCTGTATCACACACAACAGTTTTACTGCCCCTGGAAATAACATTAGCACACAAACTGCATCTAGAGCTTCATGTAATAAGTTTCTGCAGACCAACATCTGCACGCAACCCTCACAGAAAAATGGGCAACAGTAAGCATCAGCTGGAGCGGTTAAGACTGAAACTAGACTCTGGGGTAAATTAAACTTCTGTTTGACATCAGTCTTCACTGTTGAACAGTCAGATGGACGACTGTTGCCTAACCTTCTGTTTGGGCTGAGGTGAGGCAGACTAATAGTACTTGGACTTTATGCTGGAATGTGAAGCTTAAGTTGATAGCTTTACTCTCTATGAGTTGTGAGAACCCTCAGCCTCTGTCATATATACATATACATATATATATATATATACATATATATGTATATATATACATATATATATATATATATATATATATATACATATATATATATACATATATATACACACACACACATATATATATACACATATATATATATATATATATATACATATATATATATATATATATATATATATATATATATATATATACATACATATATATATATATATATATATATATATATATATATATATATACATATATATATATACTATCTATATATATATATATATATATATATATATATATATATACACATATACACACACATAATGTGTGTGTGTGTGTATGTGTTGCATTATCTGAAATGATGTAATCTAATGTAGAAGCTGCAGATTTTTTGGCAAGGCCCAGAAGAATAGATGCTGCTCTCACCTTTGACAACACCGCCCTCTGCTGGATTTAGAGTGCACATAATGACTCTCAGTTCTCTACTATTCTGTTTTTCTCTGCATGCTAACATCAACATTTTCCACCATCACTACACTGTAGTAATGCAGCCATATTGATATGATAAAAGCTTCTGGCTTGAGTTATGTATCATCTACATTATGTGATCTAAAGATCATCACACGGACTAATGCTCAAAACAGAATATGGTGGCCTTTTGCTCTGAAGTTACACAAAATAGCGTCCAAGTTTACTACTTAGAGTTTAATCACTGTTGTTCACTATTTTAAAGGATGAATATAAATTACACACTCAATAGTGTTATAGATTATCAAGTATAAGACTTTGATGTTAGATTATCTGCATAGAGCTCTTGGTTCAGTAACTGAACACAGAGTGTTGTTACTCCAATGCAGTTCAAATCCTTTATCAACAGGGATGTGTCAATGCATTCAACTCAGACCAGTCTTCATCAGAGCATGTTAAACTGTGCAAGTCACAGGTGTTGAAATACAATGAGTGTGTACAGAGGCACACAGCAGAGCTGATAACAAAAAAGGCAGAAATCATGAAAGACGGGGCACAAGTGATCAAAGGTGTGTCTTAATTTAAAAAATGCTTACTTCACAACTTCCAGTGAGTGAGCACACCAGCAACATGCATAAGGTTTTATCTCAGCAGCACGGCACAGGATGTTAGGAGTGTTTCACTTGTTGAAACATGTTTGTTCGTCTTTGAAAACTTGTGAAGGCCAACTTTTTTTTCCTGCAGAAATCACCTGAAATGTCTGTAATCAGGCAGATCCATCTTGCCAAGCTCCAATCTTCAAAAATTGTGAGTGGGGTCTAAGAGCGAGATGACAGCAGGGAGCGAGTGCTGTACAAAGAGTAGCATAGACGCTATTTGCTTCAGCAGGTCTTTTACTAGCTGTGGACCACATTTCTTTATTCAATGACTAACAAACAACACTTAAGGCATTTCTCAATAACACTACTTTCACTCGACTTCTGGCAGGTTCGGGGAGAGTTTGTTCTCCAAAGTGGCTTACATTTTGTACTTTACACCTCAGCACTTGTCACCGCCTGCTTCCTACATCAGGTGTTTGGCTCATGGTGAGTGAAGTGACAGAACTATCACCAATCACCCGCTGGATATGCTTTGAATTTCTGCCCATTCCCAAACACTTTCTTTGGGCTGTTGCCCAGATGGACAGGTGAAACATATGACTTGTCATTTTGTCAGTTTGTCATTGAACAGCCCATCTGGTGTGTCAGGTTCTCATGATTAAATATAATCAGAAAATCAATAATGGTGTGAACAACATTTAAATCAAGATCACCATAGGAACAAGACTAATGCTTGACACTACAAGACAGCCTGATAACAGCGAGATGAAGCGATTAAAACACATGTAAATCATAATAATCTCAAAAGCAGCATTAAATACTCATTGTGTTTAAACATCCATGACTTGCATTGTTAATCGTGTCCTGATGAAGACTCAAAATGTGTTGATGCATTCCTGTTAAATAAAGGGTTTTAACTACATCAGAGAGCCTCAGACATTCAATTAGGATTACCTTAATTTTTTACCAAGAATTTTTCTGTTTATATTAACTGTCAGTTGCTTATTTTAAAGAGAAATTACTCAAGTTAAATAAGGATGCATTCAGAAAAAATGGTTGCTCCTCATGACCAACCACCACACAATGACAAAGACCCCTAAAGGCCACCCATCAGCTCTCAGGTAGCATAGTCCTGCATTAGCACACGCCACAAACAAGACAGCTAAACATCTCTTTCCACACTAATTCATTCAAAACATAGTTATTACACTAAAATCTTACCCTCTTATCTGTCCTTCTTCAAACTTATTCTGCCTTTAAAACATGTTTCCATGTTGCCTGTGCTGTTCTGGAAACTAACAGCAGAAATTGAGTGTGTGCCAAAGACATAGCAACAGGAGTGCTGCTAAAATCAGTGCTCATCCTTTAAAAATGCATTTGATGCATTAATTCTGCTTGCTGTGACAAATTACCTCTCCAGCAGTAAGCTTGTCACTGCAAAACATCTGCTATGCTCTTTAAAAAGAGAGTAGAAGTGTCTAGACTTTATTAGTATTTTCACTCGCCTCCTATTGAGATGGTTTTACCTTGAGGCTGAAAACTCCAACTACCGGGAAATTTATTAGCACTCATGACAAGTTGACAAATAGCACAATTATCTGGTTCATCATGATGTTTATCACCATCCATCCTATGACTGCACAGTCATTTTCACATTGACCTCTCCAGAAGAACTTCAAATAGGAAATATTGATTCTGTTCATATGAAATCTTACAGGTCTCCCCCCAGCTTCCTCTGTGATATAGACAGTAACCACTGGCATTTAAAGCTGCACACCATAAACAAAGTTCCAGTTCTAGATCATCCAGTAAGCTCAACGTCCTCAGATAAACCTGATTACTTTTTATGTCAAAATCCCAGTCTAAGATTCTGCTGTCACCTTTCCAAAACTGTGGGTCCCAGCCCAGAATGGGTCATGAGCCTGTCAGTCGGTGGCAGAGAAGAAAATGTGAGAAGCCATTTATGCCTCCTTTACACGCCCTACTCGGGAACTGCCCTCTGGCTGACAGCGATAGACAGAAGTGGCTCGAGACTCTACCTTTAAGCTCAGGTTTGGGTGTCAACTGTATCAAATATAGAAAAAAATGAAAAATGGTTTATATGTTTGCTTCTCCAGGGCCTTTCAGAACAGAGAGGGGAAGCCTCAGTATGTTCATGTGTGGAGCTGCTCAGTGCTGAGCACTTAGGATTTATCAAAATGGACAGAAAAAAAAAGCAGCATCATGTGGTACTGCACTAAACAGCAGGACAAGCTATCTTCACGTTACATTAGTGAATAATCCATCCATAACTTTTATGCCCCAGTGATGCTCCACATCTACTATGAACGTGGCAGTGACACTTTCAATTGAATTGAACTGACACAAATGTTACATCCTGTCAGTTATTTTGTTCTTGTCATATTTTCTTATCTTGGTTTCTAAACCTTCAGTCTGTCCTTTGTTTTTTGGTTAACAGTAAGAAGACCCTCTCTCAGTAGTCTGCGTTTCTGTTACTGACGTTTTTGCAACCTTTTGTATAGATTTTGGGATGGCAGGGATGACGTGGAGGGTCTTGTATTTTCAATTTGAATATTATTTTACCTGTTGTGCTTTTTATGCAAAACTTAATGCTACATGTTTTTTAATGACAAATGCTGCATAAATAAAGTATAATCAGTAAATGAAATGATTTTACACTAATCTGAAGCCCTTTCTCCCAAATCAGATTTTTCTTTCAACCTTTAATTAGAACCAAATATTAAATCGTACAAAGATTATTCCACTACCTAATAATAAACCAAATGATCAGTCCCAGTGCATACATTAGATCAGAGTTGTACATTACAGCTAAATTAAAACCTGACTTTACGGGAATTCAAAAAGATGAAGGAGCCTAATGGAGCCACATTCATATCAAATCTAATACATTTTCTACTGTTATACACAGATGCGCTTCAATATGGGAATGTGATGAAGTTTTGATTATTTATTGTTTGATTATTAGGAAGAATGAAGATTTCCAAAAAATTTTAGGTTTGGGACCCAAATGAGAAACCTTCACCTTCACCCTGTGAATGACTGTATAACCAACACAAACTAACAAATGATTTAGATGATCTTATTTAGACTTTGTCCTTTTAACAGATCATCAGCAGTTTGTAGTATAATGAGATCAAGTATCATATTTCCAAAAAATAAAGCTAAACACCCCAGATTTGCCATTTTAGTTTTTCTTTATTCAATACAATTCTGCAAACACAGGCATACTTGCTGCTGCATATAAACTACTAAAACCAAGGCGAACAAAAACTACCTGTGCTCATGCTGGAGAGCAAAGTGTCTGATGGATTCAACACATTTGATATTAACCATTTGGAAAGAGTATTGCAATTTATTTATAGACTGTACATTTTGTTTTGTGATATAAATATAAAAAGTCATTTCAAATATTTATTTAAACCACATTTCTATTTGTCAGGCCTCAAAAAATAGCAATGCAATATATGAAGGGGACCAAATTTGAGGATAAATATAATATAAAATAGGATGTTTTTGAAGCATTTAGCACAATTTTGTCAGGAGCATGTATCTCTCAAGAAGAAACTTGTTCTGAAATTCAACTTTACATAATTACCAGTTAACTTATTGGTCTCTAAGTGTGTCTGTGCAGATATAATATTTACAAACAGCCCAGAATGTTCCTAAATTAAGGCCTTTTTTTCTGTGGGTGCACCATGAAAGCATTGAAACAATCCATGTCTGTGTTCAGTTCAAGTTCACTGAATCTGAATGAGAAAGCTCCTTTTTCCTTCTTTGGCAGTATTTTAATGGCACCCAAAGCGTCATCACTGCCCACCTCTGGTACACATTAAAGGTGTGTTTGTCGGCTCAAGTGACTCATCATCAGGTATCAGCTGTCAGACTGCCTGTGGATGGTCCCACGCTGTCACTCTGTGCCTCCTCCTCCTCCGCAGAGTCTTCAGAGCTGTTAACCACTGCAGCGCTGAGGCTGTGGAGCTCCTCCAGAACAGACAGGAGCCTTGCTGCCAAGACGCAGACAAACCATTGTTTTGAGAAGGTGTGACAGAGGAATAATTCACAACTAGAAATACACCGTCTTATGCACAGGGGTAAAAAGTAAATTACTGATCAAAGATGCACGTGTCACTGTAATTGAGTAGTTTTTTGTGCACTTCTTTGAAAAGTTTTTAAATCATTACTTTTATTGTTATTTCAGTCTGAAAAATCTTGTCTGTATTTTTATATTATAGCTATTACATAATAAACCCCACAAAGCAAAATACAGAGTATTTTAGGGGCATTTCCTTTGTAGAGGTATAGCACATTTCTATGGCATAAAGCAACATCACCAAAACATAAGGACTAGCTCATGGAAACATAATTTCTTGTAAAGGTGTTAAATATTGAGAGCAATCACTCTACGCAAACTGTTTTTGAGGCTTATTCTTATCTATAACTCTGTAAATTAAAGTTTTCTACTCAATCTGCAGCTATATACAACACAATCTTCAATGGTGGCCATTTCTGTACAGGAGCAAAGCTGATCTCCATCACTGTTGCAAGTTGTACGTATAATGTCATGTACCTTATACAACCCTACTTCAAATATCCTGAATAGCCCCTCTAATACTGAAACAACACTTAAAAGTGAAACAATACTGATTCAATGACAGCATTTTCATGAGATTACGGTAAGTCATTTTCTTTATAGAACTGAAAGATTACTGATGACACCAAACTAAACAACACATTCACAATGGCCCTTTTCCATTAGCCCTACTCTACTCGACTCTACCTGGCTCTACTCTACTCGCCTTGTGCTGCTTTTCCATTAGCCCCAGTCGGCTGCCCAACGGGGTACTGTGTCGCTGTCAATAGCTGAGCGGCACTGCGGTGACATCATTTTGAACGCGACACAACAATCTGTGGCTTTTTGTCACAAACCGAGTAAAAAAGGAAAGCAGAAGAAGGCTGCAGGTGGCAAGAAGAAATACCCCTTGAGAAGCACAGGAGAGTTTTGGAAGCTATACAACAGAATGAAGCCGAGGACAAGAGCAATCGAACTTCAAAGAAAAGACGCATGAGGGTAAGCTAATGGTAGCTACTGCTAGCATGCTAGGTCGTCGCGCTCATGACTCATTGATGACGACATTGTCTGACCAATGAGTTGCCGATAGTCGGTGACATCATCTTTCAGTCTCGACTCAGCTCGCTTGGAACCAGAGCGGAGTAGGTACTAAAACCAGCTTGTTTCACGAGGTACCAGGCTAGTGGAAACACGCTGCAAATCGAGTAGGGCCGAGTAGAGCAAGGCCAAGGCGTGCTAGTGGAAAAGGGCCGTTATATACAATCTGAATAAGGCAAACATGTAAATCAAGTACAATGTATTTGCTTTTTTATAATTGATCAAATATGCTGATACAAAACTATCACTCACAGAGCATAGGAACTACTTTTGTTAACATAACTTAATATATAATTTACCTACCTTAGTCGGGGCAAAATGCTTCTCTGTGGTTATAATATATCAACTGGATCAAATGTTATTAAATGTTATTGTGTGCATCACACTCTGGCTGCTGCCATTTTTTTCTCCTTACAGAAAGATAAGAATATTTAAATGAGGTATTTTTTATCTTACTAGTGCAGATTCATAGTGGGGCCTTCTTTGTTTGGACAATACTTATGTGCGCAACACAGATATATGTGTTTGTACCTCGAGGTATATTTCCAAACCATTTTTTAAAACTGGGATGTGATGTAATTCCCAGTTCCATCGTTTGAGTTCTGTGGTAAATGAAACATGTTGCATGTTAAAGAAGCTAATTTAACTATCGTGTCAACATGTCTGTCAGCTGCTTCCCTCTGAGGTTATCCAGGACAAGAGCACTCAAGGATAATTGTAGAGAGGTCACCTCAAGATAATAAGCTTCCACAGTCATGGCTCAGTGTGATGTCACATGTAATGGTCTTTTAATGACTTTACAAAATGCACTGCTGTAGAATAATGTCAGTACCACAAATGAGATCAACTTGAACTCCACCTGCCCTAACGAGCACGCCTATCACCCAAGTGTTGTGTATCTCTATGAAAAAAACACCACCCAGAGTGTTTCTTTTACATTTTCTTAAGGAAATTACCAAAGTAATTGTGTTGTCGCTTCACCTCAATGCTCTTGTACCCTTTCAACCTCTGCTTGTGCAAAATAAGTAAAAGAAACACTTACAATTTGCATGTGTGGCTGGCGTTTTATCTGGAGGTTCTCTCTGTGCTGTGTTTTCTCCAGCCGCCTTGTGTGCTCTTGTATACTCACTCCTCAGTCCTCTTTCAGCAGCAGAGGCCTGGATCAGGTAATATGATGTGATCAACAAAAATGAAGACAGGAGCACCATTTTTCAAGGACATACTTTGCTTTAAAAGTCTTACTAGCAGCAGATCTTTTTCTTTCCCCATCTCCTTTGCTTGTTTATCCTGCACCTTCCTTTTTATGTGTTGGCTCTCACAGCGTTGAGTTTTCCTCATCTCATCCTGCTTCTTTGACGCCTCTTTCTCAAACTGCCGCAAAGTCATAACTGCAAGAGACAACACAGACGGCTCAAATGCCACGGGGAAATGCAGCCTTATAGTGCGTAAACAAGCAGAATCATATTAGATCACAGATATGACTTTAGCCTCTGCTTTAAGCTGCTGTAGGCTGAAGCAGCATGGTGTTAATCCTGCTACCTGCTTTGGTGTGCTCCCTCCTGGCAGTATTGACCTGATCCTCCATCTCTCTCAGCTTCTCAGCACAGTGGTCCTTGATCTCAGACACTCTCTCATGCAGGGCTGAAGAGGGGAAAGTACAAATGCGTGCTTCTTTCAGTACAGTAGATCACACAAAGAGAAGCACATGTTAACGCTGTATTTGTAGCTCAGGGGATAAATGGGATGTTATTGCATTTGTGAGCAAATATTCATTGACAGAAAGAAAACAAACAAAACAGGAGAAGATTGAATCAGTTTGGTGCGGGGGATTTTATATGAAACTCAGTGACGTTAACTGCATAAAAGCAATACAACAGAAGCTTATTAATATATATTGAATGTGATAGGGCTGGGTGATATAGTGATCCATATTTGGATATTTTTAAGCTGAATGACAGTACACTAAATATGTCTTAGAATTTTTTTTCCAAATATGAAGAAATAACAAAACAAAGTCATTTCTCATTCAAATTCACATGGTCAAAATGGCAGCCAAATACTAAGTGACAAATACATGAAGTTTACGATGACATAAAAATACACTATTAAAAAAGGAGTATAACAATCTTTGAGTAAATTAAAATTGCCAATTTTTTCAAAAACATTCATTTATTGACTAAAAATATTTGATCATATGTTTGCCATTAGAGAGAGAGCACTGCCTGGAAACATGGGTAAAAAAGGAGCATCCATAAAAGACTGTCATTGGAAAGGGAGAGCTTCACCACTTTGTGAGCAACTGCGTGAGCAAATAGTTCAACAGTTTGGGGTTCATTAACACTTCAGAAAACCCTTTGTCAGTTTAAACAGTTTGTTGCGACGTCTACAATGCAATTCAAACAAAAAAAACCCTCTACAATGCAAAGCAAAACCCATAACTTAACACCAAACAGAAACGGTGCCAGCTACTCTGGAGTGAGCTCATCTGAGATGAAGTGATGCAGAGTGCTGTGGTCTGACGAGTCCACATTTATAATTATTGTTTGAAATCATGGACATTGTGTCCCCTGGGGTAAAGAAGAAGATGACCATCCAGATTGTTATCAGCACAAAGTTGAAAAGACAGTAACTGTTACGGTATGGAAGTGTGTTAGTGCCCATGGCATGGGTAACTTGTACATCTGTGAAGGCAACATTAATGCCTAAAGATACTTAGAGATTTTGGAACATCGCAAAACCTGCCACTTTAGTGATGTCTTTTTCAGGGACATCCATGCTGATTTCAGCAAGACAAAGCCAAGCCACATTCTGCATGTGTTAAAACAGTGTCGCTTTGTAGTAAAAGAGTGCGAGAGACCTTTCTCCCATTGAAAATGTGTGACGCATTATGAAGCACAAAATACAACAGAAACTCTGGACTGTTGAGCAACTGAGGTTATCAAGCAAGAATGGGAAAGAATTCCACCTACAAAGCTATAATTAGTGTCCTTAGATCCCAAATACTTATTGAGTGTTGACAGGAAATGTAACACAGTGGTAAACATGTTCCCGTCCCAGCTTATTTGGAACATGTTGTAGGCATCAAATTAAAAATAAGCGAATAATTGCAAAACACAATAAATCTTATCAGTTTGAATATCAACTATCTTGTCTTCGAAGTGGTGATTAAGATCCAAAACTCATTGGAATTGGGTATGTAATGAATGCTCCATGAAACTAGATAAAGCTTTATGGGGAATTAACTTCTGAATTAGCATTTCAAATAAATATGTGTGGGGTCAATAAGCATGTAAGTGTTAGTGGTTCTTGAAGCAACACCTTTAATAGAGTTTTATTTCAAGATCTCAGTATATTACCCAGCCCAAGTAACATTTGTGTATCTTGTTGCTTCTGTTCAGCAGTTGGTATAAATTACCATCGGGCCCTGGAATCAAAATCAAATCAAATCAACAAGTTTGAATATCAAGGCAGACAGAATCAATACTACAGGAGCATCATGCCACTTAAAACACTGCAGTAGTTTTTTGTTTACATAAAAAAATCTCAGTAAAAATTATGTGCAACATGTCCAGGAGCAGATGGCACACACACATCTACACACACACACACAACTGCGGCACAATCAGCAGCTAAAGAGCCTGATATTTCCCCCAGGAGTTAGAGGAAAGTCAAACAGAGCTGAAAGGAGTCTGGTATTTCACTTGGTCAAACACTACAGACCACAGATGAATGCCAATGCTGCTCAATAACTACGGGGAATGTAAATATTAAAAACTGTTTTTCAAATAAATGTGACTTATTGACCTGAAAAAGCAACTAAAAGTCAGTATTGTGTGTGTGCCGTATTTCATTAGCAAGAAGCCTAAGAATCTGTTAATTTTAGGGTTGAAAATTTGTGCAAAGCAAAAATGAGGTAGGGCTAGAAAAATGTCAGGGGGGTAGGGGGGTGCATGGGGAAGCTGGTTGGCAGGACACGATGTCAAAGTATGCAATATTTGGTACAATTTAGACAGGGGGTCTTTAGGCAATAGGACCTCTAGTTTAGGCATCAGAAAAAAATTAAAAAACACTGAATTGTTGAACAATTATATCAAGGAATAAATCATATTAATTCCTTAGCAGAAAGACATACATACATATATATTGTGCATTACCATTCAGTGTAAAATATTGAGATACAATTTTTGCAGTGCCCTTTACTGAAGTGCCAAAAACAAGTAAAGAGAATATATTTTTCTTCACACTAGTTGCCACCCTGTTTAAAGTGTTGTACTACATACAGTCTTTACGTCTGATCATTGCTTTTACATGGTCATGTAAAAATCTGTATTTTTACCTATTAGTGCGGACTTAAAATATTTCCTGAGTGGCCAGACTAAATCCCAGTTCAAACTGGAAGACAGATTGGTGTCTGTTACTCTCCCTGAACAAGTAATGTCAAGGTGCTCTTGAGTGTGCCACCTAATCCCCACCTGTCCCAGCAAAGCTATGGAGCAGACAGGAGGCGGTCAGGTGTGAAAATGTGTAGGACATTTCAGGAAAAGAGCAGGAGAGCTCAGTCGACTTTCCCTGGATAAGTCAAGGTTGAAAAACAGTGATGCCACAGCCGCTGCCTCACCACGCTCAGTGTGCTCCTGCTGGCTGAGCAGCTCAGCCCGAAGAGTCTCCAGGTTGACTTCACTCTCCTTCAGCCGGGCTTGGGTTTCCTGCAGGTGCTGTTCAGCCTCCTCTCTCCGAGCTGCAGCCTGTCGGACCTCCATCCAGCTCTGCTCAAGCTCTTTCTGCTGCTGCTGCACTTTGTTCTCATCTTAAGAGGATATACAAAAGTAAAGTGAAACTCCAATAGATAGACTCTTGATGGATTATGATGAAAGTGTTGTCGGACATCAGGGTGCTCACACTGTTCTTTTAGGTCAGCCAGGGCTTTCTCAATGAGCTCTGGGCTTCTTTTGAGCTCCTGCGTGAGTTTATCTCTCTCTTCGCACACTAAACTGAGTTCCGTCTGGAGCTTTGTGATGCTGCAGGGAGACATACAAAAAAAAAGCCAAACTTAAACAGTCAGACAGGGATTATTCTTTGCATGTTGACTCATTGCCCTGGACAAGGCTCCCCTTAGTAAATAACAACAGATGTTTTAATGTTTGAGAAATATCCTTTGGTTTGGACACGATAAACATTGCAATTAAAATTCAGAGGGTTAGCTCTGATACCATTAGTTCACAAAATAAAGAATTTTTAATTGAGAAGCCTGGAAAGTGTAACATCTGCTGTCTCCAGCTTGCAAAATGCAAATAGGCCCTTGACTTTCTTCGCTACATATTAAAAATTGAGTATTTTGCTTTTGGAGGCTGTTGATAAGAATATATTAGCACTTTGAAGTCATGACTCCAAGCACAACATGCCTTAGGCAATACTATTGCGATTAAAGGGTTAATGATTGTGAATGATTGTGATCAATTAATTAAAAAGGATAACAGAAGTTAACTGCTGATGATATGCACGATCCAGAAACTTACTAAATACACAGTTTTTTAATGTTTCTATCCATCCATTATCTGTACCACTCATCTCTTTCAGGCTGCAGGGGGCTGAAGCCTATCCCAGTCGATATTAAGTGAGAGGCAGGGTACACCCTGAACCGGTCGCCAGCCGATTGCAGGGCAAAATAAAGAGACGGACAAACATTCACTCTCACACTCATACCTAGGGACAATTTAGAGTTGATAATCAACCTAATGTTTTTGGTCTGGGAGAAGATCCCAATCCCAGGATCAAACTGGCAACCTTCTTGATTTGAGACACGTGCACTACTAAAAAATGATTAGATACCAATCAGATGCCTGTTCTGCTTGTTTGCTGGCCTGCTGAACTTTCTGCAGAGCAACCCTCCTCATGATCAGTCCTAATAAAAAAAAGAAAATTCATGAGTTCCTTTTGCCTGATATATGAACCCACAGTGAAGCTCTGCAGTCAGCACATTTACATTTATGAAACTCCCACCTTGGATGGTCTCCACTCGTCCCTTAGCAAACGTAAGCCTCTGTGAGATAGTGTTGAGCCTTGTTAGAGCTGCATCCACTTCTGCCACCTTACTTTCAAATGTTGAAGTAAGCCTGCAAGGAAGGCAAAGTATGAGAAAATTCAATTCTAAATGTTTTGAAAATTACATGAAAAAGCTATTTGCTTACTCTCCTGCTTTTCTAAATTATAAATGAATCTGCTCATTTGAAACCCAGAGTAGTTTGTTTTACCTTTGCACTGTTTCTGAAACAGTTTTAAGATCAGCCTCTGCTTTTTGATTGAGTGACTTAAGAAGTGAATTTTCCTTGTGAGCCTGCAGCAAGTCCATTCCCTGTGTCTGAGAAGTAAACAAAAATTTAAACGTAATGATTATAAAAAAAGTGCCATAAGCTTTTTAGTCTTCTAAACCGGCTGCTGTTTACAACCTCTTGTAGTACTGAAACTGAGTAAAGTTTTTATGGAGTCAGCACTGTGTGCTGTGGCACAAATGTACAGGCATTTATCACTTCCCTATGCAGCCCCAAATTTGTCTTGCATCATCAAATTTTCAGACACCCACGTAAATCACATCACTCGCTCTGGTACTAACCTCCTTTTCCACTCTCTCCAGGTCCAGCTCAGCTCTGCTGTTATCTAGACTGTGCTGTAGCACACTGACCTGGTGCTGCCCCTGCTGAAGCTGCTGCTTCATGGCTCTTAACTAAAGCACAGACCAGGAGAGAACCATGCTTTTAACATTATTTCAAAGACATATGGATATTGAATGATTTTGTTGTTGTGAAACAGATGCTGTCCCCGTACCTCTGAGCGAAGTTCATCTCTCTCTGCTTTGAGTTCAATATCCTTTGAGCGAAGCTGGATGCACAATTTGAATACTTTTTCTCTCCAGAGCCGAAGCACTTGAAGGCCTTCTGATTCAGACTTAACAAGAGGGTCCTTCAAGGCCTGTTGAAACAGGCACACATTTATGTCAAATAACATGTACTTCAGAAAATGTATAACATACGTGTTAGTAATGATTCCCCAATTATTAATCTTTAACCTTTTCAATGCATGATAAAGCTCTCCGAGTTAATGTGTCCCTTCTCCAGATTTCAGGATAAAGAAGACACCAAAAGTTAAAAGCTTCTCAGAATTACATACAAATGTAGTCTTTTGGCTAATGTGGGTTGGCATTTGCAAAAAAAAAAAAAAAAAAAAAAGAACTAGCCAAGACAACTTTATTAAAAAAAAAAGGAAAACATTCGAAGGTAAAACTAAATGTCGCAGGGTAGGAATGTACACACACAACATCCGGATAAGCACCTCAGGTAAAATGCTCAGCTAACTGAATCAATCCTGCAGGGCTTTAAAGTTTTATCATCAATCTTAAATCCTGGGGTCTGCTTCGGAAAATGATCTGCAGGAGCATCTTCCATAGAGTGGATTCAAGCTTTAAACGTTTGAGATAAGACTGAGCTGATCTCTTCACGGCCAGATGTCACCAACACATATTCACAGGTGTGTGTTTGTGAGGGTTAAGAGATATGATAGATCTTCATGTTAGAGTTTCATTCAAGTATTTGCAGTTTTCTTCAGGAAAGATGCACAAACTGTTTCACGTGCAATATCTCTTAACATAAAAATTCTATGATGATAACAAAATAGGATCTTTTGCTTTCAAATCATAGCAGGACAGTTGCTCTTAATGTTGTTTTTGATTTAGCAACAGCATTAACAAATATGATTATTCATGAGTTTAGTGTGATGAGTGCAGGGATAGTAACCTTTTTAAGAGGTGGAGACTTTAATTTCAGTTTGAAACACAACACACACACACACACATATAAATACATATAATGTGATTTTCACCACTGAACACAGATGATAAATGTGCATCATCTGCGTAACAACTCAAAAAAATGTAAAATTCCCAAGTTTGATTGGGTTTATTGGAATATAAATGTAACAGTGCTAATGTTGTTCTCATGAATATACTCTATGGTTGTCAACCCCTTACCCATTGGTAGTCTGGTTAAATGTTGAACTAAATGTAGTATGACATCTGCATATATTTGGCATAATGCATACTACATTCTGGCTAAATAAGTGCATCCTGCTAGCATAGTATGCAGTTTAGAAAATTGCCTACAAAAACAACACAGCTGGTAATTTGCAACCAGCTTGGGACTGAATTACCCTACTGTGATGATGCATGGGGGGAAATTTGGGAGTTTGTGTCTTGTGGTGGTGGTGTGTGTGTGGTGGGTTGGTTCATGGAGTGATGCCTAAATGTAATGATTATAACCGTGACCGGTAAACTGACAGGCATCCCATTTGCAAACATGGACTGCATCTATAAATAGAAAACATTAAAAAAGGCATCAAGCATTGTGGGTGACGATGATCAGAGGCACCCACTTGCCCCTTCATTTACACTGTTGCCCTCTAGGCGGCGTTACTGTGCTCCTCTGTTCACCAAAAACAAGTTTTCCCTTGTTCCACCAGTGATTACATTTTTAAATGAACAATAAGGAACAGTTAAAATAGGTCTAGCCGGTCTAGACCAGCCTGCCTGTCCATAACCACATGGCTTCCTTTGCTTTTTTTTTCTCCTCTTTGTGAATGCATTGTTTTTTTCATGTTTTCTACTGATTTTGTTGTCAAATACCTATGATCCCTGCCACACCCTAATTTCCCTACAGGACAAATAAACTCAACTAACTAACTAACTACATCGCACTATGGCTGTGGTGCCTCACCTGTGATCAGGTGGAGGGATTCAAGGCCACACAAGGAGAACACAAAGTCACAAGACACTGGAAACAATAACAGTGTCTGTTTTTAAACACTTGCCTTTAAACTTGGCCTTTTTATTGTAACACTTGGCCTGTGCTGCATGTTCTTCACCTGAACGATTAAACACAGTGTGGGTTGGCTTAGAAGAATGCTGTCTGAGAGGTAGCAGACTCCAACATGAACAATGTGTTGTGGCACTAGGTCGTCCATTCAACCACGCAATCCCCACACAGACTTTCCAAATGATGTAAATAAGCTCCGGCAACATTTCACAACATCAGCATTATGTAGAGTAAAGTATCATGCAATGGTTTTATTGGTCCAAGAACTTGGTTGAACTTTACTCAAGGGTTAGTGTGGCAGCCAGATACGCAGTGTGTCTACATGTACTGTTCAGTCAATAGTAATGGCCTCATTAAAAAAAAATCTAACTGAAATACTGTAATTACCTTTGAGAGCAATAGAGACATTTCTTACCATCAGATTGTACAGTGTAAACTATAAATCACACATACTGGATATATGCTGCAGGCAATTTAGTTGCACAATGTGGGTTGGTGTCCCACTATGACTGATGTACCATCCACTTGAAATCACACACATTCTAACCTAGCTGAACACACTGTGTATACCTGCTGTCTAAAGAAGTAATTAAAATGTACCCTTTTTATTATTTCCTCCTCTTGGAGGGCCAGTATTTCATTCACAGAGTTAAACCTGACGGTCAAAAGCTCTGAAGTCTTCTGAAGAGCTGCCTTCTCTTTGTTCAGCCTCTACAGAAAGAAAAAAAATATACGTGTTGGATTCAAGTTGCAAATTAATTCAGAAGTCTGTCATTTGCACCATAGTTCATAGTGAAATCTGCTGAAATTGAGATTTTTTAAGCTTCTTCCCCAAAGCAATTACTTTACAGTAGGCTGATTGCAATCAATATTGTTTATGTGGTCTTCACCTCAACGGCGTCATTTAATCGTTCCTTCTCTCCTTTCTCTGGGGCAAGCTGGCCGATGTAATTTCTGAGGCTGTGCAGTGTTGCTGATTGTGTCTCAAAAGCTTGTCCCATTTGGCTGAAAAATAAACAGCATCCCCGAAAGTAAAATCAGTGAATCTGACTGCACAGTGCTTTAGGTATTAAGCTCTGCTCATTTCTAGACTTAATATCGCACCTTAAATGTTCTTTCAGCCCATCTCTCTCTGTAGATATCTCCACCAGATTGTTTTTCACCTGCAGCACTTCTGAGGTCATTGATTGAAGTTTGTTGTGTAGTTCCCTGTTGGTTTTGTTCACTGCATCCAGCTCTGCACAGTGAGAAGTGTTTAACTGTTTAAGCTGAAAGAAAGAGAGAGAAGCGGTGAAAGTTTAAAATACAAAACTAATCCCTTGAATTTTATTGATTGTTTGGGTTCATGTGACCAGTGCAGAGCAGCCAACATTTAAGAAAATGTGGAGCAGCAGCTTGTTTCAGTCCCAGTAAAGCAAAGCATGCTTCTATCATCTGATAACCATAGAAAAACAGAGATATTCATTTGGTATTAAAAACTTTCACAGTGTTTAATAATGGAAAAAATATCATCTCAATTATTTCGACTGATATTGGGATTATGAGTAATAGCATGACTACTCATAAATATAAAAAAATTACTTAAAACATTAAATATGCATTGAAGAAATAATTAACCATCTGATGATTTGTGTTATTATATAAACTCTACTACAGTATAGGAGTGTGTTGTTTTTTTTTTTTTTACAGCAAATGTGTATGGCAGTCCTGGGTAGGTATGTTTTTGTTTTTAAGTTCAGCAATTTGATAAAGCCAATAAGGTAAAACTGAACACAATGATTTAAATTATGTCAAAGTTTGCATTTTAAATGATTAAATATATGATATTGCCCCAAGAAGCAGACAAAGATGGGAACAAATTATGTGGGTTACTGTGAATTGTCATAAAAATGAGTTTTTAAGTTTGTATCAGAGAGGGGAAAAGGCTGCACCCTGCTGCACAGGGGTGTGCGGCAGTGGGTGTGGTCCAGCAGAGCAGCCAGAACTGATAGCACACACCTGTGACCTGAGAGAGTGTGAGGGCAGACAAAGGAGCTGATGCATGGAGGAGAGGTTGGAGAAAATTGGAGGGAGTGGGGTTTTTGCCCAACAGGACCAAAGTTTAGAGGATATAGGGATCCATGTGATGACTGGATGAGTGAGAGAAGGGGAAGTACATGACTATCCAGGACTGTTTCTTTTGCCTTTTTTGCTCAGAGGATTTCTTCTTTGCTTCCTGGGAGCCTCTCAGTGTTTGGAAACCCTGCCTGCGGCCCTCGTTTTCTCCAACCAATAACCTGGACAGAATCCATCGTCATCTCATGTTTCCCTGCTCTGCGTACCGCAAGTTATTGCAACTCACACACACACACACACACTCTTTTATTGATTTTCCTGATGTTCAACATCAATTACATTTGGTGTTTTTTTATTGGGTTAGAATTTTGTGGCTTTTGAGTTTTGAACTAATGAACAATTTGGACATTTTGAATCTTGGTACTCACTTGAGTATTGAACTACTGAAGACATTCTGTGTTTTTCTTTAATAGACTAATTACAGGCTTAAAGAATTATTTTTTATTAAATTTCTACCCTATGAAATTTTAGGACTTGTTCGTTAAACTTCTTGGAGCTCTAAGTTTTGAATGGAATTGAACTGTTAATGATTTTTTCTCTGTCAGTTTCTCTAACTGCAATTTACTTATAGACTGAACTATTTTGAAACAATGCAAGATAAACTAATAATTTTCCTTTGTAGCATGGTTTCATTGAGCACTAGGCCTCGACCCTAAGAATTACCTTTTTTCCTAAAATGACTGATTTAGTCATCTACCCAATCAAGATCTAATTTAATATTCTGGTCCTCAGTAACACTACAAGCTTTTCACATTTTAAGCATAATTAGATTGACTCTATTAGAAAAAGTGATTTAGAAGCATGTCTATTTTAACAATAATTCACATATATAATATAAATGAAAATGTATCCACTTTATTTTAAGGGCTGTTCATCATAACAGAGAACGAGTTGTTTGGGTTGTTTTTGAAACTTTCTGGAACTCTCACTTTACCACAATGTATCTAATCTACATAAAACACGCCTGACTGACTTATAGTCTTGAGAAAGAAAGGCAGACAGAAAGACTAAGAAGGACTGAAATAAATAAATATCACACATAATCAGAATATTAAAGTTACATGTACTGCCTCAACAAACTTGATGTGATTTGTTTTGCAAAGAAAGCATGGAGCAGACACAAGGCATAGCACTCAACATCATGTAAAGTCACTTCAAAGACTAAGTAACTGGCCTGGTAACCAATTCGGGAAAAAAAGCATTGTGTGGAAACTCTGCTGGTCTCACCAGTGGATAAAATAGACTGAGCTTTTACATATTCTTGTTACCCAGAAGTTAAACTGTGCATTATGTTGAGACGCTGTACGTATTAACATGCACAGTCAGTTCCAGGAAGTGTTCTTCTGTACACAAAGTTTGAAAACATCTGTATCTCGTGTTGTGACTGCTGAACTCTGTGTATAGGGTAAACTACTCTTATGACGTGCTCATGACTTGCATATTTAATTATCGATGCAAGATACTATTGGAACAATATCGTGATCTGCAGATAATAGCCTAAAAAGATGACTCTCATAATCTGCAGAAATGAAATGTAAAGACAATATTTGTCTCATAAATTGGTTATAATATTTGCAAAATGTACAAATCCATCATAATGGTTCACCTCATCATCACAAAAGTCCACTTTCATGAACTAAAAGTACAATTTACAGAGGAAAAATGTTGGTTATCTCACTGCACATCTGTTCCGACACATACAAACTGTAATCATAAAAGGTCACTTTTAGTAAATCAAGGGCTTTTTGCTCTGGCTGAATAATACAGGTTTTGGTGATAATGAGCTTAGAAATATCATCATATCAGTTATCCAAAAGTCATCTAACCATTATTTATCTGTTTACCAGAAACATAAACGTGCTTATTCGGTGCATTCAGGCTCAAAACTGCAGAGCAGATGAGCTAGGCCATGAGAGGAGGAAGGAGAGCACATGCAATGGGCTATGCTGCACCTTCCTGATTAGCCTGTTATTCTGATCAGGGAAGGTTAAAATCATAACTACAACTCCAGAAACCAACCAGGGCTAACTTAAGATACTAGTCATGTTAGTACCTTTAAAAACACTGACGTAAAGAGCATTTTCTGTTTGAATCAATTATGCTGCTGTTAAGACCATGAAGGAAAGGACATTCTTGAACACCAGAGTATGGGTGAGTGACAATAAATGAACAAAAACTTAACATTTGTAAAGATGACATTAGGATTGATGCAAATATTGCTTTTTAATAGTCTTATGAGTGGTAATGTTAGTAAAACGATTACATTTTTATCTAGGTAGCAAAATAGTTTTAAGGCATAGCTAAAAGAAATCTATTTGGCTCTACTGTGATCTACTCTGACGGTGGGTACAGCATTAATACGCTATTTGCCCCTCTCTGGGTTTTCTTTCAGGGATGGGGCTCTGTAGAGAAGAATGTTTCTAACTGGGTGGTCTGTGCATGACATTCAAAATTAGAAAACCCAGGCACACCATAAATATTAGTCCTACCTGTATTTCATCTAAATATTTAGATTCCTTGACCATGAAAACATACAAATATTCACAAATGCCCAAAATGGTCCTGTCCGCAACGTTAAAGAATCCTTTAAAAAAATCCTGGACCCAGACGGTGATCTGGATCACTCCCAAAATCTAATCATTTGCTCTTTGGCCCAATCTGGACATCACTTGAAAATTTCATCAAAATCCGTCCATAACTTTTTGAGTTATTTTGCTAACAGAGAAACAACCAAACAAATGGACAGACGCTAGCAATAACATAACCTCCTTGTTACTTTTTTGCTTCCAACAACATAAAAACTTCACATATCATAACACATTGGTCTGACAGAGACCTTCATGTTTCCATAATGAAACGCTTTCTTGTTGGCCAGTAGGCGGTTCCATCAGTGTGTGATAGGGGTGAGTATTGGCGAGAGCCGCATGATACTTGGGTCACGATACGATAATATCACAGTACCACAATATTGTGATATATTGCGATATTCTACAGAGATGTAACTTTTCCATTTTGTTGTTTTTGAAATATGTCAAATGCAGTGTCACATACATACACTTAACTTGAAAAAATAGAGTGCATCAAGCCAGTTAAACTAATGTTGCAAAGAAATGATTCTTGTTTTCCCTTAAACAATGAATTGAAAGCATCCTAACCTGCAGTGCAGCTCAAACTATAATGAAACACATGAGGAACAAAGTGCTTTGAGTTACTGAGGGCACAACAGTAAGCAAAAAAAATCACATTTCTCTTGTCACTGTCTGAACTAAATGAAAAAAACCTGTGCATACATATTTATCAGTTGTATTCTATTTCCAACTCTGAATAAATACAAGTTTTTAAAAAAAAAATTAAGATTTGAAATATATTTGGGGTAAAAATATCACGATATATCGCTGTATCAATATTTTTCACACCTCTAGTTTGTCATCATGTAAAAGCTATTTGTGGATTAGCATTTTCAAGTTCTGCAAATTGTTACCAGCTTGACCAAGATAAGAAATCTAGTCTTAACTTCAGAGAACTGTGCTGCATACTCCTTGAAGCTGAATTTGAGTTAATCAGTGTGAACAAGGTTTATGATGGTTTAAAATTCCTCGCAGAGATTGTGCCACCCACCTCGACCTCCTGCTTCATGCGCATTTCCTCCAGTTGTTCTGATAATTTAAGAGTCTGCTGTTTGGCTTCCTTCTCTGCTTGTAACCTGCCCATTTCAGCCTTCAGAACAAGCTCCCGGGAGTCCTCTTCACTCCTCTCTAAAGCTCTTCTCAGCTTTGTAATTTCCTCACCAGACTCTGCCTTCAGTCTTTCAAGCTGCAAAATAGAAAAAAGTTAAACACTGAATGATCCTAATATATATAAAACTAATTACAAGAATGTCCGATAATGCCAGAGTGCAAATTGCAAAAAAAAATAAATAGAAAAAATAAAAAAGATACAGATTCAAGCATCTCCCAGGTGAGCTCTGTCAACAGCAGAATCAAAATGAAATGTTTGGTCTGTAAACAGCATTACCTGTGAGCTTATTTTCTCCTTCTCCACACTCATTTCACTGAGCTCCTCTCTGGTTTTACACAGTCCAATCTTAGTCTTGCGCAGCTCATCGCACATTTCTTCCAACTCATGGCTCTGTCTGTCAAACAAAGGTTATACTGTGTTCGGCTTGTTGAAAATGATTCATCTCTTGGCCCTGAAGTCTTATGTAAAGAATGTCAGAACAACCTGCAAAATAAATCGACTGCATCACAACGTAAGCGATTCTCCCACCTGTTCAGTGTGCCGTCTTTGTCCTTCATATCTTCCCTCTGCCTGTCTACAGTCTCCCTCAAAGCCTTGACCTGCTCCTTCAACCTCTCCACTTCATCCTTGTGCCTCTCCACCTCCAGGTGCCACTCTGACTCCCATCTGGACCGTCGCTCATCCCTTTCTACATACCTGTATTATAGCAAAGAAACCTGTTTATGCACCAAAATGTCATCAAACAGTGAAACATCATCCTGTACTTGCCCATAAAACACAAAAGGTTACCTCATCCTGAGGTCTGATGGGTGATCCAAAGCAGTCCCTGATCTTCTGTTCCCTCCTTGGGGCATAGTGAGCCTCTGGTTTTCTCCCCTTAACTCTAAAAAGTCCTGTTGGGCCTGAGATATGGCCATCCATGGGTTTGCAGGAGTGGAACTTCCTGATAGTACTGCTGCTGTGCCTGGGTTTATCCAGAAAGGTGCTGAAGTGTCCTGGACTTTTGTGCTTCTATATGCTCCAGCCGTCTGGACACTTGTTGCAAAATGTGATGGGGGTATAAGGTCCTCCTGGATATTTGCTAAACAGCCAAAAAAAAGCACAAATGAGTCAGGTTTTGTAAACTGCACTGTTTTTGTCATGTTTCATAGCTAACCCTGCATGCACAGACACATTGCCCTTACTGGTTTAAAGGGGACATCTTATTAAAACTCACTTTTATTGCGACTACAAGCAGTTTTTGAAAATGAGGATCTGGCAAACCACAACAGGAGAAAGTCAACTGAATCCTTTGTTGTTTGTCCAACTGACTGAAAAAACAAAATCTAATGGTCTGTTGCAATCTACTTGCTATGCAACATCACAAAGACTCATTACACAAATGACTCATTGTGATGAGCCAACTAGTATCCCTGCCCAAAGATCTCCATTGTAGACCCCTGAAAAGGAGCTCAGCTACCTGTACAAGCTGTTCAGAGCTGGAGCTGATTAAGTGCAAAAAGACTGAACATTGAAGAAACTGCAAAACATGTATGAGCATGATTAAAAAAAACACTAATAAATACTTATGATTAAACAGAAAATGTTTATTGAGCAAACCAAAGAGCTCCAAGAGCACACACTTCTGTCAAAGCGTTTCCGATACTATCAGGCAAGTCATTGTCAAAATGTAAATCGTGATTAAAAAAAAAAAAAGTTGTAACACCAAAATCGTATCAACTCTTGCTTTTGCCATGAATAACCTCACCTAAAACTTCATAGATTGTTGAGTTCTCCTGTTCACAAACTTTAGGCACTGGCAAAGAAAAATGACAAAATATGATAAAATATTTTATTCTTTGTTAAATACTTTTCCTTTTATTATCCTGTTTTAGCTCATTTTATTATGCACCCGATGTTACACTTTCTCATTTTACCATATTTACCTTTATAATTAATTTATAATTTTACTTTTATTTTATATTGCTATTAGGGATGTAACGGTTACCGGAAAAATGGTAAACCGCGATAACATTTCCCACGATAATCGTTACCGTGTCCAATTAAAATTACCGTTATATCGTGCTTGATCACCACTCTGCCTCAGTAACGCACGGTGATGCTGCTCTTTGCCTGGAAAAGCCAGAAATATGTATCTGCCCTCGATTGAGGAGCCTCACACGAGGTGCACATGCGCAGTTTGCATTGTTTGGCCTCTGAGTCTGACACATTTATTGACAAAAAAGACAAAAGAACTGTTATGAATATAACAATAAAGGGGTTAAATGATTTCAATTCTATGTAGAAGTACTTTTAGAACATTTTGAGCACACTGCAACAATACCGCGATAATAATGATAACCGTGATAATTTTGGTTACAATAACCGTGATACAAAATTTCCATATCGTTACATCTCTAATTGCTATTATTTTATTTATTTATGTACTTGCAAATATACTTATCTTACCCTCTAGTACTTTTTTGAGTATTTTTAACTGTTATTTTATTTTTAGCCCCTGTGTTTCCTCTTTTTTAATTCAAGACAGCATTTCCTCCGTCCTCTTGTTTTGTTTTCTGTCAGAATATCCTTTTTATGTCTGTGTTTGAGTAAGTGAGTGTGTATATTGAATGTGGTTTGGGGGAGAGGGGGTTGCGAGGGTCTTATGTTTTCATTTTATGCAACTATGCAATTTTCTGCTTTTTATTTCACTTATTTCATTTTATCTTTTTTTTCCCATGTAAAGCACTTTGTATTACAAAGTCCTGTATGAAAAATACAAATACAGTGTAATTGATTGATTGATATCAGGTATGATATAAAAACAAGACAACTAGATAAATTAGATAAATTAGACTGCATTTACTATTTCTATATTTTCAGTTTGTCTCATATCCTCTGGAAGTTTAACCCTTTGACTACCAGCTTAACTGTCTGGCATAGGTCAGAAATAAACTCAGGCATATTTAATGTTTTATAAAACAGAACACATCAAATCAGTGTTTGCTTCCCTTAACATTTCAGAGAACAGAGAAAACTACAAACAAACCAAAAAAACAGATATTTCCATGGTGTGTGATTCAAAGGTTTAAAAAGTTAATTATCTGATGGTTTAAAATTCTCAAAAATATGGGACAAAATCAATTAAATAGGCCTAAATGTTTGCAAATAAAATGGCAATAAAAATAACCTAAAACAGATGATAATGAGTTTGACAAGCACAACATTTTTTGATGAATAACTATATTATCTCATTAAAGCTAAGTATTTAAAAAATGAGGGTGATAATAATAAAAGCATTTAGATTTAAAACCTTTAAATCCCACACAGGAAATGTCAGTTCTTTGGTTTGTTTGCAGATTTTTCTGTGTCCTACAACAAAACCAGACAACGATGTGTTTTTTTTATAACATTAAATATTTCTGAATTTAATAGACCTCTGCCAAACAGTTGAGCTGGAACTTAAAGAGTTAATCCAATGTTTCTGATCATGTCAGCAAAAAGCAGTATCACCAAATGTTTTCGTTGTGCTCTGTGGAACAGCTAAAGGAGAAGAATCAGAGGATCTGAGGGGCTGGTCCGGCTCATAAACTAAAACCACCTGAAAGAAAGTCAAGTGCTTTACAAACTCATGCAAGATTTTTAAAATCAGTACAATAACTAAAAGGCAATAAGTGTAATGATTTTAAAATTGGTCTGATAGGTGCTATTCATATGGTCTAAGTCAGCACTCTATCAGCAGTATTTTCAGGATCAGAATCAAAAATACTTAATTACTTAGTTAATTTTGTATTAACTAAAGCTAGGTATGCACGATATTAGGTATGATATTGAATTTTTGCTGATTTCCAATGTGCCTCCATTTCTAAACTCTATATTGACAATACGGACATCAATATTTTCTGTAAAAACACAAAATCTGTACTTTGCTAAAACTGGCCTGTTTCTTCCATGGTTATAGTCTATTATTACCTCCGCCAAGGAGGTTATGTTTTCGGGAGAGTTTGTTTGTTTGTTTGTCTGACTGTCTGTCCGTCCGTCCGTCTGTGAACAAAATAACTCAAAAAGTAATAGATGGATTTTGATGAAATTTTCAGGAAATGTTCAGCATGGGAAAAGGAAGAACTGATTCGATTTTGGTGTTGATCCGGATCAGCGTCTGTCCGCCACGATGAAAAATGTGATTTTTGTGAATAACTACTGAACTAAAATAGATATCATTATGAATCCCATTGCTAATGGTATGTTTTCATGGTCAAGGAATCTAAATATTTAGATGATATAAAGGTAGGACTAATATTTATGGTGAAAATCACAACATGGGTGAGGACTGTGGCGCTGGCGGAGGTCTACACTCTCCGAGTGCTTTTCTAGTTTCGGGAGACTTTGTTTGTCCGTCCGTCCATCTGTGAGCAAAATAATTCAAAAAGTTATAGATGGATTTGGATGAAATTTTCAGGAAATGTTCAGCATGGGGAAAGGAAGAACTGATCGCTTTTGGTGTTGATCTGGATCAGCGTCTGGCCGCCATGACGAAAAATGTGATTTTTGTGAATAACTACTGAACTAAAATAGATATCATTATGAATCTCTGAGTGCTTTTCCAGTGTTAGATATAGATGTGAAGCCATGAAAACAGCATTTTATTCTTAATAAATTTTACTTTGAATGCAAAAGAGAACACACTGATGAGGTAAACAATTACGGTACATTGTTAATTTTGCCAGCATCACAGCTATTATATGGAATTTTTATGGTCAATTCATATGGTTAAATATCTGCTGTAAATATCAGGGCAAAAATTAATACCTGTGGATACTGATAATACTCTTTCTAGTCAAATATCTGCCATTACAGATAAAGAGCCAGCAATATCATACATCTCTAACCAAAGGTAGTTTATGTGTTTTTAGGTAGACCAGAAAGGAGAGCATTACAGTTGACCTGCCTGCCCGTAATAAAACTGTGCATTAGTTGGACAGTTTTGATAAATAAGGATGGTGAACATGCATCACTTGCATAAGTCAAAACTGTAGTTACTGTATGCACCCAGTCAAAGTCTTTCTCCAACCCTTCAGTGTGTTACTTTGACAAGAGGCAGGACAGTGAGCTCTACGGATAGAGACCCAACTTTTATGCAGGAAATGTCATAGAACTCCATGTCAATGTATACATATTTTTTCTTATGACACAAGCTCATTTAGACATCACAGTACATTTCTCTCTCTCAGTCTTGAAGTCAGTGTTGATCAATCCTTCATCATCTATCCTTCTCCCTCCCATATAACCAATAATATTCCATCTACATTATCAAAGAAGATTGATTTTTAAAGAAGGAAGAAAGAACACTTTGTTTATGGAAGGAAAAGAGTAGGAGATAAGGTTTAAGAAAAGCTGTGCCTTCTTTTTGGTAAGAGCCCCATGAATTTATACACTCATGCAGCATCAGAGGCAAACAAGGAAAGGTCTGTTTATTAGTATGATTGTGTTAAAGATATTACTTATAAAACAAAAGCCATGTTGGACAGAGTCGATAGGCCAAAGCTGCCATAAGAGCTCTTGTTCTGTTGGCTTGACCAGCTCTTTAAATGAGTCCATCATTTTCAATTTCTCTTCAGATTGCTCTACAGAATAGAGGGTATAGCATAATGATGAAAAAGGGGAGGACATAAAACCTGAACAATACTAATGTGTTTGTACTACTTTGTAGTTCCAGTAAAGAGTCCAGATCTAAATATTTGGAGAAACATAGTACGACAGATTTACACATCGGCTGCCACAGCTGCTCGGTGCACTTTGAGGAAAGATGTCAAATGATTGCACTGTTCTTCTGCTCACTTTAGACAGAACTAACCTTGATCAACATCACAGTAACCTCTTCTTTGTATCTTTGTCAGTTATATTGCACTAAGGTTTCAAGAAGACACTTCAGAAGAAAAGAAGTGGGAAGATCAATGCAACTATTTGAAGGCAAGACAATTTTATGTGTATGGCACCTTTAAAACAAGGCAACTCAAAGTGCTTCACACAATACTGACACACCAGATGGATCGTTCAATATGTTTCTCTCTTCAATCTGGGCAAGATTCTATAGAAAGTGTTTGGAAAGGGACAGATCTCTTATAATCTTTCATTTTTGCTGTTTTTTAAATAACTGTTCCATGTTATTATATATTGTCCTGCAGGATTTTGATGCAATACAGGTTTCATTTCTTTAGAAGTTTATACTGTTATTTGTTTTGCGTTTGGTAAAGAAATATGGCCCCGGTCTGACATTACAGCAACTGAAGCTGTTAGCATCTATGCTAATCTTTACATGAGCAGTCATTTCCTCTTGTCATCTCAATTCTAGCTTCCACCTCCTGCCTCATCCTGTTCTAAAGGACTCTGATTGGGCTGTGCTGCTTTGGGCCGTTGACAATCATTGAAGACTAGAGCTTGGCAAGATGAATCTGTCTGATTACAGATATTAGACCAGGCAGATCCATCTGCACTGCAAGGTTACCAGTACATCAGAACACGATGACAAAAGAAAAACATCAGAATAAAACATGTATAAAACAAATTTTTAAAAAAGAGAGAAAAAGCAGTATCCTAAAACAAAGCAAAAATGTAAGGAAATGTGCTTGAATAAAAGTTCAAAATTTTGAATTCAACAATTTAAAAAGGTAAAATGCAGTGTTGTGAATAAAATAAGAAATTAGATGTATTTTCAATTCAACAGGAAATAGTTACAATGCAGTGCAGTTTATAAAACAGTATAGTACAGTAAACAGTACAGTAAAAAATCAAATTTTGGGATGCACAAAATTGGATTTTTTGCAAATTAGATATTTTGCTCGCTTTGTAAAACCTACACCTATCTTGGCAACACAGGAGCTGCAAAGAGGAGAGCCATCAAATCTACCACAGTTGCTGCAGAGAGAGCCTCTGGGTAGATTTGGATCACACGGTCCGAAAAGTGGGCCAACGCTGCTGGGACACAAGTGGGGGACAGTTCACCCCCGGCTGGGTCACCTGAGGGAGGGTGTTTGATGTTGCGAGACCCGAAATCCCCTATGATCTCAGGAAACATCACTGATGATGTGTCCCAGCACATCCAGAGATGTATATACACGCCAATTCAACAGGAAATATAGTTTCAGTGCAGTGCAGTTTATAATACTGTCATTAACAATTGGGATGCACAAAATTGAATATTTGAAAATATCCAATATGCAGACATTTCTGAACTCATTGTCATGGACACTGTGTTTTTGCAAAAAGTATCCACTTATCTAAAGATGATATCCTCATGATGAATAGAGTTAGAAACACAAATGAAACAGTAAAAAAAACATATTCTTTAATTGAGTCAATTCAATTCACAAACCTTCATTTATCCATCAGGAAGTTCAATTGTGTTGCAACCATGCAGGTACAACACAAAGCTGTACACTAATACACAGATAGTGGACAATAGGGCTGGGTATCGATTCAGATTTTCAGGATCGATTTGATTCGATATTACAAGGTCTCAAATCGATTCGATTCAAGATTCAATTCGATATTATTCAGTCTGGGATATCTTAGTTAAAATAGTGCTGTAAATTTAAAAAGTGACCTTTTGACCTGGTACATCATTAAAAATTGTTTTAACATGAAGAACTAAACCTAAAGCATTTACATATTTTAATGATATGTATTCATGCACATTCTGCATATTACTTGTCTTTTGTCCAACTCGTATTTTCCTTTGTACCTGTTAAATCTAAAATACTGTACATCCAAACATCAGCTTTTAAACTTGCCAGTGGTGCCCATATAGTGCTTCACCATGTTTGATTGCAGTCACATCTCATGAGATCTTGTTCAGTACAAAGCAACGCTAAATGCTGATCACACAAGACTAGCAGAGTTGATACCACAGGCTGCTTCTCTGCACATCCAAAGAACAAAAAACTACCCAAGTTAAAAGATCGATCTTTGGATTTTATGGATCGATTATGAACCAGTCAAAGGAAAATCAATTTAAATCGATTAAATCGATATTTTTAACCCAGTCCAAGTGGACAATGTACATGTGCTGTTTAAAAGCACCAACAGATAAGACCTTTAATAAAAACAATATTAAACCAATAATAGGCTGGAATAAAATGTCAATGGATAAATAGATAAAGAAATATTTGCAACAGCCTATCCCATCTTATATGGGATGAGAGGTGACCAGAACCGGTCACCAGCCAATCGCAGGGCCACAAATAGAGCGATAGACAACTATTCACACTCATACTCATACCTAAGGAAAATTTGGAGTCACCAATCAACCTTATTAGAATGTTTGGGTTTTTTCTTTTCTTGGTTTTTTTTGTTTTTTTTGTTTTTTTGTTTTTTTTTGGGGGGGGGGGGGGATCCACACATGTACAGGGAGAACTCTACACAGAAGGGCCCTAACCTAAAAGCAATCGAACCATCTTGCTGTGCCACAGTACTGCCCATGACAGTTTTCACGCATCTCTAATTAAAACCTACATAAGTAATTCCATCAAAAGCAGCTGTAAACAAATACGACTTTAACCTTAATTTCAAGAATTAACTCAAATGGTTCCTTCTTATGGTATTTAAGTCAGCAAAGAACAACGCTGAACTTTAAAGACGGTTACTATGACAAACGTGACAAAGGCCCCTCACTCTCTCTTCTTGTAACAGTTTTAAGAATAAAAAAGAAATCAGATGTGGTGGGTGATAAATAAAGGTTTTGTTGAAATCCTGCTAAGCTGTAACTATGCTCGACATTTCTTTCTACTGAAAAAGTTACCATGCAGTTTGACAGAAACAACTTACTTGTAGAAGCTGCAGTCGTAAAGTCCTTTGGTACTTGGAGCTTTTCTTTTCCAAACTTATGTCTTTCCATGATAACATAAGTCAGCTAACAACGCTAAGTCCACATATAAACACTTCCCCACTCAACGTTTTTCTCTCCCGCGAGTCACGTCAAACGTCGTTGCCTTAGTTACGGGCTGTTACGGTAGCCTGGACGTGATATCTTCTCCGTATGAGTCAATCAAGTTCTCCGTTCATGTTTTATCGTATTGTTGTCCAAAATACATATGTCGGTGGTACTAAATGAACAATTAACCTAATACACCGGCTATTATAAGTCTGTGCACACGTTAACCATACAAACCATACAAACATGTCCGTGGTGCATCACGGGAAAGGGGAAGGAGAGCTAAAAATTCTTCTTGTCCCTGGGTATAGTCTTGCAGGATTCTAGTACACGGTTCGTAAACGCCGCATCCATTAAAAACTCCTGCACTGATTCACTGATACTGATGTAAGTGCAATTGTGGTGTCAATACTAAACGTGGTGAGTAAAGCAGAGATCACAACATAAATGAAAGCCCTCCTCATAGACGAAATACAGGGAAGAAAAAAACGGTAAATAAAGAGGTTGATCCACGTGGGCGGAGCGTCTGAGTTTGATTGGCGTGTTGAATTCAGTGCTGATTGCAATAAAATAAAAAAGGCTCAGATTTATTCAACTCAAATGAAAGTATTATGAAATAATAAATCTAATTTCGTAGGAAATGTATTAACAGACAAGTTTTTTTTTGATAATGTATGTGTATTTGCATTCAGTTTGCAGCATAAAATAAGACCAAGCAATTTACCAACTGTAATCGTTTTATAATGAAGAAAACCATCGAAGGCATTTTATATTGGAGTTGTGCAGGAATTAGGTATTTTGTCGGCAAATGTAGGCCGATTCTCTTTACAAAAAGCCTTAAGTTATTTTTCTACGAGGTTTCTGGATGTTTCATTTTGTGGAAAAAAAGTTAATGAACTTTAGATGTGTGTTTAACATAATCATTATAAATGAAAATTTTAAAGCATTAACATTATCGATTAGGGCACAGAGCTGATGTCAGGCACTATAGACTATAACATGGCACACTTATATTAAATGCTACCTCCCCTGAGCTCCAACTTTTACTTGTGGAAAAATATCAAAATCTTTCAGGTTCTTATCAAGTTATGGGGTAAAACATTACAAAGTAATAAGTAAGAGTACTCATATTACTGTTTTGGTGTAATGACTAATGTAATATGTCTGCTTTGCAAGTAGAGTAATGAATATTTGTTTTGTTTTTATAAAAGTAACTCTTTACTAAACAAAAACTGCCTTATATCACATCTACTTTGTCACCCTGGAACAAAACAGCAGTGTTTCTGTTTCTCCCCAACCTGACTCTGACTCAGAATAGACCTGCATGTAGGTGGATGTAAACAAAGTAGTACATGATGCGTGGATAAAGTTAAAAAGATGAGAATTACACTATGGAAATATTTCTCGTACCCTGGATTCCAGGTTAAAGAGATGAGAACATCAGCATGAAACATGAGTTCAAAACCTTGTATCATTTCATTTAATAGACTGTGGTGTGCTTTCATTTTTATGAATTCAAGTGGGCAACCTCTGGTGCTAGACAATTAAACCAATGTATATACTAAAAACAACAGAAAAGACCTGGAAGTTACATGATTGTGTATAGGGAATGGATGGTTTTTATAGCTAACATAAGCATACTTACAGCCTGATGTAGTGGCTTAACTTTTCACTGTAATGGGGATGATTTTGTTGAATGCAATTTTTTATTAAGCATCTCCGGTTTTGCTTAGTTAGATCCACAATTGACTACAAGCCTGCTACAACTACAAACATTGCTACAAGCCTGAGCAGTGTCACTACTGGTCAGACCGTCAGCCTTATGTCCCACCTGAACTCGACCTCAGAAGGATGATCTAGTTAGGTTGAGAGTGTTTGCAATATGGCTGCATAAAAAACTGGCTTTCAAAGTGTTTTTAAGCCATAAGATGATGAGCATACAGCTACCATCAGATGGCTTTGACCAGTTCTTGCAATCAGTGAATGAAAAATGTTGTTTACAGTGTGCCATGGCCTTGTTCACCGTCACGTTGAGAGTGTAGTAGGAGCTGTTAAAGTAATCACATCTGTTACTCAGTAATTAGGCTGCAGAGTTACAAATTAAGGGCTGTAAACTAAGCTGTATGATGATGATAGAGCTCCTACATTCAGAGGAAGATGTATTGCTGGCTGTATGCCATATTTATCATCAAATTGAGAAACAAAATGTGCCCATTTTTGGCGAAGTGAAAAGTGCTCTGACACAAAACTTCTGTTTATACAGTAAAGTGATGGGTCACTTTTCTCATTGTAAAACGCAATGACCTCATGGATTCCTTTTGAAAGTAACACTATTCCAAACACTGTCCCCACTGATTTTAAAACAGGCATTTCTCAAAAAATGAAACAAACAAGAAATCCCATGTACTACAAGACGATGAAACCGGTGGAGCTGAAGTGCTGACTCACCTCTGTGTCCTAGGGCTCTACTGCATCACTCTTTTTGCCCACTCCATAAACTTCAGGGTCAACTTCCTGTTTAATATTTGCTCTGTCCATCTATGGGAAGTCACAACACTGAAGGGTTGCAAGTTTATTATTTGGTATTTCAGCTTAGGCTCAGAAAAAAACTTCAGTTTTGTTCTCTGGATAGGAAAAATAAATCCTGTTTTGTTTGTTTTTTTTGTTGTGTTTTTGCTTTTTATCTTACCAGCATGAATTCAACCAGTTTGTTGTGCATGCAAGGGATTAAAATAAACAAAGGAACATGTGCCTTTGTGTTTTATTTGATGCCATTTATCATTTATCTTTGTCATGCTACTTTAATGTGTTATTTTGTCACTGATTTGAAAAATCAGAGGCCACTTTTACAGCGAGTCATAAATGGTTCCACTCCAAGGCAAAGGAAATAAAAAAACTCATAGCCACTTGCAAAAAAATCACAAAGTAAGCATATAGGTTACTTGTACATGTGAATTATTTTTGAAACATCTGTGCCTCAGCAAAAGAAATTCAAATTTTAGAGTCAAGTAAGAGCATGCTCATGTGAAATACTGAAACTTTAAAGTGATGTGAACTAACCTTTTGACTCCTTAGAAGTTGCAACTATCAAGCTTAGTGTAAAGAAGTTTGTGTTGCTATTTATTTGTCTTTTAATGAAGAAAAGTCATCCAGATCTGATAAAACTGCTACCAAAGTTGTTAGCATTAATGCTAATCTCTGCATGATCCATCACTTCCTGCTGTCATCTCAACCATGGTGCCCATCTCTTCCTGCTCTGAAGGACACTGACTGAGTCTTGCTGCTTAGGGCTGCTCGCAGTCGTTGTAGGTTGGAGTTTGGTGAGATGAACCTTACTGATTGCAGACATTTAACAGACAGATCCATCTGCACTGCAAGGTTAATGTCTTCCACCTGTGACGAAGGACTTCTATGAACAGGACAACAAAGTCTGTAGTATCTGTAAATCTGTTTCTTGTCCTTACAACAGTGCAGTAGCCTCCTGACATAGTGGACTGCCTTCTCTCTGTTATGGATCTAACAGTGGCTCGGTTTACATGGGTACTTTTCTTCAATCTGATTGAAATCGATCAGATTAAGTGAATCTGATTCGATCTGTATACATGAATCCGATTGTATTTTTTTTTGACATGCGCAGAAGGTCACTGTGCAACTACCTGCAAATGTGTAAGAGAAGAAGAGGTGCACTTGCCTCCTGTTTACCTCTAGAAAGATGGATCCACGTCATGTTTTGTTGGGGACTCTTATTGTATGATGGTTACATTTATTTGAGGCTCTGAAGTCATTTTAACTCTCGAGGGGTTTCTATTAAAAAGTTTGTTTCCTCCATCGTCCAGTTCTTCTGTTTGTTCGCCATGTTTGTTTGGGCACACTCTGTGTACGTCACTTGCGTACTACGGAGCGCCTGTGCAGACCGAACAATCCTCTCTATCAACCCAACCCGCTCCACTCAGCTGTTTACATGAAGCATGGAGCGGATTATTAATCGGCGTAGACTACCTCTTACAATCTGATCCGAAATACAATCAGATCCGGGTGAATCCGTTTGGCTAAGGTGTTTACATGAGACTTTTCTAATCTGATTGACCTTTCAATCTGATTATAAATAGGATTTTTTGACCCATGTAAACAGGGCCAGTGGGACATCCTGCCATGATTGGGTCAGTAATTCAAGCCCATTGGCTTGGGGATGCAGACTCTGAGCTAAGCACTGACAGAGCAAATAACCATTAAACATGTTGTTGAACCGTGCTAAACTGACCAATAAACACAGAATAAACTAGAAAAGCACCCGGAGAGCGCAGACCTCCGCCAGCACCGCAGTCCTCTCTCATATTGTGATTTTTACCATAAATATTAGTCCTACCTTTATTTCATGTAAATATTTAGATTCCTTGACCATGAAAACATACCATTAGCAATTGGTTTCATAATGATATCTATTTTAGTTCAGTAGTTATTCACGAAAATCGCATTTTTCGTCATGGCGGATCCAGACGGTGATCCGGATCAACACCAAAATTGAATCACTTCTTCCCTTTCTCATGCTGAACATTTCCTGAAAATTTCATCAAAATCCATCCATAACTTTTTGAGTTATTTTGTTCACAGACAGACAGACAGACAAACTCTCCTGAAAACATAATCAGAACACACTAGACTCATGTAGGGAAAGGGCCCTTAATGCAACAGGGGCTCCAACAGAGCATCTCAGACAGACTGAGAATAGAGGTGGATCAGGGGTACTCAGTGTGTGAAAACTGGAAGGTTTTTTGAACATTAGCGATTATAAACATACTGTACCAGTCAATAAAATCAAACATATGAACTAGAGTAAAAGCAGATTATGATCTCTTTGAATTTTGCAACTTCCAACTTCCATTTAGTTTTATTGACATCAATGGCAGGTCCATTGTGCACAGACCTGCCAAAGATCAGAGCCAGGCCCTGGAAGCAAAGCATGAATACTGATGATCCAAATGCACACGTCTATACTATTAGGTCATATCTATGGAGGGACCATTTACTTTAACTGCCTGGGGCCTTACCTCTTCTGATAGAGAGAAGCTTGCAAATATATTATAAATCTGAATAACTGACATACCCATATATGCATTTGCATCTCCTGAAACTTCTCGTTTGCTTTTCTTCATCTGCTGTTATGCATATTTCACATGCAATGCAACATTCTGCAAATCTGTACACTTCAAACATGCAATCCCCCTCAAATGAAATTACTTAACTCATTGCATGTTACACCATCAGTATCTATTATTTAGTATGCTAAGTAGGCTGAAGCTCACATATTTTTCAGTTCTCCTGTTGTATTTTCTGTCGGTATATTTATGGCCCTCAGCTATGGTATATCATTTTCTCTACATCTGCCATGACCCAGATTCCCCCTGGGTTTCATTAAAGTTTCATCTCATCTAATTAAATCTGTATTCGAGGAAATAAGAGAGATTTTAAGTTGATTCATTACATAAATGTATACTTGTGTTCACACAGCTGTATGATATAATAAAATAAATTGGACACTAAGTTAAGAAATGGCTACTTTTGCAACCAAAAAGGAAACATCACCAGGAAAAAACAACTCTGCATAAAAAAATATAGACCTTGCAAACAAGCCCTAATAGTGTGTGTGAGATGGTTATTTGAGGAGAACAGTGGGAGTGCTTTGCGTTACTTGGGAAGGTTGGAAAAGAGTCTTTTCAGTACTCGACACACACTGCAGCAGGTCCCGAAGAACAAAGCACAGGAAGAGAGGGAGCGGAAAGGGGCCACTGGGAATAGAGAAAAGAGAGAAAATAGAGACAATACTGACCCTTATTAGACAGAGGGCAGAATTAAGATGCAGCTCTCTTTCTTTGAAGAATACTTAAGAGCTAATCAAGGTGGAGGTTCACTGCCTATAGTGCCTACACAATAACAAAAAAGACAGCTTAGAGTAAAAGGCAGTTGGATGACTGACAGAAGTTTGTGAATTGTCATAAAAAATTACATCCAGCTCCTCCTCCTGGGGGATCCTGAGGAGGTCCCAGGTCTCATGTGATATGTAATCCCTTCATTGTGTACTTGTCTGCCCCAGGGTGTCCTCCCAGTTGGCTGTGCCTGGGAGGAATACTTATCAGATGCCCTAACCAGGGCAGGACTAGTCTGCCTGGTAAAAGAAACAGGGAGCCCTGGCAGACAGATCCCGCACCTCACACATCAGCTTTCTAAACAGACTGTAGTTCATGAGGAGAACTCTATTCATGATTCAAATATATACCATAGAGCGAGTCTGGCTTCGTATGTCAGTGTCCATGGCACCATGGCAACAGTCCTCTTCAGTGCATCAGTGAAACCAAAATGTGAGTCTTTTAGTAATGAAAAGGGATCAAGATATTTCTCTTGGCATCCTTAGAGGACACCAGATATCTTGGCACACCAGCAACAGAAGCTTTGTCTTATTTATCCCTAATCAGGCTGATTCAGCTCAGGGTTCATGTGCAGAAACTGTCCACCGCTGCAGTTATCTAGAGGGTAAATTAAAGTTTCCTCCTTCAAAAATGTGTGTGTTGAACTCTTCATGTGCCCTCAGGAAAACACTGATAAGTTCAACAAACGCATTAGTATATTCTGTAGAAAATGTATGGCCTGCCTCAAGGAAGGATGACCTGAAAGCATTATCCTTGCACCTGCTTATAGGACAGTCATAATTTCACTGTTTTTATGTTTCTATATGTAATACTGTTTAGGTTTTATTCTGTAAGTAGAGAACAGAGATTGCTCTAAGGATTTAACTCCTTTTTTAAAGAAAGTCTTTCCTCAGCAGCCCAGCTTGAAACAAGCATCAATAGGCAGCATTTCTCTGAGGTCGATCCCTGAGCTCTCCATGTACAAATCACAGCTGCACAGTGAGGCCACCGGGCATGATATAAGAAGCATGTGTGGGAAAAAGTGTTTGCTGTATCAGCAATTGTCTGGACTCAAGATAATACCTTATACTTGATATAAGGAGGAGGATTTTTGTATATTTGTAAGACAGTCTATTGTGAGGTTTACTGCTGTCTTTTAACATAGCAAGAGGACCAGAGACTTTTCTACGGTTGAGTGTGTATGGGAACATACACTCTGCCTTTTATTGTGGGCAGTATAAGGTACACCTGTGCACTAATCATGATGTCAGATCAACATCTTGATGTGGCACACCTGTGAGGTGGGATGGATTATCTCAGCAAAGCAGAAGTGCTCACCATCAAACATTTAGACAGATTTGTGAACAACATTTGAAAGAAATGGTAATATTGTTTATCTGGAATGAATTTTAGATCTTTGAGTCCATTTCATGAAAAATTGCAGCAAAAAAAAAAGTGTTGCGTTTATATTTTTGTTGAGTGTACTTACATTTGTTTGTACTCAAGCTGTTAAAATGTATTTTGTACAATATGTGACTTTAAATTACATGAACCTTAAAGTTATATTTGTTCATTTTGCTCATGTTATCCAGCAAATTTAAGCACTGTAGTTAATAATCAGCTGAAAATGGATCCTTCTTTCTTGTCACTAATCAACAGTTCGGAATGTAAAAATGTAAATTTTAAAATTGTGTTAAAATCTCTCTTTTTAAAAAAGTCACATCTCTAATCTCGGGCTTGGTCATATCCATATCCATATCCATATTGAATGAGTGGAACATCTATTGCTTTTATTTTAAGTTTTTCTTTTTCTCACAGTTTCTATTTTATATTTTCACATAATATGCTTTATGTTGCAAATCTTGTTTTGGCAGTTTGCTAAGAGGTGCTTTGTCTGACACAGAACCTATTGCCATTTATATAAATATACAAAATAAAAAGTCTTTATTTTGTTCATCCCCGTAGTTTATAGAGAGGGATCAATGTAAAACTATGTCTTTCATGAAAAGTCCTCATAGGAGCTTTCATGGTGCAAGGTTTAGTTTGAATGTTTTTAAACTATATTAAAAGAAAATGAGCTTTATACTAATGCAAAAGGAAAAATATGAAGCTGAATGTTTGGTTGATTTTTATGGATGTCTCACTGTAGCAGGGTCACTGTATGGGCTGTGATAATTAGTTGTAATGTATTCTGACATCTTCTCTTTGCTCCTCTTAAAAGAGGCTGTCAGTTTAAAGGTCCAGTAGGTTTCACTTCGTATTGTTTTTGGCACCTCTTCTGAAAAATGTGCCCTATTATCACTTAGCTGATTTTGTTCTGTACATGTAAACTATTGGTGTCTTTTTTTTTTTCCAAGGCTTGAATATATAGAAAAAAGAGGACTGGGCCACTTAGATTTGCCTGTCTGAGCTGCTTTCTCCAGGTGGTGGTGCGGTTCAGTGTAAAAAGCCCTTTTCATGCTTATTTTTCCTCAGCCAAGAAACTCTGTTTCTTACTTGAGGGCAGGGGTGTGTCACAACACAGTAAACAAAGAGCAGCAATGGAGGACATCCAGCAGTTTTTGATCTTCTTGGCATGTGGCTGTTTATCACAGCAAGGAGTCAACCTTTGCTTTAGAGAAGGTGGCAGACTGCCAGGAAAATACAACTGAAAAACAGAAGACAGTTTGGGAAACAATGTTTTGGAAATTGGATGAAGGAGTGATGATTCTTTCAAATAATAAAGAGACTGCAGCACGTCTCTACATCCTTTGGGATTGGATCCATACCTTTGGTACCCCAATAGATGGGTGTAAAAAGTGGGACCCTGGCACTCCAAATAGAATATTACAACTGAATGTGCCTTAACGGAAAAATGTTCAACATCACAGCCTATCATTGATGACTTGATTAGGCAAACAGGCAATCATTTTTTAGGTTTTAAGAGGTGATAGACTTTTAGCGGCTCTGCTTAGCCCCAGATAACACTGGATCCTTGCAGCTGAGAGGACAGATGCTGAAGGCTAATGGCTCGGACTAAATATATTAAAACTCAAAAAATGGTTCGTTTCTAGGCACTGGAAAAACATATTAAAGTTGATCTGTGGCCTTATTTACACATGAAAAATGAAATGCTACTTTGGCCATTTCCTATGGAAGCTTTTGTCTAAGACTGAATTTTCTGTTGTCAGTAAGCATTAAAATAACTACTCAGATGGTTTTGTTTGTTCATCTGGAGCTCATGAAGATAAAACCATGATGATTCACACAACTGGGTTTTTTTTGTTTTGTTTATTTTTCTAAAGGGCTTTGCCTGACACCTACCCCCCTCACACCAATTTATGGCATTAATGATAACTATTACTAACAAAAGTAATCACCAAAATGGTGTTGTTTGCTTTTCTGGCTCAAACCGACCCGTCAGAATTAAACTTGCTATGTTTGATTAATTACACAATATCCTAACAGGGACTTTTGTTAGATAGATAGATAGATAGATAGATAGATAGATAGATAGATAGATAGATAGATAGATAGATAGATAGATAGATAGATAGATAGATAGATAGATGTACTTTATTGATCATAAGCTGGGGAATTGTAACAACAGCAGCTTTTTCATAGAGTATTAAATATAACCAAAAACCCCCCCCCCAGATTAATGATGTTAACAAAATAACTAAGGATTTTAACAAACTTGTAATATATACCAAAAACATAAAACAAATGCATAAATAAATAGGCTACACAAATAAGGCAATAGGAGTCTACTGTTAATTTACTAATTCACACAGGGCAGAGTAAGTCTCAGGGATGAAAGTGCAGGTTTATATATTACTTTTATAATACAGGCTGTTAGATTTTGTTAAGAAAATTGGTTCGAAAATAAAGGCGGACTGAAAATATAATTCAGAGTGGTCGGTGCCTTTATCAGGCTATCTAATCCCATTGTAGCAGGGTTGCTAAAAGACCCCATGCCAATTATCTGTAATGTATTCTAACAGCACATCTCTTCCCCTGCAGGCCTGCTCTCTCTCCTTTAAGAGCCTCTCTCGTTTATCTGGTCAAAGGTAGATGCCCCAGCACAAAGACTTGTGAGCATGTGAGTGGTGTCCGAGGTTGAGGTGGTTACTTAATGGTTTCTAAATCGGGGTTTGGTGATGTTGTCGGCTGTTGGAGGGTGAATGTAATGCACTGGCGTATCCCGGCGGTTGCCTGGTAACGCGCTGGTACAGATCCGTGGTGGTGGTGGGCGCTCCGCTGAAGCCGTTGGCGCTCCTGACCTTGGCGTCGTGAATGCGCAAAGCACACAGACTGTGTGTGCAAAGCAGGGGAGATAAGAGCAGAGATCTGTGTGTTTGATACTGGAACAGGAGGGGGATATTTCTCACACATACACACGGCCACATTGTCTCACAGGCAGCGAGAGTGACGGGAGTGCTATGGAGGAAATCTGGAGATGGAGCGCGTTTTATCAGCCTCAGTAAAAGCAGGTGAGTTATCCTAATGATGTGTTTTTCTGTGGGACGTCTTTGTAATGATTGATCATTGGCATCCTGGGCTATTACTTCACCTATCCTTTACGATAACCCATGCTGCATCATATGTTAGATTTCCAAATTTTGCACCGTCCTAGACCTAGATTAAACAGTGCACACACTACAGCAGTTTGTCGATGCTATCAGGGCTGTGGCTTTGCTTTTTCACCGTGGCTCTGCATGCATTCATTTATAAAAAGCGCCCATCATTATGTTGAGTGCTACCTGCATGTTCCCTATAAGGCACTCTCCCCTGCATCAAGCTCTGCTCCTGCCTGTTTCTCGGATGAATTAGTGGGGGAATTTGGGGGAATCCGGTAAAAAGGGTTTTGATTCATACCACAGTCGAACTACAAGGGCATCGGGAACCCAGCTCTGTTGTCTGACATGCCATGCAGGCTTCTTCTCAAAATGCTTTCATGTAAAAGGGCCCCGAGGCTAAAAGAATCGATCTGATGTTGTCCCAGAGATTTTTTATTAGTGCTGAATTGGTGTTGAGTTGTGCGCCTGTCAATGATGGAGGTGTAGAGATTGTAATGGAGGGAGAGGAACATGATTATAGCAATCATTCTAATAGGGCTGCAATTAGTATCAAGTCAGTCAAATAGGAATTTGGTTAACTATTAGGGTCCCAAGTTACTCAAATTACTAGGACACCACCTCATCCATCCACCTGTATGTACCTGCTGATATCTGAAATGTCAATATTTTCAATCTTAAGTGATCTTCATGCAAAAGTGTACACACTTTTCATTGTAAAGCACACTAAGTCCCTCCTGCACCATATTATACCTGCCAGTCTCACTGTGACAGAGGAACAAGGCAAGACAAACAGCATTTGATTTGTGTTCAGCATGTGATGTGTTCATTTTCAAATTCAGTGATGTAAAACAGGAATTAATTTATTCAGAATAATGTAGATTAATGTACAATTAATGTACAAATTAACTGCATATTTTGGCTGCAACAGCAAAACGAGGCTTTGTCTGCCTTTTAAGGGGAGGGATATCAAACTAGAACTGGTTCTAATCAGTTAAAGGAATTCATATAAAATGCCCTTATGTTTAACAAATATCTTATTTAATGACGTTAACTTATTTTTGCATGCAGGACAAAATGATGATGTGAAATGCTCATGAGAGGCTTTTAGCATAACAGACAATGGAGGGTTGTGGAGGTAACTGGGGCAGACAGGGAACAGAAGTGGTCTAAAGTGGGGCTTAATTTTATACAATCTGATGCCAGCAGCAACATTTTCAATATCTGTGGCTGTGGGATTTTAAGCAACGGTGCAAAAACAGCAACACTGAAACATTTGTCAGTTTGTAATCAATTATGATTAAGCATCAGAAGTATCTTGTTTGATATTGTTGGCACAGAAATCTATGTAGACAAACTTTGTGTACACACTAAAAAAACTCATGGAATTGGTAGGGGACTCAACTAAATATAGATTTGACCGTAGAGTCAAAAATAATATTGGTATCAATGTAGTGTTGTTAATCTCCATGTCTAGTGAAGAGCTTCAAAATTCTGATAGACAATAAACTCTGACCTGAAGCACAAAATGAAAACATGCCCTTTTTTATGGGCTGGAGGCCCTTAAAACAAATGATTTTTCCACATTAAAGGGACTGTGAGGAGAATCTATTACCGGCAACGTAAAAGACTGTCGTAATGCTGCGGCGACTGTCGTAATGCTGCGTTCCAGTAACCGCGGAACTGGGCGGGACATCATCTCAGAGTTATCAGTGTTCCAGTTACAAAGTCGGAAAACATGCATCTACCAGGCTATTGTTAGCTGTTGTTAGCATGCCTGCGTTGTTGTTCACAAATATCACATGAAGAATGTGGTTATCACTGTGGCAGCATTTTTGTAAATATAAGTCTAACAATACTATGTATACATCTGATCTAGAGCGACACACCCCAGTCAGAAGTGCAAATAAATTGATTATTACAGGAGCTAAATAACTGTTCACACTGGGGGCATCCATCTTCGATTGTCAACTCGGGGGTGGCGAGGTTTCACCGCGTTCCCCGGAGGAAATTCAGACTTTGGGGGACGTTCCAGTTGCAGTTTCCTACTTGGAGCTCAAAATTCCTACTTCTGACTACAACTGGAACGCAGCACGAGACGTGACCCAGAGCGTGTATATGTTATGGAGCTAATGAATGCAGTTCGGGCCTTCATTAGAACTCTGCATTGCTTTACAACATCTTTTTTCAACAACTTACAGGATGCAAAGCGACGAGGTAATGTATCTCTTTCTAATTACGTAGCGGTAGTTTTTTTATGTGTGACAACAAGCAAATTTGGGAAAACTTAGTAGGCCTATCGTAGTTTTGTAGCCGGCTATATATGGCTACTTACAGCTCGGTGTACTATGACGTGTCTCAATAATATAAATTTGCTCTAGTTTTAATTGTCTTGATCCCGAAGTTGAGTATCTAGGCCAGTCCAGCCATGTCCGACCCGACCAGAAGGCTAAGGAATAGCATAAATAGATAACCTATTTTGATGCTATAAAACTCATCAATAAGTGTGCATTTTGATCAGGCATATATCTAAAAGTGAGACTTTTTTGTAATTATTTAGAAACTCCTCACAGTCCCTTTAAAGAACTTTGTTGACTTAAGAATTATGTTCACAATCACTTATGATCAAATACAATTTCTAGTTCTCATTCACTGAATACCCCTGATCCAACTATATTCTCACTCTGTTGGAGATACTTTGAAGGAGCTCATGTCTATTTGGCTCCCATCCTCTTGTGGGCCCAAGGTTCTGATTGGTTGATTGACCAAAATATGGTAGTTGGTAAGATCAGCATTGCTCAGCACTGTATTGTCAATGACTCTGAATTCATTCTAGGGTCTCTGTTCTGCATGTGCTTGCTACCTCCAGCCAGTGGGCTTAAACTGCTGATTAAACAATGGTCGGATATAGCAGTCGTATGTCCATTCAATCAGTCAGACTTTATTTATGATGCACTGTTCATACAGCATAATGTAGCATATCATGACATTAACAGAAAATAAATGTAAGCAATCAAAACCCTGTTTAGTGTCAAAGTTGCCACTGAAACAAAACTAATCATCAAAATTAAGTTAACACATCCTACCAGTGATGCATCTGCAGCACAATACTTTAACAGAACACATGCAGAGTTTGCAAACTTGTTACAATTGAAATTCTATTACTGATGTGCTAAAAGGCATGACATATTTGTATCTCCCATTTCCTGCTACTAGATGAATTGTCATAAAAACTTCAGGGAATCAAACTTGACTTGGTGATAGCTCTCATTTATTACAGGACCTGTTTGGTGTACGACAAAACCCCCTTTGGTTGCAAAGAGGGTCACAGTAATTTCAAGCCAAACTGTAAAAACAATTTTAGAAAGACATTCAACATGATGTATAACTTAACAAAGGAGAAAATAGAAGAAATAACTGTAATGCCATAAACAGAGCAATTTAATTCAAACTCGAAGGAAAAAGAGGAAGACCTCGAAGAATAAAGTGACTTTAACTTCATCTATCAGTAAAATGATTAGAGTATTTACATGTTGATCTATAAGATTAACTAACAGTTCTATTTTTTCATGACATTGAGAAACCCTTCATTAAAAGACCTATCAAACAGATTTTATTCTTCCACGTATGTCTGCTAATTCTCTGCAAAAAGTGAAGACATAACACACCAGTATCGACAGACTTACTATGAATATTTTTTTGTTTCTTTTTTTGAACATTTGGTCTTCTTGGTTGTTTTGGAAACCCAGGCTGAAGTACTTTTTTGGATTTTTTTTTCATGTATTTTTTTTGTTATCCAATATTCACTTTGAAGCTGCGTAGGCCCCCCTGGTTGCCAGTTGCCCACCCCTGGTGTAAGCTGTGGGTGATCATAGACCCCTCTCTAGTGTGCTTAAGCGTCCCTCACTTCCATTTCATCACCTTTGAAAAATTAATTAAAAGTGGTATCCCTCCATATTCTTAAACACTGACATGAACTTTTCAATGTCTTATTTCTCACCTACCATCCTGAATAGGGATGGGAATTGATAAAATTTTACTGATGCCACTGCATTATTGATTCTGCTTATTGATCAAATTCCCCATTGATCCTTTGATTCATTATTTTGGAAATTCTGTGTGGAAAAAGGCAGCCTACAGAGGTTTTCAGGGACAACAACATTTACCACTTGGCACCATTGATATTCAGAGCCATGCTGAGCCGATAAATGTTTCAGCATGTTGCTGGTGTTGTACGAGTGTCTCTTGTCTGCCATGATTTCTTCCTGAACTTCTGCGTTGGTGCTGGATGCTACATGAGAGCATATCATGCTTATTTCTGTCTCTGTTTCACAAGAATCTTAAATCTCAATTTCCATGATTTTAATTATTTTTCTTAAAGGACTGCTCTTGGTCATCCTCCAAAAGGGTGTGCGGATTTTATGAGTTTCAAACCACTTAAAACAAAAAAAAAATCAAAAAAATGATCAGTAATGACATATATTCACTGATTCAGTAATGCAGGGCTTTTCTTATCCTAAGAAGGGGCAGCTTTGGACATGCTAGGATTTGGTGAGACTTTGACACTTTGCAAGGCATGCTAATTTAAGTGCAAGGTAATGACAAGGGAATTGTTAAGCACAGAGGTAAATGATATTGATTCTTCCAGCTAATTGCCACTAGTCCCAAGATAGAGCCATGTCTTGGTTACCATTGTTATAGAGTGCAGTGTTGGAGAAGGGTTTTTATGAGGTTCATTTCATTTTTAATTTCATAAAGCACAGTGATTTTGATCTGCTTCATCTCTTTATGGGAAGAAGTTCTGACATAAAATTATAGCTCATCAATAAGTATTCTTAATGTCTTTTTAAAATGACTAAATGATAAATAGAGAAAGAATAATGTAATAAAAAGCTGTCAAATTGAATGATGGTCCAGAAACCGCATGTTCCATCCTTATTTTCGTAAAAAGGAATCTGCTTACTATGTTACAACAACCACAAGTTACTTTATGCTAAAGCTATTCTTGTTAAGTAAACAATCTCACAGAAAGGGAAAGGTTATGCTGTTTATTGAAATTAATGTTTTGGAAAGAAAATTAAACACTTGAAAGGTTGTCCACATATCGGGAGTTATCCTGGAGCTGAGCATCCATACTTGTGATTTGAAACAACCCCATGGATATTACCATTCAACAATTGTTATCCATCTGCCACATCCTGGAGCACAAAATGCATGAAGGCACACTAAAGTCTAGATTAGCACTGCTGCAACCCAAAGTACAATCTGTAACACAACTTTAGAATAGGTATGTGCAGCTTTAACATCAGCCTGTGCTTCAGCGATTTAAATGAGACTTTTGAATTGATGTCCAAAAGCAAAATAGCACAAATCCATTCATGCTAATGCGATGAATTCATGTGTAATTTGAAGGGAAATACTGCTCATTTTATGAATTCATATCATCTCTTTGATCTGCAGAAGCCCCAGCACAATCTTATGTTTTTTTCTTCTTGTGGGGCTGCCTTAAAATGCTGGAGACAGCCAACCATTCCTGATTGGTATTGCGTACCATACAGCCTGTAACGGCTAATTTGATAATTGCTCATGATTTCACAGCAGGTTTTGTGGGAATAGAGAAGATTTTTTTTTTTTTTTTTACCTCAGGATGATTTATTATCAGTGTCAGCTTCAAACCTGAAGATGTGCCCTGATCTACACTGTCAGAAATAAAGAAAAAAACAGGTTCTTTATCTTTTCCATTTTAATGTCTCGGGAGCTGTTCATCATTGTCACATAACAGATATGGGATGGAACAAGTCAGGTCCTCTCTCGGCTATGGGGAGCATTCATAAGTGTTAATTAATGCAGACAAAGCCAGCCTAGGGCACAGATGTACAATATGTCTGAAATGAACTTGTGTGATATTACTCTGATTTCTTTTTTAGAAGAAGAGAGCTAAATGGTGCTGATGTTCATGCCAGCTAGTGTGCTAATGCACACCTGTGAAAGAGGACAATAGCTGCCTTTATTTTTTGGTGTTTATTTTGCTGCTAGTGTAAACAATCTGCTGTGGGGAATGAGAAAAACCAATGCATCACATCTATGGCTAATTAGTTTCACATATTAGGGGGGAAGAAATTGTCCCCTGACTTAATAGCTACTGTAGCTTCATCACACTTGAGAGAAAGCTATTTAGCTGCAGTCTTTCACAATCCTGGAGGCGGTACTCGTCAATAAGTTTGATTAGGTTAACAAGCTTGTTTTTGCTTTGTTCATTGACGAGCCGGTGAGATCCTGATGTCAAGCTTATTATGCTAACTACTTTTCCAGCCTATGAGGAGGAAGGCAGGATGCTTTTTGGGTTACAAAGTAGTTAATTGGAAGCAGCACAACACAGTTAGCTCTTTGTAGTTCTCCATGGGTGAGCTCAATTTTGATTCCTTCATTTACATACAGTATTGTGCACAGTGGGGGTGAATGGGTCTTCTGCTGTTTACTGGAGCGAACATACTGGTGAACCCTTGATGTCCTTGCTATCATAAAGAAACTCTTGGAAAACTGATCATGTGTAAGCACAGACAAAAGAACAGCTTTTTTTAACGGTGCTGAGACCAATCTGAATTTCATGCTTGCACCTTTGAAATTATGGTAAGAAGGTTATGCTTCCACCAGATTTTTCTGATCAAACACAAATTCTGCAAAAATCCTAAGCTTATTTTCATCATCTTCTTTGTTGTGCTCTATCATTTTCTGACAAGTTTGTTGATTTTTTTTAGTAAAACACATCCTCGGTGTATTCCATATACTGTACCTTGTGGGGAATAATGATCTACTCAGATGATCTTCCAAACAAATGTATTAATTTAAGATAATGTTAAGATGTGATATGTAAAACTCCTGCATGAAAAACGTTTTAGGTAACAGTGATGGTTCCCCCAGGGCAAGGCAGCCATCTTAACAATATGACCCCTCCACCTTAAGTATCAATGAAAACAACAACAACAAACAGCCAAAATACAAGAAGAAGAAACAACAAGAAATCCTATTTTCATTAGAAATTATAGTTAAAGGAGACATATCATGCTGATGCATGATTTAATACTTACATATAATATAATAAATTTGATAACAAGACCTTACACCCCCTTAATTTTCAAAAAATGAGATATTGTATTTTTTCTGATATCCTAGAACGAGATTTGATGCCTCTGAAAATAGGTCATTGCGAGATGTCCGCGAGATTTCAAATGTCACGACATCACGAGGTACCTTTCTTTTTATTGGAGTAATCTAATAAAACACTTCCTCCTCTGTGATGTCCGTTAGCCACAAAACCGTCACCGAGGAACACATCCGTCCAGCAGGGGTATATAGATCCCTAGCTCACAGTCACTCATTACCTGCTCTGGCCTGTAGGGGGACTCAATACGCGCTCGCTGCTTTGAGCCTGCCGGAAAATACAGTAGAAGAAGAAGGACAGGCTGGCTCAACCCCCAATAGAACTGACCAATCAGAGCACAAAGGGCTGTGACGTTGCGAGGTAACTTTAGGTCATCCTCAGATCCGAGCATTTCAACGAGACCTTGTTAATGGCCTAAAATGAGGATTTTGAGAACGCTATTGTGGGACAATGAAGGAACTAAATGACTTGTACTGAGGGCAGAAATGCTTTACAGGCATCCTAGTCTGGCATAGTGAAAAGGAGAAACAAGCATGATATGTCCCCTTTAAATTTGCTAAGGAGAATCTATTACTGGCGACATTAAGACTCTGCTACCCATGAGCACGCGCGACGACTGTCGTAATGCTGCGTTCCAGTAACCTCAGAACTGGGAGTGACATCATCTCCGACTTATCGGCGTTCCAGTTGAAGTCGAAAAAAACATGCCGTTCTACCAAGCTATTGTTAGCTGTTGTTAGCACGCCCTGCGTTGTTGTTCAGAAATATCACATGAAGAATGTGAATATCACTGTGGCCGCATTTTTTGTAAATATAAGTCTAAGAGCGACACACCCCAGTCAGAAGTGTTAATAAATTGATTATTACAGGAGCTAAATAACTGTTCACACTGGGGGCATCCATCTTCGATTGTCAGCTCGGGGGTGGCGAGATTTCACCGAGTTCCCAGTAGGAAATTCTGACTTCGGGGGATGTTCCAGTTGCAGTTTCCTACTCGGAACTCAGAAATTCCTACTTCTGACTACAACTGGAATGCACCAAAAGACGTGACCCAAACCAAAGCGTGTGTTTGTTGTGATGCTAATTAAAATGCAGCTCGGACCTTCCTCAGACCTCTGCATTGCTTTACAACTTCTTTTTTCAACAACTTACAGGATGCAAAGCGATGAGTTACGAGTTACGTAACGGTAGTTTTTGATGTGTGACAACAAGCAATTTTTGGAAAACTTAGTATTGTAGTTTTGTAGCAGGCTATATATCCCTACTTACAGCCCGGTGCTCTAAGACGTGTCCGAATTATATAAATTTGCTCTAGTTTTAATTATCTTGTTCCTGAAGTTGAGTATCCAGGCCAGTCCAGCCCTGTCCGACCCGACTGCGAAGCCAAGGAATAGCATTTATAGATAACCTATTTTGATGCTATAAAACTCATCTTAAAGTGTGTATTTCAATCAGGCATATATCTAAAAGTGAGACTTTTTTGTAATTACTTAGAAACTCCTCACAGTCCCTTTAAGGTGACATTTGTCGTGATAAATATGAAGTTATGGGGCGTTCCAATTTACTGCCTCATTACCAAAGCACGTTAGACTGGCATGTGACGTAATTCCAACTTTTTATGTCTGTGTTAATGTGCCTTTAGAAAACTACTTTGGCTGGAGGCAGACATTGTGCTTATAACAACTACAATTGACAAAGTTAATATCTTGCAGGGATAGAATTTTATTTTCTGCAACAATAAGACATTTAAGTGCATCTCCATCACATAAGCAGGTAATAGTCTCTACATAATATACTGTAGAGAAATATGGTTTTGGCATAGAATACGGTATTGTGTAAAATTTATTTCACTCAAAATGACTTTCTGAATGAAAATTGCAACAAGAAGTGCTCCAATAGCATAAACCTCCTAGGTATTTGCAATTTTGTTGGGCGAGTTGTCAAAAATATGTAAAATTGTCTTCTTGCAGTGCTAACAAATCTTTGATAAAATATTCCTGGATCTGAGTTTGGATAACCACCAAAATCTTATCACCTCTTTCTTTTGTCATTTGTCAAAACGACATGAACGTCCGTTAGAAGTTATTGAGTTATTAGCAAAATCTGGAACAATTCCCTATCTTGCAATATTAGTTTTAATTCCTTGATCTACATCTTGATTTAATTTCCACCATAAAAAATCACCTTTCCTTATGCCTTGACTAACATTCCCTGTAAATACCTAACTTAAAAACACAAAAACATAACCTTCATGGCAGGGATAATAAATAATTATAACTTAATTAATATAGCACCTTTAAAAACCAGACTTTAACTAAAACTGCTTAAACAGAAAAACAAAGGCAGAAAAAGACTGAACTCTGGATACAATAAGTCAACAATCAGGTCAAACAGAGACCAAAAGAGTCAAACAATAGAAAGAAAATTGTAAACTGATGAACTGGAATCAACTACAGTACTGTAGGAATATACTACATTAGTACAGGGGAAAATGTCAACGTGTACATTTGAGTAACATTAGTAAAAGAGCTACTTCGTTTTATATATGAAACAAAAAGAGTAATGCTGTATATCCCGTGTTTTTTTTGTAAGAACCATGTCAATTCTGAATACTGCTTTTACTTTGATTACTTCATCAATTAAATGAAAAGTGATCTAAGATGGTAATAAAAATCCAGAGAACTATTGGAATAAAATTTCATGTTCTTAAGGTTGCATTCTCACTGAACACGACTTGGGCGACCTCGGCCACCACTCTCCAAGTCAATAAGGGTCCACACTGAATGCATTTTTTTTTAATGTATTTTTGGGGCATTTTGTGCCTTTATTGACAGGAGAGAGACAGTGGATAGGCCTGTGAAAGGGGGAGAGAGAGCAGGGGAAGACACTCCGCAAACTGGTCACAGGTGGGATTCGAATGTGGACCGGCAGAAGCAAGTACATGGGGTACCTGGTTACTAACCACTCCGCCAAACCAGCACCCCGCACTGAATGCATTTTTTTTTAAATGTATATTTTTGGGCATTTTGTGCCTTTATTGATACGACAGAGACAGTGGATAGGCTTGTGAAAGGGGGAGAGAGAGCAGGGGAAGACACTCTGCAAACTGGTCACAGGCGGGATTTGAACCTGGACCGGCAGAAGCAAGTACATGGGGTGCTATCCACTACGCCAAACCAGCACCCCCCACTGAATGCATTTTTAAACCCTTTCAGATTAAGGCAGAAATATTCACCAGGGCTGAGTAAGTGTTACTGCTTTCTTTTTACTGTTAGAGTTTCTTGTTATCAAGTCACAAAAGTGGTTAAACGAGGACAAAATAATAATCTTTTTGGGAGTTGTGAACCCCTAAAATTCCCTCTGTATGTTTGAAATTTGCCAAACAGAACAACTGAAAAAACCTGCCAGGATTAATTAAAGTGACAAAAATATGACTTAAATGCCTGTCGGTAACTTTTCCATACAAAATCTTGCTAAAACTATATGTAAAAACATTGTCTTTATCATTATCATCATGTGTAAAAACACTTCATTATCCTAACTTTTCATCAAAATATACAAAAGACTCATTGGTAAAGTTAAAAATAAAGGTATTTATATCATGAAAAATGTACATGTTGCAAAAATACTCCACTACAAGTTAAAGTCCTTCATTCAAGCTATGTCAGTATTTTTCAATTAATCATAAGTTCATTTCAGACTTCATGTGTTGTAACTTGATTTGGATATTTTTGTCTGTCAAAATATTTTGGCATATAAGATTTGAAATGAACGATTGAACAAATACAATTCAAGTCTTTTTCTTTGACTGAAATCCACAGTAAAATGCTCTGGAGCAAGACAACAGAGTAAGGATAAAGGCTAAAGCTTATGTCTTGATACTACGCTGTGGCTCATCTCTAGGTCTGCGTGACCTTGGACCACCCCACCCACTTTAGGAGTCCGTTAGTAGCACCCACGTCTTCCTGCTTTAAAGAACTCTGATTGGGTCAAGTCGCTTTGGGCCACAATCATTGTGGATAGGAGAGATGGATCAGTCTGATTAGTGTTGCCAGGAGAACACGTGAATACAGAGTTTGAGATATCATGCCCTACTACTGATAGACACTGAAGAGCAGGAAATAGTTCTCTTGTAGACATGAGGGATCTCATTTTTAACTCTGCCATTGTTGTTTACAAAGCAAATGGCAGAAGTTGACCCTTATTGATTTGGATTGGTCAATGAGGGAGAGGTGACAGTGTTGGGGGCAGTCTTAGAAGTTGATCTAGTTTCATCTGACAGTGCATGGAGGACTGGGAGCGCAGCTACAAAAGTTTGCTGATGTTGAGGGCATTCTTCTTACACTGGACTAAGTTGATTTTGAGTTGAAAACAGGTGCTGCCAGTATGAAATTAGCTGCCTGTGGATGCAAGCTCTTATGTTTGAGTTTGAGCTTAAAATACATGTGTACATTCCAGTAAAAGCTAAATATTCATTAGATATGGTCACTTTTCTTTTATCTCAGGCATGAATATTCTTCACGTACCTTGACATGTTTCGGCGAAAACTTCCGCCTTCCTCAGAAGTGTCACCAGATGATAGGTGTGACGTGTTAAATCAGCTGGTGTCACCGTAACACCAGCTGATTTAACACAAAAAGTGACACAAAAGTGACCATGTCTATGTAACATAAAGGCATAATGAACACCGTTCAACTATTAAATGAATATTTATTGTTTTGCTAAATAACAGGTATTGTTTTGTTGAAACAGAGGAAAAAGTTAATGTGGCCCCTGTTGCAAACAAAGCCTCCTCTTCCTGGTGTAGAAGGTAGACAAAAAATTAGACAGAAGTTTAAATGTGAATTTTTGTCTAACAACCGAGTCATTAAAAGCTACCAAAATAAACACAGCACACTGCAAAGCCACACAGATCCAAGATCAAGGACTGCCCCATTAAAAAAGCTTGATTAAGAAACTTCACCCTCCTTTTCTTAAGAGAATAACTGTTTAGTTGAAAGAAGAAAAGAAGTAAAAGAAAAGTACTTTACAGCAACAAATCTTTTGCTTAAAAAGAAGTGTAGTCCTTTTTGTCAGATATTGAATTCTCTGGCTGCCTAGAAGCCTTCCTCTAGTCTTTCAATTAACCTGCAATTACTGGGCTTTCTACTGAGGGGGTTTGTGCTGGTGGTCCCATCAGACATGTTTGTTCAAAGACACTTCCATTTTGCATCTTCATCTCAGTATAGCTGCCAGTGTTGCCGAGATGAAAGACGCAATAAAGAAGCAAACATTCCCTGTTCATGGTGTGAGGTATTTGGTGTTTTTGAAATATAATAAACACCAGCACACTGCAATTGGATCAGATGTTTTATTTCTTAGCATGGTTCCTCTATCCTCTCCTCGGTGCATATTAAAGATGTGTCAGTCTGCACTCGCTTCACTTTGTTGCTTTTACATAAGAAAAGAGGTGCTTAACACCTTTTATCTTGAGATGCTTTTGCAGCATCACTCCAACATCACAGCAGATGGATTTTTCCGATTCCGCCCATCGCCTCCTCCACTGAGATCAGTATTCAACGATTTATATATTTCAAAGCTGAGGTTTGGTCTTTAAAGGATGCAATTTGTACCAAAATGCAGAGAGGGTGAGGCAACACTGATATGAAGATCGAATTGAACCATATTCAGGAGGTTTCAGGACAGAGAGAGGAAATAGTAGACGTGATGAGATAACATGCAGTGCAACACAATACAGTGTGATTTGACAGCACTTGATAGAATTAATTCTGATCACCTTACCTGGATGTTTCACATCAGTCTTCATGAGTTGAGCACACTTTATGGCATGCCACAAATAAACAAGTGATTGAGCTGTAGCAGAGCTGTGGATAAAATGACGTCTGAGTGGAATTACGACTGTGAGGAAAATTTAAAAGATTTATTTTATTTTAGCTTTACAATGATGCTAATGTATTTGGTTCAAAGGAATCAAATAATGGTATCTTGTTACCTGCATAGTTTATTTGGTTAACAAACAAACTAACAAAAGAAACAAAGAATAACAGGGTGTTGTAGTGTCTGCCAGGTCTCATTATTCAAAAATTGGATCAGAATCGGGGTCCAAAAAACTTGATGGGGACATTCTACCAATGATCCTAGAGGAATAAACGTGATTTAAGTTTAATTTATAGTTAACAGTTATCATTACGTACGGTGGCGTATTGCATTCACTTGAAAATAAATAAAAAAATCTGCCTGTTTTTATGAGATACTATCTCAGAAAAACAGGAAAATCAAAAATAAAGAAATTCCTGATCTACAAGATAGTATCTCATAAAAACAGGAAAATCAAAAATCAATAAATTCCTGTTTTTACGAGATAGTATCTCATAAAAACAGGAAAATCAAAAATGAATAAATTCCTGTTTTTACAAGATAGTATCTCATAAATACAGGAAAATCAAAAATAAATAAAAAACAGGCAGATTTATTATTTATTTTCAAGTGAATGCAATTCGCCACCGTAATTATGTGAGATGTCTGCTGAAATAAATGGTTTGTGTAACAGTCATTATAGGTCCCATATGTAATGCAAAACACATTATTTTAACTTTATTAATCAAGAAAAAAAGCCCCGTAAATCACACCAATAATGGGATATTTCACCAATCAAAGACGGGTGACATTTCCTGACTGGAGTGTTTGTTCAACCACAGTAAACGTAACTGTGCAATCACAGTGAAGATTAGAGCACAGCACTTGCTAGCTGAAGCCACATCTACTTTTAAAGGGGGAGTGGACTCAGATATTAAAATAATCTGCCTAGAGGAGTGGTTAATGAGAGGGGTTTACAGGCATGTCAATCATATCTGAGGGGATATTTTAAAGGAGAAATTTAAAGTGAGTTCTGGGGACATTAATGGTAATGAACAAATATGGAACATTTCAAGTGTGGAGTATTGTGTTATGTTTAGTTTTGTTTAATTTTGTTTTTCTAAAAGGGTATTGATAGTGCAGTAGTATATGCTTTTATTGCCTCTAGGGAAGGTGGTGTTATCAGTCTCCATCACTGTTGTTGGCTGAGGAGTTTAGGAACTCCTGATATTTAAAGGGATATGATGCATATGGTATGGTGATGCAGTTCCAGTGGAAATAACACATTTAGGCAAGACTGTTCAGTCAAATATGAATACAGAGTCAATGAATCATGTCCTACCACTTTATGCAGCTGTAAATGTTATCACTTTTGGTGAGAATACAAAAATAACTTGGCCTGCGAGCAGCACTAAACAGGCACTGGGCTTGGGCAGTGTCAGACATGTAGTATGGATTAAATGCTCTTCCCTATTGATGTCTTTTTTGCTGATGTCTACAGTACTTTCTGGTTGATGAGGGTACAGTTAATCACAGTCCAAAAGCTGTCACTTTCTCAATATTCAGCATGGCTAAATTGTAAAGAGGTAATGTCAGAATTTTATAAGGAAGATTATCTCTTTTTTAATTTCCCTGTTTTTCACAGTCAGTCTTTTAAGTCATCAAAATTCTGGGATCAGCTTTAGACACTCCCTTTCATTTATATGCATTCATTTGATTTTTTTTTTTTAAGTTTTTATAACAAAGAAAATTAGTAAAAGTTGATATATAAAGAGCAAAGAAGAAAACTAGTGTGCACACATCCAGGGGGTATATTTACAGGTGCAGGACAAATAAATCATTAAATGCAAGAAAAAAAGGAAAAGTCTGCAAACTGTTCACCTCCCAATGAGAATCTTTATTAGATACAAGGTAAGGCTTCGATCGACAAGGTCTTCTTTGGGCAAACAGGCTTTACTTCAGGATTGCCTGAGGAAGATCTTGTAGATCAAGGCTGCAGTGTACCTAATGAAGTTTCACATTGGAAGCTGAGCAGTGTGTAAACGTTTTCCTTTTTTCTGCATTGTATGTAACAAGCACTGTAAAAATACCCCTGTAATTTCACAGTAAATGACGATGGATAATGGCTCATAGTCAATTACAGTATCAATATTTATTTGTTTAGCACCAATTCATAACAAGTGTTATCCCAAGGCACTTTACTCTAGAGCAGACCGAGGCCACATACACATACATGCATATACATATACTGTATACATATATGAAATACACATAATAACATGTACATCCAGAGATGTATCCATCCAGGCAGAGACAAAGGGACTAAAATTGAAAATTTATGATTGTTACAAACTCATGGACACCCAGACCATAAAACTGTCCTAATCATATTTGTCTCTGCTTAATTTAGATTTATGTGAGGTTAGCCTCTTGAGATGTGGCATCTCATTCCTAAGAGGATCTTCTTGTCTATATGGTTATACATTATTATTACAACTACTATTACACATTAGTGTATAGTTATTTACAGTAAAATAGTTCAAAATTGGAAAAAGTTGTGTTATTTAAAGCAACCCTGATACAAAAACACTATAAATCACAGTATACTGTTGTGTATCCACAATAATATGTAAGCATTTTACTATAAAATACTGTAGTTTTACAGCACTATACTGTAGTTTTGCTGTACATGTAATATAAACAGAGAATGGATATATATATATGTATAATTGAACTGGATTAATTGCTCAACACTACAAGAAGATAAGATCAGATATGGATAAATAAGAAAGGATATGATAGGATTTATGCATCTGGAATCAGTGCAGTACATTAAGATTTAGAATTATGTGTTAAGATTCAGTCTAATACAATGGTACACACTCTATCACAACACATACTGAGTTGATAAGATGGGATACAACAGAATACTGCACAGATTTATACAATACACTTTGTCTGTGTAGAGAAATGTACCCGCATTAACAAATCAAACATCTGTGATTTTTAGACATAGTTCTAATATTTTGTCTTATTTGCCTCTGATCATCTTCTTTCAGATTCACGTTCACTGCAATGAAAAGCTGGAGTTCAGATGGTTCATACCTGGCTGAGGTGAATTTGGATTTGATAACCGTCTAAGCCAAAGGCCCAGTGAGTGATGTCTGTTTGACAGGATCGGCGCGGACAGACTAAGCGGACACTACAGTGTGCATTTGTGCAGTGAGGGGCACTGTCTGGCCCAGACCATGTGGCTGGCTACATTCAGAGACCATCTGTTGCCTGCACACCTTCTCCATCACCAAGGGACTGTGACCATCACCCATTGTGCTCTCTTCTGGTGGATACTATGCTCCTGCTGGTCACTCACCAAGGCAACGAGCCAGAAATTCTACCCGACTGTGACCACTCAGTTTGGGAAACTGCGAGGCCTCCGGGTTCCTGTGCCTAGCGAGGTGCTCAGGCCCGTCGATCAGTACCTGGGTGTCCCTTATGCTGCTCCACCTGTCGGCGAGAAGCGTTTCATGCCCCCCGATCAGCCCTCTTCCTGGTCAGGTATCAGGAATGCTACCCACTTCATGCCTGTGTGCCCTCAGAACATCCACAACACGGTGCCAGAGATCATGATGCCCATATGGTTCACCTATAACCTGGACACAGTGGCCACATACATTCAGGACCAGAATGAGGACTGTTTGTATCTGAACATCTACGCCCCGACAGAGGAGGGTGAGTTGGTGTGGTAGAATATGCAGCAGTGACTCCCATGCCCATTAGTGTGGTGCTTATCTCCATAAAGCATGTGTGTGATTTATCGCTGTTCATGTCATTGCTGCCACTAAAGGCTGATTTATCATCTCTGCAATATCATCTCTGTTTTACTTGATGCAATCATGTTTCATTATAAATAATGACAGTGCTTTCTTTTGCTGTTTATATGTAAGAATATGACAATGCTGATTGTTTTAAGCCACGAGGTTAACAGTTTAACATATCACTGCTTTTAAAGCAATTTTACCGAACAGTGTTGTAGTTTATAGGACACATTACCTTATGAACAAAAAATGGAAAATATATATTTACTTACATATCAAATCCTGTATTTCCATCTACTACCTTTACAACCTATGCATGACTTTATTGTTCCTTAGAATTACTAAGGCTAATTGTGAAATATGTTCGATTTTAAGCCTTATGCCAAATGGAAGAAGTAACATTGAGGTCTAAATGTTGGCACACCAAAAAAATGCCCCACAATTAATATATGTATAACAATTCTTTCAGCACATTAAATCATGTTAAACTTCAGTCCTGTTAACAAAATAGAAAAAATATTTATGTTCTTAGATGTCTTTGTATGCACTTTCTGTGCTTTTTTGACCCTGTTACAGCTTAAAGAAAGGGTCACACTTAGCTCATTACATCCCAGAAGAGCACAGGTACAATAAAATAATCATATTTAAATTAAAATTTGTTTCATCCAATGTTTTATCCACAGGCATCTTTACAAACTAAGCATAACTGGCTGGTATTTTCATTAAAAAAAATGAAAACACGCACACTAAAATAGTTTCTATATACCAATGCTCAAAGGGGAAAGAGGGTAATCTATTTTTGGACTGATCAGTCTGGGACCTGTCATTGACGACTCACAAATCTGATTTAAGTAAAGACAGGCAGAGGGGATTCACCGTATAGATACCATCGAAGGGAATTGCTCTTTTTTGTGCTGGGGTAGTAAAATAAGATAATTGCACCTGAGAGCATATGTTTAAAGAGTTCAAGCTTTTAAGCTGCCAAATGAAAACAAAACCACAGTTAAAATGGTTAAAGATGGCTGTTTTTGCTTTAATGGACTGAGTGTGATTAGTTTGATTGCACAGGGCACTGTAGGCGAAAGCTGCACCATTAAAAGAATTTGATTCACAATCATGATTTGATGGTATTATCATCAATTACTGTACTTTAATAAAACTAATTCTTTTGTACCACATATTAACAACATACTGTAAATCAATGTTTAATCATGTTTGGTCAGTTGTTAGGAACGCATCTGAGTTTAAATAATCCTATGGCAGACTTTGTTTTTCCCAGACAGACATGGAAATTGGTGGGGATTTGGTAATATTTTTCAAAGAAAAAGATCAATATATATCAAGAAAGAGCCCTTTGTACACATAACCTGTGATTATAACCGTGAGCTCAGTGTTAAAAGTAATTGTGATGATCATTTCAGCCCAGATTATGCCGTTCTATTGACTTTGATAACAGACAGCGGTTCAAATCCAAAAATATGTGAAATGTTGCAAATTGCAGCCAAATTGCATGCCATATGTATTATCATTGGGTATTATGCCTAAGGAACAAAAATGGTATTAGCATCTTTGAGAAGGAATCAATGAAATGTATAATAAAGATGCATTGCTGTGTTTTTACTCAGATACAGGGTTAGAAAATGCTTGATTGTGACATTCTAGTGTAGTTTGAGGTTGATGTTGGTAAAAGAATTAAAATACAGACCAAATACAAGGTAAATGGTTGGTATCAGTAAGAAGTACTGGGTAAAATGATTAACCCTTCAACACAGGTTGATGAATTGAAATGTTTATCCATACTGGCACAATCCAGTTTAAACCATCTTATTCATGCATAAAGTTTTTGTCCTTACAAGAGGGTCTTTTACTTCCAGGTAAAATAACATCGTCATTGTGCAGTTGGCTGTTACTTTTAGTGCCTGTGTGACATTTTGCTCACGTAGATGTGCCTCAGAACTTTTTATTTTCTGTGAAAAAAAATCAAGGTAGATACCAATCTTACGGCATTCAGCTAAATATCTAGTTCATATTTCTTCATCCTATCTCAAACACAACACCAGCCGTTCCAGTGCATCAGTATTTTATCCCATTACTTTTATGGTTATACTTTGACTAGAGCACTAACTGACAGTGTGTCTCTTTGCCACTGCATTGAGTATAACTTGCTTTTCTCACTAATACACACTCAGTGAAATATTGCTGATCTAAGTGTTTTTTTTTTAGTATTGGTCCACCTAAACAAACTTTAAGCTTTAAAATGATGAGCTCAGCGTATTTAGCGGCCATCACCGAGCTTCAAAGATAATCATGAAGGATTACAAAGGAGCAGCTAGCGCTCCCAGCTGCCATGTTTGGGGGGAAATTACAAATTCTTTATATTTTACTGAATCTTTGCTTGGTTCAGACACTAAGTCTGTTGGGGGCCAATTAGCGAGATACAGAAGTCAACTCCCGTCTATCGCTTGCTGATTCCCTCCTATTTTTGTATAACAGAGCAGCAAAATGAACCAGCGAGGGAGCACTTGGTGTGTGTGCTGTGAATCTGCAGATTAGCTGAGTGGGGTTACACCACTGGCTCTGCTGTGTGTTCTCTAAATGTAGTGTTGACAAACTCTCATTCAGGTTTCTTCAATGCTCCAATTAAACACTGTTCTGTGGATTCAGAGCGTTTCCTCCCTCACCAACTCACAATACTAAGAAACATTCGGCATTCAAAGTTGCGCTGTGTTCAGCTTTTGTATGTAACGCGGCACTCTTTTCGCCTGACTTTTCTGTGGTTGCGTAGCAACAACAACATAAACAGGCTGCTGGAGAGGGAGCTGTCCAAAATGGTGCAGCAGCAGCCCACGTTTTACAAAGCTCCTGGTCTGAGTGCTGCCTCCTCACCCCACACACAAGCAGGTTAATTAAATTTTACATTTGCATTCACATTGCATTCAAGGGAAACAATACAAAGCATCGGTGCTGTACATTTTAAACCCTTTAGACTTAGTCTTAGGTCCTTCTACTGATTTGAAATCCTTCCTGTCTTCATTTTTGCTTATCAACAGCACTAATTAAAGAGCGTATTTCTGAAATTATTTAATATTCATTTGTGTTCCCTGATGGCCCCAATCAAGTCATAGTTCATTAATAATTCATCAATAAGCCATACACTCTACCTCATATATCCTCAGGATAACTATTCGGCAGTGAGAGAATCAGCATGAGAATTTGAGCTAAAGTATAATTGCATGGCGAGATAAAATGATCCAAGAAAGATGTATTCCTACTGTCAAGGCAGAGGCAGCTGGGTCAATATAATGATGCAGATAATAAAGCATTCAGAGGTAACAGTGAGTGTTTGCACAGACACTCTATGTACCGTTTCCTGCAAACTTCTAACAAGGCGCACGGCTTTGTTCACTTGATAAACACAGATTCCAGACACGTATTAATTTCTATCTCAAGATGTAATAGTGTCATGCATCTCTCAAGATTTAACATAATGTCATCTACATTTTGTCAGAAAGCAATTACAAAGAAAGAGTGTAACATGCTGTATGTAAATGGGCTAATCTTCCTTTTGTCTCTAATTTATGGATCTTTTCCCCTGATTCTGTCACTTTGATTGGATCATACATATTAGAGAGGCACATTGAACCATGCTATTTTGAATTCTCTACTTCTTTTTTTTCCTCATGTGAATCCCAGGGAGCCAACACAGGAAAAAGGGGGCGGCTTTCTCACATGCTGAGGTTCATATATCTGAAGGTATTTTTTAACAGCTCACAGTATTGATGCATGGATTCTTTTGGCTTGATTTTTTTCTGTGGATGAAGATCTTTCAAATTTTACTTTGCAGAGGATCTGTAGGAGGGTGGGGGGTTCTTTTATTTTAGGAGGAGTAGGAATAAGGCTGCTATCTGATTTGTGATTACATAAGTTGGCTGCATCTCATGTCTTGTATTGAGCACAGTGGCAATCCTCTCAGTAAGTGCTACAGCTGTGCTGCTGTGCACATTGATCCAAAGACGCATTATCTGCTTATCTGTCTCATGGCCCCTTTAAAGACAGTCAGGGGTCAATTAAAATAAATTGGGCTGCAAATATGAGTAAAGATTTTCTATTTATTGAAAGTAAAGTGCCTATTTTAACTGCTACTTGTGGATAACAGAAGTTGAGAGTGCTTAAGAAGTCCTTAAAAGATAACGTCTTGATGTATTAAACATCTCTCTGTTTGTGCATGTGTATTATATTACTGTTAAATTACACTTATATTGCTGTTAAATTACACTTGAGGCTGGATACACACTAGACGATTTTAATCTCTCAATGTTGGGAGTGGGTGAACTGTTTCATGGCTTGGTGTCCAATTAATCCCCGAGTGTGTGGTGCCAGTACTTCTATTTTACCATCTCCGTTTGGGCTGTAGCCTTCCAATTGTCAGATTGTAAATTCATTCTCCAATGGGCATTTACTAAATCTTGTTCTTTTTGGAAAGTAACATGTTAAAAAAAACTGTAAAATGTCAACGACAGACCACCAGGAGCAGGTAATTTTTGGTTCTCCTATCAGAAAAAAAACAAATTATTGCATTTTTACATAGTAATATACATTCTAGGTTAGGCTGTCTCAACTACACCTTAAAAAAGCTTTGGAAATGTTATTTTGGTTGATTATTTTTCCCCTATACTATACCAATTGGTGTTGTATTTTTATCATTTGGAAAGTCTAATTAGTCACCTTTATAATGAGGTACATTTTGTGAGGATTGTGCATTTGTGGAGTGAGCTACACAACTTAACATGTGGGTTGTGCCTCAAAAAAGTGTGCAAAAACCCCCACGACTGGAAGCTGGTGTTCAGGGTGGCAGCATTATTTTTTGCCAATTTAAAAATAAGGACCAAGTGATCCCCGAGACTGGTATTATTACCATTGCTTCATTAGACACGTAAGGCCATGGACTTGGGGTTGCAAACACAGTGTAGAGCGTAGGCCATAGATAGATTTTTAAGATACTGGTTGTAGATCTTGGATGCCCATGGGCATTTAGGCAAAGCAACTTTAGTTACAGTGCACCATTTGTACATACAGTAATTCATTAAAAACAAAAAACAATTTGACATTAATATCAGTTAAGAAATAAAACAAGTAACATAAAGAAAGTAAAATATTTTGAAATAAGAAAAATGAGAAATAGAACAGAAAAATGTATTTATTAGAACGCAGGAGAAAAAAATGAGAAGAAAAGTAAGTGGACTTCTGAGGTAAATAGAAAGTTTTTAAGATCTGTTTTGCCAGCAGCTCATGAGGTCTTAATCAAAAAAGCCAGATGGACAGTTTCACATATCCAGGGGATATATATCCAGTCATTTTCAAGGGGATCTGTTGGTTTAAATGTGGGCAAATGTACATGTCCATGGAAAAGTAGCTGTTTTGGTTTTTCATTGAGCTTTGATGAGTAAGTAAGTATCATGAGGGTATCTTTTGATGGCTGGTGACCACTGCACTACATTAAACTACAAGTTTTTTGAACATTAACAATTATTAATTTACTCCAGTGGTAATCATGAATGAACATATGAGAGGTGACACTCTAATTGGTTTACTTCATGTTATGCTTTCATCCTATCTTTGTATAATCAACAAATCATTATGCAAAAGATATTTAGCAAATTATAGACTAACAAGCCCCATGATGACAGCGTCTGCCACACCCCTTTATACAATGTGCTTTACACAGTTAAAACTGTTTTAGTGTTAAAATTTGGTAGAAATGATGTTTGTGTTTATGTCTTCCATATTTCCAAATCGTCTAGTGTGTTCATGCCACCTTTCCAGAATTTCTGTCAAACAGAGATTTAACTACAGGTCAAATCAATGTACTTTTCATTCTCTCTTGATCCATAATCTGTGCAGCTCCAGAGCACCAGAGTGCTAGGTTAGCATGCATTATAAATCTGTTAATTACTTCGGATCCTTGTATTCATATACCCCCATGTCGGAGTGTACCTTCATACATTTTGAATGTCATTACAGCTTCCAAACCACAGGCCTATACCACTGCTTCTGAGCACCTTTTCCTAAGCAGCCGCTCCCCCATACCTCATACTGATCTCCCTCTGACTCACGCTCTTTATATCAAGTTTTATTAACAGTGCTCCATTAACTCTCTGTTTCATTACTGTTGCCTCTGCAGTCGTTTGCTCAGCATCTGTGTGTGTGTTGATGTTACAGATATACGGGACTCTGAAGCTCGACCTGTAATGGTCTACATCCACGGAGGTTCGTACATGGAGGGCACAGGGAACATGATGGATGGCAGTGTGCTGGCCAGTTATGGAAATGTTGTGGTGGTCACGCTCAACTACAGAATCGGAATATTAGGTGATGACAACTGTGTGTGTGTGTGTGTGTTAACTTTTTAATTTATTGACCTTTAGACTCAGCTCATCATTGATTTTAACTTATGTTGCTTTTATAAACTGAAATGTACAGTCCACTGCCCAACCAGTATTTTATTTCCAGATGGGTCCAACACTGAAACTGAGGGGCAACTATGCAAATTTTCAGAGCAAGTTCTATATTAAGACAAGTTGTTGTTTTTTATTTTCTTCCTTTATCAGTCAGCTCCACCATTTCCCTCTGCATCCAGAGAGGCTTTCCACATCTGATTCACAGGATAATGTCTGTGAAAGCAAAAAATAAGAGATAATAAAGGGCTGAAAACACGCTTCTACAAACAGTTTTACATGACAATATAAATCCTTGATTTCATTTGATTCTTTTTTTAACCCCAAGGGAAATATTTTCTTTGGCTTGGCTAGTTGTGATGACAGTACATACTTGTCCCCCCAAATCTCTCTCATTTACAAGAAAACCATAAAATTTCCCTGAATTTACCACAGATTTAAATTCAGATCTGACTTTACAACAGCAATTTTCACCCATACATACCCTGAAATTATCCTGCCAGCCCCCGCATATTTTTTCTCAAATCTACTGTTGTTAAGCTTCTATATGTATTTCTAAATTTAATACATGTTTGTTTTGCTTACTTGTGGTAGCCTTCAATGAGTCTCTGTACTGTCACCTAAACTGCCCCGATAAACATGTATACCATCTCCTGGCCCTCGTGATGTAACAGAAATCAGACATTTCCCAGTGAGTGGAGACTCTCTGTCACCTCAGACAACCTGCCCCATTTATTTTAATTTAAAACTAAGGACTCTATTCAATAAAGAGACTACAACCATAAGGTATATTTTGTTTCTGTCTGGCACAAATCATTAATCTCAAAAATAGCTGCTCTAAAGAAAATTTTAAAAATCTACTAATCTACTTAATGAATGAGTATTGTATCGTCCTGATGATATTTTTTTGTTCTTTTAAAGATGCTATGAGGAGTTTTTAAGTAATTGCAAAAAAGTCTCACTTTTAGATATATGCCTGATGGAAATACACACTTTAAGATGAGTTTTAGAGCATCAAGATAGGTTATCAAGAAATGCTATTCCTTAGCTTCACGGTCGGGTCGGACAGGGCTGGACTGACCTGGATACTCAACTTCGGGAACAAGACAATTAAAACTAGAGCAAATTTATATTATTCGGACACGTCTTAGAGCACCGGGCTTTAAGTAGCGATATAAAGCCGGCTACAAAACTGTGATACTAAGTTTTCCAAAAATTGCTTGTTGTCACACATAAAAAACTACCGCTACGTAACTAGAAAGAGATACATTACCTCGTCGCTTTGCATCCTGTAACTTGTTGAAAAAAGAAGTTGTAAAACAAAGCACAGCTCTTAGGAAGGTTCGAGCTGCATTCATTAGCATCACAACAAACCACACTTTGGCATGGGTGACGTCTTTACGACAGTCGCCGCGCGTGCTCATGGGTAGCAGAGTCTTGATGTCGCCGGAAATAAATTCTCCTCATAACACCTTTAATTTGTTTAAGAGTTTATAAAATCACTCGCCAATATGAAAGGCGACCAATGGAATTGTTTCATAAAAAAAGATGAAGGGAGGGACCTGAGAGCAACCATATGCATGACATACTATGCATTTAAAACAATCAAATATGGTCAAATACCCAACTTAAATGATTAATTGTGGATAAAAGCCACTTCAGCCTCAGATCTTGGTATGGCCTAGCTTGCATTTGCATACAAGTGTTGGCCTCAGAGGGAAAGCAATGCAAATATATGCTTCGTCCTTGTTTAACAGGGAGTTTAAGACTCCTTCTAAAAACACAATTTATCTTCCTTCAGATGAATTTATCTAATCTGTACAAGATAATCAGCCTCTGCTGTTCTTGAGGAAAAAAATGATTTAAATACTTTATGGAGGTATGCAGCCTTCGCCAGCACTCCCAAGGTCAAGAGTTTTCTGTTTCACTGTGTTTAACATTCAATCCAGTGAGTTGTTTAGATGAGACCAGACAAGGGAATAAGTAATAGGATCAATTGTACGAGACCTGATGACCTCTGTTTGGTCTTGTGAAATACAAAATAAGGAAAACGGACAACTGAAGATTTGTTTGCTCTATGCATACTGAATTTTATAAAGTCACATGCAAGCATGATTTGCAGAGCAGGGTCCGTATCTCTTGCTGTGGGCTACAGCTGCATGGAGACTATTACAAGGACTTGAATAAAATAGTCGAGACACTGTGGGAGAGAGCAGAGGCGTATTTGCACCTGAGGGGAAACGGTGTCAGTTCATTGCGGTGCCCTGCTGAGCTACAACTTTAGATCAAAGCTGTGACAGATACTGTGGATCCCCTCTTCAGCGCTGTTCTCACTTTATATACTGCAGGCTTCCTTAGTACAGGAGACCAGGCAGCAAAGGGAAACTACGGACTCCTGGATCAAATCCAAGCTCTCCGCTGGATCAGTAAGAACATCGGTTACTTTGGAGGAGACCCAGGTCGCATCACTGTCTTTGGATCAGGAATAGGAGCCTCCTGTGTCAGTCTGCTAACTTTGTCGCATCACTCTGAAGGTGAGAATCTGCTAATCACCACATCATTTATCCTTTTACTGATCTGTTTGCAGTCAAAGCTGAAGTGTTAATTAGTGGAATAATTCAAGAGCTGTGTCAAAATTCAGAAACTTTAGACATGGGACCTCATTTTCTCTTAGTCATCTTAATTTCTTGTCTTGTATACATCACTTTTATGACAATATTTTTTAATCTTTCTGAACAGTCTTTCTTAGTTAAAAATGCAGCATTAAACAGTCTGTCAGAAAGATGAAGTGTTATGATATGAGAGTAGGATAAAGGGGGTATTTGTTAAGTAAGTGATTGCTTTTGTTCCCCTCTACTCAGTCTAATCAGCCTAAAAGCTTTGCCTCTTAAATGTGGAGCTCTAAAAAAAAAACCTACTGGCATTAAAAAGTTCTCACCCTGTCATCACGTTTACCTGTGTCCCGTAGTTCAAACCCCTCTGATTCCTTGGTTCTTAACCTGGGTCCTAGCCAGAGGACTAAAATTTGGTTTATGTACATAAACTGTAACAGTACTAACACTCTGATGAATTAATTTCTTTAAAGCTCTTTGTATAACACTGATATGATGATTTTGTACAGCAATGTATCAAATATTTCTGGGAGTCCTGGGCCAGTAAGGCACCACAAAAAATTACCAGAATCACCTCTCACTCCTTATCCAATACTCCTTTCAGACTGGCCTAAAACCTTTTTGAACTCAGTAACATCGGATCCTGTTGTCAGTTTAAAAGCATTTCAACCGGGGTCGGCCGTCCCTGCAAGTGACACAGCCTTTTTTTTGGCTCGCCTCTGATCCACTTCGGTGGGAACATGACACTGGGTCAACACGCTAATTTACATCATGATGTTGACGTAATGTGCCCACGGCATAACATTGCCCCCAACCCCCTCGTCTGTAACTCACGTGACTTTTGGCCATCTCAGCAACAAATTCCATCCGCCTACCATCAGCACTGGAATGTCGTTCAGTCTGTGCCGAGATTATTTATTTTTAAAGAGGTACAAAAGTACAGAAAACAGCTGACCAACATGTCCACAGCTTCCATGCTCCTTTCTATTGTTCACATGGACATGTTTCATTGTGTGGATGATGTCATCGACGTGTTGACATCAGCTTGACAGCTGCCAATTAGACCCAGGTCTGCTGGCAGTGGGAAATGTATCACTTGCTTGCACTTGTTAGCAGGTTAACCAGCATGAAAAAAACTGCGTTGTAATTTCTGCGTGAAAGCAGCATAACTGATGCCTATCTCTGCTTCTGATTTACGACTGATTTCGAGACTGAAAAACACTTCTCTCAGTAAAAGTAAAAACAATATAAAGTAGAATTGCTATTAAAAGCTCTTGATTCCTGATTCACTTAAAGCTGTCGAGAAAGTCTTACTCAGGTTGTTTTTTGGTGCACCATGTGGGCAAGATGGTGCCTTTAACCTCTTTGCTAATCATATCCTATACATATGGGACAAAGGCTTGTCGGTCATTGAAAGTCTTTGCTTTGAGAATGTGAAGAATGTCTGTTTGTACCATATGCTGTAATGCATAAGTCAAACTTCATGTTAAAGCACAGCTTTAGCCCAGTCAAGACCAAGGGTGCAGGAGCTGTCAGCATATCTAATGCTGTGTTTCCACCAAGCAGTCTGGTTCAGTTCTGCTCAGCACCCAATTAAAGATGTTTCCACTGTCAGATAAAAGGTACCCAAATAATTGATCCGTGCTGTTCCACTTTTTGACTCTCTTCTAAAGGGGTGCAGAGCATACTGAACCGACCCTTAATGCCTTTTAACATGTTGAACATGTTTTCTCCACAGGAAAGAGTGCTTCTGTGCTCAAGACAAAAAACTCCATGACATCAGGTCTTCTCCATCTCCCCTTCTCGACAGGGCCAGTAGATGCTTAAAAGGGCTCATACCTGCCAGTGTTATGCCCTGTAATTGTCTTTGTGGGTAGTTTAAGCTTGGGATAGAATAAATGCAAAGTTATTGACATTATGGTGCAACACAACAATGAACTGACCAATTATCAAAGAGTAGACCAAACAATGAATCAGAGTAGAGTAGACCCCCGTTGGGACATGAACTCTAACAGAGCCTCTATGACAGATTGAGTGTACGGCTGGATCAGGGTGGTTTTTACACCTATATCTTAGTTGCTTTCTTTTGATTCAGTTTTTTTTTAGTTGCATGATTCCTTGGATCCTCTTACCTCATTACAACACAGGCAGTGAGTATGAGTACTCTGTTTTGTACTCTGCCCTATGGGAAGAAAGCCAGCAGGTTAAACCACCCACACAACTATAGTATAAAAACAATAATAGCAGATATTAAGTGTCCTATGTAAGATTTTACAGATAAGCATATTTATCAATGTGTGACACAACAAACAAGTAAAAAAAAACAATTCATTGTGAAGAGGGGCTTTTTAATGCTCCCCAGCAGAGCAAAGAGGACACCAGCTAGCATGGGAAGGTACTGCAACAAATCATAGCCAGTGATGCAGAAAAGTAGAGAGCAGCTTTGAAAAAGAAAACTTCCCTGATTTATTGAGCAGAACTAAATTCTGGGAACTAGTTTTTGAATCAATCTTTGTTATTATGTCATGTGATAATCTGCTATAGAGATGGTGTATAATGTTAAAGGTGTAGTCAGCGATGTGGGAGAAAACGAGTGGAGAAGTTGTTGATAAACGAATTTAGACCCGCCTCTCCCTCCAAACCTCCCCCTTGGCTCCACCCCTGAAAGCTGATGGACGTGCATCGTCATGGAAACGACCGTAGAAACTGCGTAACTGACCAACGTAGCTAAGGTAACCCCGACTCGTCAGACAACTTGACTGCCGTTATTGTGTCCGTTTTCAGGTCTTTCAGTTCCCGAAGTTCCCTCCACCGTCGGAAAGCAACACCAATGTTGACCCGGGTCTTCGCTCTTTCATGGTCATAGCCCTTCTTTTTCACTTTTCACTCCTCTGACCTTTTTATTTTGGGCTGTTTTTCAGCCGTTGCTACTGCACCTATTGTATCTCTCTCTTACGATAACTGCGCACGCTACGCAACCTACGACTCCCCCTCCCCCATCTGTCTGATCTGCTCGTGAGTATGATCACCCCCTGGATGTGGGGGGGTGTACCCTGTTTTGGAGACTCAGCCCGAGCCACAGTATTACCTGCTGAAATTCAGAGCCAAGGCTGTGTATCGAAACCAGACTTTTTTTTCAACATGCTGTCAGTGGTGACATCTTGTGGATGGAGAGGAGAAATACAGTGATTTTGACAAATACTGCATTAGATTAGAAGATTAGAAGATCGCTGACTACACCTTTAACCTGTTGCTATTTTCATGGTATGTCACTCCTATGTACAGACAGCAACTCGGTGGGATCCATAGCATTTTCATCAAGTTCTACTTTGTCATCAACCTACTGCTGCCTACTCTATGACAGCAGTGTGATGAGTTAACTCATCACACTGTTTGTCAGTTTGTTGGGCAGTTGTGTTCTCACTGGGAATGAACCCCTCCAGTTGTCCATAGGAAACGAGCCAAGACCACCTCTGTCAGTTGTGCTCAGCACAGTTGTTTGTGCTGAAACAGTGAATGGTTACTGCGTTCAAATATACACTCAAATAAACCAAGCCGAGCAGAAAACTCCCACTTGTATAGAAACAGCTCTCTTAATTAATCTAGATGTGAAAGCGACCTTAAAGGTTTTTTGAACTTTAACATTTGTGGTTGTAATTCTGCAGTCATCAAGATTTAATATGTGTTACCTAGTTGAGGCAAAAACAGACTCTTAAAATCACATCTGTGGAGAGCTGGAAGTTAAGGCTTTTAGGGTCATGCCAGTTAAAAGGTGAATTATTTCCTCTGAATTCTAGTTTACCCAAAGTTCAGAGAAATGGAAAAACAACTACACCGAAATTAGACAAATACACAAACTTTGTCTTTAATTGTTCGCTGAAGACAAAGTTTGTATAGTGATGGAGGATTAGACAAAAGTGGAAACAAAATCCTGCAGACTTTATTTAAATGTTGGTGTTTATTGTTCCTCAGAGAAATGTTGACAGAGCTTCAGATAAATATGGTCCAGCTCTGATCAAACTTTGATACAAATATTTGCATTCAACTTTTTTTATAATGTGAAAAGATTAAAAAAAAAAGATTTAATCAAACTGCACAACATGCAAAAAAAAGCATCGAAAAGGAATAAATGGTAATGTTAACATTTTTTTTCCTGTTCTGCTCATATCGCTTCTCTCTGTCTAAAGCTCCTTGCAAGATTCAAAGGTGCAAATTTCAATACAGGCGGCCCACATGGGATTAAACCTCTTATCTTTGCCGTACTATTGCCAGGTCGGCCCATTGAAGCTGGACAGAATCACAGTAAGGGCAGAGATTGTGTTTTTTCCATCAATGCCAGGGAGGCTGCGGCAACTGTCCTTTGTGCAGTTTCTATTTGATGGCCGAGCTGGGCTGCAGTGAATTTACAAAGACCTCCGGCTGTCTTTGAAGTAGACTACCAAGCTGCTGCACCCTATCCCAAAAAAGTGCAATAAATGACAGCAAAGGAGGTTGAAAGTGACACTGCTCCTGCACTCTTTCTCCAATGAGCGCTATGCTGTAACCTCAGCAGAGTGTTTCTGAGTTGATACATATCGCTTGTCAGTTTAGGTGGTAGATAGAAAATCCCCAGAGACAGAGGTGACTCACTGCATATAAACAATTCAACAGAGTGATGTTTACTGTATCAACACTGAAGGATCAGGGTTACTGCGTATTCAGCTCCCAGCACAGACCCTCCACTGCACACTTGGCATCAGCAGTCTGTATGTAAGCTAAGCAGCTTGTTAGACACACAGCATTAATGATCCTACAATTACAGTGCATCTGTGAGCACGGAGAAAGTCGACACCCACACACACTGGAACAAAGCTGCAAACTGATCATTAATCTGACTAGTATTGACTGCAAAAGGTATATGAAACCAAACAAAGCAAATGAGAAGGTCTAAAACAAGTGCATACTTTTATATTATTTTAAATGTAAATAATGATGGAAAAGGCGAGTGTGATTTAAATAAAACAGTCCCTCTACCACCTACATCACTATGCTGCTTCTCTTCTGTAACGGCCGTCTATCTGGTCTTGTGTTCGGAGTCTATCACAAATTGGCCTTTTTTATATACAAGCCTTGACGTTACTGTGAAAGCATTAAGTCAAAAACAAATCTTATATTTACAAGCGACAAGGCTGTAGAGGGTTCCTTCTAATAAACAACAAATACATCCTCACAATTAGAGACTGGCAAATAAGGGATTTTTTCTGAACTGATACATATGCAGATTATAAACAAGAAAAATCAAGTACATCAATTTTTTTTGTCTTTTTATGCGTACGGATGTAAAAAATGTTTGTGTGAAATTTTAACTAAATTGGCACCAATTTGACACTGCAAAGGAACAAAGAGTCTGATTTCAGCAAAAAATACTTTGTTAAAGAGTATCCAGTATCATTAACGCTCTAAGCAAATTTTTGTGGCACTCTGGTCAGCTTAATGTTCTGCAGACAGTGCTGAGAGCATTAAGCATTTCTGTTAGAGGCTATTTTTGCGATGCCATCCATTTATAACCACTCTAAGGATTAATTCCTGTACTATATTTGGATTGCCAAGTTCCCCGATCTATAAAACAAATTTACCGTCTGTGACTAATAAAGAAACCTTAAACCTTGAATGCTCTTCTAAAGAGTTTGGAAACATCAGACTCTTACAACAGATCTTTGATAAATCATTGCACAATGTGGTACAATACAGTAGAATAGAATGCAGTGGAGTGTAATGGAAATAGATGCACTATAATTAAATTAGTAATTAGAAAAGCACTTGAAGAGCGCAGACCTCTGCCAAGCAGCTCAGTTAGGGCAGTGGCTTTTCCGCTCCAATTGGACAGCTGGGTCTCTGCTCATGTCTTTTCATGCAGAGCACTTCTCCGCTGGCATTGCAAGGGAAGCTGGGAAATGTATGAACATGACCAATATGATAAATTGATTAAACTGGCGTGAAACAATAGGAAATGATACAATACCATGCTACATAAACTTTATTACTCTATACACTACAGTATGCTATTATGCTACAACAGAATACATGATAATATACAATGCAATAAATACAATATGATAAATGCAAAATGATGCCATAGAATCTGTAGTACAAAATAAAAAATACAATATATTGCATTATTATTCAATTATCATATTGATTAATACTGTTACAGAAAATATAATACAATACCATATATTACAATATGTTACAATATGTTAATGTGATAAAGTACAATACTATGAGATACTTTTTTTTTAAATTGTTGCAATAAATAATACCATATAATAAACACATGATATCATATAATGCTGTATGATATGATGCGATTCAGCACAATTTAGTAATGTTTAAAGTGGGATAATTTGATACTAGTGTATTCAATACAATTTTGCACAATACAATGCACAGAGAATTGAAATATTTGGTATCTGCTCAACTTTACACATTTGTGGCTTTGTGCAGACAAGTTTTGTTGGAAATTCCAAACAACATACTGTTAAAAGCAGAGGTGTTTGGAAAGTCATACAGCATTACAGAGCTGACAACAGGTGGCATTTAATATCTGTGTTGGATACCCCCATGTTGCTGTAGCATTTCTCTTACTTTTCAGTGGTCTGCAATGTTTCCATTTCCAATTCTAGTCTCAGCTTCATACAGAGTATGATAGAAAACCAACACAACAGAGCATAATCAAGTCCAGTTGATACCATAAAACAGGTGGGAAAGCCTCATATTACACAATATAAAAATAATATCTCACAATGTGCTTTCATACAAGAGAACACAATAAAATATGATAAAATGGGCTTCCATGCTCCTTTTAGGAATATTGCCTTGAAATCTGCTGCTGCATACATTTAACCATCTCTACAATAAAATCAGTCATTATTATTATCTGTAAGACATATCTTGTACGTAACAGAAGAGATGCAATTTTTAACAAATGTGCTCAGGGCTTTTTTGTCTCATTTGTGTTTTGGTCCATATTTTTGTCTCCTAAGGTTTGTTCCACAGAGCCATCATCCAAAGCGGGTCTGCCTTGTCCAGCTGGGCTGTCAACTACCAACCAGTCAAGTACACTCGCCTGCTGGCTGAGAGGGTCGGCTGTAATGTACTGGACACCGTGGACATGGTCTCCTGCCTGCAGAAGAAGACTGCAAAGGAGTTAGTGGAGCAAGACATCCAGGCTGCCCGATACCGCGTGGCCTTTGGTCCCGTCATTGATGGCGACGTCATCCCTGATGACCCAGAGATCTTAATGGAGCAGGGCGAGTTCCTTAACTACGACATAATGCTCGGTGTTAATCAGGGTGAGGGACTGCGCTTCGTGGAGAACGTGATGGACCTGGAGGATGGCGTATCTGGCAGCGACTTTGACTTTGCAGTGTCAGATTTTGTGGACAGTTTGTATGGCTACCCAGAGGGGAAGGACACATTGAGGGAGACAATTAAATTCATGTATACAGACTGGGCAGACAAGGACAACCCAGAGACCAGGAGGAAGACCTTGGTGGCTCTCTTCACTGACCATCAGTGGGTGGAGCCCTCAGTGGTGACGGCAGACCTACACGCCCGCTATGGCTCACCCACATATTTCTACGCCTTCTACCACCACTGCCAAAGCCTAATGAAGCCGGTGTGGTCAGACTCAGCGCATGGAGACGAGGTCCCTTATGTGTTCGGCATCCCCATGGTGGGTCCCACCGACCTGTTCCCCTGTAACTTCTCCAGGAACGACATCATGCTCAGTGCTGTGGTCATGACCTACTGGACCAACTTTGCCAAGAGTGGGTGAGTGGCAGCAAATCCACGACATTTTTATGGCAAGCCATTAGATCATTTATGTTAATATCAGGGGCTATTTTAGCTTGTCATATGACTTTTTTACTTATTAATCTATCTTTCAGTATATGGTATCCTGCACACATCTTTTTATTGCATGTTAAGAACAATAGTATATGAAAAGGAAAAAGTTTGCCACAGTATTTTGTATCACTACATGTGATGTGTGTGAGTCTACATTAAGTCCTTAAAATGACACCGACCTGTATGTGGGCCAGTTTAAGTCTATTTTTGGCAACTCTTACCCTCATAGGGATGTATGCTAACTGGTGTGATGTGAACATCAAGCTCATGGTAAAGCACTGAACAAGTTTATCTAAGATAAAAATGACTGCCTGGCCAAAAAAGTCACTACCAAAAATTAAAGGTCACACTAATATTTTGTTAGATCGCCTTTAGGTTTGATTACAGCATGCATTTGCTGTGGCATTGTTTAGATATGCTTCTGCAATGCCACAAGATTTATTTCCATCCAGAGTTGCACTAAGATTTCACTAAGGTTTTTTTTTTTTCCAAGACTTGTAATGAGAGTCTGACCACTACTCAAATACTTTTCCTGCACATCCCAAAGATTCTCTCAATGGGTTAATGTCTGGACTCTGTGGTGGCCGATCCATGTGTGAAAATGATGTCTCATGCTTCCTGAACCACCTATTGCAATTTGAGCCTGATGAGTCCTGGCATTGTCATCTTGAAATATGCCAGTACCATTAGGAAAGAAAAAAATCTATTGATGGATAACCTGGTCATTCAGTATATTCAGGTAGTCAGCTGACCTCAGTCTTTGGGCCATAATGTTGCAGAACCTCAACCTGATCAACTGCAACAGCCCCAGATCATAGCACTGTCCTCACAGGCTTGTACAGTAGGCACTAGGCATGATGGGTGCATCACTTCATCTGCCTCTCTTCTTACCCTGACACACCCATCACACCCAACAGGGAAAATCTGGACTCATCAGACCACATGACCTTCTTCCAGTCCTCCAGAGTCCAATCTTTATGCTCCCTAACAATTCTTTTCCAGTTAGCCTGATTGATTAATGGTTTTCTTAAGGCTACACAGCTGTTCAGTCCCTATCCCTTGAGTTCTCTTTGCATTGTGCATGTGGAATTGCTCTTCCTTCACTATTAAACATACTACTGAGAACGGCTGTTGCTTTTCTTCAATTTGATTTGGCCAAATGTTTAAGTGATAGGATATCTTTGTGAACTGGAGTACACAGAGGAAAAACCTTTGCAGATTGAGTAAGCATTTTAAAGTTCTGTGATGGGTCATAGTCCTGTTTGGTAAAGTGGGCTCTGCAAACATGATGTTCTATCGCTCAGAACGATGATGCGTCTGGATGTTCAGATTTAAAGGGACTGTGAGGGGTTTCTAAGTAAAAAAACAAAAAAGTCTCTCTTTTAGATATATGCCTGATGGAAATATACACTTTAAGATGAGTTTTATAGCATTACAATAGGTTATCTATAAATGCTATTTCTTAGCCTTCCGGTCGGGTCGGATAAGGCTGGACTGGCCTGGATACTCAACTTCGGGAACAAGAGAATTAAAACCAGAGCAAATTTATATTATTCGGACATGTCTTAGAGCATCGGGCTGTAGGTAGCGATATATAGCCAGCTTCAAAACTACGATACTAAGTTTTCCAAAAATTGCTTGTTGTCATACATCAGAAACTACCGCTACGTATAGAAAGAGATACATTACCTCGTCGCTTTGCATCCTGTAAGTTGTTGAAAAAAGAAGTTGTAAAGCATTGCAGAGTTCTGAGGAAGGTCCGAGCTGCATTTATTATAGCATCACAACATACACACGCTTTGGCTTGGGCTACGTCTTGCCGCGTTCAAGTTGTAGTCAGAAGTAGGAATTTCCGAGTTCTGAGTAAGAAACTGCAACTGGAACGTTCCTCGAAATCAGAATTTCCTACTGGGAACTCGGTGAAACCTCGCCACCCCGAGGTGTCAATCGAAGATGGATGCCCCCAGTGTGAACAGTTATTTAGCTCCTGTAATAATCAGTTTATTTGCACTTCTGACTGGGGTGTGTCGCTCTAGATCAGCTGTATACATAGTATTGTTAAGACTTATATTTAAAAAAATGCTGCCATAGTGACAATCGCATTCTTCATGTGATATTTGTGAACAACAACGCAGGATGTGCTAACAACAGCTAACAATAGCCTGGTAGATCGGCATGTTTTTTTCCGACTTCAACTGGAACGCCGATAAGTCGGAGATGATGTCACTCCCAGTTCCGAGGTTACTGGAACGCAGCATTACGACAGTTGCCGCGCGTGCTCATGGGTAGCAGAGTCTTTATTTCGCCGGTCATAGATTCTCCTCATAGTCCCTTTAAAATAACAAACCACAGCTGGTGAAGGCTGACGTCACATGACAGAATGCGGTGAAATCTGAGTTTTGGCCATTTCTTTTGCCTGTTTTTACATCTGGAAAAAGTTAGGTGGAAGCCATCTGTGTAAGATCCAGAGAGTTAGATTTACGTATATCAGTTTGTGCTCCAGTGACAGCAGACCCCACTGCAGCACCCTGGCCCGAACATCTAATGAAAGGATTTGCAGGCAGACGGAAATGTAGCCCGTACTTGGCATCAGAAAATAGTTATACACACAAGGACTTTGTTGAGGAAATCTGAAACATTGTAGAAAAAAAAAAACGAGGACCATTGTTTCTGTACTTACTGTAAAGTCTTGCCAAGCCAATATTCCTTTTATGTAGTTCTAATTTAAAAGTGGGGTTATTGCTAGGCTTTAGGTGGCACTGTTACCAGGATCACTGGCTTGCTATCGCCCACTAAGGATGACGCTGGCAGGGTGCTTAAGTAAAAGCCATATTTACGCTTCATGGGCCTCAAACAGCCCCACTTTAAAAAGCCTGAACAATCACTAATCAAAAACTGAGCCAAACTAAAAGATGTTGAACTGTGGTTTGACTGAATTGTTACATCCCTAGTAAATGCATCTTATTGAGTGCCTTAATTGTTAAAGAGTCTTCAGTTCACTGTTACATGGCACGGTTGGTACTGTGTTATTGAAATCTGACTTGCTGCAGAATTAACAAACTATGCCTCTAAACCAAATGTGATGTATCTGCTTTGGATTATTTGTTCAAACTGTGACATTTTTAGAAAACTGCCGACTTTTTTTCCAGCTTTATAGAGACTTCATCCCTGAGAGTTTATTATCCAAGACAGGCTATGATCCCATGTTGACTGATATTACACTCACACTGACTCAGCACTGGAGCATCATGCTGTTAAAGTGCACCAGAGTGAAGCTCGGCAGCTCTCTCTCTGACAGCTTGTTATACCATTTGTCTCAGAGAGGTAAAGATTTGCTTCATGCTTTTAAAGATAAGAGACACCTAAGTGAATCATAGTGTAGTGGAGGACTCAACCGCTGCCCTGACTGCAGTTTAAATGCACAGAGAGTGTAAGAGCTGAATGACCCTCAGCAGGAGGCAGACGCTCAGGCCAGTGTTGGCTGCTGTTTCAGCGTGACGGCATGAGGGAATGCTGAGCCCTTGAGGAGGCACAGTGATATTACAATGAGCTGACCTCCTTTTCTGCCCTTACTTTTTTTCTGTTTTTCTGTTTGACAAACAGGCCATCTGTTCCCATTTGTATTTAGAAAAGCAGCGTTGTATTTAAACTACAAAGGCCAGTGTGGTTCAAGTCATTAGCACAATACAAACCAGGGAGGCTTCTTTAGACAGTAGAAATCATCATGTAGCAAACTAAAACGCTATGAAAGAACTCTTGAAAATGTTTACTGAGTACAGATGATTTAGTATTCAAGAAAGAAATCCACAAGCTTGGTTTTAAAATGTCTTACTGTAAATCCATAAATCCCCTGAAAGTCCACGTCCGTAACAGCCTTCTAACCATTTGCCAAAGTATAGCTAGAGTCTGTTATGACCTAAATAATAATGCACATGGAGTCATAAGATCTGGATTTTAATCTGTCTATTTTTGGAATTTTAGATTTGTACATATTTGTACATGTACAAATATGTACAAATCTAAAAATGTGAATTTGGCTTTAATGGAGTAAGGTATCCTTTGTAAGGTATTCTGCCTTTACACCCAGCATGAGTGTCTGTCATTGTCAGCTAGTGATTTGTGTCACATTTATTTTTGCTGTTTAGAGCTGAGTGTCTGCCGAGGTAGTTTTATTTCCCAGTGATAAGACTGTAGCTATCGCTATACACTGCAGCACCCCCAGGTAGATATCAATTTGGAATCCCTTTCACACATTGATTTCTGATGTAGTAACATGACTACATAAGGCCTTAGAGCCTTAACCAACCCAGCAGTTTTTTATAACCACACTTCCACAACAATAGTTCTAAAATTGTTACCATAGGCCTACTTTGCTCAGTCCCTACAACACCTACTTTGAAGTACTAAGTCATGCAGGGAAGACACATATAACACACTTTATGTTGTACATACAACATGAAAATAAAGTATAATATGGGTTCCTTTAATATTTATTGCAAGGATCGTATTATTCCTTTAGCATAGATGCCCAGTGTCCTTGCAATAGTAGAGATGTCCTATTTGCTGTCCAGCTATGAGTGTGACATACATGTGACATTAAATGCAAAAAGTCTGTGTCTGTAAAGTTTATTCAGACAATTTCTTGAATCAAAAATATTCAGTGTGTTTTTACTTATTGACTGGATTTCCCTTTTATTTGTATCCTTATCCTTATCATGTATATTTGTGTAATTCATCCTTAGAGACCCAAACAAGCCTGTGCCACAGGACACCAAGTTCATCCACACCAAGGCAAACCGTTTCGAGGAGGTGGCCTGGTCTAAGTATGACCCCTACGACCAGCTCTATCTGCACATTGGCCTGAAGCCTCGTATCCGGGATCACTACCGTGCTACCAAGGTGGCCTTCTGGAAACACCTGGTCCCCCATCTTTATAACCTCCACGACATGTTCCATTACTCTTCCACCACCACCAAAGTCACACCGCTGGATCCCACCCAGTCCAACGGGAAGAGGCCCGGCGGCACCGGCCGACCTCCTCTGCCCCCCGGTTCTGGCGATGGTGAAGGTGGGAGAGAGATGGGTCCTCTGATCATGCCGAACCCGAGAGATTACTCCACAGAGCTCAGCGTCACCATTGCCGTAGGGGCGTCGTTGCTCTTTCTCAACGTCCTGGCCTTCGCTGCACTCTACTACCGCAAGGACAAACGCAGTCGCCAGGACACATCCCAGCAGCCCAGTCCCCAGCGCGACAGCAAGGGTAACAACGTGAGCCACACCACTACTGTGGACGAGACCTTGTCGTCACAGCAGCGGAGCCAGTGCGAGGCCCTTCACAATCCTCTCCACGTCTCGCCCAGCATGGACTACTCACTCAGCCAGCGCCGCTCCCCTGACGACATCCCCCTGATGACACCCAACAACATCACAATGATCCCAAACTCCCTGATGGGCCTGTCCAACATGAGTCCATACAGCACCTTCCCTGCTGGTTACAGCTCTGCAGGCCTGCCCAGCACCCACTCTACCACACGAGTATAGCCTGTCAAAATACTGGAGGAGGTTGAAACTGTATCGTAGGTAAAACACGGAGATGTAAAGCTGTATCTAGGCTGTGTAGGTAAAATAGGATTGAATATGTTCGTTCTGTCTTTTCCAAAGGTGTACTACGCCAACATCCTGCCTTTGCTCTCTCATGGTAGAAAGTGTAACTGCAGAGTCATTTTATAATAATCATTTTCAAAGGCAGACAAAAAGAAAAAGTGCATTTCATTTTCCACTCCGGCTTTTTTGGAACTTTACATAGCAAGAACTTAGTATAATGTTTATACAGTTGGATTTGTATGGGAAGCTTTTTCTTACTCTGTGATATCTATTTTGATCTCGTGGAACAAAGTGACATTACTACTGATGATGGACGGAGATGAGATCTGGGAAAAGCTGAAAAGCAGTATTATTATAATTACTATTATTATTATCAAGCTATTTTATACATATTTCTCATGATACATTGCTTATTCTGAAAATGTATTTTTACTGTAATTACTTTAAAAATGCCTTGTTAACCACTCATAAGGAATAACTGTGGATTCATAACAGCAATGGACTAAAGTTTCCTCAAATACTGATCACACATGTGGTAAAAATCTCTCTGGTAGTGCAGTTATAGCACCCACATGTGTGTGCGTGTGAGTAAGTGGGTGGATGTGTGCGTGGGTGAATGGTTGTGTGAGTGTGTGCACTAGAAAACTGTAAATTAGGCATTGTTTGAGTTCAACAATTCAGTTTGGCATATGTAGTGTTGTGTAACCTATTGTAGTCTATTTGAGTATCCTTGCTCTACTTTGGCTTCACGTGTCTTTAAGTTTGCTTAATACATTGTAGAGATATAACTTCTGCTTTAATATAAAAAGAGAATTGCTTCAGATGTGTTTCCTTCTCAAACCAGCCCATGGTTCTTTTTGGCTTGGCTTCTTTGTACAGAGTAAACTTGGAGCTGCATTTTATTTGTCCTTTGTCGATGAAACTGTAAGGTCTCCAGAAGGATAACTGTAATTACATTGTAATTGTATGTATACCAACTCAAGTATTCAAAATCTGAAAAGGAGTTTCATAAAATCTAAAGAATATTGCTCCTTCTCTCAGTGCTTTGGACCCCGTGTGTACCAAGATATATCCAGGGGTCGGTGTCTACCAGATGGACATGATGGACGTCGAGCTTTGATTTCTTTAAACAAACCATAATGTTGTTTAATCTACATGAGACAACTATTAAAGATTTTTGGAACTAAAAAGGACTCTTGTCACAAGTTGGGATTTGATTGAAGATTTGGGGGGCATTTTATTCCAGAGATGAGACACTGGATATATATTTAAATTGGAGGAAGAGAGAGAGGGTGAGGAATTGCAGGAGAAAATGGAGCAACAGGGTGAATTGAAGGTCAGGTTCATGCCAGGGTCACCTTGGAGAGTTGTCTGATACAAGTGGGTATTGTGGGTTTGTTTCAGTTCATTTGAAGATATATGAACACAGCAATCAGTCCCTGCTTTGGCAACAGCCGCCTGAAACTGGTGGTCTTGGCTCATTTCCAACCAACCACTGAAGTGGTTTAATTGCAGACGGAATGTATTCATCCCAGAAACCAACAAAAACGGTGACAAGTTAGTTCGTCACACTGCTGTGCTATTGCCAGCAACTACTAGCATAATAAAGAGGTTAGCAAAAAACAGGAATCTTGTATCAACTTTTGTTCTATCAAATGTTATTGTTGGCAATATTTGCAAGCTTTTCCTGACAGAAAATTCTAATTTGTCCATAAGATCATATCAAGTTTTGTACAACAGTAAATAGCCAGAGTTGTTGCTGTTAGGTTAAAGTTAGCCTACAAACACTTGAAGGCTTTTACAGCAGGACTTGACCATCTAAATGTCAATTTATCTTTTGTGGTCAGATTCAATTTGCAGTTTTTCAAAACTTGTTGATTTTTGCGAGTAATTACAACAACTACAATGTGAACAGGCTAATAGCATGTGCTAGCTAAGTCTGACCTCGTACGGCGTGTTCCCACCGAAAGCGGTGAAAGCGAGTGTATTTGCGCGTCAAGAGAAATCGCGCCACGCTAGATGCTCAAGTTTTGACGCTGGTACAAATATGCAAAAAAAGCTCACCGCTCGCCGCGGCATCGTTGCACGAAAAGTCCGCCATTATCGATTCATCATATCATTCCATCGTCGAACATGGCTCTGATTACCACCACCACTCTGTATCTGCTGTGGAGAACTCAGCTGCGGGCTAGGCGCCAACGTCGGTACTGGATGCATGCTGTCCTACGGAGGCGGTGTGAGCTCGGTGAGTTCCACCGTCTCTTGCAGGAGCTGTGTCTGGACGACGGCCGGTTGCCTCCAGCGGTACTTCAGGCTGACTGTTGCCCAGTTTGAAGACCTGCTAGCCAGGGTTGGTGCCAGGATCTCCTGCTTGGATACCAACTACAGGCAAGACAGTCCAGCTGCAGCTGCGGAGCGCCTTTCCATCTGTCTCCGGTGAGTTTAGCAGTTTGTCAAATTAGCAAGACTCCCTGCCCTACGTCAGTGACGATCTCCACGCTGATAGGCTTTCCCGGCGCGTCAACACGCTCGCTCGCTCGAAAAGTTCAATTATTTCAACTCAAGCGTTGAGCGGTAAGCGGCGAGCGATTTTTCGCTGGAAACGCTCGCCACTTACCGCTCAACGCTTGACGCCGCTCTATGCTTGTCCCGATGCAGCGTCAATTTGCGTCTTTAAATTGACTTTGTATGTAATAAAAACCCGCGAAAAATTCGCAATGCTTTTGGTGGGAACACGCCGTTATAGCCCAAAATTTTAGCCATTTCATTGCAGAGTACAACTGTTATCACCCTGAAGAATGTAATTAATAAATTGAGGTTATCCCCACAATAAGCTACAACATTTACAACATTTGAACCAGTGTGAGCTTTGAGCTGGGCTTGCTAGATTTTCATGACCTAGAATTTTATTGCTGATTCAGTCTAGCTAACAAATCCAAGAATGACAAGGAGGTTTAGAGGAGTCTCTGACCTGAAGAGGTTAGCAACTGGAATCTACAGGTAAATATTATAGCAGTGACATTTGTATGTAATGTTTACAAGCTTCTGAAAATAAATATAAATGAATGAAACAAAAGCTGAATTTGGTTTTATGCTAGCAACCTTTTTATTTATTATGTACAACTGTGGCCTGTAGTGGTGGTCACATACATGTGGTAAGCTTACAGAAGCTTCAAAGTGAACAATGAAAATGACATTAGCTGTCAATCTGCTAACTTCCTGATATTTATTAACAACAGCAACACTTTATATCACCAATTGTTGGTAATGTTGCTTTAGCTTAAGATGTTTGTGCTGGGGTGAGATTAGCCCACATTTGGTGAATTGAGTAATATTGGGGTGTTCTTTTTTCTGTCTTCTATTGGCTTTCTTGCCCTTAATTTGAAGAAAAAGTCCAACATCTCATCATTTACAAGGGAGGACAAAGCCTCATTGTTAAGTTCACATGTTCAAACTTATGTCCCAACTACCTGACCATTCAAATATAATGTGAGTTTTGAGCTTCAACTCACATATCAGTCAGTCAATCAACCATTTATTTGTTCAACACAAGCCCACAACAATTATTTTTAAAGATAAAGACCTAACAAAGTGTGGGCAAAGTTTCTGGGTAGGAACCTCATATCTACTTTTGTATATTTACCATGATTTTTCTTTTTTTATGAAGCCATGCTCTTGGTTAACCTGTGCAATTGTAAAAACGAAATGTAAAAACAAAAAAAAAATCCTAAATATGACAATACAATGTTTATCTGAAAAATACTGGTTTTGGATTCCTGAAAATGAGTAATTTTTGTGATTTAAAGTTTCCTCTCAACAGCAAGGATTTAAATCATTTATCAGAGTTCATGAAACCAACTTCAGTATTTGGAGGCAAAAGCAAAAAGTGGAAACATAGAATTAAAGCCAATAAACTGTATTTTTTTATTGCAATGACAGTCTAATAGTCCATCTGGTGTGTTGGGTTGATTACAATATTGACTACCTTCTTGTAAACAGCAAAACAATGATCATTTACTGAAGATTTTCATGAAGTGTTGCCATTTTTGCATTGTATTGTATTTTGCCTCTGTGCATAGTATTACAGAGATAAATCAGACAGGAACATGTGTATTTGAAATCCTTATGTTTTCTATTTTGGAAATGTTGCCCTGGGCTGCCAGTTGCTTACCTTTGGTCTACACCATCACCTTCTTGATTTATTACAATAACTCAACGTTTGATCCACAATGAGCACATCACTGAGCAACATTGTACAAAATTACTGTGGCCAGTAGGCAGGCAGGACATCTTTTTCAGAGCCAGACTTGAGTGTTTAACAGCCATCTGCCAAAACTGTGTATGGGTGTGAGGGAAAAGAGGGAGATGGAAAGAAAGAGGAGTTGAGACAAACAAACAGAGCAACAGTAATATCAACCAAACTAAATAAAATGACTTAAATGCTGGCAATAATGATGAAAGTGTTTGTGGTAATAGCATTAACAGCTATTTGTTAAACTAATCATGTAAATTGTACTAATAGCAACAACAATGATAATGAAATGAGGGAGTAATTTGAGCATTTGTGAAATAGCAGCTTTAATATTACTTCTAACACTATTATGACTTGTTTAAGAGCCTCCAGTCCCATAAATATGTCCTAAATGTGCCTCAAGCTGCTAAAGTTTTTCCTCTGAGTGAATCTTTAAAATTGTTAGAACACAAAGCCTCACGCCTGCCCCTCAAGGCTTCAGACACACAGCCGACGGAGTCTCAGATTATCATGAAACACAATCAAACACGCACACAAATAAACACCCTGATGGGGAACTGATCAGCTCTCCCTCTACTTCATCATGCATTACAACAAATAAATCAAACCCACACCAGAGGAGGGTGAAGCATCGAAACTCACTTCTGCCTGAACCTGGTGTGTCTTTGTCCTCCAAGTGCTTGTTTGTTTGTTTGTTTGAGGCCTGTTTGTTCATTTTGTCACATGATAACACATTACCATAATGGGGATGGAAGGTGGGGGTAAATATTTTCACACCCTCCCCCACTCCCACTCTGTTTAAACACATGCACATCAGCACTTGGACTGGGTAAATATTGTGATGTGTATCTATCACACAGCAAACAGTTATAAAAAAAGAAAAACATCCATCATAAAACACAGTGCAGTATCCTAGCTGTATGATGTGAGGGCTGTCTATGGTACTGGTTAAAGGTGGACACAGTAAACAACTTCACTGTTTGGGACAAAGTACAGATGCTTCTGGTCAAATATTATATTTGGTGGTGGCCGAGGATTGAGGAGTCATTGGTTTCTGCTGTTACAATCAAAGGGCTCAGTGATGGCAGCCACTTTCCGGAGGCTGTGATTCAAGGAAGTACATTTCCCAAATCCAATCCTTAAAGAGACTGTGAGGAGTTTCTAAGTAATTAAAAAAAGTCTCACTTTTAGATATATGCCTGATGGAAATACACACTTTAAGATGAGTTTCATAGCATCAAAATATGTTATCTATAAATGCTATTCCTTAGCCTTCCGGTCGTGTCGGACAGGGCTGAACTGGCCTGGATACTCAACCTCGGGAACAAGACAATTAAAACTAGAGCAAATTTATATTATTCAGACTCGTCTTAGAGCACCAGGCTGTAAGTAGCGATATATAGCCGGCTACGATACTAAGTTTTCCAAAAATTGCTTGTTGTCACATATTAAACTACCGCTACGTAACTAGAAAGAGATACATTACCTTGTCGCTTTGCATCCTGTAAGTTGTTGAAAAAAGAAGTTGTAAAGCAATGCAGAGTTCTGAGGAAGGTCTGAGCTGCATGCTTTATTTGCATCACAACACACGCTTTGGCTTGGGTCTTTTGGTGCCTTCCAGTTGTAGTTAGAAGTAGGAATTTCCGAGTTCCGAGTAGGAAACTGCAACTGGAACGTCCCCCAAAGTCTGAATTTCCTACTGAGAACTCAGTGAAACCTCATCACCCCCGAGCTAACCACAGCTAACAATAGCCTGGTAGATCGGCATGTTTTTTTCCGACTTCAACTGGAACGCCGATAAGTCGGAGATGATGTCACTCCCAGTTCCGAGGTTACTAGAACGCAGCATTACGACAGTCGCCGCATGTGCTCATGGGTAGCAGAGTCCTAATGTCGCCGGTAATAGATTCTCCTCATAGCACCTTTAAAGCTGGGGGTTGGTAATCTGATTTAGATACACTTTTTGTAATACTCGTTAAATTTATGGCAATCAATTCATAATGTGTTCTTTAAACAGAGCGAAACAGATCCGCTATCTACAGCAGGAATCAACTCCCGTCTCTGTTCTGCCCGCTTCCTGCACGTACATTTCACTGATGTGCACAGATTCTGATTCAATGCGTGTAGCCGAGCTGAGAGGGATCCAAGTCCGCTAGAGAATGCTTACCTGTCAAGTTTTGGCTTTGAAAATAAGGGAAGCCCGTTGCGAGCCGTCCCACAACCTCAACCAAGCTCCAATATCCCTCACATTTAAGACAGGTGTACAAGAAATCTAAAATAAACACTTTGTTTCTCTTTTACAGCGGTTGGCATTCATCATTTTGGAGCATTACTGCCCTATTCAGACCAGTGACAGAGTTTAGTTTGGAGAGGCAGAGGAATGCTTTTTATTATTATATCATCACACAGGAGATTTACGGGAGAATACTAGCAAGAAGACGTCGGGAAAGAGGACAAAATACGTAAAATACGGTAGTTTCATGGCCAAAACAGGAGACTTGACAGCTATTTGGAGAATGGTAGAGGAACTACCTATACCCTGATCAACATCAGGTTGAGAACTAACTTTCCATGTTTGTTTGTTTGTTTTTTTACTTTACTATGACAATGTTTTGGTGTTTTCTTACCACTGACTGAGACATGACTTGGTGTAGTGTAAAACAAAAACGTGCTAGGTGCCGGTTTGGAGTTGAATCAGTCTTCTAGTTGTGAATCAGCGGTGCATGTGAGCGAGGGGGCGCCATTTTGGAGGAGGGGTGGGAGGGGCTAGGCGGAGCCCTGAGGAGATGCTATATTCAAATTAATGCTAATTTTCCAAAACTACTGACCCTCGCTTTCATTGACAGTTTTAGAATGCCTTCAAAGGGTAGTTCAGTATTTTTGAAGCTGGGTTGTATTAGGTGCTTGACAATACAGTGAAATGACTGAAGGGCTCCCAGCAGCTGCATCTTTAAGGAGAACAAGCTCAGACTGCGGGTAAGTTTCTGTCAGCATAGTTGTGTGAGTTTTATATAAAATCAAGCCACAAAACCATGTTTGGGTAAATGTATGACACTGTTTTACAGTGCAGCTAACAATGTACTTTACCTTTTGGTTAGTGAGGATAATTAAAAGTGCTCAAGCAAGCAGAACATGAGCCTGTTCAGGAGTTTATTACACAGCACACAGATTACGAAGAATACAGCAGATAGACTTGAAACTTGACTGTTGACTGACTTTGAGTAGAGCGGACAGATATGTGTTTGAGGCTGTTTTTGAATTACAGTATGTGCAGTCGACAACTATGAGGCTCTAAATTAAATGATCACCCAAAAATCAGATTAAGTAATGAACAAAAGTTATACAAAAACAATTGAAGGCTTTTTCAGATATGACATTCAAAGACATGGGATTGACATGGCCCTGTTGCCTTAAGCCCCCACCTGTAACATCCAAAATATATTAAAATTGTAGAGTCAGGATGATTATTGTGCAAAGAAGAAGAAAACTCAAAAATGTTTTATATTTAGGGTTTACATGTATTTGATGAACTTGACACCTCATAATCTTGCGCTTTATAAACCCTATGTCCTTGAGTGAGAGTGGACAATTGTGATAAATCTTACAAAAATACGTAAGAGTGGTTTTGAAATACTTTGGTCTAATGCAATAGATGAGTATGATTTTCTGTGACCTTAATTCTTGACCTATGACTTTCAAAATCTGATGGATCACTGTTTAGTTGTAGTGAACATTTTTGCTTCGTTAGAAGAGAATTTCAGAAAGTGTTCTTGAGATATCAGGTTGAAATTAGGTACAAATAACCAGACATGTAGGCATAAAATCCTAATATATAAAATACTATGCTGCATTACCCTTACATTCTACATCAGTGCATGGAGGTACCTTTACAATGTCCTATGTGCTGTCTTTGGGGTTGATTTCAATATAGATGTCATTTTCCTATCTGACTATGCACATGTCTATTGATGTATGAAGCTTTTAGAGCTCACTTAAAAGCATGGAGAGCACTAAGTTAGTTCAAAATCAGTTCATGCATTAACTAATGACTTTGGGCGGCTGTATTAAGTATCACCCAATAATTCATCATCTGAGCTGCTTACATCCCCGACCTCCATCTGCATCAGCTTTTGTGGAATATGCTTTATTCATAACCGAATGAATCTCTCTCTCTCTCTGTCGGTGTCATCCCAGCCAAAGCAGGCCTCTAAAACTTGTCCTCCCACCTAATCCCCTCCTTTGATAGTCAACATTATTGCTAATTTACATCTCTCAAGTAAAGCTGACAGCTATTCTGAGCCCTCACATGCAGTACAGAGGTTAATTAATGCTCCCCTCCCTGTCTCACATGGTTTTCTCAGAGATTTCAAAGGCGTCGCTCCTCTTTGCTCTTCACTCTCTGCTTAACAAACATGATGTCATTAATCCTTTCTACATACTGATGACTTGATTGGATATTGCATTGTGATTTGAGAAGACAAAAGGCGTTAGACTGTAAACTCAAACCAAACAGTTAACCAATCCACAGGGCTTTTGGTTAAATATTGTCAATTCATGAGGAGTGCAGATATGTTAGTCATTAATGCAGCCTGATAGAGTGATGCAGGGATGGTGTTTTTTTTTTTGGGGGGGGGGGGGGGACTCGGAGGTTATCGCTGTGTTAGATTCATCAAGAAAAAGATGTTTTGTTTTTTTAATTTTTTTGTTTGGGTTTTATTTAGAGGGATTGATAGATTACTGTTGAAAATAAGTTATTACAAATGAACAGTATTACCATTATTTTTGAAGCCTGAAGCCTTGAGCCTGAGTAGTAAAAAGTCATGGCAGGATTTCATTGAGCAAGATCAGCTGATATCAGCATCAACACCTGCATTTACTCCACTCTTACTTTTTCTCCTGTCCAGGTTTCGTGTCCTGCAAAATAAAATGTTGTTGCTTCAAATGTTGTTAGAAGAGTTTTGGGCAGCAGAAAAACTTGTTACCTTTTACTGAACTCTCAGATCACACTGAAACAAACTATGCTTCTCTAAGGAAAATGTCCCGTAAAACACTAATTTTTTATAAATTTCCTGAGGTTTATTATGAAATATCTATTCAGCCCCCACCAACGTATGTTTTCTGCTCATCATAGACAGACACTTCCTCCTCCTATCAGACATCATTTAGTCAGCCAATCAGCTTTTTATCATAGCATCCCCTACCCACCCCATCCACTCAGACCTGAGCATTTCCAAAGGGGGTGGAAAAGGAGCCACATCTGCTTCTTGACAGAGCCAAAATGTTACATTTTGTTCCATTTAAATCCTTGCTGAATAAAAACTCAAGACATGATATCAACAGTTGAGCACACAAGACATGGGACCTTTAAAGACAGTGTCCTAATCAAGTTTATTGTTATGACTGTGTTGTTCAATTTTTGAAGGTGATAGAAATGATAACGTTTGATATTTCCAAAAAACTCTGTTGTCCTTGGTCTTGTCCATGTGAAATAAAATCCTTCTTTTCTTCTGTCTTCAAAAAATGTCCACCTCAGACCAATCAAATCAACAACAAAAGTGCACACAGTTTCAACAAAGCAATCAGAACCATGTAACTTACATGGCAGTCATGTAGTTGCTATAGCTGTTATCCACCATTTCAGCTCTAAGTATTGAATATCTGGATACGAAACTTAGTATCCGTAACATTAAAGGAGGCAATAGCTAACAGAAAGCTTCAGATGGTTGAACTTTTTATTCCATTTTTTAAACTGAGTATATTCAGAGGCTTTGAGAAATGTAGCAAAGTGCAACACTTTTCACAGAAATGAATCAAGCAGAGATAAAGTACTGATGTTTAAGGATACTAAAAAAGTTTAAAAATAAATGATAATCATACAGTAAAGCTACAAAAAGACAATAACATGGGCCATTGTAATTGGATACTTACTCTCTGGACTTGATGGCTGTAATTCTCTTGTTATTTAACTACTCAGTCAGACGAAAACACAATGCGTAAATGAACTAAATCAGTGTTTATTACCTTGTGACTACATCAATTACATTTCCTTTTTTTTTCTAATTTCAATGCAAAAGCTGTATCCTTTTCGTATTTCTATCTACCATCATGTCCCACTAGTGTTTAATGGTTTAACTTGGGGATATGTTAATCTATGGTGAAAACAGGTGTGCTGAGTAAATCTGTCTTTCTTTAGACACTTTAGGTCATCTTGTTGCTTTCAACAGCTGTTATAGCCATGGAAACCACAGAGCAAGAAGCCATGGGTCACCTGTCAACACAGTCACTTGTAAAATAAAACATAAGGGCTCATCCAAAACGTTGGTAGCTTTTGAATTGTCTGTTTTTAATCCAGCATCATAGTGGAGGAGTGATTGAAAGTCTGTGTGAGCATGTAAAAAGTCCACTTGTCAACCCTTTAAAACTGTCACAGAGAGGAAGAGGGTGATGTTTTAGCAACAAAAGACCATTTTGAAAACTCCAAAATGGAGTTTTCAAAAACTTCCCTTTGTCCAGAGTATTCCAAAGTATGCATTGTCAGTGAACAAAAACTCAGTTTACATGTAACCAGAAGGAAAAAAACACACAGAATAACCTCTGCTTCCAAAAATACCTGCCGACTGGTGGGCATAGCTTCAGCCATTCAAACCACATTCACACACTGGCTGGAAAGGTTGTTTTGTACTTTAATCACATTCAAACTTATTTGCATGCCAGTAATACAGCAGAAGGAGACGTTTGGTCTTGTCCAAGGACACATCAACATGTGACTGCAGGGGCTGGAATCAAACCCCAGACTTTTGTTTCAGAAATCTAAATGAAAACTAAATCAGAAGTCCCAGAGACCAAGAAGAAATGCACAGGAACCAGTGCTCACCCACTAACCTCTTTATTTTAGGACCCATTACTGCACCACTCTACTGTTCGGGGGACGAGATTGTGATATGAAGGGCTGTCAAGCAGAGGTGGTAAAATGTTGCTGCATCTGTAGCTCTGTAGAAGACAGACTTCTCCCTTCAATTATTGAAATGATTTCGCTTATATCTCACATAGCGTAAGGTTATACAGTGTGGTGGATATTCATGCCATGCTCAGTGGTTTCCAGTGTGGGTTAGGTCTGAAATGTGAAGCAAAAATAGGATGAGGGTCTTCTCCAAAAAATGGTGTTTTCTCCTCTTGCTCCACACTAACTTCTTTGTACTGGTCCCAGCTTTGACATCAACTAGGTCAAACATGCGAGAGGGAGGGAAGGAGGGCAGCAGCTGGACCCGACCGTCAATGTCACCCTTGTTAGTCAACTTCATCCATGTCAGTCACTGCCCATTCGATTTATTTCACCCTTTTGTCTGTGCCATCCTCTTATCTCTGCCCATTTAGGAAGACGCCGCTCTGACATGTTCAATGCAGTTTGCTGACACCTAGCATGTGAGTGTGCTGACATATGCATGTTGTCAGATGAAGTATTGAACAGTAATTAAAGACACCCTCTACATAAATAGGTCCAAAGATTTATATCTGTCTGGTGGTAAGATTAATCATCACCTATGAGTTGTTAGCTTGACAGGTTCGTGCTTAATAAACTAGAATTATGGATGCAAGCTTACATTTTATGGTCCTTTGGTCCAATTGCATTTGGAACTTTTTAAGGTTTAGGGTTTTGGGGGGCAAAATGGTTACACTGAGCCCATTATAAACACCATCTTTAGATCATGTTCTTTCAGAATTAAACATGATATGTCCTAAAAGATGCTTTTGAATTCAAGACCGGGCTTCAAATCTGTTGTTTGTATTCTATTATGTTAGATATCTCTAATGCACTATTCATCCTCCAGACAAAACACATCCTTTCATACACAGTTACACAACACTGACACAGCAGTGGGAGAAACTCAGAGTTTGGCACCTTGCTCAAGGAGGCATGAACATGTGACAGCTGGAGCTGGGCTTGAACCTGCATCATTCAGGTTTTTGATTAAGAACACAACCAGGCTAAGCGACCAAAGCACATGATTTCTCAAGAGACCAATCAGGAGGGGTGCTGGTTTGGCGGAGTGGTTGGCAACCAGGCACCCCATGTACTTGCTTCTGCCGGTCCAGGTTCGAATCCCGCCTATGACCAGTTTGCAGAGTGTCTTCCCCTACTCTCTCACCCTCTTTCACAAGCCTATCCACTGTCTCTCTCCTATCAATAAAGGCAAAAAATGCCCCAAAAATACATTAAAAAAAAAAAAAAAAAAAAAAAAGAGAGACCAATCAGGAAATTCAACAAGGATAGAGCTAGAGCTCACATAAAATAAAAATGCATGCATGTTTTCTGATAATAACTGATGTCATTACACACAGAACATGTTCATACAAATATATTGCCCTTCAACCTCTTTATATGTGGAAATTTTTGCATATGAAAATTTGTGAAACACTTTAACTTAAATGTGAAATATTAGAACAAGCATATGATCATTTGTATTTTTCCACTTTATGGACCAAGGATGTTTGGTGTGACTTTTTTTAAACTGCTAAGGCACAAAAATAAATACTTCCTGTATTCAGTATTTTTGATAACCATTTACCTGCCCCAGGCTGTATAAACTCTTCTTGTTTTTAGTTTTTAAAAAGGTATCAGTGATAAGTGTTTCATTTACAAAAAAGTGTTTTATTCATAAAAAGGATTACAATATATGTAAAATAAAACCAATAAAAGCAAAATATTTATTCAGCAAATTAAAATGCTGATGGTTCCACCTTTTGGACTGGATATTTTTTGTGTGGTTTGTTTTGATTTAATGGAATGTAACGGTTTAGGTACAACAATTATTTTAAACCATTCAAGACCCAAAGAAAAGAAAACAACTTAAGCCAATTCGTCAAAACATTGCAAGAAAATTCAAGAAGATCAATGACAGAAAGTGATTTACATGTACTTTTCAAAACATTTGAAAAATATCGTATTTTCAGACGGTGGTTTCAGAAACTAAAATGTTGGAGGCTGTTTTCATCTGACTGTAAATGTCTGCTTCGGGGAAAAAATGAAAAATGTCTATTATGTACAGAAGCTCCAACAGATTCATCTGTGGGCTATAGCTCATTTTACTAAATGACCGTTACAGTAAAGTAATTTTTTTCATTTTTTTCCCCAAAAATTTGGCCTATTTATTTTACTGTCTTTCTGTACAAACCTGGTTTTCACATAATTTTGTGTTAATTTCTTGTAATCTCAATGAAAACAACCAACACTCACATGTTATCACAGGGAACACAGTTAAATAATATCAATACCTGCATGTCTTCTAAGGAGCTATATGATGACATGCTTTTAATCCATGTTTGTTTTGTTCAGTCTCTCTGTTCAATCATGTTTTCATCTAAGGTCCATCTACAGCATTTTTCATTTCTTCAGTTAAGTGGTTGAAGTACTGTGAAAATGTTGGTCATGTCTTCTCATTAGGCAGGAGGTAGTGACTCCAGAAGCTGAACTAGTTGAGAACCAGTGATCTAAAACACAGCCATCATCCCTAAATACCAATAAAGTCTCATATCAGACTCTGTGAGCTGCTCTGTGTCCCCAGTCCTGCACCCATGGCTCTATAAATAATGACTGGCAGCTGAAATGGGACTTTGTGACTTTAAGATGTGACTCGGGGAGATGTGCTCTATCTATTGTTGATGAGACAAAAGCGCGAGTCAGATTCATATAGGAGTGGAGGGGAATAACTTCTCATATCCTCATATCAGAGTCACAAAGCCAAGCAGCAAAAAAAACTTCAATAACCCCTTGAACACTTCTCTCTGGACATGGGTGAGTGCATCAAATTTTTAATAACCTTTATCATCTATTTTTAATGTGATTTGAAAATGTGGATTTCAATAACTTACTAATGTTGCCTCTAATATATCCTTGCTGCCCTGAAAGCTGTGTTACCCGTCTGCACTGAGGGAGAGATTTACTGCTTGTTTTTAAGTATTTTCTAATCCACATATGGATTATTGATAAAGTTGCACTTTGCTTTCATTCCTAATATATGACATAGTTTAACAAACTCTCAGTACTTCAGGGACCTGAGAGGAAAACAATGCTTGTGCTCATTCAGGATTTATTGCTTTTTAATCAACAAGCAGTCCTCAATACCTCCTCTAACCTCTTTAACCCACAGAGCGGTCTGCACTCAGAGCCACAGACAGAGACGGCCAGTCTCATCATGCCAAAGCCATGCCAGGTCACTCATGTGAAAGAGGTCAAATACTCCCACATGTGTTGCTGGCATAAATTAGCAAACCTCCATGAGAACCGTGGACTCAAACAACTCCTGCCAACCATTTCCTCTCACTCACAGACAACTCGTGGGCTTGCTTTTTGCACATTTTGTCAACAGACTTCTCGTCTTGATTGACAATCTGGCTCCTGCTGTACTGTTTTGATGCTTTTGCACTGAATAAAAAGAGCTGTGATGGCCTGTGTCACTCTGTCAGTGTAGCAGTACAGCTGAAGAGTGGGCGTCCACTGGCTCTTACATTAACGGGGTCTCTATATCTTCCTGCTGTTTCTATTTATATTTTCTTAGCACTTTGTTTAAGCTCCTGTGGGGAGTTTTTAACTGGTTATGAAACTGCCGGAAATAAATACTAATGTCTCCGTCTGACCTATAAAAGCAAACAAGACTGTGAAGAAGTTTAATCCTCCTACAAAATGATCTTTAATGTATGGCGCTGCAGCTGCAGGGTGTCAGCCGAGGTCATTTAGAAAAAGGTAATTGCTCACAATTGCACCAAAGTGATACCTTTGTCAGTTTAGAGGGATATGTTGGCTTTCTTTTTGACAGTAAACAGGATAGTTAACATGAACACAGAGGACCCCTCTCATCCCCTCCACTTCTTACAGCTACTGCCATTGGGTGACATTTAAGCATCTTAAATGGCAGTAATGCACTACATAGCAAATACTCTACATGGTAGTAATGCATTGATGTGAAAATAAGGGCCTATCCCGTGATACCTGTATTCTTGTCAGTAATGATGCTTTTCTATTTACCTCTGTCTGCTTGATTCTCCCAAAATGTGGAATTTTCTGTCTTATTTAATCATGACAGCAGATCAAAGTTTGTTCAGCACATTATTTTTACCGCCCTTGAAGATAAACTTCCCTAAACCAGAAGTCTCAGATGTCAGCATCAAATTGGTATGACACAACAAACAGCAGCTATAAACTGTTTGCCCCAAATAAATTTGCCAACGGTCGATGTAAGGTAAAAGAGCCAACATTACCTGATGCCAAAATTGAAACAATGGCGATGTGCATCCCCAATAAATGGCCTGTGTTTTAAATGTGTTTGAAGGTAAGTTGTATCACTTTATTTTTATCAAAGGAGAGTCCCTGTCGCTGTACGGCAGTGGTCATAAAATTGTTTCTAATTGTGAAACTCTAACTATCAAAAAAGTTTGGAGAGATTATTTTGGTCAATTAATTCTTCCTTTTTCATAACAATAATGTTCCCCACTCTTGCTTCACTGAGTAAGTGAAGCCTTTCTTCTACAGGAAGAGGGGTTTTGGCACATTTTTGGGGGCTCTACTAACATGTTTAGATGTGTTGCTCATGCCACGCATGCAAGATTCTTACAAGTTGTACCTTGTTGTAAAGGTGAAGAAATCAGGCTTTCCAGCCTTTTGAAATACAATTGGTATTGTTAAGGTGGTGCAATAATCAACCAAAACAACATCACCAAAGTTTTTTTTCAGGAGTATCTGAAAAAGATGTGGGTTGTACCAGGGGTGTAGAATTGGGTAGGGACGCTAGGGACACGTCACTACTCATTATACCACTAACGCATGGTTCCTAACATAAAACCCAAGCACTGTATATCAAGTTATAACTAAAAAATGCTTATATGTAATGCCAAAGAGATATACGTTTGGGTTATTTTATTTATTATCCCCATATTATTTGTGTATTGGAAGGCAGCAACTATTTAAGACCAACAATAAAGTTTGTAGGGTAAAATACCATAAAAACTTGGATTAAAAACATGATTTTATACATTCACATTGTTGCAGAATAAATTACACTTATCATTAAAAACTGTGAAACTGTGTTTTCCAACCATACCGTAACCATACCACAAAAGATTGTTGCATCCCAAATTGTCCGATGGTATGTATTTTTGCTCGTAGAGGTTGAGGAGAAGAGGAGGAGAAGCTGGTGGTAATGTATCTTGAACGGTTTTTTTCTGAATATCGATAGTTTGCTTGTTTGTTTGATTAGCTCTACATGACATGAAATAGCAGTCATGAATGCAAAACACATCAACTTTCAGGCATGCCGCCTTGGGGCACTTTCATGTCCCCACCAATGTCAAAATAAAACCTACGCCCTTGGGTTGTACTATGTCAAAATGAGGTGCCAAAGTCAACAGAAACTCAAATGAGATTTGCGCTCAAACCAGCAACTGTCTTTGCTAAAACTTGGCAGCTGATGTGACAGTATAAATGTTTTTGTTGTGTATGAGATTTTTGGATTTGAATCAACTTGAATCTTAATTGGTGTTGTTTTTCTATTCAGTTTTCCCCTGTTCATAATAATCTCCCTACTCTTTGAACACTTAAGCCCACCCTCCGCTGGCATTGACTCTCAGTGGTACCAGTCTCAGCCAGCTGTGGGTGGAGGATGGCCTGAGTAGTGACACTGCCACCAGACACTCTCCTGGTGACCCCTCAGCCATCGCTTACTACTGTGTTTGTGTGTGTGTGTGTGTGTATTGTGGCACCATGGCCTTTGTTTGGTTGACATCGCTGCCCTTTGTTCCCCTCCGACCATGGCTAAAAAAAACCAAAACAATGGATATTGTTTCTGCACCCACAAAGAGAAGCTCTTTCTTGAGGCCACCATCTCTCACTCTCGCCTGGTGACGCCTGTGACCACTGGAGACAGAGGGCAGGACCAGATTTGTGCTGTGAGGTGTTGGTACGGGCAGAGGAGCTCTCACATGCGGATGAAATCAGCGCGTCAGAGAGGCTTATTTTACTGTAGGAAAAGCTTTTAGGCAGCTTTGTACATCCCTGGTTGGCTTTGGGATCTTTCTTGTTGTGGAGCACAGGATCAGAAGCAGCAAATGTTTCCGGTCAGGCAGCCTTGGCTATGCAAAGCCTTAGGTGCTCTTCTCTCTCCCATTTCTGCCTTTGCATTTATTAACACTGTGGATGTTTGCTACCTGCTCTGACAGCACTGCTTACACTGGAGGAGGTGCATGAGATTGATGTGAAGTCACTTCTGCTGGATTGGGGGTCGCTGCTTGAACTTTGTGGCTTCTGGCTAACTTTTTTGTTTTGTTTTGTGCTTGCTTTTTTGCCTGTTGGTGGTATTTTTCTGTGCTTGTGTGTCCATGGATGTGCAGACAGAACGAGGCCTTTTTCACAGCTCCCCCACAGTGGCGTAGATGTGCTGTGTGGTAATATGTGCGGTGTGTGCCGCCTGTGTGCTCATTTATTATGCCCCCTCAGGTTGTTATGATTGCTGTATCCGCTGCCTTGGGGCAGTGCCCTACACCTCCCTGGTGGCCACCTTGCTAATCTATGCCGGCATGGCGTTGTTTTGTGGCTGTGGGCATGAGGCGCTGACCAACACCGAGATCCTGGTGGAGACTTACTTCGCCCGCAATGTCCAGGACTTTGCTATCATGGCCTCCTTGTGAGTGATCTTCAGGGATTTTTTTTACCTTTTCAGTATTGTTTTGTTAGTTCTGATTTCTTCTTCTTTGTTTCCTTCTAGTATCAAATACTTCCAGTATGTCATCTATGGCCTGGCGTCATTTTTCTTCCTCTATGGTATCCTGCTGCTTGCTGAGGGTTTCTACACCACCAGTGCCGTGAAGCAGACCTTTGGGGAATTCAGGAGCACCCACTGTGGCCGCTGTCTCAGCCTGACGGTGAGGACAGGGAGGGAGGGAGGGGTGAGGAGAGAGGAGGGATAGAGATGTGATGTCAGGTCACTGTCAGGAGGTTGAATGTTGGGTTGTTTCATTCATTAAGCTCAATGAAAGCATACTTTAAAACACAAGTTTCTCACACTGACTTAGCACGCTTAAGGGGAAAAGAGGAAACATAAATGATCATAACTACTTATATAAGAGCTTTAGAAATAAAGAATTAATCAGATTTCTCATAATTATTGAATTCAGCCAAATTTCTAATCCCACACGAGGGCTCCTATTTTTTAGCTGTTTGAAAATAAAACACTCTGGTAACGCTGAGATGTACAGAGGATAATGAATTATGCATATGTGAGTAAGATCTGAATTAAGACTGTTTTGAGCAGGCTCTTTAGAAATTACAGGGAAATTACAGGATGAGTCTTCATGGCAGGATTATATCTGTTCAAAGGTATAAAAGAGACTGGAAATATAAAACTTAAGGATCCTTTATATATTTGATTGAGTGGATGAACATCTAGTTTAGGAGTGTGAGCCAGAGGTTCCTATTTCCATTAGGAAAATTAGTGCATATTTACTTTAAACTAAATTCTGCTCATTAAATCTGTTTTAAGAATTCAAAAACTGCTTTATGTTCTCCTTTTCCCAACATTTAGCTTTCACCTCAAGGGAGAAGTGACATAAAGCAGTCAAAGCAGTAAAAATAGTAGTTTTTTAGTGTGGAAGTGTTCCTACAATCCACATCAAAGTTACATAGTGCCAGTGACGTTGATGCAGACCCCCTCAGAGCATGACAGAGGTGTCATTCAACTTGTTGTAAGGTGATGTACCATCATGACTCAAAGTATTATATTAGGTTGGGAAAACTACTTAGTGTTGGTTTAAGAGAGGGTAAAAATGTGTAGAACCAGTGTGCCCCCAATATGCTGTTGTTTCTTGTGTGATGCCTGTTCTATGGAGGTGTTAGCTAACCCAATGGTTTTCTGTTGATTTTAGCCCAGTGCATATTTAAGATCAATTCAGAATCTTAGGGCACACTATCCATACATCTGAAGACACACTAATGTGCCCCGCCACACCATTTAAGTACCAGTGATTTCAACGCACTGTGAAATCCTGGCCCATTCTCCTATCAGTGAGTTTCATTTGTTCACAAAAGTGGGAAAAAAATTTGAACTGATACATCGCTGGAAATGACCCCTTATGTCAAATGTCAGTGTTTTAGTGTAAATTTAATGTCTTTGTTTCACACCCAGGTTTGAGAGCAGGGCTACGGTGGTAAACTGCAGCTGTATTTTAACAGTTGTTTCTTCTACCTGTAATGATAAAAATCATGAATAAGTCATTTAACTGACATCCAAATCTGGTACTGGCGATTTTATTATCCAACTTTACCTCAGTTGTATGGCATCGATTCTTCCCAAGAGGTACTGATGCAAATGGATCTCTTTAAGTATATTTATACTGATACGTATATATGCATATATTTACTGACTGAATTAATAAATGGCACATACTGAACCAAATATTGCATATCCTTGTTATATTTCTTAACCTTCATTCTGGTACAGATTTTTGTTTAATTAATGTTCTACCAACTGTCAAATCCTTTAATGTAAATTGAAGAAGAAATAAAGCATGTGAAGATGTTAGTAAAGAGTGACTAATTATACACCAACTGCTTTTTATTTTATCATATTTATGTGCTGGGGAGTGAAGCAGCTGTGGAGGTTTAAGAATATGGGTTGGAGTGGCCCTTGGCAGTTGTGTGATTAGTAGGAATGTTATGTTTTACAGTGTAGGTGTTTGTAACAAAATGAGAGGTAGGAGTGACTCCAAAATCCCTCTAATAGTTTTCAAGATAATAGACATAAGAAAAGGACTGAGTTCAGGCTAAATGACCTTGAACTTTGACTTCACCCCAAAATGTTATCACTTCAGCATTGAGTAAAAGTTGACATTTGTGCAGTCTGGTAGAAATCCCAAACAATGTTGGTATCTATCACAGGTTATATGCTCACAAACTAGGGTTGAACATGAGACCCAATGACTTTTGACCTCTGGATGTTATCAGTTCATTTCTGAGTCAGTGCTGGTGCAGAGTTAGACAGAAGTCCCTCAAAATGTTCTTAACATTTTTGCCTTCACAAGAGTAACTAGCACATCATCTGCCCACACATCCATTATCCATTATCTCTTCCTCCTGTTCCCACCTGGGTTAGGGGGCAGCAGCTGATGAAAGCTGTAGGTGGGATACACCCTGGACTGGTTGTCCCTCAATCACATGGCTGTCAGGGCAATCATATTCACACCCACGGACAGTTTAGAATCCCCCTAAACTTATAAACCTGTCTGTAAGAGGAAGGCCTAGTGAGTAAAATAAGCTCACACATGCACAGGAGAACATGCAACCTCCATGGAGGACAGCCCTGTCAGAGCAGAGGTATGATTATATAAAGTGTGTTATGCAACAGTTTATTTAGACGTTGTACTCTGAAGAGGTATTCCATAAGTGGCAATACAGGAGCACCATCACAGGGACTTACACATTCAAACCAATCTGCATCAATCAGGAGTTCTGAGTGGGCTTGTTATGGATTTTTATTCTGAACTGACAGTGTTTTTATTCAGAAATCAGTCTCATCACACAATCATACAATAGACTCTTATGCCTCTGCTGTCATTAAAAATATCATACAAGTAAATGTTTGTACCATCAAGCTGACGGTCTTTTGTAACCATGGATACTGGTTTCTTTTTCCGTCAAACTTCTCCAAACCCCAGAGATGGTTGGGCGTGGAAAGTGCTGTGGATCAGCAGTTCCTGAAAATCTAAGACAAGCCCGAAAACAACAGCTACACCATGTTCAAAGTCACTTCATCAACCTTTCTTCTCCCTTCTGATGATCTGTCTAACCTTCAGCAGTTTGTTTCTTGAAATGCATTGAGTTGCTGCATTGTAACTGGTTGAAAAGCTACTTGCATCACAGAGTAGTTGAACAAGTGCATTTATGTTTATTTAAAACTAAATTAAAAATACAATACAATGGCTTGCAAATCCTTTGTGACCTATATTTATTCTAAGACCAAATATTTAATGTTCATACTTATAAACTTTTTTTTTTTTCAAATATTCAGTCCTTTTCAATTTTGCCTGAAACACATTTAAAAAACCTGTGACTGAGGCATGTTAACTACTGTGTTACTTTATCTTTCCTTTTAACAACACAACACAACAAGGAATTTTGCACTGAGGACACTAGTTGTTGAAGATTTCTCTGCATACCCTGAATCTTTTGATTGATCTTTTCATCATCAATCTTCTGTTGATGATGAAATCCTGAATTTCCTTGCAATTGAGAAATGTTGTTCATAAACTGTAGAACTATTTGCTCATGTAGTTGTTTACAAAGTAATGGACAAAATGCTAGCCTTGCTCGTGAATGACTGAGCCTTTTGTAGCTGTCACTTCCATCCATGACTCTCACCTGTTTACAGTTAGCCTGTACACCTGTTAAATGTTCCAAACAGGTTTTTTTTTTCTTTATAGCATTTCTCAACTTTCCCAGTCTTTTGTTGCCCTTGTCTCAACTTTTTTGGAACACCTTAAAGGCATAAAATTCAAAATAAATGAATATTTGTCATTATGTTCTCAACAGATTTAAAACATATGGTCCATGGGGTGCTGGTTTGGTGGCGTGGTTAGCAACAATGCACGTCCCATATACGTGCTTCTGTTGGTCAGGGTTCGAGTCCGGCCTGTGACCAGTTTGCGAAGTGTCTTCCCCTACTCTCTTACCCCCTTTCACGAGCCTATCCACTGTCATTCTCCTGTCAATAAATGCACAAAATGCCCCCCCCCCCCCAAAAAAAAATAAAAAAAATTAAAAATATGGTTCAATAGCAGATGTAACCACTCTGACACTGAGACATCGTCCTTGACCTAAAATGGTGCCTTATTCTCTCTCACCAGTTCATCGTAGTGACGTACATTTTGGCCTTCATCTGGCTAATCGTCTTCGCCTTCTCCGCCATCCCTGTTTACTTCTTATTCAACATGGAGCAGACTTGCCACACAGTCAACATCCTGGCTGAAACCACACCTAGCATCAATCAGCACGGCTGGATCTGCATGGACGCCAGGCAGTACGGTGAGATGTTCTTGTACTGACTGACCGGCCAGTCCACATGAGGAGAATCTTAATGTACCAGTGAGGAAGACACAGGGGGATCGGGGGAAAAACTGGTGGAGAATAAGTAACACAATTATGGGGATAACTACATCTTCATCTTTATTTATTTGCTGCTGTTCTCTCTGATATGCTGCGTGTGAGCTGGGACTGTAATCTGTCATAACTCATCATGATTCAGCGACAGTCAGAGGTACTTACGTCATCTCTTCATTTAAGGTCTGCTCCCGTGGAACGCCATGCCCGGAAAAGCTTGTGGGATGACCTTGGCATCTATTTGCAAAACCAGAGAAGTGAGTAGATGAGTCTGCTGGAACGGTTTAAAATTTTGTTCTGGCATCCTCACATTAAAACCACTGAGCAGCATCAATATGAAATATCTTTTGAATGACTGACAGATGGTTGGGAGAGTTTGTGTCTTATGAAATGACACAGGTATGCATGTGATGAGTTTAATTCTTTGAGTAAGTATGTACCTAACTGTGTGCATACATGTTTTACAGTTCTACTTCACCTATGACCTCTACATCGCCGCGTTTGCTGGCGCTGGAGTCACTCTCTTAGCACTGGTGAGCAACTGTTTTGACATTTAACTTCCTCTTCTTCTTCCTCCTATTTTTGTTAGACTAGGACTCTGAGGGAGTAAGACTGTGTTGGTCAGGCTTAATATTTGATTATGGTGAGATAGTTTTTTAAAGGTCAGACCAACCAAATTACAAGAGGACATGAAATATTGAAGTACATGAGGGATGCACATAGTTAAGGGTTCAGGGATGGCTGTAGCTGCAAGTTAAAACAAGGTTAAAGTTATTACAATCAACTTTATGAAACCTCAATCCTTAAACAATAACATCTTGGGGGGGGGGGGGGGGGGGGGGGGGGGGGGGGGGGGGGGGGGGGGGGGGGGGGGGGGGGGGGGGGGGGGGGGGGGGGGGGGGGGGGGGGGGGGGGGGGGGGGGGGGGGGGGGGGGGGGGGGGGGGGGGGGGGGTGTGAGCTGAATAAATAAGTTGTTATATATAACAATCCAAAGGCAGCTTCACTAGGAGTATAAAAAGGTGATAATTCATATATTCTGTGTGATCTTAAATAATGTTTAGTTTTTCAACGTATAGATATAATCAATTTAAATTACAGTCAAATAGAACAACATATGCTTAAAGCACACTTTTAAATGTGTGTTATGAACATGACCATTGGAGTAGGATATCTCTGGTGTCTTAGGGACTGTTTACACAAGGCCTAAAACGGTCAAATCCGATAAGTTTTGATTGCATTTAGGCCTTGCGTTTACATGGGACCTCTTTGCGGATTGCCTAAATCCATAAACTTTTGAATCCAGGCTCCAGGGTGGAGCTTTTCAATCCATGAAGCACCGTGTAAACCCATATCAGAGCGTCTCAGGGTGAAATGCTGACGTCAACACATGGGCAGTACTCTTTCACATGAAGGCTGCGCACGCATACCAGAAATAACAACAGTTTTGTCCTTCTACCGAGTAATATGTGTGCCGCTTACCGTGCTCGGTTTGTTATCCAGACAAAACTATCTGACAGAACTGTCCAATTTGTTGTCCAGGAAAGAAATTCCTGCGTCTTTGTGCATCCCCTCGCCATTTGTGGTTTGTGAAAAGTTTTTTCTTCGTATTTGTATTGTAGCAGCGCTGTTTCTCTGCTAACCTACATCACCATCTACTGAACCGGCCTGCATACTACAGCTGTTTCATTCGTCTCCAGCGTCTCCATCTGAACGCCGATCGACTTTGAATACGAAGGAAATTCTTTGCGTTTTAAGTCCGGTTGTCCAAGTAAACGTAGCCTTATTTATAGAGTCCCTGGTTCACACCCTAGTTTGGATCAAGCAACTGAAAGGGACATAATAAACTTGAATACAGCAAAAGCATAATGCAACCCTGTTGGATGAGTTATTATCAGAATACGGAAAACTGTCGATCTGCCGATCTTACACTGTTAACAAACCCTTCCCAGACCCAGATCCAAATTCAAACCATCAAAATCTAATCCCTTCTCCCATGTGCCATGATCAACAGTCCTTAAAATGTATTCAAAATCCATTGAGAAAGAATTGAATCATTAGTCAGAAGTAGGAGCCATGGGTGTTTTGGCCACACTTTTGGAGATCTCTTGTGATGTTGTCCATGTTTTTATTTGGTCCCTAAGTGACCAAACATCAGTACTTTTGAAAGTTCTTCTCAAAGAATCCTTATTGGATTTTTAGCATGCCTATAAACCCTCTGTTTCAGCCCTGCTCAGAATGGTATTTTTTAATGTTTATCTTCATAAGCTGTGTCTAAACACACCTCTCTAAAGAAGTGGATGTGGCTTTGGCATGGACTGTGCTCCCAAGTTTTCTGTGGCTGTGTAGATATATCTAGGCGTGTCAGGTAATGTCTTCAATGGGAGGAGATATTTCCCCTGATGGCATCATTGTGGGCGCATTTCAAATAGACTGTTTTAGCACATATCTTATAAGAGGTGAAAAAGCAACATTGGGAGAGAAGAATTTTTCTCATGCTCAGGAGGTCCAAATAATGTTTACATATTATGTGACTGTAAATGTTGTCCCTTTCAGTTCCTGTACATGGTTGCCACCACCTACAACTACGCTGTGTTGAGATTCCTGGGCAGGAAAGGTATCCGCTAACCGCATCACCTCCATCCCCATGAACCCGTCCTCTTACTGCTGGATGGAGAGTCAGCTCATGCAGCATTTCCATTCGTCCTCTGGGAAACAGCCACCTCCAAAGCTTAAGTATTTCTGTAGACGTGTCCTATAACAGACATGATTTTTTATGATGAACAACAGACAGAGAGATGAAGATTACTCTCATCCGGCAGATCCAAGTCCTCCCTTCAGATGATTCTCCTGGCTTTGTTGTTCATTTTCTCCCTCGCAGGACGTATCTCTCATTTGAGTTTTTTTGTGAAGCTTCATTGGTGCTGATGCTGTTGTCAGATTGTGATGTACAACGTTTCATGAATAATTAAGAATGATGACAGCTCGCCTTACAAATCATAACCATGTATCCTCCACCCAGAGTTTACTGATGCATAGATTTGATCCTGATTTTACTGCAGCCTCATTATCAACTAAAGAAAGTGAAACTGAATGTACCAAAGTTCTGTTTGAGGGGTTTCATATCCCCTCTGTGCTTTTACTCACAACACATGCACTTTGTACTCACTTATAATGCATCTCTGCTTTCCTCGAACTGGGAACAAAAGACGCGTGTCCATTATTTTGGAGCCTTTTTTCATTTTCTTTTTCATTTTTTTTAGCTGGTGCTTAAAATAAGCCGTTTTATGTTACCAAGGTGTTGATGCTTTCATAATGTGCCTCCAGGTGATTTCTTGTGTGTGTTTGCTCATTTGAAATTAAGGCTGATTAAACCATTTAAATCTGAGGCAATAATCTGTGGTTTTATTTCAATCATGTACACAGTGTTAAAATAAAATAAAAAATCGGAGTGTTTCAAATGAACCTTTTATCACAAAATCTCTCTCCCCCTGACAATGCACCATGTCCCAAAAAACCCTTTCATGATGGGAAGGCAGTGTTAAGGCAGCAGTAGTGACTTTCTCAGTCCAAACAACACATTAATCACACAACGCTTTGGGTCTTTTCTGATGACATATTTGTCCCAGTTAGGCTTTAGGTCTTGAGAGCTTTTGCAAAGCAGCCATCACATTGGATCACTTGCTTATGCAAAAACATGGGGGTCAGCAAATCTCCCAGGGCTTTAGCACACACTCCGCACTGCAGATGGAAAAACACTCAACATTAGCATTATGCAATGACAAGAGCCTGTCACATTCATCACACAGCAACAGAAATATATTGTATGTTTCCTCACAGGAGGAGAGGACGCACCTTAAGGCAGTCAGGGTGGCACCTCACCAGAGGTTCACTGAAGCTGATCTTCACATTTCCATCAATTAATTGGTCGCAGAATGAACAGAAAGGTATGCCGTCACTAAGGAAGACAGAGACAGAGTCAATACAAAATTACCCATGTGTATGATCTGTGTATCAATACCAAAAGTAACTTTCATATTTAATTAACACACCAGGGACAACATTCAAACAGTGAAAAAAAGACTGAAATAAATATCCTTCATTAGATAGAAGAGCAGATTGGCATCACATGATTAATAGTGGCTGTTTGGTTATTTGTAATGCCTGTAAATGCAGCAGGAGTGAGGTAAATGAAGGACCAGTTTGTCATAAATGTCAGTTACATCACAGCAGTGATGTACGCAAAGAGATGGCAGGAAGATTTACAGAGGCAAATATAAGATGTAGCTTAAATACTTGGTTAAAGGTGAAAAATACACTGCCTGGCAAAAAAATGCCACCAAAAAACAAGGTCACACACTAATATTTTGCTGGTCCACTTTTAGCTTTGATTAGCAAGAATTTGCTGTGGCATTGTTTCATTAAGCTTCAGCAATGTCAAAAGACTTGTCACAGATCATAGCATTGTCCCCACAGGCTTGTACAGTAGGCACTAAGCATGATGGGTGTATCACTTCAACTGCTTCTCTTCTTACCCTGATGCTCCCATCACTCTGGAGCAGGGTAAATGTGGACTCATCAGACCACATCACCTTCTTCCAGTCCTCCACAGTCTAATCTTTATTTTCCCTAGCATAACGTTTTGCCTTACACCAAGGTTTATATGTTGGTGACTGCTAGGGTATGTTCACAATCACTGGTGTTTAAAAAACATGTAGTATTCTTAAACAGAGTGCCCCCAACAGCTTTATATTCTCTTCTTTTCCTTTGTGGATTCATTCTACGTTCCTGATTGACAAGTCATAAGCCCATGGGCTGAAACTGATGTTGAAACAATGGTATGATGTCACACTAGCAGGTCTATTCAAGTGGTGAAGGCAACAATAAGGTTTAGACAGTGCTGCAAATGGGAAGAAGGAGAAGTCCTAATGCCACAGATTTATTGGCCTGTTCAAAGAGGTGCTCTATTACACACAGGGGACCCGTTATACACTACAGAGCACATTTCCAAATATAAGTATGATATGGGCTCTTCCAAACAAAATACAGACACTTTTAAATTGTAGAAAAACAATAATTTGCTTACATTGTTTTAACATTCTTTATAGAAATTTGAGTAGTTAACAACAAGCAAATGCAATTAATGGCAGTGTTTGATATCTTTGCCACTGGGTGTTCTGATGTAAAGAGTAACAATGTTTTATAGTTACTTCCAGACCTGTAAGTCTCTGGTTGACACACTTAAAGAGCCGATATTTTGGTTTTTGAATTTTTTACTGCCCTTACAGTGTTCAACATGTCTCCTGCACATGATAGAGCACTTCAATGAACAAGACAAGTCTGCAGCATGAAGGCTTCCTTCTATGTGCCACCAGCAGCTACCTTGAAAGATTCAGATCACAACCAAAATGTACTGACGTCTCCCTTGTGCCACAACCAACATTTCCTGAAAATGTAATCAAAATCAGTCGAAACTAACTTAGTATTCGCTAAAATGTGAAAAACTGCCCTACCTATCATGTTAAGAAGTCAGATCACCATCAAAATCAAATCAGTTTCTGTTTGGTCCATTTCTGACCCATCCAACATTATCCGGTTAAACAAACAAACAAACACCTGAAAAAACATAACTGCCTTGGCAGTGTTATCTACAGTTAGCTGACCATTAGTTTTATTCACAAAGGTCAAAGTGTATTCTAATTTCTGGACCTGCAATTACAAAAACAGCAAACTGAGTCAATCTAAAAATCAGTTTCAAAATAAAGTTACTTGATCTTACATTGTTTCCTTCAGAATATAAACTGGTGGTGGTTCCTCCTCAAGCGTTTGTGCCTCTTCAGTGCTATAAAAAATAAAGAAAACACAGAAAGAAGAAAGGGGGGAAAGTTAGTCTTAGCATTGACTCATTTCTCAAGTCACCTTAGCTTTTTCAATGCTTTAATTTTTTCAAGTCCTTTTTCTAATCAGTTCTTTTACTTTTACTGCTTGTTTTGGAATGTATTGCACTTAGTTACATTTGTCATAGCTTCTGAGCACTGAATAAAAAATTTATAAATAAAAAAAAATGAACAAATGAATGCTTTCGATCACGTCATTACACGTCACTAAAATTTAACAAAAAGACTGATATGAAGTTTCTTTCACAAAACTCATAACTGTTAAATATTTAAAACCTTAATGGCAGTTTTTTATACATGCCATCATTACAAGACTGTTTCATATTTTGGGTCACATTTTGGAACCTAAAGTACTGCAGTGTAGTGCAAACATTTTTATGTTACAAGCAAAAAAAACATATATTTACAGTTACATTTAGGTGAGTAAACATCTAACTTTTTAGTGTATCTAGATCTGGTTTCTGTATTTATTTAGTCAAGTACAGTGTGCTTATGTAAAAGTACTGCACAGAGTTTATGCATCATTTCACCAGTATCCTCAATGTGATACATCTTACAGTTTTGATCAGTCACTTTGGTTCATTTCTCAGATCAGAATCGAAATTCTCAAAACTACTTCTTCAACTTTCACATCATTATGTCACTTGTGTACATCAAGAAAGAAGTGTTTCTTTTCTTTTAACAAGTTGCAAATGCTTTGGTACATCCATGAAAATGACTATGTACAATTCTCTGCCTTTTCTTACATTATCAGTTGCTTTTCTCATGTTGATCAAATATATTATAATTGGTCTCTGTTGAATAGTCTCACCCCACACAGCATTTAGGCATTAGCTCACCCCATGAGTCTTTATATGCAAAATGGCTGAACAAGTTGTCATAACATGTCAAACATATGTCTATACATTTCCATTAGACTTTTTTCTCAGTCTGTCCTGAATTAATAAATTGCTCCCAGGTGAGTCTTGTCTTTCTCTAATGAAGGGAAATGTGTGAAGCATTAGATCAACCAGCTTTCTGAAACAGCTCGAAGATGCATTTCTACCTTCATCTTTTTCTTTGTGCTATGCAGTGCTGCCTTTTTCTTTTTGTATCGCAATAACATGTCAACAAATTACAGAAAAAACAATAAAAGTGTAAAACTCTCTTGCAATCAATCTCCCACATACACTTAGGTCTAATCTATGATTTACTAGAATTGTTAGAAAAATGAATTATCTTCAACGAAACACTGCTTTATTGACACCATGACATATCAATTAGTCTTCTCCATACACAATGACCCGAAGACTTATTATTCTGATGGCACTGACATCTCATTGACACAGACATTTACTTTTGAGAGGTGAACTAAAAAGTTTGGGCAAGAGACTGGCTTTTGCAGGTAATCCATTCTGTTTAGCTATTTGTAAGAATTGTTTTGAGAAATGCGCTTACTGTTTTGGAAATGTTGAGGATAACTCGAGAAATTTACCAAAGCAACTGAGAAAAACTGTAACATAATAACTGATGTAAAATATTATACATTGACTGTTTGTCGGCGCTCTGAATGGTTCACAAACAAACCAATCAGAGTCAATGAGCCCCTCTGCAAATCAGCCATTGGTGGGTTACTCAAATACAGTAAACTTTGTGTTGCTAGTTTGTTTGTTTGTTTGTTTTGCTTTTTTGAATGCATTGAGTTGAAATTGTTCTCCTACTTTTGTCACTTCAACATTGAAAATCTGGAAGAAAGCTCACCTACACTTGAAAGTCAGAAAGCACAGTGAAATATAAGGAATATGTGGTGTTTTGAAAAAGTTTTGCAGAAATATTGAAAGCATTTTGTTGAAGTGAATAGCCACAGCTTGAAGTAGGGCTGGGTTAAAAAAATCAAATGAATCAATTTTAATCAATTTCCATTTAAATGGTTCATAATCAATCCATAAAATCCAAAGATCGATCTTTTAACGTGGGTAGTTTTTTCTTCATTGGACTGTCCGAGAAGCAGCCTATGGTATCAACTCTGCTAGTTTCGCGTTTAGCGCTGCTTTCCTCTGAACAAGATCTCGTGAGATGTTACTGCAAGCAGTCAAAAAAACATGTCGGAAGCGAGTAGCACTACAGGGGCACCACCTGAGAGTTTAAAAGTTGACGTTTGGACATATTTCAGATTTAACAAGCTTGAAAGAAAAGACAAGTTGGACAAAAAACAAGTAACTTGCAGAATGTGCATTAATGCATATCATTAATATGTGATTAATGTAACTGCTTTGGGTTCAGTTCTTAATGTAAAAACAGTTTTAATAATGTACCAGGTCAAAATGTCATTTACAGCATTATTTTTACTGAGATAACCCAGACTGAACAAATTTTGAATTGTGAATCGAGTTGATTTGAGACCTCTTAATATCGAATTGAATCGATCCAGAAAATCTGAATCGATACCCAGCCCTAGCTTGAGGTACGATTAGATTATATTACCAGAGATGTTTTAGTTTTTCCTAACATCCATATAGATCTTGAGTTTCCTTTAAGCTACTGTAGTTTTGCCTTTATCATTTTGCATAGGTCAATTTTTTAAAGAATCAATTAACAAAATGTGTTTTTTAAAGGTTGTAAAAAAAAACTAGCTATTTTCAAATGTATAAGTGTAAGAAAGGCCAGCGACAACAGATTTTTTCTCTTTCTGTAAGTTTTACAAATGGTCAACTATTACTCTGTTGTTAAATTCTGTAACTTGGATTGAATATCATGCTACGTTGTCACTTAGTGAATCAGATAACTGTTTGACTCACCATATAGCTCCTTACTTGAAGTACTTTTTCTTTTACTTGAGTAGATTCATGAAGTACTATTTATTTGCACTTGAGTAAACAGTAAACAGTATTTTACAGTGTTAAACAGCATTTTGTATTAGTTCATGTTGATTAATGCTTACTCACATGTTAGCGTCAGGCTCCTGGATTGGTTTTGTCTCCCCTGTGGGAGCATCTATTGGATCTGCTACAGGCTCAGGAGCAGCCTCTTCAGCAGGTATCTCCACATCCAGAGCATCTGTCAGTTCAATGATTCTGTGGTTCGACTTGTTCTCTGTAATTTCAACATCTGGAGCTGTTCGAGGTTCAGGAGCATCCACCACAGGATCTGCAGGAGTGGACTCAATGCTTTGCTCAACAGCAGGCTGGATTTCACATTCAACCACCTCCACAACAGTGGGCTGTAAAACTGGTTCGGCTGAGACTGCAGGTTCGACTTCACTCTCCACCGGCTTCACTTCAGGTTCAGTATCATCTATCACTTCTATGACTCTGTAGGTCAACACATCCTGAGCATCCTCAACATCTGGAGCTGCTGCAGGTTCTGTAGCTTCAACCTCAGGAGCTGCAGTGATCTCAGGGGTTGCCTCAGTGCTTTGCTTGACAAGAGTGCGGACTTCACATTCAACTACTTCTCCAACTGTCTGCTCCACTGACGCTGCAGGCTCAGCCTCAACATCCACTGGCTTCACCTCAGGTTCAGCAGCAGTTTGAGGGGCTGATACAGACACAGCATCTGCAACTAAGTCAGGAACTGCCTCCACATTAACCTTTTCTTGTGCAGCTTCAGTCGCATCAGGAGTCTTAGCTGGTGACACCACAGAAACCTCAGTTACAGCTTCAACAGTTTCCTCGACAGCCACCTCTTCTCCTTTCTCACAGTTCTCCTCAGGAGCAGCTTCAGCAGCTTGAGTGGGTGATTCAGACGCAGCTTCTGCCAATAACTCAGCGGCTGTTTCAACACTTTCTTGGAGAGCAGCCTCCTCTGCTGGCACGGCATCAGTTGCATCAGTCTTGTCGGATGATGACTCCACTGAGACCTCGGCCACAGCTTGAGTAATTTCTTCTGCAACCTGTTCTGGAGGACTGCTCTCCTCCATAGACTGAACTGCTGGTTTCACTGATGCTTCCTCCACAGTTGTTGCATCAGCTGGCTCAGGTTCAGATGATGGTTCTTCAAGTGGAGCTACAACAGGTACTTCAGCTGAACCCTCCACCTGCACTGCAGCAGAAGTTTCCAAAACAGGACCATCCACCTGAGCTTCAACAGCGAGGCCGGCTTCTTCTGTAGGTTCTTTTGTTTCTTTAACTGTGTTTGAAAATTTCTCTGCTGCTTCATCTGTAGAGATCTGTTGTGCATTTTGGATACACTCTTCTACAAGAACTTTAGCAGCCACCTCAACTTGTTCTCCATTTATATGCTTAGTTGATGAATCTGCATCTTTTATTTCTGCAGCTGTGCACACAGCTGCATCTTCCACAGGAGAAGCTTGTTCTGCCTCTCCATTCTGAACACATTCCTCTACAAGTTCTGCAGCAGCAACAACATGTTCTCCACTTATTTGCTCAACTGGCACATCTGCACTTGCCTCCTTGGTTTCTGCAACTGTCACCTGTGGCACGGTTGCATTTTCTGTGGGAAGAACTTGTTCTGCTTCTCCATTCTGGATGCATTTTTCAACAACTTCTGCAGCGGTCTGGATGTGTTCTCCATTCACCTGCTCGACGGATACATCTGCACCTGCTTCCACGCTCTCCACAGCTGTGTTGGAAACTGAAACATCTGTTTGTGCCTCATCATTTTTGACAGCTTGCTCTTCAGGTGCTTGAGGTCTGTAAGAGAAGAGAAATACTTCTTCACAACTATGTTTAAGAAAAGTAGTCAGAGCTGATAGCTGGCACTTGTGACAACAGTGTGTTTGTGATGGGAGAAAAGAGAAAGTTAAAGGAGCATTCAGGCTAAATCAGAAAACCATGCTGTTGGAAAGAAGGGGGTGACTATTATTTGCCTTTTTTGAGCTGTAGATATTATGCAATGTAGGATTGTCACATTGTTTGGTAACACATGAACTTTTATGAAAAAGACGTCAATTTGATGTTAAAGATTGATCAAGATTTTGACAACCATGATAAGGCTCATACAAGTTTCAAAAGAAAGGGATTATGTTTTTTAAAAGGCAATCATCAAATATTTGAGCACTGTTTGCTCTTTGAAAAGTTTAAACAGCACTAGTGTGACTGTGAATAGTATTGGAAACATTTTAAATACTTTTCTTCTCTGATAGCCCTTGTCCACTTTGCTTAGGTACTTCTTTGGCACATTGCATCAACTCTGTGTCCTCTTTCTAAAAGAACATAGAACAGTTGAGGATTGTCACTATGCTGTTTTTTTTCCACTCTTGGCTAAAATTCAATAAACTACACAGAGCTCTTGGACCTATCTACCAAAATGTAAAAGTACGTTTTTATGATTCTCTCCTCACAGAGGCAGAGCTGATCAAAATCTCTGTAGCTTAATGTATTTACTGTTAGAAATTAACCTCTTACAACTACATCTCAGACCAAACTCACTACTGAACTATGCCTTAAAGTAAAAATATGAGGATAATGAAAATATCGTACCAACTGTTGAGGGTATTTGGATTTAACCTGGATAAAAGAATCTGGACACTTTAAAAATGTGAATTGCATAACCAATTTGAGACAATTAAGCTTTTAGAAAAATTAGCCATGTGCAACACTGTTAGTTATACTCTTCCACAAGACCTTTTATGAAAAAAAAAAATTATCCAGAGAACAAGAATTCCTTTTTCCGTGTAGTTTGTTGCTTTATATATATGTACATATATGTCCTGCATATACTTTTAAACTGGGAAATATGAATAAACTCTACTTTCATTTGCAGTTTTGGTGTTGTTGTTAAATTTAGGCATCACATTTTCTGTTAGATATTAAAAAACAGACTAAGCTGGCTATCAGGTGCCCAATTTTGAATTTGTGGTCTCCGTTTACTCACAATAATGTGAAGACAATTCATTTTTAAGTTTACTCATAATTACAATCAGAAGATAGATAGATAGATAGATAGATAGATAAATAGATAGATAGATAGATAGATAGATAGATAGATAGATAGATAGATAGATAGATAGATAGATAGATAGATAGATAGATAGATAGATAGATAGATAGATAGATAGATTAGATAGATAGATAGATTGATTGATAGATTGATAGATAGAGTTGAGGATGACTGAGTAAACCACTGTTGCTCTTCTAAGAGCTATCATCAGATTGCTGGCTTTTTTACTTACAGTAAAGAGGAGATGTTCCAAATATTGTTTTAGCTAACTTCCTGGGTGTTCCAGATTGCTTAAACCACCCTTGCGTATACTTACTTTGCTTCTTCTGTGGTCTTTGGTGTTGGCTGCACTTCTTTGGGTGAAACATCAACATTTGTCTGATTAGTTGAACTGCTGGAATGATGGAAAGAACATAATTAACTTTCAAAATATGTTTACCATGTGATTACCAAATCTGTAAGTATTTCTTCAGATGTTCAAACCCCCAGACATTAGACAGTTATTGCTCAAATTGTTCTTCATTTAGGTGTCATCACAATTTGATATCAACAGCCAAACTGAACACACTGTGGAGTGGGCTCTGTGAATCATCTTTGAATTGACAGAATAAGAGCAAGGAATCTGCCTTGAAATGGGCCTTGGCGTGAATAAGCTTCCAAAACTCTGGTAAGTCATTTCTTGTTGCTGATTTCATCATTATCACACTATAAGCTCTGATTCCAAAAGTTCATTTTTCAGCAGCACTGTGTTTAGAAGAGTGCCTCCTTTGTTAAAAGCCTCAGAAGTTTAGCAACAGGTTAAAAACAAAAACACAAATAGGATTGTCAAACACATGCTTTTCCAACATAGCATAATATGAACATAATATAATGAGCATAATAAATCAAAGAAAAAGAAGATTATAAGATGAATAGTAAAACACATAAGCCAGGCTACATTGATTGATGAGGTAAATTTGAAGCTGATAAATAGAGCATGTAATGTCAACATAAATCTAATAAACCATGTAAATGTCACTAAACATGTTGCCTTTATGTAAAGGAATGGGGCTCTTTAGTTGGAAATGAAATAATTTTGTTAAGACTGAGTTAGTCTGTTTATGTGAACAGTGTAGACAATAGTAAATTAGGCCTGCAGTCCCAAAACATCCTAATAGTGATGAATTTCAGAATCAGTTACATGGTCAGGCTTTACTTGTTTACAGCAAAAGTAGGAGACAGTGTGGTGCATTTTGAAGTGACCAAAACTGATGGTCCAAATGAACCCGACTGGTAATGGTGTCACTGTCAACATAGTGCCAGAACAAGCTGTCCTGACAAAAAACAGAACAAGAAGTATCAGTATTGTCGGTGTTGAATGACTCAGTGGTTGCCAACCTTTTCTCTTAAGAGCTCCCACTGCTTTTTCTTATGATAGTATGAGTCTCCTACCCCCATATTTATTATTATTATTGTTATTATTATTATCATTATTGTTGTTGTTATTTTATTATTATTATTATTATTGTTGTTGTTGTTATTTTATTATTATCATTATTATTATTATTATTATTATTATTATTATTATTGTTGTTATTATTATTATTATTATTATTATTATTATTATTATTATTATTATTATTGTTGTTGTTGTAGTTGTTGTTTTATTATTATTTATAATAATAATAATATGAGGCCTTTGGTTTTATCTGTAGAGGGATCAAAAACCTTGATTAAGAGAAAATGTAAGGATGTGTTTTAAGCACAAAAAATATTACTTTAACAATGAACGTACAATTTGTTTTGCTTCAATTTAATTTAATTTTTCAAACTTTTCAGCTGAACCACATTGAAGCCGCAGTTTCAGGGTTTACAGGTTGTCAAAAGTAGAGCCAACACAACTGATGAATATAAGTATATGCTTTTAAATCAAATGTTAAAGAATTCCATAATTTGTTTTAGAGTAGTGCAAATGGATGTTTAAAATCAAATTTCCTTCTATGATCCCTATTTTCTGACGAAAAAGCAAAAAGGATCATTTTTGTAAGATAGTTTCTGGCACTGTTCTGCCTCTTACCTTAAACATAACTTATTAAGTCTCACTCAACAATGTCTTAAAGTTTAATGAAACCCGACTTTTCTGTAAATGTGTATTTGGCACGTTACTCATAAGTATGAGGTGAAGACATCACTCTTATTTTTCAACAGGAACCTCGGTGCTTTTATTTTGAAGGTACTCATACTTGTATCCGGTATACTTCCTGCTTTGCTATGAAGCGGCGTTAGCAACCTGATGCTAAGCAGGTAAGTGAGCTGACTGGAGAAACTTAACCGCGTATTTTAAACCCTCTGTTTCGACATAATAATCTGGGGTAACCTAAGCAGGAAACCTCCGTTTGTTTTTGTGCTTCTGAGCTTTTTCTCTCGGAAAAATCACCAAACTCAGAGCTGCTGTTTACAAACAACAACCTCTTCACGCGCTCACCTGAAAACGACGACGATACCTGACTTTACATCTCAACACGTTTCTCTTCCTTAAAAAGAGCTTCAACTGCGACAAAAAAAGGACAACAGCTGGACTGTGATGAGCAAACAGTCATTTGTTGCTAATGTTGTACATAAAGTGCATTCTTCCCACAGATATGAAGGATTATAATGACAGTGTTATGGATACGCCATACTGACCATTGTGTTAAATAAGGGTTAAAACATTCAGGATTTGAGATTTAAAACTAATGTCAGACACATCAACATTAAAGATTAATCAATGACAGTCACACACTTCACAGCATCCAGAAAGTCAGTGTCATGGCTTTTGAAGAATAAGCTTATTAACTACAAAAATATCAAAGTTATTATTTCACCTTTTAAGCAACCTTTAATTACATTGTCATTTGAAGACACGGATACAGGACAATAAGGCTTGAAGAATTAGAGACTAGGGCTGAACGATTTGAGAAAATAATCTAATTGCGATATTTTCCCCCAATTTTGCAATTGCTATTTACTCTGCGATTGTTTTAATGTTCCTCATCTTATGTATTCTTAAACAAACATGCGCAGTAGATCGTTTTATAGTATAACCAATATGACATTAAATCAATCTAAGGATAAAAGATTTGAGAAAAAGTGGAGAAGTGAAGAACAGAAGCAATATAGGTATGAAATTGTAAAAACTGTGTAAAAAAAAAAATAGTACGAAAGCAGAAAAAAAGTTAATAGGTGCAAAATAGGTGTGAAATTGCAAAAAAAAAGCAAAGGTGACTAAGAAACATTGATTATAGCAGCAAAAATAAGATGAATGGGAGCAAGATAGGCCTAAAGTTGTAAAAACTGGGTTAAAATAGGTTAAAATAGGCATGAAATTGCAAGAAACTACAACACATTGCCAAAATGTTCAACACGTTTTGGGTTTAAAATATAGCACTGTCTGCGATTTGAAAATTGCAACAAGCCAGATTGCGATTTAATCCAATTTGCAATTAACTGTTCAGCCCTATTAGTGACATCCTTCAAATCACTTCTTCGAACTCACCATAGACGTTTTTTTTTAATCTGATGTCAGTTTAATTCACATGATTTCCTATTTAAGTATTTGTATATCTGGATTTTGTCACAGCTTCCTCCACTCTTCTTAATCATTTCTTTGCCAACTCTGTCAGCCATCTATTTATGATCATGTTGTTTTTTCATCCTTTATTTATCTGTTTTAATGTTTCAAAGCCATTTTATCTCCACTGATGTGACGTTGTCTTCCTTAATATATTGTCTCATGTTTTTTTTTTTTATTCCTAATTATATTTTTTCCTGTTAAGAAGTTTTATTGGTCTTAGTCCTAACTCTAATCATCCTGGCTGTATAGTATCCTAACTGTGCCTATGATTATCTTAATTTCTCTTGTCTGCTTTATTCTTTATTCTTGTTGATTCACTGTTTGCATGACATTCTTGCCCTTTTGTTTGATTTATTAATCATCCTGCTTTTGACCTTATTTTAATGTCTTAAGTATTATTCCCTGCCCTTAACAGCCAAAGCACTTTTTAAACATCTGCTGTAAAATGTGCTATATAAATAAAATGTCATTATTATTTGTTTCCTTGGTCAACTAGAGTTTGCTTTCAGTGTCAGGCTTATATTTTATCTTGACCTTGTGAGCTGAATGTTGTGAGTGCAACATATTTTCCTGTCTTAGAATTTATAACAATTATTCACTGAAGAAATTAAAAGGTCAACTGGTGTTACCATGCTAAATTCATATTGATTTGTGGCTTGTTAATGGAAAAGTGACACAATATATGCCTCTTTTTCAGAGTTGTTTTCATGTGTCATTTAGAAAGAGGGTCTTTGGATGTTTTAACAGCTTTAAATTTTACCTCTGCCAAGGAGGTTATTTTTTCACCAGGGTCTGTCTGTCTGTTAGCAAGATTACTCCAACACTACTGGATGGATTTACATGAAAATTTTACCAGAGGTGTGGTTTGTTCCAGAGAAGAATCCATTACATTTTGGTGCTGATCCAATCCTGATTAATGTCACAACAAAACATTGAAGTTTATGAGTCCCATTACTTAACACTGGGCAGTATTCAGCCAATCAGCACTGAAAGCTGTGCATGCAGGGTTCTACTCACAGACGCAGAGTAGAGGACGAAAGGTTTGCTGATGGAGAAAGCCCGGCGCTGTTCCTGGAGACTTGTTTTCTAAGATAAATTAAGGCAGCAGTCTCTCCTGAAATATCAATAAACACTGCAGTCCTCTGCAACTCACAGCTACTAGTAACATTACTGTGAGCCGATTAATGTTATAGAAACATGCACGGCAGCTCTGCTCACTCACAGTCCCTCCAGATGTGCCCGTTAATCACAAGAAACAAAGTTGCTGATAATATCAATACGGAAATAGTCCATCATAGCAGAAGTCTGTATTTGTGAGTAAAAACCAGACCCCCCAATTCCCCAAAGAACGAACGCACTATGCACCGAATTGCTGTGATTTTGCTTCAATTGACAGGCTGGTGACATCGCCCACTGGATCAACATCTGTACAATTTAATAATTGTACAATTTAATTGTACATCTGTACAAGCAGCAGCAAACTGGTTCAGTCAACAGGTGACAAGACCCACTACTAACTAGGTCCCTCTGTTGGATGATATTTATGTGAAGAATAATCACACTTCTTGTAGATTGATATTTTTCATTCCACAATGTGCATATAAAATAAATAAAGGACAATAATGTTGGGTGAAAATCACAGATTATGGGTTGAGCTGAGCTGCTTGGCGAAGGTCTGCGCTCTCTGAGTGCTTTTCTAGTTTGATAAGTATCAACAGAGAGGGTGTCCCAATACAACTTTTTTACCTCAGATATGATACTTATATTACAGCCTTGAGTATTGGCCAATACCGCTGTCCATACAATTTGATAACAGCAGGGATAATAGATATTTCTCTAATTTATTTTAAAGTATGGACCGTAAGAAAAGGCTTGATCAAGTGAGATTATTCAAGCAGAGAACAACAGTCAGTAATATTAGGCAAGAAAAAAACACCCAATTTGTTTTTATCCAGTGGTTCAATACATTTTAACCTTAAACATAAGAATATACTACAATAAAAATAAATAAATAAATAAATGAGAAGACCCTGATGATTAAACTCAGTAAATCCAATATAAACAAAAACATATGTTTTTAAATTGTAAAATAACCAATGTGTTTAACTTAAACTTCAGGATATTCTACAACTGAAGTAAATACATAAATAATAACTTGGGATGGACAGCTTGAATCTGAGTTTTTGTTTGGGAGATTTTAGATGAAGGCCGATATTTGGTTTTTTTTTTGGCTGATATCAGACCAATATCAATATCTGATCGGGACACCCCTACCAGAGAACCACTCGCGATTAAAAAATATTTTTTGGGGGCATTGCAGTTGTAATAAAGGAAATGTTGTAATCCTCTTACCAGAGGTGTGTTCTGGCTGCTTATTGTTGAAGCAAATTGAAATTGAAGAAAAAAAAACATTAAATGTAGATGAAATGTGAAAAGATGAAAAGATTTGAAATGTTTATAACAACCTTGTATCATACTTGTCTTTTATTTCCTTTGCCATCCTAGAAAAAATGCCTTCGAGAAATCATCTTGACAAAGTTGGTCGAAAGACAAAGAAGAAATGGACAGACGAGGCGATGGAGCGAGCGTTCATCGAGGTGAAGTCTGGGAGGTGCACGGTGAGACAGGCAGCCAAACAGTTTGGAGTCCCTAAATCTTCACTGGGAGACAGAGTGAGTGGACGGGTGACACCGGGGAGTCGCAGCGGCCCGGCTCAGCTCATAACGTCTGCAGATGAGGACTTGTTGGTGGAGTTCTCTTTGTACATGTCGAAGCACGGATTCCCCCTGACCAAGCAGCAGCTTGTGTCTTTCGCCTCATCCATTTATAAACGTCAGCACCGGAGGGTGGCCTTCTCTAAACTGGGACAGACCTGGTGGCTCAATTTCAGAAGACGTCAAGAGAAGAATATCACCATTCAGCCGGCGGACAACGTTGTCAGAGGGAGGACAGTGTGTGTGAGGAAGGAGGCAGTAGATCAGTTTTTTCATTTACTGAACACCGTTGTGGACGCCCGAGGGCTCGGAGACAAACCTCAGCTGATCTTTAACTGCAATGAGACCGGCTTTCAGCTGGGCAGGAAGAGGGTGATTCTCCCCAAGTCTGCCAGTCAGTGCTACAAGCCAACGCAAGGCCTCAGGGACCACATTTCTGTGCTGGCTTGCTTTAACGCAGCAGGAGAGGACATCCCCCCGTTTATTATCTACTCAAAGGCTTATCCAGGAGGTGTGTGCTACAAGACACAAGGCCCCCCCAACGCCCTCTATGGGTGGTCGGACTCTGGGTGTATCAACTCTGAGCTTTTCAAGAAATGGTTCCTCAAACATTTTCTTCCACACGCACCAAAAGAGCGCCCCCTTCTGCTGATTTTTGATGGCCACAGATCTCCTGTGAGCCTGGAGGTGGTGGAAGCCGCTCGTAAAGAAGACATCGTCCTCCTCTGCCTTCCCCCTCACTGCTCTCACATCCTGCAGCCGTTGGATGCAGGCCTCTTCCTCCTCCTGAAGCAGCGCTTTGCAGCACTCATTGGCAGCGGCTGTGCCACAGACAGTCACTTTGCGATCAACAAGAAGGAGTTCTCGGGTGTGTTTAAAGGGGCGTATCAGGTGTTGGAGGATGAGGAGGGCATCAGGACTGTGAAGGAAGGCTTTAGGAAGTGTGGCATCTACCCACTGAACCATTATGTTGTAAATAAAGGTCATTTTATGATGTCTCACAGCATGGGGTCAGCAGGAGGGGTGGCCTTGTCCACATCAGCACAGGGGCTGCACAGTATGGAGGACATTACAGCTTCTGGACCCCCTTCTTAACGCCACACTTAAGATGGTTGCAAATGAACTTCTCCTGGATGAAAATAGTTTACTCACTGGTTCTCAACTGGTCGTTGGAGACTTAGGCTGCGTTTACACGGACACTCCTGACTTTAAGACGCAAAGATTTGTCCTTTCCATTTTAGAATTCTTCTGCGTTCAGACGACGACGCTCAGAGACGAGTGAATCTGCTGTAGTGTGCATGCTGGTTCAGTAGATGGCGGTGTAGGTCTGCAGAGAGGCAGCGCAGTTAAACACACCAATGAAGAAGAAAAACTTTTCACAAATGACAATGGTGAATAGAGGCACAGAGATGCAGGAGTTTCTTTTCTGGACAACAAATCAGTTCGGACAACAAATCTGTCTGGATAGTTTTGTCTAAATAACAAACCGAGCATGGTAAGAGGCTCACACGTTACTCAGCAGATGGCCGAAGCGGTTGTTGTTCCTGGTATGCGCGCACAGCCTTCATGTGAAAGAGTAAGAGCATGCGGTGATGTCAGCGTTTCACCCTGAAACGCTCTGATACAGGTTTACACAGAGCTGCGTGGAGAGCGTACGTTCGTACAAAACGCAACGAAAACTTAGCTTGCGGATTTGACCGTTTTCGGCGCCGTGTAAACGCAGCCTTAGAAGTGAGTTGCTGAGCTGTGTTCCTGGACTGGTGACCAATCAGTTACAGGGCTGACATACAGATACAAACAATCAGGAACACTCATGTACATGGGCAATTTAGAGAGGCCATTTAACTGGATGAGCATGATTTTTATCTGGTAGAAGAAGCTGGAGTGCACATAAAAGCTACACATACACAGTGAAATATACAAAGTCTATACAGAAAAACCCTGTTGGGTGGAGTTTGGCGCAAGAACCTTCTTACAGTTTGGTAACATGGCTAACAAATGCACTGCTGTTCAGCACTAGAAAAACAGGGTGTGCATAAAGTCTCTTTATAATTTAAAAAATGTATTACAGAGGTAGTTGATGATATCTTAACCAGATTTATTTTACTTTAATCAGTGTTTATTAAAGTTTTTATTCACATTAAAATTGTGTGTTTCAGATATTCTGTTAATAGAAGGAAAGCTGTTAAATGAACCCCTATAAAATAGCTACTCCTCAAGAGAAGGCTCAATGTGTATCCTGGTTTATTGAGACAAAATTGGATGTGCAGACTCAGCGAAACTACAGAACTGAGTATGGCAGAGATCCACCATCGCGTCCTTCTATTCCTGCAAGGCACAAGAAATTTATGGGAACAGGGACAGAGTTGGATGAAGGGAGGAGTGGGCAACCAAGAACATCTGAGGAAAACATCAATCGTGTAAGACAAGCCTTTCCTTTAGGGCTGCACAATATTGGAAAAAACTGACATTACGATTTTTGGGGGGTTTGCGATATATTGCGATATATCTTGCGATATTAAAAATAGAAGAATTTTCACCAGATGACTTGAATAGCTCTTTTTGGAAGAATTTGGTTGACTCACAATGACACCATTGTATTCGTATAATACAGTTTAATCCAGGCTTAAGGGGGTTCATCTGTGAATGATGAAGATTGCTGTTTATAAAAGGGATCCAGGAGGCCATGTCTCTGTACAAAATAGAATAGGTTTCAATTTCAGTTGCTTTTTTTCATTTCCCCAATAAATGGAGAAAATGCGATAGTCACATCGCATGTGCGATGTGACTATTGCGCATGTGCACATTGCGATGTCGATGTTCAAACGATATATTGTGCAGGCCTACTTTCCTTCCATTAACAGAATATCTGTAACACAAAATTTTAGTGAAAATAAATGAAATTGTACAAAAATATGTATGATAATACTTTTTATGGTATTAATTTCACTTATTAAAGCATTGGGGATGTGTAGTAAGGTTCAAAGTCATATCTTAATGCCAATACCTGACTGAAAAAACACACATTTTTATCACATTGTGTAAGTTGAAAATCAAATGGTCATCACAGTCTTGCAATTATATGTGACCTTGATATTTTAGTGAAAACTTAACCGTGTTTGTACTTGTTTGATCAATTAGCAGTTGTTCCACAGTCACAGGACCATCATTAAAGTATTTATATGTAAATTTGCTGCATATTGGCTACATTTTTATTATTATTATTGAATTTTTACTAGTACAATATGCTCTGTCAACGTATTCAGTAGCATCACGGTGGTGCAGTAGGTAGTACGTAGGGCACTCCACCTTCCCCCCACAGACCAAGAACATGCTTGTTAGGTTGGTTGGTGACTCTAAATTGCCCTTGGGTAGGAATGTGAGAGTTAGCGGTTGTCCGTCTCTATGTCGCCCGGCGACTGGTTCAGGGTGTACCCGCCACTAGCCCAATGTCTGCTGGAATAGGCTCCAGTCCCCACAACCCCGAAAGGGATAAGCAGTGTTGATGATGGATGGAACATTTTTTAATGTGGCTTGAAGGTATTTTTACCACAAGAAGAGTTATACTGTCTTTATTACTGTCAATAAAAATGGTTTATTCTCATGAAACAAAGCTCAAACTTTAGCCTAAGGAATATCTAAGTTACTCCTAATTTACCCTTTTTAACTCAGAATTGGATCCATTTAGGTGTTTTTTCACATGTTAATCTAAATCTAATTTTTGTTTCCTTACCTAAAATACCAACTGTTCATTCTTAATAAATCCAATATACTGCATAATCAATGCTATAAATAAGGCTAATTATTATAGAACAGCCCACTGAGTGCAGAGATGTTATTGCCAGAGCTAAAGAATTCTTGTCAATCAAATTTATACAAGTAACTATTCATATGGTACTTCTACCTTTTCAAGGTCATATCAAACAAAGACAACAAAGATAATATTTAATGCACAAGTCCCTAACATAATAAAGACATCCTTTCATTTAGAGAACATAAGGGGAATATTTTAATGCTAATCATTATCATGCTAAATCCTTTTCTAAACATTAGACCTGACAACTTCTCTTAAAAGCAAATCAATGTGTCCAAAAGAAAAAAAACATTTACTGGAAAATCTCTATGTAATGTTAAAATTTGTCACTAAATGATCTTGTTTGTGCTGTTTAACCATGCTGTTAAATACAGTGGGATTATGGAGAGGAGAGGGGATTTTTTTCTAAAACTCAGAGAGGAGAAACCACTCTTCTGGGATTCTGTCATTTCTTCACTTCCAAATTCTGAAAGTGCTCGGGCCATTAAGAAGACATAAAGAGCTTGTGTTGTGTTCAATGCTACTGAGGAAATCGTTTCCCCTCTGTTGATTTGGGGGTTTGTGTTGTACAAAAAAACATGTTACTGTTTTTCCTGTTTTCTGTGCAGACAGAAAAAAATCTGCCTTTAAAACTGTGCTCCGTGTGAAAAAAAAGAAAGAAATTAATAAAGGTTTTTGGATTTTTTTTGCAGCCATTGTTGCAGCACCAATGTGTCCATAAATGTAACAGTTTACTGAAGGAGGCTGTTCTCTGTGTATGTCATGTAAAAGTCAGGTGATGCAATATCAATGCAAGAGGTACAACCGCTACAAGAAAATGAACCATTCTCCATGTATAAATATTTGAAATTACAGTTTGGGAGTCTGGCTGCGTTTGAGAACCCTGATCACGGCTTTATGTGTCATTTCCTCATACTTTTCTTCCAAAAAAAATGAGTTACGATTAAGTGATTGTACTAGCCTTTGACAAGATGTATGTTAACTTTAATATTATAATATCTGGGGATGTATGCGTCCAACTCACACTTGGTCCCATTGTTATATGATTCATATCACTTTCAGGCAGCTGAAAGGAGCCTGCAGGTGTTGAGGAGAAACACACAGGTGTAAGATCAGTTGTATGTTCATGTGTGCCTTAAGGAAAGGTAAACATATTATTCAATATTTGTATTTTCAGATGCAGAAAAAAAGCTTTGTTCAGCCTGTGTCACACTGTAAGACTGAAGGTGATGAAGCAGCCAAGAGCTAGTTTCATGTTTATGTATGCTAATATAACATATGGTGGTTAGTGTGCCTGAAGACATTTTCTTTTTGGTTTTGCTTGATGTTTGTTTTGTTTACACGATAGAGTCTAAGGGAAATCTAGGTTTGATGATAAGCACTGCCACATGTTTGCTTCTGTCTGTTTGTATCAACATAGGTCTAAGAAGCGCGATTTTTAAAGCACAGAAGTTATCACAGAATAGGACTGCATATTTAAGATAGACCATTAGATGGCTGTGTACAAAATGTTCTTAAATCCTGTACATAAACCCCCCAGTATGGGAAAAAGCCCTCTCCCTTTGTTGCTTTATTGGTCTTTAAGAATATGTTTGCTCAATGTGAGTGTTGGAAAATGTTCCCCCAATGATGTCATTTGGGGATTTGATACTTTCCCTCGAATAGAGAAATGGATATCTCTGTCTGTTCAGATACAGTAAACAATAGAGCATGGTACTGGAGGGGTATTGAACACAGGTTATTAGGATTTGCATTAAAACAGCCTGTTTTGAGCAGGGCTAAACCAATGGGTCTTGGCATCCTTAAATCCAATAGCTATTAGGACTTTATTGAATTTAGAATATTCTGTATGTCCTGGACCTGTTTAAACTTGATGCAAAGGTGGCAAATAAGGGGTCTTTTAATTTAGACTGGTTTTGTAGGGTAACCACTGACCTTTTTGTTGCATAAAAGTTGATTAGTTCAATGTGCAAGAAATATGGCCTTCAAGTGATAAAAAAAAATTGAAATTAAATAAGGAAAGAGATTACAAAGCTTGCTGTCAAATTTCATATTTGTGTTGTACTTTGAAACTTGCTTGTTTATCTCTGTTATTTAAATGGGCATTAGGTGATAAAAGAAATGTTCGAAATTTAGACATTTCTTTTGGCACCCAATGACCGTAATCTGAGTTATGACCTAATGTTGAAGAATTATGGCAAACTAAGACTGTTTATCTGTGTTTATTACTAGGGATGCACCGAAATAAAAATTTGTGGCCAAAGCCGAATAACATTTAAGCTTGTCCGAATACCGAATATCCAATGCAGAGGCTAAGTAGTTCACTATTTTCTTTACTCATGCACAAATAGCTTAGAATACATTTTTAGACATTTCTTTAAAAGAAAGTAATTGTTTATTTAATATTGACATTTTTTAATATTCCAGTAGCCTTTGCTCTTCAAAAAAGCACAACAAAGTTTTTCATTCATATTAGGCCTTCAAACAAAACATGCATTAAAAAAAGACCTAAAGTGCATTGAAGCGGATAAACCCGCAACAAATGAATTATTGTCCTTTTGACACTAGTCTTCTTAGCTACGGTCACACGTATCTGATTTCGTAATTGCGTCACACGGTACTAATCGGCCTTGCAGTTCCGTCACTCCACCGAAGGCTGAATATGGCTTTTTTTGCAATATTCAGCTGAGTATATTTGGTCACCGAATATTCAGTGCATCCTTATTTATTACCAAAGGTAACTATGAAGCTCCTGGTTGGAAATTGTGTAAAGAAACAGTGGCGTCTTGTATAAAACAGCATGTGTGACAGAAACTGAGGGGAGAAGGGCCTTTTTCCTATCATTCCCATCATATCAAAAAAGATTAAATTCTGTCTAGCTGATTTTTCAAGATGTACTTGACAATCCAAATATTTAATTTCATTTTCTTCAACATTTTTCAGGATGGTTTGCCTGTTCTCTAGACTTCAGGACTCCTTCTTGATGTTTTATCTCAAAATTTTACCTGACATCTCCTTTAAACTTTGTTGAAATATGTCATTTCATTAGTAAGACTGTAAGACTTCTGCTTCATGAAAAATCCTCCTTCTCTCATAGGATTCTTCACCCCTGACTGGAATACTCTCAGATAGTTTTAAATTGTATAACCACAGTAGTGATGAAGAACGACCATTTTTTAACACAATCTTTTTCTGCATATATTCTGGTTAAACTATAACCCACAGATTAGCTACATTGTTCATTACACCTTTATTAAATGGTGAATAAGTAAATAATCTGTTTCAGAAATAGTCTGAAAAGCTACATCTACCAAATATTCCATCTTCATTCTGTATTGGTCAATAAAACACATTTGTAAGTAGCTGATAGCAATAAAAAAAAAAAGGTGTGTATGGTTTCAAGCCTTCAGAAAGCATGGTTGATGTAGATAAAATGGTGACACCTGCTGGCCATTTTTTGTTATGCATTTATAAGTGAATAAATATGAGGCCAAACAGAACAGTGAAGGTTTTACATCTATAATTACAGTACAACTTTCCCCCGCACCGTTAGCTTACCAGAGAGTTGTATTTATGTAAAAGAATGTCCTTGTGATGAGAGGCCTCGTGGTGTGTTTGTAGTATTTCAGACAGTGGAGAGAAAACCTGGTAGTCCCTCTCATGAACCTTATTGTATGTCACACACGATCCTGCCTGCTTTTTCTCCTCAAAACTTCCTTTTTAAGACTTCCCAGTGAGCAGTGCTGTCCAAGTAAAATATCACCCTTTCAAGAGACATCTTTCATAATTTCAAATATTGATTCTGAAGCACTCACTCAAACTTCTTCACAGCAGAGAGGACATAGGAGCTCTGCCTGACTGGACTGGGTTTGGTTACGCCTCGTCCTCCCCCCGTCCTGCCAGACAGAACAGAGCAGAGTGTGGTGAGTCTGCATCATGTTTGTGTCACTGCACCACTCCATATTAGTAATTTAAGATTTATAACAAAACTAATCAAAGCAGGATTTTGGTCTGATGTTAACATAGCTCAAAGTACAATACCAAACTGTTAACAGAGTCAGATCCATCCATGGTGTATTTGTTTATTTTGGCACTGTAGCTGCTGTGCATACCTTGCTTTTTCTGTCCCCTCTTTTGGCTGTGTTGCTCTGTTAAGCCAACTGAGATCGTTCTTCAGTGTAGTCCGTACCCTGGTGGTTTGAAACACCTTGTCCCTGTCGACATCTGCACACAAACACACACAGCTATTACTGATGAGGCTCCAAATAAGCAGCTGCACATGATAGTTTTTGCATAGTTGAAAACAGTATTTAATAACATACTCAAAAGTACAGTCTGTGTGATGAGGTTTTGCTGAAGTACCAGTAAATTTAGCCCTCAAGAATCTACTCTGTACAAAAAGAAAATGAAAAACTCTTGACTTAAATTTTCCTCAAAGCTTGGGGTAAGGGTTAGTCAAACAGTTAGCTGTTGCAGCATAGCAACAGAGATTATATAAGTTAAAACTAATCTTATTATATATATATATCTATATCTATATCTATATCTATCTATATATATATATATATATATATATATATATATATATATATATACGTATATATATATATATGTATATATATATATATATATATACGTGTATATATATATATATATATATATATACATATAGATAGATAGATAGATAGATAGATAGATAGATAGATAGATAGATAGATAGATAGATAGATATAGATATTTTTTTCTGTTTGTATACTGTGTAAGCCGCATTGGTTCATGAGTTTTTATATGTTTATTTGTATAAAAAAGGAAAAGAGGAGGAAATGAATGTTGTAACATTGTTAAATAATATTGAAAATGCTATATATACATACATATATATTTGTATGCATCGTTTCTCTAATAAAAAGACAAATAAAAAATTGATTTTAATACATGATTTGCACTAACTGTGGTTAATAACTCTCTTTTCCAAGATGTTATCCTTGTGCGCATTCTGTTTAAATAATATTATTACAATTGAGTAGTTTTTTAAGTGTGTGTACTTTTCTAAAAATTGTTTTACAATACAGTAGATCTTTTACTCCAGTGATTTCTGTGAGGAGTGTTACTTTGATAAATTTCTCTCAATACTGAATAAAAAAGACTTAATGACAAGCTGAACTGATGTAACTTTGCAGTGCTGATGAATCTGCCTAATTCAATGTGTAGTCAGGCAGATCCATCTTGCCAAGCTCCAATCTACAACGCTTGTCCTCGACCCAAAGCGGCACGCCCAATCAGTGTCTGTTAGAGCAGGAAGAGGTGGGAGCTACCAGCGAGACGACAGCAGGAAGTGAGTGCTGGTACAGAGATTAGCATAGATGCTAACAGTTTCAGAAGCAGTTTTATCATATCTGGACCAAAATATTTGTTAAATGAGAAACAATTAACAACACTACAAACCTCTTTGTAGAGAGGGTATTTTAACTCCCCTTCTGACATGTTTTGCTAAGAGTTTGTTTTACTAAATGTGTCATGTTCTGTCCTGTACACTTTGTGAGCAGGGGCCGCCTACTACACTTTCTGATTGGCCCTAAATGAAAATGATTGTCCGATCACATACTGGATTTGTGTCTGAAAGTTCTGCACATTCTTAAACACTTTCTATGAACTCTTTCCCAGATGGACTTGTGTCAGACAGAACCAATAGATGCTTTACAGGAGCTAGTGATTACATTTGAATAAAAAAAATCCAACCTCAACACATGTTGCTACTTCACTTCAAAACAATACAGCTGTAATTCTCAGCTCCACATAACAGAAACAGGACTTTCACAAGGGTTTTTTTTATATAAAAGTTTGAAAAAAGTACATTTACAATTAAGTTTAAGTGATTTCGGATTGTATGAGAAAAGAATCTTACTCTGTGTTTTTCTATTTTCTTTATTTATTTAGTAAAATACAGTGTTTATTTACAAAACTATGACTCATACAGGAACCATTTCACCTGGTATCTGTAACATCTGATTTCATATTTATCAGGGCAAATAAATGCTGTCGGTTTTGTTAAAGTATTTAGGTCAACTGTTTTATACTTTACTACAGTATATTGAACAAATAAGTGTTTCAGTTCTCACACTCCAACTGTTTTTTTTTTTGGCACAAAACCTAAAGGTGTACTCAAAATACTCAGGAATTAAAGTACTTTTTAACGAAGTACAATGATTCACAGACTTACTTTTGCCTGTACTTGGGTATAATTTCATCAGAGAATCTTTACTTAAACTTCAGTCCAATGTTGTTGCACACTTCCCCCTGTATGTTTGGTAAAAGGATACATTAAGATTAAAGTATATCTTACCTTGTGACATGATGTTGATGTTTCTTCAGGTTTTAAGCCTGCAAAATTAGAATGACAAAGATAGAATAAGTAAATTTCAGGTCTCTTTTGTCAATGTTTCATAGAGCTGTATGTCGTCTCACAGCAGCCTGAACCTCTTACTTAAGAAATGTTTAGTGAGCATCTCATACTCAACCTGTCATACTACATTCTGTGGGGCATCAACTGCTGTAAAAGTGACATTGAAGTATTTACAGCTCGTTCATTGATCACTCTGGACAGCTATACATCATGTTCTGTTGTATATTTACATAGGAGTTTTAATGCATTTTAAGTGCTCAACAAATTTTATGTTTAGAAATAACCATAATCCTGACTCATTAGAGTAATATTTATGGATCATGCACTACAAATGTACATTATCTGAGGATTTTCTCAAGTATAAATGACAGCTTGATAAATGTATTACTAAGAATATGTAAATCACAAAACAGGAAACAAGCAATGAGGAAACAATTGGGATTTTTTTGTATGATATTTAAGAGATTACTGGCAGGCTTTTTTCCCTCTCTGATGAACCTTTTGCAACAATCACTTTTGTTTTTTGGTAGCTTTTAATCAGTAACCTCTTAACTGATAAGTTGGTCCCATTTTCTTATCATCTTCTAGAGACACTTAAAAAGAAAGTCAGTTTGTGTTATGCCCAGTCAATTTGACAACATTAATAGAGCAGGTTAGTTTGATCTTTTTTTCACTAAATGATTAAAGTTTGTTTTTTTCAGACATAGATAAAAGTAGATTAAAACATATGAAATGTTTATATTTATATAGATTGTGACATTGTAACATTCTTTCAATAGATTGTTTTTCCATTTTTCTTTTTTTTTTTAAATTAACAATAAATTATTAGAGATGCATCATTACCATTCCCTTTCAAACCAAACACATGTACTTAAAGTTCTGTTAATCATGTATTTGTATGAGTACTTAAATACCATTTTCAAAAATTCTTGAAAGCAGTTCAAGAAAATATTTGAATTTTTTTGTCATTATATCAGATGTTTCTCATCTCCCCTCCTCAGTTTATCAGAGCATAGTCTACAGTCTGCTCCTCTTTCGTCATCCTTAATAATGTCAAATTACCACCTGACTGCACACGTGTATCCAACTTCACCTATAAACAGTTAGAGGCTAACACCACACTGTAAAAATATGAGTGCAGTATCAGTCAGGTTTAGGAGAATGAGCTCTAAATGTATTGGCATAACACCCCATACTTGGTGCATCCGTTATTTTGACATAAACAGATATACTGGTACATACTTGGATATTTTAGTATTAGAAAAATATGACTTAGGTACACATACAAACCCAATAAAATGATTATAAAGGGCAAAATAACATGTCTTGAGACTTCTTTTTAAAGAGAATATTACATTACATTTGTCTTAGACCAACTCTTTACTAGTTTATTTTCTGAATATTCATTTGTATTTTTTTCATGCGCTCATGCACAGATCTAGTTCTGCTATAACACCAGTTTTCGTTTCAAAATGTTTTACATGTGATAAATTTCTTTAGAGTATCTGGATTCTTACAGGTTATATTAAAATTAGGACAACAACAAACAAAATCACAAATCAGCACCAAACAAACTGTGCAACAATTAATGGAAAATTGCAGAAAATGAGAAAATATATCAACAGAAAAAAGGCAAACGAAAAACACATTGAGCAAAAAACATTACAGCGAATCATTAAAAATCACAATAACTTATTAAAAACACAAAAAATAACAAAACACTATGAATGATTTAAAGCAATGAATGAAAAATACCACTACAAATGTAAGCAAATTTCAAATATAACAATAATTAAAAAGCACTAAGATGTCAAGAGACACCACAGTAACACAACAAAATACACAACCAGAGGGGTATTTTCACCAAAGAAATACACCTCAGATGAAGAAGAAAAAGCAACAACAAATAAGAAAACACACCAACAGAAACACAAAATATCAGTAATGCAACAACAAATCAGAAATCAGAGATGTATCAGAAATGTTAGAAAGTTAAAACAACCGCTGAATTGTATTAACAATAAACAAACAGCTTCTAGAAACAACAGTGATAGAATGTTTAATTTGATTTCCATGCACAAAGTACTATTAAGAAAGTGAAGAGATTGAAAATAAAGATTTAAAGATTGTTTTAACATTTTATCTGTTGCCTTTATTCAACCTCCTTTATGTCAAATTTTCCTTTTTTCCATTAATGGTGCAGTTCTGAATTCACAGCCAAGCATGTTTTAGATTTTAAGAGTAAAGAAGTGCCATGAAATCTACATCATGAGTCATTCTCCCCCGTCTTTTTCGGCATTTAAAGTGATGAGCTTTAAAAAGTGTTTCCTCTCACCTCTGCTCAGTGATTTAGATTTTTAAAAAAACCCAGTAAACTGGAAACAAGGATTGTTATTTGAGCCAGCACTGCATTACTTTTGCCAGGAATGCAAAGCTTCTTGATAGTTTAGACTAGACATGTTTTGAGTTTTAAAGTCCATTATCACCCCGAGGAATTCATTTCCACATCCCCTGTCTTTGTTTCCCCCCTCTGCCTGGACCTGTGCTTAATAATTTGATAGATTTTCTCGGGTTCAGAGTGCCCTGTCATTCTGTGCATGTCCTCAGCACCCTCTTTGAGCTTGGGTTAACATTTTGACCTGCACTTTTAATCACATATGAAGACCCTCCGAGGAGATTGAGCACCAATTATCCAGGTCAAATTCATTATTCACGGAAAATGAAAGTGGTTCAGGCTCTGTAATGAGCTGTGACCCTGTAGAATCAGAGAACAGGAAATCAGAAGTTCATCCCTTCTCACCTTTATGTTGATCAGCTGTAAGAGCACTGTCACTGCAGAGCACTGCCGAGCCTCCTCTGGGTCTGTGTGTCACACTGACAGGCAGGTAGAGACACTTTAACGTGAGCCCCCACCCCCTCTGCTTTCTCACAGTCCACCCCCCCTGCTTGGCTGAGAGTGCCACACCTGGATGCTGCTGTGCAGGTCGATCGAGTGGGCTGCTTCTCATAACAAACCTCCAGTGGGCAGACAGCCACCAGTGTGTGAAATGATACAATCGAGAGTGTTCAACACATTTGCTCTTTTTTATAGGTGCATGAAAAATGTGTGCAATGTTGCTCCTGCTTGTTGTTGTATGTATGACAACCTTACCCCAGTCACTCCTGCCTTAAAGCGCAGATCTTCATTTCTTTGGTTTGGTTGACATTCTGATCTTTCATAAAGTGTGTGGCCCATTAGACTTCAGTGAAGCACAATGAAAAACAACATTAACCAAACACATCAGCGAATAAACACAACAACAATCTGATGAAAAAAATGAAAACACATCAATCAATTGAAAATAATTAATCATTATAAGAAAAAAGCAACAACTCAAAGAACAACAAAACAATAAAATTAAAACATCTTAAGTACAAATAAAAAAGAAACTAAGACAAATAAGGAAATAATGATGACTCAAAAACAAAAAGGAAAATGCAAAATAAAAACTAACAACCCTTGAAAAACAACATAGACACAAGAAGTAAAAACACAATAGGAAATATAGTACAAAAACAAAACAAGAAGTAACAACAGAAATAAATGAAAACTAAAAAAAGAATGACAATGAAGTTATTGATTGAACAAGCAAACCACAAATTTTGAAAACTGCAAAGACCGACAAAACACACTGACAAATAAATCACATCAAGAATGTTGATGGAAAGTATGAAAGCAAAAAACACTATTTCAAATTTGAAAAATGCAACACTTACAGAGAAAACACCAACACAATGTATTCACATTAAAAAATCAGCAAAAAATATATGTAACAACTGAAAATTAATCAAATACAAAATAAGATATCGCAAAAACAAAACATGATGATGTCATTGAAATATAGCATACAAAGAACAAGTTAACATGATGACAAACTGTAAAATCAAAAGTCAAAACCAAAAAAACAACTATTTAAAAAACAAAAATGTAAAAACACATCAATAAATCAAAGATGAAAACCCAAATAGAAACACAATGACAAACAATCAAACTGAAGTAAACAACAAATTAAGATCGCAATGTCAACAAACCTAAAAAGCAACAACAAACGAGAAATAAGATGAATTACAAAACACAACATCAAAACAAAAAACTGGGACAAACAGGTAACACAAAGAAAGCAAAAAAACAAAACACATCTGCTGAAGACAATTCAGCACACATAACAAATGGAAAACACTTAAAAAAGGTAAGGAAATAAAATCCAAAATGACAGAACAAGAATACACAACAAATTAGTTATCATAACAACAATTCAGAAACACAACACAAAAGATTAAAATCCATAAACCAAAATACAACAGAGCATTAATAAAAAGCACAACATAATCAAGCAACAGATACAAAAATATAAAAGACAAAAAGAAAAAAAAACTAAGCAGCTGCAAACAAATATCAATAACAAAAATGGTTCATTATAACTTAGCTGTTCAGAAATATTCAGAAAAAACAGATTCAAGCAAAAAAAATCTGAATCAGGTCAGTTTGGTTTGCAGTTTGAATGCAGATGTAGCGGTCTGTTTTTATTAACACTAAGATGGCTTTGTTCAGTACACCTACAGAACAGTTAATGAAACCTCGCTGCCCATTTAAGCTACTCATTTTAACATTTTTATAATTTCTAAATCTTAAAGGACAAACCTACAGTTGGAATTTGGGTCATGATAGTGATCGGCGTTTATCTGAGCGTAAACCATCAGGAATTTAATCTGCTGCTCCATCAGGAACTTTGAATGTGCAGATATGGATCCAGGTGAAACTGGAACAGGTGCAGCAACAAACCAAACCACTTTTTGTGTTAATTATTTTTAGAACTAAAAATAAAATAAACTGTGATGTCTCCTCTGTGAAATGTTTCAATGTATCTTGGTAAAGTCCTGTTAACATCTAAAATTAAATGTTTTAATCAAGCACCACAGCCATTCTTTTTATTTATCAAGATGGCAACAGTAATGTAAGAGAGATTAATATCCTTAACAGAGCATACGGGGTAAAACTTTCTTATAGTTGTTTTTGTTGTTTATGTAGATCTCAGCTTTACAACAGACACTCTTTGCATCCATAGGTGCCAGAGGAAATGTTTCTGTCTGACCTGTTTGAACTTGTCTGTAACATATGCTCTGAAGGTGCACATTTCAAAGACAAAAGACTCGTAAAATCCCTCACTAACACAAATGGGTGTTGATACAATAAGTGAGAGTAAAATTAAACAGGAGAGACCGTTTTAGCCATTAAAACACAAGCACACACACAAATACCTTGTTACAATGTGTCTTCATTTTTCTGTTGTTTTGTCTCCAGCGGAAGTATTTGAAGTTGACCAAGAAACAAAAGACTTCACATAGATAACATGTTAAAATTGTGTGGAATCCAGCAAAACCTCCTCTGTTGGTTTTCCTTGTTGAACCTCAGCCAACATGTTCACTGAAAATTCCTGCTGTTCCAACTGCATGGAATCAAAACAAGAAGTTTGTCAAAGTCATGTGTCACATACACAGAATAAACAGGGCTGACGTGGTAGAACAGGAACGCACCGCTCAGAAAAAAAGATGGAACATTATGAACCCAAAAGGGCCATTGTCATTGTAACTTATGCAAAATAAAACTACTGTTAAACAAAACAGATCCTTTTTTTTTTTATAAATCTTCATTTGTTTCAGCAAACAGGGGGGTTACCAGAACTCTAGGACCCATAACAAGTCATCACTGTGGACCCTTCCACTCAATACACATCATTTTTCTCATTTCCATACACTGGCTCTGATCTTGGCTCAGCTTTACTTGTTTTTTGGTCTTGGCACTTCATTTTAGATTGCATCGACACCAAGAGTGGGCCACTTTGGTTACTGTACAGCAGTTTGTTATCTGAGGGCCAGCTCGATAAAATAGAAGATACACTCAAAAATAGTCAAACTACCTGTAATTTAATCAGAAGAATAAATATGCATGGCCTTGGTATGAATTTTGTGGTGTAGGCATTTACAAGCACCAATTCCAATGATGTCAGGACGTTGAATAAAATGTAAGTAATAAAAAAAACATTTCAATGGTTTGCGTTTCTTTAAACTTTCCTTCAGCTGAACACAAAACAAAGACATGATACTGAATGTTCAAACTGGTTAACCTCTTGTTTTTATTTACATTACAATCACTCATTTTGTATTTGATGCCTGCAACACTATCCAGAAGATGCTGGTACAGGGGCACATTTACCACACTGTTACATCACCATACCCTTTAACAACACTCAAGTGTTTGGTAAGTGAGGACAATAAATGTTGAGGCCTTTTGATGAAGTTATTTCCCATTTTGTTAGCAACTGTCTTTTTAAACACACAACAATTGTTTAAGATTCAAAAGCAAGCAACATTAACACAAATGCATTTTATTATTTCTCATTAAACATTAAAAATTCAATGTGTGTGTTCATCTCAATTCTTATTTCAGGCATTTATCCAAAACTGGTATTTAAAAACCCATTTACTCTGGAGGGTAAGGAACCAGGAAGTGATAAATGCTCTATCACTTTAATTTTTTGGACTCACGCCTGCCCCACTCTCAAGCAGATGCAGATATAAATTCTGTATAAAACAGTGTTACAGGAACTAATCAAGACTATCACATTTTCATATGTATTGCAAAAGTATTCCAAATTCAAGAAATTCGAAGTCATCGCTCATACAAATTTTAGTGGGAAATGATAGAAGAAAAAAAAAAACAACTAAATTAGGCATAGTTGTGAGCACTCCATGTAAACCCTAACATGCAGATTTCTACAACTTTTTCCTTCATGTTTACTTTGAAAGATTGAATTGAAAGTGACTTGGGAGCCACATTTCGCAAGAAGTAGGATTGGGACAATTGATATTAAGTATTGAGGTATCTATACTTTCACAAGAACTCATTTTATAATGATTACTCCCCTACATTTCAGTACCAAATTGATACTCCAACAATTTCTACTTGAGAGTTTCTATGGATTGTTTTCAGCCTTTTTCTTTTGAGGCCAGCTAAGACAGTGCCAAGAGCCAGATTGTCAAACAGCCCTCAGCTGCACCAGCAAGCTTACACACTGACACATAGCAAAGTTTTGTGACAACATGAAGTATGAAAAACAGAAAGAAAACACAATTTTATGCATTGCTGCTCTCAAAAAACATTTTAAATCACTTTCTTAGTTACGCAGTGTTCAAGATCTAAAACTCCAGTAAGAGGGAGACATCCAAAACAACATGTCAGATAAGTCTGGTGGAATACGTGCTATTATTTATGGAAGCCCATTCCCGCCAGGAAAAAAAAGAAAAAAACTGAAAAGTAAAAAAAAAACAAAAAAACACCTATGTCATAATTATGAGAAAGTAAGTCATAATTATGAGATACTAAGTCATAATTATGACATACTAAGTCATAATTACGAGATAGTAAGTCATAATTATGAGATAGTAAGTCATAATTACGAGATAGTAAGTCATAATTATGAGATACTAAGTCATAATTATGAGATAGTAAGCCATTATTACAAGATACTAAGTCATTATTATGACATACTAAGTCATAATTACGAGATAGTAAGTCATAATTATGAGATAGTAAGTCATAATTACGAGATAGTAAGTCATAATTACGAGATAGTAAGTCATAATTATGAGATACTAAGTCATAATTATGAGATAGTAAGCCATTATTACAAGATACTAAGTCATTATTATGACATACTAAGTCATAATTACGAGATACTAAGTCATAATTACGAGATAGTAAGTCATAATTATGAGATAGTAAGTCATAATTACGAGATAGTAAGTCATAATTATGAGAAAGTAAGTCATAATTATGAGATATTTAGTCATAATTATGAGATACTAACTCATAATTATGAGATAGTAAGCCATTATTACGAGATACTAAGTCATTATTATGACATACTAAGTCATAATTACGAGATAGTAAGTCATAATTACGAGATAGTAAGTCATAATTATGAGATAGTAAGTCATAATTACGAGATAGTAAGTCATAATTATGAGAAAGTAAGTCATAATTATGAGATATTTAGTCATAATTATGAGATACTAACTCATAATTATGAGATAGTAAGCCATTATTACGAGATACTAAGTCATAATTACGAGATAGTATCTCATAATTATGAGATAGTAAGTCATCTCATGATAATGACTTACTATCTCATAATTATGACTTACTGTCTCATAATTATGACTTACTATCTCATAATTATGACTAAGTATCTCATAATTATGACTTACTATCTCATAATTATGACTTACTTTCTCATAATAATGACTTAGTATCTCATAATTAGACTTACTTTCTCATAATTTTTTTTTCTTTTTTTACTTTTCAGTTTTTTCTTTTTTTTTTTTTTTTTATAAGTTTTTTTTTGACAAAGAAAAAATTGAAGGGAATGGCTCCGAGTAGCCTAATGATGTTTTTTTTTTTTTTTTCTACCTATGGTATCAATCTGCACACACAAAAGAGCATAGGAAAGCCCACAACACAGTTTTGAAAATCTGCCAATGGTACAACAATGGAGCTAAAAGATGTACAGAGGGAATAAAAGCAGATTATAGATGGTCTGTAGTATACAGGAGCGTCTGAACAAAACAAAAAGGCTGTGTGAGAAAAGGAAGAGTTGAACTGTCCTCTTTTCAGATGTCTTTGAATGCATCATTTCAGTGCGCGCGCATCAACAGGAAGTGACGATTCATGCCCGACCGTCCATTCTTCCGTTTGTTCAGTGTGGTTTCAGCTTGTGAGTACTGTTTTTAAAAAATCTGTTATTAATGTCATTTTCTCCAACAATTATTTTTTTGATAAATGTTGTGTTACTTCGACAGCGTATTGTTGGCCATAAATCACGAATAACTGATTTAGTTGTCTCATTTAGTTGCGGTGTTTGACCAGGTTAGCATGCTAGCTTTAGTTTAGCCTCAGCTTGTGTTGTGGCTGTGAGGATCAGGATGCTTACCGGATATTATCAAGAGTCTCCACATAGACAAGAAAAACTGACGAGTTTAACGTTCTTGAGCTCATAGTACAAGAATTAAATGAATTAAGAGCACTGTTATTGTTCTCTGGATACTCCCTTGTTTGACCACAGAAAAGCAAAAACGATGTTTCAGTTTGTCTTGCAGTAATAGAGATGTATTAACACGTTTGTACCCATCATATTGTAGTCGACGAAGAGGTCTGGCATTTTTTAATGCAACATTTTTTCCAGATTCACTCTGTTGATGGATTTATTTCCAGTTTCCTTTGTTTCTGACAGCAGTGTTTGATGAATTAGAAACAAGCCTGGGGGGTTACAGCATGAAGGGATGTGTAAGGCTTCAGGTATTTGGGTATAAGGGACTGTTTGCTTTTATTCTGACTGGATGATTTAATGATTGTATCAAGAGATGCCTGCTATGAATTTCTGCTCCTTTTAGTATGACCGGTCTTAGTTTGTGTAATGTTCTTAAATGTAATTTCTAACCTGTTTGTTTCCTTTATGTATATTAACCACAGAGCCATCCAAGATGACTACAGCTGCCAGGCCAACTTTTGAGCCAGCCAGAGGAGGGAGGGGGAAAGGAGAGGGGGATCTCAGTGCTCTGTCCAAACAATATTCAAGCCGAGATCTACCAGGTCACACCAAGATCAAGTACAGGTCAGCTGAGATGTAGTTTTTCCTCTGTCTTTTGGGGCTGTTATTTACAGGGTTCCCACACATCCTTGAAAACCTGGAAAATTATGACCTAATTTCCAGTCACAGAAGACATATGGAAATGAAAAAAAAAGGAAAATTTCCTGGTAAAGCTTGAATTGTCCTGTAAGATTATTTATCTTCCTTCTACCTTGTAAATGGACTTCCTAACTAATGCACACTTATCTTTAAACTATGAGAAGATAAAATAATGCAAGGTAAGGAATACGATATGAAAACTCAAACCAATAGTAAAAATGGCAAAGACAAATTAAGGCTACTTTAACAGTAAATCAACAAAATATGTTCACTAAAAAGCAGATTATATAAGAAGTGAAGAAATAAGTATAAACTATACATTTTAAATAGTAAGACACTACATAAAAGCCAGACTAAAGATGAGCTAGCAGGCAATTTTCATACCAGAGAGTTAGAAATAAATTAATTTCAAGAGGGGGTAAAAACATCCTGGAAAAGTCCTGGAAAATGAATTCTAGGAAAGAGTGGGAACCCTGTTTTAAATTGTTTCAATGAAAGAAATAGATTATATCCACTCTTGAGCTTTTTGAGCTCTTAACGCTACCAGAGTCAAAACAAGAATGTAAAAAAACATGTGTGAAACAATTTTAAATCTGTTCTCTCTCATTTTAGGCAACCAACCCAGGATGCCCCTGAGGAGGTTCGTGCCCGTGACTTCCGCAGAGAGCTGGAGGAGAGGGAGCGTGTAGCTGCACGAGAGAAGACCAGGGAGAGGGGACCAAGAGGTTGGTGTTTCTGAAGAAGAATCTGTGAGCAGCAATAACATACAGATGATACAAATCATAAATTCATTCAAAAACTTTGTGACTCTGTTAATGCATGTTCTTGCTGCATCATGCATGAATACTGTCATTGGTTTGAGCAAGGGCCCCCTTTGGCCCTCTTGCAGCACCACAGCTCCACTTCTTTTATCTCATATGGTGTGGTCCATTTGATCTTGGTGGTCAGAACACAAGTTGAGAATTGGATCACAGGAAACAGCTTCTTAGGAGTTCAGACAACCTACAGCAATCTGACTTTACTTGCTTGCAACTGGGATGTGACATAATTTCCAATCTCATCATCCAAGCTCTGAGGTAAATGGATCACACTATTACCCTTCTCAGACTTGCAGAAAACCCGTTTAAACCCAGTCGGTTCCTGTCAGCAGTTTGAAAGGGTTCAATCTGCATTTCAACCCAAGTTAATTAACCCCGCAAGCCACACAGGTTTTTTTCTTTTTTGTAAATTATATTTTATTGATTTTTATAGCAAATTATAATAACAAACATCTACAGCAACAAATAAACAACAACATAGAACAGGCAGGAGACATAATAGACAGTAACCAAATCTTAAAAATTAGACACAATGATGTAGAGGATAGCAGTTATTTCACAAGACACAGGGCTTATGACATGTTAACACCTTAGCTGTGATGTGTTACATTCTCTTGAAATGAACTGGTTAAAATTGTTCCATTGTTCATGTGACATGTCAGTTTTCCAGTTCAGCTGTCCAAGCATTTTTTCCACAAGCAGTTATTGTCATCATTTCTTCTTTCCACATCTTCAGTGTCAGAACCCTTGGTTCCTTCCAAAATCTAAGAATTAACCGAGCACAAGTTGTTAGTCCAGTTGCTAATACTTTGAATGAATATTTATTTAAATAGGGTACTAGCCTTTTATCCCCCAGGAGGCACAGTTGAGGTGATCGAGGAAGTTGACATCCCAACCGTTCCTCCATAAGTGCCAATTTGTTCCATAGTGGGAAAACCGTTCGGCATTCCCACAAAGCATGGATATATGTACCAAGTTCTGATTTGCATTTCCAACATGAACTGCTTTGGATTAAACCCGTACTGTTCAGTCTTGTAGGAGTGTAATAGTATCTATTCAATATTTTATACTGAATAAATTTGCGCCTTGCTTCTCTGATATACCTCCCATTCTGTGAAAGAATCCTCTCCCATATCTCGTCATCTAATGTGTAACCCAAATCTTTCTCCCAAATCCTCTGAAGGTTTTTACCTCTATTATTGTTTGACCATGGACACATTACATACCACCTTGAAGCTTTAAGAAACATTACCAGCAGTTGGAAATATTGCTCTATTGGGTTATTATCCTTAGGTAAATGAAACCTTTTATTCATACAGTGACTAATTTGTAAATATTTCCAGAGATGACCGTGGCCCTCTAAATTAAATTTCTCCCTGAACCTATTATAGGAAAGAAATTGGTCGTTTTCAAATCAATCTTATACCTTGTCTTAGCCATTTTGCCCAGTAAATTGTTTGTCTACCAATTTTAATTTTAGGATTATACCATAGAGATGCATATTTTTGGCTAGTTTCAGAGACTTTACATTTCTTATGAACTGTTTGCCATACTGTCCTGGAGTAAACCAAGATGGGGTTTACCCTTTTATGTTGGGTTTTATTTAATGTATGTGAGAGAGCCTCAACAGGTTTAAATGGAAAAGTGAGTTCTTCTTCAATCAGGACCCAGTCCATTTCTGGGTTAATTTCTGCCCAGTGATTTGCAAGTTGAGCCATTTCAAAAGAAACACTGTAATATTCTAAATTTGGAAGAGATAAACCTCCTGTTTTTTTTGGTTGTTAAAGTTTATCCAGATGTATTCTAGGCTTTTTTCCCTCCCAAAGAAAATGTTTTATCATGTCATTATATCTTTGCAGTAATGGCTTTGGAATACATATAGGTAAAGCCACACAGGTTTTAATCAGCTCTCTTCCAATCAGCTTCAGTGAGATCATCACACCCGGGTCGACCCGCTAATTTACAGATGACGTCAGCGTAACATCCCCATGGCATAATATCACGCCTTCCCTCTCCGTCTGTAACTTATGTGACACTTCCCCATCTCAGCAACTAATTCCATTAGTTGACAAAAGTACAAAGTAAAGACAACAGTGTCCATTCTTCCATGCTCGTTTGTGTTATTTACATGATCGTGTTTAGTTGCACTGATGATGACATCAGCTTTAATGCACCAGAGGAAATAAAACAGCCACACAGCTCATCTGCTGCCAATTAGACCCAGGTCTGCTGGCAGTGGGAAAAGAGTCACTTGCCGATTGTTAGTTAGTTAACTTGCGTTGAAAAAACCCACGTTGACCTGCTAATTTTAGTGTCAAAGCGGTATAATTGAACAGTCCATCCAGTGGGTCAGGTTAAATAATTCTCTGATATCCATCAATGCAAATCAGGAGGTACTCTTCAAAAATAAAGCCACTACACTGGTAACCTGTGTAGTAAGTACATCGTTATGGTGTGAAGTTTGTTGTAAGATTCCTTGATTTGAAACATCAGTAAAAATTAGTCATAAGACAGGTGGGTGGATAGTAGTTGATCAAAAGTCAGCAGCATTAATGGGCTACAAAACCTGAGGGATGGATTCAAGAGCTGTAATATTGGAGAGAGGGGCACTTGGACTCAGCAGGAGCCAGGAGTGCTGTGTGTGAGGGTCTCTGCCTTCATGTGGATGAGGACAGAATAAATGTGAACATCTCAAGAGCTGTGTTCAAAACCATCCACTCATTCACTCACTCACTGTTCCCTTTTTAGTGGAAATGAAATAGTGGACTACATAGGAAATGACCAAACAAGATTTTGGACACTACACGGATATTTTTTAAATGTCGTAGCATTAGTATATGAGCTGGATACTCCTGCAACGGAAGTGGATGCGCCAAAAATCACATAAACAAATCGGGCACTCTGAAGGATCAGTAGCAAATTGTACAGTTGTTTACAGCTGCTAAAAGACGTAAAAGAGCTACGCTATGGATATGTTAAAGACATTTTAATGTTTCTTACATTTATAAATGAATGCACCACCCAACAGCCTTCTTTCTCTAATTCTTATATGGAAAAACATGACCGCATTGCATTGCAGTGTACAGGAGTACAATGTAGGGCACATCGTGTTGCTGTGCATTGTGGGTATTTTGTAGTGCACTATATGGTGAATGAAATTAACTGCTGAGAATTCGAACAACACTACAAAATGGCAAACACACTACATAGTGCACTATATCCATGATAGGGAATGATTTCAAACACAGCGAAGGTGTTGTGATGAGGGAACTTTGTGGCACTTTTGCACAACTGTGCTGTGAAAGAATTGATTGATGTAACACCCAGGCTGTGTCCGAAATGGCATACTAACATACTACAAACCCATTGTGTATATACTGTATACTACATGCTATAAGTATGATTAGAATGCCAACCGTTCACACTGTAGTATACTACTAAGTTTCCCATGATGCATTTCAAACCTCTGACGATAAAAATCAGAAGCACACCAGGCTATCAAATATCTGTTGATTCACCCCGTTTGAAAGTTCAGAGAGCATTTTAGGCGAGAAAGTCACCACGTAGAATACCAAAATGGGGTCATTTGAGCCATAAAATGTCGGGATACAAATTTCATTTCGACATTTCGGACATTCTGCTATGCCGCTGTTATGCTATCGATGAAACTTCCGGTCGGCTCCAAAACAAGAGCCCATTTACAAAAGCGTTAAAAAACTAAAAGGAGATCATAAAAGACACATTTATTTTGAAAATGAGAAGTTTGCTCGTGGCAGATTTTTCGCTGAATGCCGGTCGGTCGTGTATGGCGCAATGCATTATGGGGCTCGCAATGCATTATGGGGCGGTTGAGTGTGAGTAGTATGCCCACCTCGCATACTTAACATTTTTTCCGATATAGTATACATCCGGGTATTTCTCGCACACTCAATCTTTTCATACTATCCAGTGTGAACACACTACATACTCATGTTGACGTCACACTTAGTATGAGTAGTACGTTAGTATGCCATTTCGGACACAGCCCCAGTGTTTTTACGGCAAAAATAACCATGTCATGTAATACCATGATGGTTGCTATGACAGCCATTTCCTATTTCTGCTTTTGAAATCAAGGATTTCTTTGGCTTGTAAGATTTAATGACTTAGATATTACAAAGATTCCAGATATTTAAGTTGTTAGGTTCAGACTCGTGAAAATATCTGTTTACTAGGGATGGGACGATACACTTAAACTCACGATACGCTGCACCTCGATATGCCTGGGTCATGATACGATACGTCACGATACAATATCAAAAAAGTAAAAAAGAAAAAATATTACTGTGTAATTACAACTTATTTGTTTTTGTTTGAGTTGCACACAGGAAAAACACAAGGCCTAACATGCCAAACACAAACAATAACTCTCTCTAACCCCAGAGAGGTTAGAGAGAGTGTATGCTAACAAGCAGTAGGCTCGTTTTCGCTGTCTTCGTCTTTTTTAATGAGAAAGCCAAAATACTGCCAGGCGGAGCGTCCTCAATTTCGACCTCATTCGACTCCATCATTCGGCTTTCTGGAGGCAAGGTAGTTGGTGCTAATGTTTGTTGTTGTCACTTCTGGTCACATGTGCTATTACCGGACGTGATGTCTTTATTTCGCGATCCATTTTTTTCAAACTCGCTGCATTTCGTCACGTACTGTATCACAAAATATGCCAAATGATATTTAATCCCATCCCTACTGTTTACATTAAGGCTTCTCTGATCTTTACCTTTCAGAGCACACCACATCATCTTCATCATCCTCCTCCTCTTCATCAAAGAGGCCCAGACTGGATCAGATCCCTGCAGCCAACCTTGATGCAGATGACCCTCTAACTGATGTAAGTGCTCTCTCTGCACAACTTAGAGGACACTTAAAGATGATTGTGCCCATTAAACTCCCTCACAAATTATGCTTGGGTTGTTAATAGGATGATGAGGACGAAGACTCTGAGGAGGACAGCGACGACGATGACACTGCAGCTCTCCTGGCAGAGCTGGAGAAGATCAAGAAGGAGCGAGCTGAAGAGCAAGAGCGCAAAGTAAAGCGTTGTTTCAGGCTGAAGTGTTTCTACATGCCCTCTGGCTGGAACAATTAGATGATGATTGATAGTGGGGACAGGGAGCTATTATTGAGAGGGCAAATATTTCCTCTTCCTGTTCAGTAAGTTTGTTTCTGTTGTATCATAGGAGCGAGAGCAGAAGGCAGAGGAGGAGAGGATTCGCATGGAGAACATTTTGAGTGGAAATCCGTTGATTAATTTGGCGGGGCAGCAGCAACAGGCGAGCCAAGCCCAGACCACATTCAGAGTGAAGAGAAGGTATTAACCAAAAACTCATGTTCAACAATAACTGCCAAATAAGTGTAAAAACCCACTGTATACTCGATTTTAAAAAATACGTTGTTGTATCTTTTTAGGTGGGACGATGACGTTGTGTTCAAGAATTGTGCCAAAGGAGTGGACGAAGCACGGAAGGAAAAACGTTTTGTCAATGACACGCTGCGCTCAGAGTTTCACAAAAAATTTATGGAGAAATATGTAAAATAACAAAGTCCGTTAGTCACAAATTTAGTTTGTATTTTCTCTTCATTTACCTTTGGCCCTCTTCACAAGTAGATGAACTTTGCATTCAAATAGAGTAGTGTTTGTACAGTTAAGTGTATTATAAGTTTGTGAGCTACATCTTTTAGCACAGTTTATAACATTATTGACTGCATCTATGTGTCATTCAGCTTCAGATTTCTGCTTTGTTTTCTTTTTTTCTACTCCTCTCAATAAAGGAATGTGTTTAAATGACTTGCAGATTCTTTTATGAATACCTTAAACTTCATTATTTTTGTTTAATTATTACACATTTTTAACAGAACAGTAATTTATATGTAACCTTTAACCATTTTATATGGGCTTCTAAATAGAAACTCACTGGAGGAAGTGAAAACTAAAAGATTCATAAATGACTTGAAATATTTACACAAGAGGAAGTGATTTGCATAATAACAACAGTGCTGTGATCTGGTCTATATTGGACCACAAGTTGAGTGATGAAGATAATCACTACAAGGTTGACACATTGCCTAACTTCTTGACCTTTTGTGTGTTAGTGCTCTCGTGCTACAGGTCAATATTTAAGTCCTTTTTTATTCTTTGATAAACCTTTAGTTTGTACTTAGAGAGTTAACTGGAGTCAAATTCCTTGTTTATCTAACATACCTGGCCTATAACGCTGATTCTGGTTCTGATCCTTAACATCTAAATCAAATGTGGATATTCTAAGGGAAAATAAAATAACTAAAGCTTCAGGAATGTTGTTTTACTAACTCATTTCACATATCTACTATAACTATCCTGTGTGGAAGCAGCCCTCACATTCCTCTGCCCTCAATGCCCACTTTGTCTCTATTGTTACCACAGCCAACAAACATGGGGACAAAAAATGTGCCATGACAACAACAAAAACAAGAATTTTGACAATAATTATTAGTCAATAGTCAGTTCTTTGAAAGCAATCAGATCCATTCAACTGACTGTGTCTATCCTGTACATGGTGTTTGGCAAATCACACAAAAACTGTAATATGCCATGGAAAGTCAGAACATATAATGTAATATAAAAAATGTGATATTTGCTGTTGAGTAGCTTATTAGAAACTTGATCTACCTTAGCTTTAAAACAAAGTTTACAATGGACAACAATGTTCATTGAATTTTCAAGGACAATAAGAGGAAAATAGAATCCTAGAAGTTGTTGAAAGTTTAGCACAAACGCTAAATATCAGAGCCTGCTGAGGACAAAAAAGTTAACTAAGAATTTTAAGTTGCACCTTATAATTTATATTTAAAAAGTTGTAATTCTTGATTTATTAAAAGTAATTTGGTTACTGTATGATGCTGATTAAGCTATAAATCAATTAATTGAAAGAAGAAAAGGAAATAAAAGGTAAAATATTGTTAAATATAATTAAATGTGGACCACAGACCACTAATTTATATTATTTTATTTATGATTTGAGGTCTCTGTGGACCACAGACCCCTGATTTATGTTATTTTATTTATGATTTGAGGTCTTTGTGGACCACAGACCCCTGATTTATGTTATTTTATTTATGATTTGATGTCTCTGTGGACCACAGACCCCTGATTTATGTTATTTTATTTATGATTTGATGTCGCTGTTGACCACAGACCCCTGATTTTTGTTATTTTATTTATGATTTGATGTCGCTGTTGACCACAGACCCCTGATTTATGTTATTTAATTTATGATTTGATGTCTCTGTGGACCACAGACCCCTGATTTATGTTATTTTATTTATGATTTGATGTCGCTGTTGACCACAGACCCCTGATTTATGTTATTTAATTTATGATTTGAAGTCGCTGTTGACCACAAACCCCTGATTTATGTTATTTTATTTATGATTTGATATCGCTGTTGACCACAGACCCCTGATTTATGTTATTTTATTTATGATTTGAGATCTCTGTGGACCACAGACCCCTGATTTGTATTATTTTATTTATGATTTGAGGTCTCTGTGGACCACAGACCCCTGATTTATATTATTTTATGAATGATTCGATGTCTCCGTGGACCACAGACCCCTGATTTGAATTATTTTATTTATGATTTGATGTCTCTTTGGACCACACACCCCTGATTTGTATTATTTTATTAATGAATTGATGTCTCTGTTGACCACAGACAACTAATTTATATCATTTTATTTATGATTTGAGGTCTCTGTGGACCACAGACCCCTGATTTATGTTATTTTATTTTTGATTTGATGTCTCTGTGGACCACAGACCCTGATTTATATTATTTTATTTATGATTTGAGGACCCCGTGGACCACAGACCCTGGTTTATATCATTTTATTTCTGATTTGATGTCTCTGTGGACCACAGACCCCTGATTTATATCATTTTATTTCTGATTTGATGTCTCTGTGGACCACAGACCCCTGATTTATATCATTTTATTTCTGATTTGATGTCTCTGTGGACCACAGACCCCTGATTTATATCATTTTATTTCTGATTTGATGTCTCTGTGGACCACAGACCCCTGATTTATATCATTTTATTTCTGATTTGATGTCTCTGTGGACCACAGACCCCTGATTTATATCGTGTTATTTATGATTTGAGGTCTCTGTGGATCACAGACCCCTGATTCATATCGTGTTATTTATGATTTGAGGTCTCTGTTGACCACAGACCCCTGATTTATATCATTTTATGTATGATTTGAGGCCCCCGTGGACAGTCACACCTCAGGCAGCCGGCAGGGGGCGCCACCACAACAATGTCCTCCTTGTGACAGGATTGGGAGGCTGCTGGGAAAAGATGGCAGCTTCCTTTTGTAAATAGGGATTTGCTGCTCTCAGAGGAGGCGCATTTGTGGCTTTTTCAGTGGAAACTGAGACCTCCACCGCGTATTCTGGGTACAAACAAACACCCTGAGCAGGAGAAAATGGAGAAAAGCGGGAGCGTCGATAGTCTGGGCTCCAAACGCTCCTCTTCACGACAGCCAAGTGTTGATTCATTGTCCAGGTAAGCTAAACCCACCACAACACAGCGCGTTTAGGGCTAGCTAAAAGTTTACAAACTAACCCAGGTGTCAAATTTAAGTGCTATGGGACTCAAACTAGCACCCAGTTTTCTAAAGCAGCCTGTGACCTTATAAAAATAAAAGTGTTCAGGTAATTCAGAGTGAAAAGCCATGAACGACCACCGACGATGACAGTAGCTGAGGGCATCAGTCTGAGGCCGCTGTCAGGGTCATTTAATGTCCTTTTAGACACAAGGACCATTTACTAAAATCACAAAGCAAATACCAACATGTAGGGTCTCTTGAGAAAAGACACTGATGGTGGAAAGGAGGATATAAAAACAATAATTCAAGACAATCTTCAGTTCAGCTTGAAATCATGTAAAGGTGGTGTTGATGTGCTCATTGAATCTTTTTTACTTTAAATCAGACACCCACAGAATCACACACCCCTTTAACAAGCTGTGTTATATTTCTGTATCAATATGAACTGTTTGCTTGACTGTGCCATCGCGTTTATTTACATAAACTTGTTTTATTCTTTTGTCCTAGTTGAGGTTCAAGGACACTAAAAGTTAGATGTGGCATTTGAGAGAAATTGATCTGTAAAGTCTTTTTGCACCATTGTTAAAACTAAACTCAGAGTTTGTGAGTCTGTATGAATGTGTGTTTCCTCTGTTGTGTATCTGGTGGGGGGATCTGCTTTGTCATAGTCCTTTTGTAAGCTGTTTGTCTTGTTGTATGTCCCACATCGGTGTTACACTCTGAAACAACGATCGCCCTAACACAGGAATAACAATCAGTCTGGGATCAGCAAAAAAAAAATGTTGCAAAGTTAAAAAGTTGATCAGTTTAGTCTGAAAGTTGTAAACTGTAAAATATAAGATGTTTTAAGACCCCTCTGGGTGTACTGAACTCTCCTAAATTACATCCAACCTCCCAAAATCATAATAGAAGACAAAAGTTGCATATATCCCCCCAGATTTTCCTTTATTAAGTAATTTTTTTAGTGAAAACCAAAATAAAAAACTTAAAAAGAAATAAAAATTACAGCCAGTGGCAGGGTTTCAAATTTATATTAATGAAAAAGGCTACCACACGCTGTGTTGTGATGCATTGTTGCATGTAAAAATTATCCATTCAGAATTTTAGGACATAGTTTTAACGTTGACTCAAACTTTTTATATTAGTAAATCAATCTATATTTGTATAACACCAAATCATTACAACCTTTTTCTTAAGATAGTTTACAAAAGAGTAGGTGAATGTCACTTGCTGCTTCTTTTTAGAACTATATTCAAATTTTATTTTATTTTTTATTTTTTCAAGCCCAACATAAATCAAACATTTGTACAACACCTTGCCACAATTGGCAACAGTTACATTAGTATGAAAAAAACAGACTCATGTTGTAAAACAATCCATCGTAGCCGTGCTGGGGATGTAAGTGGGACAACATAGAGGGTCTAAAATGATATTAATATGTCCTATGACGGTCACTCACACAGCCAGTACTGAGCTTTCACCAATGTAGAGGAAATTAAACAATAACCAAACCTGAAACAAGTAAAACTATGACAGAAGTGGACATCTACACACTGTCAAACTGTTTAAAAACATGTTCTTGGTCACACTTTTGGGTATTTCAATTAGCAGAATTGTCTATCCTGTTAAATACCATGTGCTTCAAAATGTCCATTACTCTAATGATTGGTGGTCTCAAAGAGAAAAGGGCCTTACTGAAGTTTAGTCATAATGTTAACCCATAGAAAACCAGCGTACTTCAGCTATTGCAGAGCTATAATGCTCTAAAGGTTGTAAGCATTTGCTCCATGAAGACAGTGTGCAGATTTCCTGCAGTTTTAAAATGATTATTAATCGAAATGAAAAAAATATTTTTGTTTCAGTGGCTTCTTTAAATCATTTATATATATGTATATGTATTGCATATATTTTACATAGGCTGTGAAAGGAGGGAGAGAGAGCAGGGAAGGACACTTAGCAAATGGGGTTCAGGTTAGAATCAAACCCACACCGGCCAAGCTTACATGGGACGTGTCTGGTTTATTACCATTCCGCCACACCATCACCCCCCTTACCAAGTTATTTTCAACCAAACCAGTGTTATAGATGTCATATTAAATGTCTATTTTACTTCAGTGTTGAACATTAAACAGAAAGTAAACATCGTAGGATTTCAGAATTATAATGAAATGTGGTTATGGTTACATTCCTTGTAGATTTTAATTTCCTGTCGTTTTTCTTGTTTGTCTCTCATCAGCACATCCACCTCTCGCTCTGACCGTTCTGCCCCCACCAAGCCGCCCTCGGCCATGTCCTCAGACTCTGTGGCCACGTCTGCAGAACTCTCTCCAGAGATGAGGGTAAGTTAACATACAGTAACTACAGTCAGTAAGTAAGTAAGTAACCTTTATTTGTATAGCACTTTTCACAGACAAGCGTCACAAAGTGCTTTACATTAAAAAAAACATTAGATTAAAATACAATAAAAATTAACATCAATACCACTAGCTCTGGAAAGCCTGCTTAAAAAAGAAAGTAATGTAATGTACAGGTAGCGCGGACAGAAAAGGCAAAGCATGCAAAGTTTTTTCAGACTGTGTTTTTTTAGTGTTCGTAAGGCATTACAGTCTAAGTTTGACTCCCCTCTATTCTTCTCTTTTCAGGTTAAGCCAAAAGCTTCTGCCAAGGTATGTAATGTCAAGTGTAAAGTTTACAAACTATTTGTCTTTCGAGTGGCTTCACCTAAAGACACTTCTCCGCCTTTAGCTCTTATGTGTCTGTCATTTTTACAGAAGGTGCTCAGAGAGTCGGACAAAGAGGAACCACAGCTGCTGCCAAATGAAACTGTGCAAGACATGGGTATTCCTTTGTGCTGCAATAATAGCTGCAATCAAAGCTTCTTGTTGCACAGGGTTTTATTTATATCACATTTTTAATTTACTTGAATAACACACTTCTCCCCTTTTTTTCAGCACAAGACGTTACCTACTTCTGTCCTTTCATTGGAGCTCTGAGGGGAACAGTGACGGTCACAAACTACAGACTTTTCTTCAGATGCATGGACAGAGTATGCTTCATGTTTTTTCTCCATTTGTCACTCTAAATGTCAAAGAACATTTCACAAAAAGAGTTTGTGTTTGGTTTCAAGGAGCCGACATTTGTCCTGGACCTGCCCCTCGGTGTGGTGAGTCGTGTGGAAAAAATTGGGAGTGCTTCAACCCGGGGTGACTTATCCTATGGGCTGGTTTGTAAGGTTAGTAGGATTTTAAAATGGTGACATTTTTGTGTAACTTTGATGCATAAAGTTTCATTATGCCCCAATTTCCTCCATCCATGGTGTGAAAACTCTGGTAGAGGTAAAAGAGAGAGGAAGCTGATGAAAGCTTTATGTTCATGTTTCACATCAGAGATAAACAGAATGATAATTATCACTCCATTAAAAGCAACTTTGGTTGAATTCTAATCAAGTAGAAGCCAAATTGATTGGTGTTCGCGAAAGTAAAACAAACAAGTGTTTAATTTAAATTAAATGCATATGTTGAGCAATTAGGATTTATCTTCATATCTTCTACAACAGTGATTCTCAACTGGTGGGTTGTAACCCAAAAGTGGGTCACGAACCCTTTTCAGTGGGTCCAGAGCCTTAATAAAAATGAAATGGTAGGAAAAAGGTCCTGTGCTTTTATTTTGAAGGGGGCTTCTTATGTAGTGGAGTGCTGTCTATTCACACTCCTTAAAAGGTGGTGATAATGCCCTGTAACGCTGAATATTCAATGATCTGCTAAAGCTAGATATTTGTAAGATTTTTCTAAACAACTGCTCAAAAGCTGAAATTTTCTATTTCATGCCTTAACATGACAGTTCTGTTGAGTCTGTTTAAAAAGGCTGAAGTTACTGAAGTGTGTTGTGACACCTCTGTGATCAATGGCTTATCTAGAGCCACTGATTGAATATTATCAATACAGAACTGTTCAGTCTGTATCCACTGATGGAGGGTTATCACAGCTACTGTTGCATTTAAGGTCTTGAAACCTTGTGTTTCATGATGCACATTTAGGCTTCACTAAATTACAGCTAATTGAATGTAAAAGGGGGGTATTCCCCTTTCTAGCATCACCACATGCTGCTCATTTTGATTTCTCATTAAACTCTTCTGTGTTGGCATACTGTGATATTATGCCAGTTTCAAAGTGCAGCATATTTTTAGTGAATAAATTGAGTAGTTGAAATTTTTCCTCGATTTGGATCACAGCTTGAAGTCAAGGGGTGATGATGGGTCCCAGAGCCAGACGAGTTGAGAACCAGTGTTTTACAGGGTTCCCGTGGATCCTTAGGAAATCTTTGCTGCCTTAAATGAGAACTTTGAATTGAGGGCATAAAAGTCCTTGAGGTCTTGTTTTTGCATGATAAAGGTCTTATGTTATCAGCTGCACTTTCATTATGTCTGTCTGATATTTACCTCCACTAAGGAGGCCATGTTATTGCCGGCGTCTGTTTGTTTGTCCCTGTTAGCAACATAATTCAGAAAGTTAAGGACAGATTTCGATGAAATTTTCAGGAAATGTCCGAATTGGGACAAGGAACAAATGATTTGATTTTGGGAGTGATCCATCAAGGCAAAACCGCCATGACGAAAAATATGTTTCATAACTGTATAACGACTGAACTAAAATAGATATTATTATGAATCCAATTGCTAATGGTATGTTTTCATGGTCAAGGAATCTAAATATTTAGATGAAATAAAGGAAAGACTAATGTTTATGGTGGAAATCATAATATGGGTGAGTACTGTGGGGCTGGCGAAGGTCTGCGCTCTCCAAGTGCTTTTCTAGTTTACATTTGTGATAGATGATTTTTGTGTCCAGCTTTTCTGAACAATACAGTCCTTTTGTTTTTATTGACAGCCTCCACCTTGCATTGAAATTGATTTTAATATTTGGGGCATTTTTTCTTACATATATGCTACATAGTATTTTGAACTATTTGTTTATGTGTGGTAATAATTGTAAATGGAAGAAAATATCTTTGGATTTCGATCAGTCATATGGCCCTTTATTACCCCTACAAATCAGCTGGCTTTGCCAGATTCCAAGTCTGTCATCAGGCAGATCTATCTTTCAAAGCTTCAAGCTTGCCTGACTTATCAGCATAAATTTAGGAAAAAGACAGCAGCTTTGTGATTTTGTTTTTCTCAAAGTGAGTAGTGACTGCAAGCTTTGATTTTGCCCATCGTGACTTTGAGAAACAACATTTGTTTAATCACCTTCCAGAAGATTGTGCTCTTTCCAATCACCAAACATTGAGAATAATTTAAATTTGCAGTCACAGTTATTTTAAGTTTGGGAAGAAACAAAGAATGAACAAGCCCAATAATGTCAGCACTCACTCAGAGTATCTCGGGGTGTTGCCCAGGTGGATGTGAAATCTGTTCCACAATTTGAATCAGTCTATCAGCTGGTCTTGGCTAACATTTATCAAAGAATACATCAGAAAAAAATCTGCCTGCCCTCAAGTACTTAGAAATTCTACCTTTTGTTTCTGATCATTTGCAGGTTTTAATGAACCACATCTGTGTTAATTGCCAGTTTTTTCACAGTGTAGGACATGGTTTTTGTTGTTCTCAGTTCTAGAACTGAAAAGCTCTTCAAAACAACAAATTTGTCTTTTAAAAGTACAAAAGAACACTTTTTTAAATGGATGTCACATTACAGAACACCTGACATATCCAAATTTGAGAGAAGTTATGAACTTACTCACCATTTTTGTTTATATTGCAGCATACTTTAAGCCACTGGTGACATGAGTAGGCTCACTCATTCTTCATTCCTCACCTTCCTTCAAATAATTTGTGGCTGCAAGTTGAAATTTTCTCAAAATTAAGATATCTGATGTGCTGTACGTCAACATTTTCATATATAAGATACTTAAGCTAATATAAATATATGACATCTACTGAAAGTATTTATTAAGAGTATTGGTTTGTTATAAGTAAAATATGATCTGTCCTTCATGTGCAGCACAAAAACAATACAATACTGATCATTCGTTGTTATTTAATTTGATGATCGTCTTTATATAATGTGGAATCATTTGCTTACTTGCCACTGACACTTTCAAGTTGGCAAAGTGAAATATGGGAATCCTTTTTTAGTGCTGTTTTGTTACTTTTTGCTGAGTAACAAATGCTTTGTATATTGTGAAAAGATCAATACTTTAAAAACGTTCTCAATTAATCTTTATTTTTAGAGTTGTAACAAATGTTATCTCAAATCACAGAACTGAACAGCAGGTTTAGACCATAAGCTGCTTTTTTGTAATTCACATTTGTAGTTTTTCTTTGTAGGAAGCCGACAGTATTCTGCAGTGAGCACAGCAATAAGCAGCATTTAGCAGAGTCACAATGGGAAAAAAAACTTCTGTTGTTAAGCTGGAAATCTAAAGAACAACTAGACACACGTTAAATAGTTATCAGTAAAAGCTAATAGAATTTTTTTTCAAAGCTGCTTGAGCAAGCACACAGTAAAGCCTGTTAATTATAATAATTATGGTAAATGACATTAGTTTCTCTCCACCCTCCCCTGTCTCACATATGGTGGCTTAGCTGCTGTTGAACCTTTTACATCCTGATGTTGACCCTGAGATTGACCATGACCTTCTGCTTTGCTTGCCTTGAACAGGATATGCGTAATCTGCGATTTGCGCACAAACATCTGGATGACACTCTCAGGAAGTCTATTTTTGAAGTGCTGATGAAATTTGCATTTCCTGTTTCCAATGGACTGGTGAGTGAATTGTAGCCCATTATCCCTGTCACTGTTATCTCTCCTCCCTCTGTTGACTGAATTTCTGTCCTCTTCTCCACAGCAAATCTTTGCCTTTGAGTACGGGCAGGTCTTTCCTGAAAATGGATGGAAAGTGTATGACGCCATCTCTGAATACAAAAGACTGGTACTGACATTTTACGAGGACACACAGCCAAGCTTATTGCTAAAGAATCGTCCTTGACTGTTTTGCTTGTTTTCTTTAAGGGTATACCAAATGAAAGCTGGAGGATAACAAAAGTAAACGATCACTACGAGGTCTGCGACACCTACCCATCCACTCTGGCGGTGCCGGTCAACATACCAGACGAGGAGCTGAAGAGAGTGGCTGCCTTTAGAGCAAAGGGGAGGATTCCTGTGAGTGATCCGTTTTCTGCACAAACCTACCGATCACCTTGTAGCTTTTACTATCTCCTATGATGTTCTGTCATTTTCTTTGGGCAGGTGTTGTCATGGATCCATCCCGAAAGCCAGGCAACAGTGACGCGCTGCAGCCAGCCAATGGTTGGGGTCAACGGGAAACGCAGCAAAGACGATGAGAAATACCTCCAGGCTATCATGGATGCTAACGCTCAGTCCCACAAACTCTTCATTTTTGATGCACGGCCCAGTGTCAATGCTGCCGCCAACAAGGTTGATTAAAACATCAAGATTTAAGTTTATTTTAGAGAAACTGATTCCCTCTATTTGCAGTATTTTATCAAAAGTTCGGGTGTATTTTGATGCAGCACCTCAAACATCTGCCTGTTTCTGTACTTCAGATGAAAGGGGGCGGATATGAGAGCGAGGATGCATATCAAAACGCTGAGCTGGTTTTTCTGGATATTCACAACATCCATGTGATGAGAGAGTCGCTGCGCAAGCTGAAGGACGTGGTCTACCCCAACATCGAGGACTCCCATTGGCTCTCCAATCTGGAGTCCACTCACTGGCTTGAACACATCAAGGTGAACATGTGAAATTAACTCCGGGGGAAAAGTATATATACAGTAGGAGGCAGTATGCTCTTGTTCAGGTTGCCTGTAATCTACTTTACCATGTTGGAGTGGGGTTTGGACCCTTGGCTTTTCACAGGTAAACAAACAAACTGTAAACTCAATTCACATTTATTTGAGAATGACATTATACAAAAACTTGACCCTTCAGCCTTGATGAGGCTGTTTGTAGCCACTTGGGTAAAATTTACCACCATTTAACCATAACTTTCACTCTATTTGAAAGAGTGAATTAATTTTTGGTGAGAAAAAAATTCTACATCAATTTTCAAAATGTGATTTCAAAAATTCTAAAAGATGAAAAATACACTGCGGCAAAAAATGGCTACCCTTCGGTCCTTAAGTGGCTTTCAACAGCCACTAACTTTAGCCTCTTTTAAAACATTTCAGACAAATATTTCTTCCATTTTTTTTTTGCTCAGGTCACTTAATCAAGCCCAGTCCTGTTCAAATATCTATATATACTTTTTTTAAATTATGGATTCTAACCCTTTAAATGCCAATTTCATTGGTGAAGTCAGTGATTTGGTAAAAAAAACAAAATGTTCGATATTTAATTTAATAAATGATCTGAGGTTGGAGATTTTTTATGTGCTATCACACTCTTGGATGTGTCAAAGAATAGCAAAAACAATTGGCTTTGGTGCATTATTATTTTTTGCACAGTATCAGAATGTACTCAGTTTGGTCCTTTTTTGGTAGTTTACATCCTCTAAAATTAGCTGCTGTACAAGAAAAGTCATATAAACATATTTTTTTCAGATCTCTTAATCAAGCTCAGCCCTGATGAAAATAATTGAATATTTGAAAAAAATCTGGATTTTATCCCTTTAAATGCCAATTTAATATGTGTTGTCACTAATTTCATGGGGGGAAAAACACATTAAGTGACTTACTTTCAATTTAAAAAATGATCAGACCCTGGAGATTCTTTACATACTATCACACTCTTGATTCCTCAAAGATAAACAGTAAAAACATTTGCTTTGATTCATCATTTTTTTCACACAGCAGCAGATTTTAATCATGCATGAAATAGGCATTTAAAGCTCTAAAATCTGTAATTAAAAAATCTTAAATGTTTTTGAACACTGAACTTGATTGGGAGATTTGTGCAAAAGACATGGAAAGAGATGTTTAATACATTTTTTAGGCTAAAGTTAGTGGCTGTTTATAGCAACTTCAAGATGGATGAGCTGTAATTCAGTACACCAGGTTTGATTAATTTAAAGTAAACATTTTAATGACCTGAAAAGTCATTTATAAGATCATCAACAATATTTGAAAATAACCAGATGCATGCCCATCTTGAATGAAGCAAATGCGGTAAATGAAAAATAATAAGAGTTGAACTCCAGCATCTCAAACAAATGTGTTTATCTGTGTGTGTGTGTTTTTAGCTGATCCTGGCTGGGGCGCTGAGGATTGCAGACAAAGTGGAGTCTGGGAAAACCTCAGTGGTGGTGCACTGCAGCGATGGCTGGGACCGCACGGCCCAGCTCACCTCGTTGGCCATGCTCATGTTGGACGGTTATTACCGGACCATCCGCGGCTTTGAGGTGCTCCTGGAGAAGGAGTGGCTGAGCTTCGGCCACCGCTTTCAGCTGGTAAAGATGAATGTACAAAGATGACGTTTGAGATTCCACATCGCTGTATATTTGTTTGATTGATCGATGCTTCTGTCTTTAAAGCGAATCGGCCATGGGGATAAGAACCACACCGATGCAGACCGATCTCCTGTGTTTATTCAGTTCATTGACTGTGTATGGCAGTTGACTCGTCAGGTAAGCAGTTAAAGGGACGAGGAAAGTTTTGTGACATTTTTTTTGTTTTTTTTTTAAATATACCATGACAGAGCAGTGACATTAAAAGCAAAAAAATAGACATATACTGAATTGTGAAAATGGTAACAGAATACAACATAAAGTGAATGTTTGTTGAAGGATTTTTTTGTTTTTTGAAGTGGTGAACAAATGATGTGAAGGAGAAGAAAACAGCAGTCACACAATGAACATCTTTTTTATACAAAATGTATCACAAAGTGCTTTATATCCATGTTTAGAATGAGAGTGTTGCATGGTAGGGGTATTAGCAAAAGTTCTGAAAACTGAATACATAAAAACTACTCATTCTGGATACAAACTGAGTAACTTATGCATTACTGACCCTAATGAAACTGCTCTGATTTTAGTTTCCTGCTGCATTTGAGTTCAATGAATACTTCCTTGTGACCATCCTGGACCACCTGTACAGCTGCCTGTTTGGGACATTTTTGTGTAACAGTGAACAGCAGCGGCTAAAGGAGGTAAGACAGCATTGTGGTCGTTCATTCAAAACCAGAGAAAACTGAAATAGTGTGTAGAATAGAACATTCTGAATTTATATGGGGGATTGTTTTGCTCTAACCATCTTTTATATCAACACCTTTTGTTTTACAGGAGATTCCAAAGAGGACTGTGTCATTGTGGTCTTACATAAACAGCCAGCTGGAAGAGTTCACCAGTCCTCTGTATGTGAACTATTCCAACCATGTGCTGTTCCCTGTAGTCAGCTTACGTCACCTGGAGCTTTGGGTCGGCTACTACATTCGCTGGAACCCTCGCATGAGACCTCAGGTATGTAAAAACTGTCTTATGTCAGTCTGTAAACCCATCAGCAGTCATCAGCCATCAGCTACAGATAGATGCTCCTTGCCTCTGGGAACGGACATACATTTCTCTGTACTTGCAGTGAAGCCACAGATAAGCCTAAAAAAAGCACCTCAAGGCAAGACTTCCTTTTTCTTATGTTGTTAACTTCTGCAGCAAATATGTTGTTGCCTCGTGTGTTTACCTTTTCAGTAAGTAAAATGTAAGTTATGCAGTGACACTCACTTTCTTGTCATGAGCTACAAAAAGTCAGTTTGATGTACCTAAAAGCAAGGGAATAAACCATGGATGGTAACCTCATAGGATAAGAGAAGGAAAAACTGTGAACTGTACCATTGTTTTTTGTTTCTGTTTCACATTTGTATACTTTTTACATGAGAACTGTGCAGACCATTGTTCATCCGAGCTGTTAATTGTTGTTATAAGGAAAAAGATACCAATAATGATTCCCTAAAAAACATATTCTGTAGAGGTTACATTATAAATAATTCTGTATACCTTAAGAATTTTCCTGAACTGATTTTATGCCAAATCAGAGTCCAGAATAAGGTTGCCACCCATTCTTTAAAATACAAAATTGATCCTTATTTGTCAAATAGAAGTTGCATCCTGTTTTGATCTGGAACCAATCAATCAATCTTTATTTATATAGTACCAGTTCATTACAAGCGTTATCTCAAGGCACTTTACAAAAGAGCAGGCTGAAGCCACAGACCCACTCTTCATTTTACAGATATGCTACACATAGGGCCTATACACAGGGTGTCCATAAAGCTTCTTTACAATATAAGAAATTTATTACAAAGGCAGCCGATGGGATATCTTAACCAGATTTGCTTTATTTTAATCAGTGTTTATTCAAGCTTTTATTCACATTAAAATTTTGTGTTTCAGATATTCTGTTAATGAAAGGAAAGGCTTGTCTTACACGATTGATGTTTTCCTCAGATGTTCTTGGTCGCCCACTCCTCCCTTCATCCAACACTGTCCCTGTCTCCATAAATTTCTTGCGCCATGCATGAATTGAAAGATGCAATGGTGGAACTCTTCCATACTCAGTTCTGTAATTTCACTGAGTCGGCACATCCAATTTTGTCTCAATAAACCAGGATACACATTGTGTCTTCTCTTGAGGAGTAGCCATTTTATAGGGGTTCATTTAACAGCTTTCCTTCCATTAACAGAATATCTGAAACACACAATTTGAATGTGAATAAAAACTTTCATAAACTCTATTTAAAATAAAACAAATCTGGTTAAGCTATCTCATCAACTGCCTTTGTAATAGAGCTGGGCAATTAATCGAAAAATAATCAAAATTGACATTATGCCCTATAATCAAAGTAATTTTAGTCATGGGCTCTCAACTAAATTTTTGAGTTGGTTGCAATGGTGCATCTAAAAAAATTTTAAGGTGCACCAGCACAAAAATTAGGTGCACCCAAATTTTTCAGTGTCGCCTTTAACGCCATAGGGTCACCATTTTATCACTGTCCATAACTTTAATATCATGTAAATGCTTTTTAAACAAGAATAAGATGCTTGTCTTTATGTGAAGCAAAAATATACATTTGGAGAAAAACAGAGCGTTTAAAGTGCTTCACTGAATAAAATTTACAAATTCAAGCTAAAACATTAAGCAGAATAAAACATCTCCAAATAAAAGTGCTTGAAGTGCTGCACTCCCAATTTGAGCTCCTAAACTCAGGAAGGAGGTATAGGACCCCTTTCTGCGCACTAAACCGCTACAAAAACTCATTTATCCCACATGCTATAAGCTTAATTAACAAGCAACTAGAGGGACGCAAACAGACAAGCTGGAGGACTTGAGGGCTCCCATTAGGGAATCATGTAATGTCTGGGGATGGGCAGTGTGGGGTGTGCATATGCCTGTAAGTCTTTATGGTTTTTGGGTGGGTGTTGTGTTTTGTCTGCACTGTATGTTGTTTACACTGTATTGTCTATTGTATGGCAGCATGGGGGGGCCTGTCCTCCAAGACAAGTTTCTCCTACGGGGGACCAAATAAATTCAAATTCAAATTCAAATTCAATTCAATTCAAGTGCTTTACTGAACTGAAATTTAATATTTCAAACATCTCAAGTTAAATAAGTATTTCAAAATATTAAGAGCTAATGTGCTATACTGAGCTGAAAATGAAATAAATATTCATATTTTAACAACCAACAGCATAATATTTAACTTGATGGACTTACTCTCCAATAAATTTGAACCTAGAATAAGACTTCACACACTACAGTCAACATTTACAAAACTGAAACTAAGGTAAATAATAAAAATCAATTCTCAAACTAATTTATGAAAACGACTTTAAGGGCAGAGCATTTATTACTTTTTATCTTTATTTTTTTCTCTTGTTTCAGCATTTTTTTTTTTTTACAGCCCAGCTTAATGTTCAGTCGGGGGCTGTCAAGTCATTTGTCCTCAGTGAGTGAGAGCACTCACCTCTGTGCCTGTGTGACAAAGTAACTTTCTCCTTAACAGGAGAAAGGACTGAACAAATATAGATGTTATATGAAACTTTACTTTGTTTTACTTTTAATTGTATTTAATTATGAATTATCTGACAGTCTCTTAGATGTATTCGGCAGCGCTCCGCTCGGTCTTCAGCTTTATCGATCCCTGCTGTAACCTGACACCACAGAGTCTGGGCTCTTTTGCATACTGACAGCTGATTGGGTGATTACTGAGGGCTGTGTGTGCGTGTGTGCGTACGTACGTGCATGCATGCGTTCGTGTGTGTGCTGGGGCTGCTGTAAAACGGAGACAGAGGAGGAGAAGGAGGCGATGTGTTTTGTCAGTTTTAGGCAGATTTTCCGCCACCGCCGTCACTTTTGTCAACATTTATAGGCTATATTACGTTTGTAAGTACATCGAGATGTGCTCTCTCAACTTCTAAATTTTAGACTTGAGAGAGGGAGATGAGGGACTTGTTTTCAGGAGGGTGCACCGGTGCGACCAACAAATAATGTTAGGCGCACTCTTACAAATTATGGTCGCACTTGAGAGCCCTGTCATGTCAATTATTTTGATTATATTCCTTGTGTAAGCCACATGACTGCACCCACTCCATAAAGTTTGTGTTCACTTTCGCCAAGAGCAAAGGACGCTCTGCAAACGTGGAGGAGACAAGTGCAAATCTATCAGAGGACCTTGTAACCAAGAAAATGTTGTCTCCGTTGTTTGAGCACATTTTGGATTCTGTTTAGAGGACATCAAGCAGGAAAGAAGTTGAACGTAAATACTTGGGATGGGACAATACACTGAAACTCACGATATGTTACACCTCGATATGCCCGGGTCAAGATATGATACGTCACAATACAGTATCAAAAAAGTAAAAAAGAAAAAATATTACTGTGTAATTACAACTTGTTTTTGTTTGAGTTGCACACAGGAAAACACAAGGCCTAACAGGACAAACACAAACAATCACACTCTCTCTAACCCTTGAGAGGTTAGAGAGAGTGTATGCTAACGAGCGGTAGGCTCGTTTTCGCCATCTTCGTCTTTTTCAATGAGAAAGCCAAAATACTGCCAGACAGATGACTTGTATCCAGGCGGAGAGTCCTTAATTTCGACCTCATTCGACTCCATCATTCAGCTTTTTTGATGCAAAGTAGTTGGTGCTAATGTTTGTTGTTATCACTTCAGGTCACATGCGCTGTTACCGGACGTGACGTCTTTATTTCGCGATCCATTTTTTTCAAACTCAATACATTTCGTCACGTACTGTATCGGGATATATTGCCAAACGGTATTTCATCCCATCCCTAGTAAATACTGCCAGAAGAGCGTTTTGACGACCATCTGTATCACCACTAATTTGTTCCAGCATAGCATAAAATAATCGTTCATTAATCGCAATCGAGGTAAGTGCTTCAATCAAGCGTGATACTGAGATTAGGTAATATCGCCCAGCCCAACTTTGTAATACATTTTTAAAATTGTAAAAAGACTTTATGGACGCCCTGTACAAATACAAAAATATATTTGTACAGGACATAGGCTATGTATCTCAAGCTTTAATATTTACAGCAAAAAAAAATGGTGGACAGAAAAAAAAAAGTCAAGAGAAATAAAGCTGGCCAAAATGAAATCATGAAGCAGATTTGTAAAAAATTGAATGTCATTTTTGTGTTTGCTTGCACCCTCAGATAGGAATTGTTAAGTTTTCAGTTCTAAAAAAGCATATTTACTTTAGTTAAGTCTACTCCAAATGGGTTTCGTCAGTGTTTAGCATGTGGACAATGTAACTGTAAAAAGGCATCATCAGTGGAGCTCAGGTTCATTCACCATGGCGAGGTAACCTTACAAGGCAGAGTGAAAAACCAAGTGAGTAACAACTTTACAAAAAGACAGTGATCATACAGTAGATATGTTATTCAGACAAATAACAATCAGAGTGATCATACCAGTTTAGAGAGATGAGTGATCTTAATGACAGGGACTTGTTTTGTAGGCTGAGGTGGAGACATGTTAAAGAGACTGTGAGGAGTTTCTAAGTAATTACAAAAAAGTCTCACTTCTAGATATATGCCTGATCGAAATGCACACTTTAAGATGAGTTTTATAGCATCACAATAGGTTATCTATAAATGCTATTCCTTAGCCTTCTGGTCGGGTCGGACAGGGCTGGACTGGCCTGGATACTCAACTTCAGGAACAAGACAATTAAAACTAGAGCAAATTTATATTATTCAGACACGTCTTAGAGCACCGGGCTGTAAGTAGCGATATATAGCCGGCTAGAAAACTATGATACTAAGTTTTCCAAAAATTGCTTGTTGTCACACATCAAAAACTACTGCAACATAACTAGAAAGAGATACATTACCTCGTCGCTTTGCATCCTGTAAGTTTATGAAAAAAAAGTTGTAAAGCAATGCAGAGTTCTGAGGAAGGTCCAAGCTGCATGCTTTATTAGCATCACAACAAAGGCACGCCTTGGCTTGTGTCTTTTGGTGCGTTCCAGTTGTAGTCAGAAGTAGATATTTCCAAGTTCTGAGTAGGAAACTGCAACTGGAACGTCCCCCGAAGTCTGAATTTCCTACTGGGAACTCAGTGAAACCTCGCCACTCCTCGCAACAACAGCTAACAATAGCCTGGTTTTTCCGACTTCAACTGGAACGCCGATAACTCTGAAATGATGTCACTCCCAGTTCCGAGGTTACTGGAACGCAGCATTATGACAGTCGCCGCACGTGCTCATGGGTAGCAGAGTCCTAATGTCGCTGATAACAGATTCTCCTCATAGCAGCTTTTAATAATGCTAATGATCATACTAAACTTTAAAAAGCATGATATGACCTCTTAAATGCTGTAAAATCACCACTCATGTGCAGATTTGGTAAAAAGAAAACAGGAGATTGGTTTTGTTAAACATCTGACATCAATGATTTCTTTTCTTCATTCATTCCCCTTTCACTATTTAATCTTGACATCTTCATCACCTTGATTGTCTTTCCATTTTTCAGGAACCTGTTCATCAGCGCTACAAAGAGCTTCTGGCAAAGCGCGCCGAGCTTCAGAAGAGAGTGGATGAATTACAGCGAGAGGTGACGAACCGCTCGGCCTCCTCCTCCTCTGAGAGGGCAGGCTCCCCAACACGGTCAATCACTCCGGTGCAGACCTTCGTTTGACACCTGCTGACCCTCACGCAGTTCACAGGAGCTGAATCCTACCTGTATGGAGGTGCTGCACAGTAGTTCAGGTCACTCGTGTCACATGTATGCGTTTATGGGTGCATTTTTTTGGTGACACGTTGTTAAAACACCACCACCTGAAGCCTGATTTAGCAGATCAGTGTATTTGCATCTCTCGCAGGTCATAAGGGTCTGCGTGTGTGTTTCACACTGCTTACTACAGCCATATTGTCCTATTCCTCTACAGTCTGGAGGAGA